>CM041776.1:472509854-473725226 GCA_023374045.1 Limonium bicolor
TCAAATAGACTCGTAATAATTTTGGTCAACTAATAGTCACTAATAAATATTAGTGAAGCTCTAGAACCAATAAAATTAATTAATGAGAAAATTCCGGAAAACGGGTACCGGTTAGTGAAAACTGTAACAACCGGTAAGTTGTGGGGTGTGAACGCAAAAACAAACTTAGTGTGTCCACTTAGAAAATAAAAAGCAATAATCTAGTGTGTATGGGTGTGGGCCGATTTTGATAGCCCTCCCCCCTCTTTATTATTCCTAATTCACTAGTGGACAAAACAAATAAGTAAAAGGCAAAAGGGAGTCTCTCTCCTACTCCCCCTCTTGCTCTCTCACGTATTGGCCCCCCCTCCTTCTTCCTTCTGCATTCTCTTCTTGTTCCTGCGATTTTCATGGAGAAAATGAAGAACCCACAAAACTTCCTCCTTCTCTCCTCTCTTTGAGTGCTCAAACCTCCTCCAAACTCAACAAAAATTATACCACTAGAATCCCCTTGCAAAGGAGAAGATTCTCATCCTTTCAAAAACTCAAAAGCTCTATTTCGTTTTTGAGGGTATTCACCATTTGGAGATTTGAAGCCACCATTAGAGGCACCTTCACCTCCTCTTCATCTTGAGGTAAAAGAATTCCGAAATTCATTGTTTCTAGCTTCCATTGGCATTTTAAGAATTTCAATTTTTGAACTCTTGGCTCTCCCTTGCTCCAGCCGGTTTTGGCTACTTTTGTGGGCTAGGAATCTTGTTCCTTCATTAGTCAAGAACTCCATTCATCCATTGGAAGGTAATACCCTTGTCTAAACCCTAAAACATTAAATTCTAGGGTTAGTGCAAAAATGAATGTTAAATGTAGTGTGTATTGGTATGGTGGTTGTAGTATTGTGCATTTGTGAGGAAGAACCAAGAAGAAGGAAAGAAGAAAGAGAAAGCAAGAAAGAAAGGAAAAACTAGTAAGAACAAGGTAAAACCTCTTACCTTGAACTAGTTTTATATGTAGTAATGTAACAGTTTTATGAGTAGTAGTAATGTAGTAACACATTGGAGAAAAGATTGTAACAGTTTTTGAATTGTAAAAACGAGCAATGGATTGAGTATCGAGTAACAGTATATTGTAGTATAATGAAGAATGATATTGTAACAGTTTTGAAGTTTTTAAATGAGTTTTAAAAGCTTGGGAAAACATTGGGTAGTAAGTGTGTATGTGTGCAGGATTTTATGTTGTTGTGGTAGTGTTGGAATTGTGAGAATGATGTATTGTGTAACAGGTTGAGAGAATGAGTATTCGTGAGCTGAAATAATGTGTGGAGAATGTTAGAAATATAGGGGAGGCTATGCCAAAATTCATTTAGGAATTTGAGGACTTAGGCACATTTGTAACAGATTTTGAAGAGTGTAGAAATGGGTGGTCTAGTAGTTGTAACAGATTTTGAAAGAAGTAAGTTAAGAGAATGGAACTAGGATGTGAGTAAGTATTTTGGATGCTAGGAATAGCATTAGTTGAGGGAGTATAAGAGTATAAGAGTTGAGAGGAAATCTGTAGCATAAGGAGGAGAACTAAATCTGTAGCATTAGGGTAAAGGAAAATAATGTAAGTGTTGAATAGAGATGAGGAGAATTTGTGTAGATTGTGTAGGAATGGGGTAACAAGTATGGTGGGTGGACTAAGGTGATTTAGAGTGTCTAAATAGTGCTAAATCATGTGGGGAAATATTGGCAAAGATTGGAGAAGCAATGGGTAAAGAATGCAATTGAAAACAAATTTTAAAACTGCAGTACTGGGGCCGACCGGACCTGCGACCGGACTTGCAAGGTCGGTCGGGCCCAGGTTTCAAAGGCGGGGAAAGCTTCTGGAGTCGACCGGACTTGCGACCGGACTGGCAAGTCCGGTCGGACAGAAAAATTCTCCCGCCTGTAACTTACTGGAATCGACCGGACTTGCGACCGGACATGCAAGTCCGGTCGGCCAGAAAAATTTCCGTAATGCAACCTACTGGAATGGACCGGACTTGCGACCGGACATGCAAGTCCGGTCGGCCAGAAAAATTTCCGTAATGCAACCTACTGGAATGGACCGGACTTGCGACCGGACATGCAAGTCCGGTCGGCCAGGAAAATTTTCGTAATGTAAGCTACTGGAATCGACCGGACTTGCGACCGGACATGCAAGTCCGGTCGGGCCAGGAATTTTCGGTGCAGATAGCTACTGACTTGGACCGGACTTGCGACCGGACTTGCAAGTCCGGTCGAGTCTTCAAAAAAAAAAAAAAAAAAGAGTATTTTATAATATGATTATAGCAATCATATGGACATGTATTATACGTGTATATGCCTATATACACATATGCATGTACATGTAGTAGTACATAACAAATGAAATAGTAAAGGTAAGAAAGTAAAAAGAGTAGTGAGAAAGGAATGGTTTAATAACCAAGTAAGAAAGTAATGAAGTAATAAGTATACATTGTAAGTGCCAATGTAGGAGCAAGTTAGATCAATAATAGATCATTGATCATAATACTCCATGTATGTATAGGAATTCAATAGTTGATCATCAAAGGACCCGGTAGAACGTAAACGACGGTGAACGGTATGATTTCCTCATGCCCTGTATCCTAACTTGGTTACCCCGATTTGTGTGCTTATGTGATCACCAACAAGATAAATGCATGAATCGGATTTATATTGCACATAAATGTGTTTGAACTATATTGTTCTTGTTGTATTCTTCTCGAACGAATAGTTTGTATAATTCATGAAATGTATGTATGAGAATGAAGTGTATGTGCAAGTATGAGTACATGTGTATTGTAAGTATGTATGGAAAGTAAGTATGGACTTCTACTAATTCCTAACAATCTAACTCCTGACATGAGTAATGAGTAATGGAATGAGTAGAAGCCCGATATAGTTTCGGCCACGCGTGAGGATAAGGACCCAAGAGGTTGGAACCGAATCCTGGCTATGATCTTTTCCTTGGACTAATTCCCTTTGTATGGGTAGCATCCTGGATTAGTGTGCCATCTCAAAGCCCGGTGGTGGGAGATAGTACTCCCTGCCCGGAGGTCATACCGACTTAACTGGAAGTAAAGTATGTAAAAAGTAAGTGTTGTATTTGCATTGGTCTTGACTATTGTAAGTCATTGACCGGAGTAAAAGAATCGAACACCCGATTAACCCGGGTGTGTAATAAGGCTAACAAGACCTTGTATGTATTGGAGAATTGTATCTCCGTGATGCGGTGAGTATGGTAAGTATGAATGAATGACTTGTATTGTATTCCTCATATGCATGGTATGTATGTATGCTTGGTAAAATGAATGTATTGTATTGTATGAAGCATGTATGTATGTATGAAACGAACCGCATGTATACGACCAATTAGTTGGCGTACCCTCGCTAGTACGCGGGGTATGCGGTTATCATGTTCAGCGTAAGCTGACCCCCTCGGGGGAATGTTTTTACTCCACAGGTACCCGCGAGGCGTGAAGGTAGAGTAAGGACGAGATGTAATTCTTTTGGAGTAGTAGTAGAATTGAATAGTGTACCGAGTTGTACACGGCTAGAGCTTTTGGGTAGCCGGTGTACCATGTGGTACACCTTTTTGGGTTATTAGATGCTTGATTGGGAAGAAAGGAGTAGTTGTATAAACTCCTCATTTTTGGGAGGTAGTATTGGAATGTAATTCAGATAATTCGGTATACTCGGTAATCAAATGTAAACTAAGTATTTAGTACTGTAAAGTAAGCAGTATGTATGTATTTCATTCTAATCATCAGACCGAAACGGTAAGTAGTAGTAGCCTTGTTAACCTTGGAGGGTTAACGGCGTTGTATCACCCGCCGGGAGTAAGTATTCCGCTGCGAGGAGGGTAAGTACGGGATTGATTAGAGGATAATGGACGGATTAGCGGTTGGGGTGTTACAGTTAGGCTCGTCATAAGACCTAGTTGCATTCCCTTAGGCTCGTAGTAAGACCTAGCATTACCTTTTAGTTTACCCACTCTCATCAAACACATTGCATTCATCTCATTCATATAGGCTCGTCATAAGACCTAGTCGCATTATCCAGGCGCGTCACAAGACCTGGCGACTGAAAGTTGGTGAGGTGATAGCAATAAATCCTCCTTTTGCGATGTCAACTTATTTTTTGGGATCAACGAATGGTGGGCAAAGGCAATAAGTCCCCAGGGTTTTTACCAGGAGTTATCCCTGCACACTGGCTTGGGGGCGATGGCAATAAGTCCACATTGGGTCCAGCCAGGAGCATTGGCACGGGTTTCGGTCCCTCGAAGCATCCGAGCATCATCAGCATCATCAGCATCATCATCAGCATCATTAGCACCGTTAGCATTTCAGCATTCTTGCATTTGCATACAGTTTTCACATCCTAGGTAGTCAACGCCTTAGAATCGCTTGACATTGCATCGTTTCATTAATTACAGGTAGTCAGCACCTTAGAATAGTTTGACATCGTTTCATGTATTATAGGGAGTCAACACCTTAGAACCGCTTGACATTATTTCATTCTCGTCACCTAGGCAGTCAGCGCCTTAGAATAGCTTGACATATTTTCACTTATAGGTAGTCAGCGCCTTAGAACAGCTCGACAACGTTTTATTGCTTAGGTAGTCAGCGCCTCCGAATAGCTGGACGTGGTCAATGCGGTTTCACACAACACAGAGAATCCAGTGGAATCTAAAATTTTGGGGCATCACTCAAGCATCAACTAGACTTTTCACATCCATTACAAAGTCCAGTTGACGGGGGGCAATCTGTTATACCCAAAATTTTGACCCCCCTGGTTAGGGTCGACAAGGTTTTGGTGTTGTGATGGGAATTTAATCGAGTAATGAGAGATTCTAGCTCGCTCGGCGCATTCCAGGGCATGAGGAGCAGTTTCGTCATCGCCAGGGGCGTTTTCGTAATTCTTAAGGCTCCCGAGACCTCCTATAGGCTTCTCTCTCCTCCAAAAGATGCCCAAATCAGCTTAAAATGCTTTGATATTTTAACCCATGATAGAGGATGACATTCTAAGCAAAATGGCGTTGGAATTTTGATTTTTCGAGTTTCCAATAATTTTCTAGCAATTTCTGTCTGAATCTGACGAGAAATTCAATTTAAAAATATTCCAACATTTAAAAAATTCGATTCCACTTCAGAAAATTCATAATTGCCATCCTTGACATGTGGTTAAAATTTCACAGCAAAATTCTTTTGGGAAGTCATTTAATTAAAATATCAAAAAATCTTACTTTTACTATATTTTCTTTATCTTTAAGAAAGTCTATATAAGGGGATAGGTTTTTTTTTGATAAAATCAGAATCTCACAAGCTCAAGAACCCTAGGGAGTCAGAAAGCACAACCTCCTCTCTCTATCTCTCATGTTTTCCAACACCCGGCCACCCGAATCATACCAAAAATCCCCCGAAATCACCGTCTAAACTCGTTTTCCAATCCCCAAAGCACCAATAATCATCAAAACCCCACAAAACACCTCCAAAACGTGAAGAACATCAAGAACAACCAACAACCAGAAGCTTGGTTCGAAAGCCTTTCAGGTCTGCCATCAACGGAGCACTCGACAAATCCCGGTGTGAAAAATCATTGTGAACCCGAGGTAAAACAGGTAGAAATTCCACTTTCCTAATTCTCCACGGTATTATCTGTCTTGCCTGAAAATTTGGGCACAAACTAACTCTTCTTCGCTTCTGTATCGCAAATCGTTTTAGCTACTACCTTGTTTCTTGTTTGCTAAGTTTCGTATTAATTTTGACTTCAAATTGAGTTCCTTCAATTACTAACGTGTTTATAATCTTTCAGGCTACACACCCATAAAATTTGAGCTCAAAACACCTTCGGGAATCATCAAAAACCCACCGTCTGTGGGTTGTCCGTGACCTCGGACTCATTGTCCGGGACCACGGACGGGTTGTCCGTGACCACGGACACCCATAGACGGTGGCGGGATTTTATATTTTTCAATTTTTCAAATTTTAGGGTTTCTGAAAATACATGTCCAGGCCCACGGACACCCTGTCCGTGGCCCCAGACCTTTCAAGTTTGCGTTTTTATTTTTGTTCTGTTTTCGAATTCATTTAATTCAATTGGGGTCCGTGGTCTCAAATTAGGTCTGTGGCTACGGACGTAATAAAAATTTGACCTAATTCTGCCTCTGAAACCCTAGTTTAGGTAGCCTTTAATTTCACTTTAATTTTCTGTAAAAAAAAACACTAAAAAATAAAAAAAACAGAAGCGCGCCCCTAGGTTAAAAACAACTTTGTAGAAAGCCGTAAATAAACCAAGTAGAGGAAAAACGACCTAGGAAGGGTAATGAAAGTAATTTGAACCCTAATTAAGTCGAATACCAAGCCCTCGAACCCAAACTCTACCTTTTCTAATTTACTCTAGGTAAAAATTAGGTGGCGACTCATAATAGGTTCCAGTGAGCTAGCTTAGGTTTTGATAATTATTGTTATACGACATAGTTATTAACCTTAGGTTATAAGTGGACCTAAAACCCGGTTAGATCGTAATCAATTTAATCAACATAGGATAGGGTTTAAAACGAGGCTCACACTTCCTTTACCTAATCAATACTCAAACGAAATACAACTTAAAATCCACTATATACAATACAATCTCAAATCCGTTCTATACCGAGTATCTACAATTTCCAAGTTATCAACGACCTTTCGGTCTTGCAACTCCACAATACAACAATTACAATTCCTTTAACAACTACCTATATCAATAACAACCTCGTCCTACTCTCGAACGGTTGGCGGCTTCGTTGTACCTGGTAAATAAAAATATCACCCAAGGGGCTCAGCTTACGCTGCATATGACTTCCGCATACCCCGCGTACTAGCGAGGGTACGCCGACTGATTGGTCGAGAGCATGCGGTTCATTTTAATTCAAGCAGCATGCATACAACATACATTATATACATACATTCACGACCAAGTTCAACATTGAACACAAGCACTAACACACACATCAAGGGGTTAGTTTAATATGTTCTCTAATTAGGCTTGAGGGTTTCTACCTCACCATGCCTTACTCAATTACAGATATTCTACCCACTCCCTTGGGTACTCTTACTCACAATCTCAACAAGGTCTACAACACTCAACTCAATTCTCCACTCAACTCAAATTCTCAAGCCCCTCAAATCACAACTCAATTCTCAATACTCATATACCCGATTCAATACTCAAGTTCCCAAGTCAATACTCAATACTCAAAGGTACGTGTTAAGTGATTCTCATGACCTCCGGGCAGGGTCATACACAAGACCCACCACCGGGCTCAAATACAACAGGGCTATACACTGCTGGAAAAAAAGATTAAACAACACCATTTTTAAAACGGTTATATTTGTAAATCATTTTTTTAGCATTTTATAGAACGATTATAATGTAAGGCGTTGTATTTATGGTTTAGGCCGGACATTTTAAAGAACGCTTCACTTAGGAAGCGTTCTTTATTTTATCGCGCCCAAAGACAAAAAAAAGCTTGGAAAATATGCGTTCTTTATATGAAACATATAAAGAACGCTTCTCTTATAAAACGTTTTTTATGTCTCTAGAACGCTTAGCATAAAGAACGCTTCCGTTTAGAAGCGTTTTTTTATGTTTTTTGTCTCTCAGCATAAAAAACGCTTTTGAATTGAAGCGTTCTTTATGTTGCCTGAATAAATTTCACAAATATTTAATCTCTCCCGTGTGTAACCCTCAAGAGCTAGCTACCTCTCTCTCGACTGAGCTCACATACGGTACCCCGGCCAGTACAACGTCCGTTAGCTACTGCGCCATCGCCGCCACTGCCATTGCCGCCACTACCGCGTCGCTGTCCGTGCCGCCGCTACCGCTTTCCCGGCCGTCTCTCGCGCCTGCTACGCATTGATTTCTCGATATTTGCACCTGATGATCATCAATCGATCGACCCAAATATGCATACCTAGCTGTCGATCGCCTCTGTTTCGGTAATTCATCAAATCTGCGAACATGTACAGGAACATATATATTTCTACTCTTTCACTATTATTAATTTTGCAACCTGCTATCGAACAGGAACATACATGCCCGTCGCCTTAGTCCAGTAATTAGTTTTACAACCCAACTGGCGTAATATCGATCCATGCTCTATCGCCTATATTCTTGATTCTGCTAGAGGTAATTTTGCTAACCAAACTGAACAATTAATGTGTTTAATTATTGGATTAAGTGCATGTTTGGGATTAATTAATTTTGCAAACCGGATTAAACTGTCGCGAGCTGATTTTTGGTAGTATATACTTGCTGGTTGTGTCCAAATGGACTTGAGATTAATATGTTATTAGGCGAAAAATATAAGTGTTCGGGCATACAAATTAATATAGCCACGTAGTTATGGTGAAATTTTGCAAAACCAAACTGAGGAAGATACATGCTCTGTTTGAGATTAATGTGTTTATTAGGATTAAGTGTATTTGGGTCTAATTTTGCAAACCAAACTGTCGCCTCTTGTACATGCTCTATTGTGGTGAAACCCTATATTTTTAGGGGGGATTCTATTGGATTTCCCATAAAATTTTGTCAAAGTATTGAATTATTGGATTCGAAATGTAATTATTCTTGTGTACAAACTATCTTCTGCAGCATATGGTAGTAACTTTCGTTGTCACACCTCATACGGGTTGGTTGATTGAAGTATAGCAATATTCACATCAGGACTAAGCACTACTAGGTTAGTTTATAATTTTTCTCTAATTACTTCTTAATTGTTCATATAGTGTTTCTCTGAATAGCTATATATTAAATGACTATATATGACTCTATGTATGACACTGACTATATATTTATGTAATGATATTGTGCAGATTATGGACGCCAACGATCATGAGATGCTCCTACAATGTGATGAGGATATGGAGATGGAGATAGATGCAGAGATGCAGTTAACGGAGCGTACACAGATTGCCGTTGCCGCTGATCAGCCTACGACCTCTTAGGACCCTCCTACGACCTCTCAGGGCCCTCCACAAAAGACACGAGGACCGTCACGTGGTCTAAATGAGAAGAAGGAAAGTGGCATGATTGATCTGGTGTGGGATAGGTATATGTTACACCTATATGTTATTCTGTCTTATTTTTTCATATATACTGATATTTGTACATTTATATGTAGTACTATATATATTACATATGACTAAGATATATACTGTTAATATTACAGGTATCTTAGACCCACTGGCGCGTCTAAGAAGAAGTTTGCTAGCGCCATGGGTCGATTGGTTAAGACCCATTGCTGTATCAACAAAAACTGGAGGAACCAAGATCTGGAAATAAAGAACATCATGTGGACGAGCTTGAAGAAGAAGTACCTGATCCCAGATGAAGCATATGATAAAGTGTTGTCACTGCTTGCTTTGTGTATGCGAGCGTTCAAAAATAGGCTGGTGGCTGGTTGGATCAATACGGACAACCCGAAGCAGGTGCCTTCCTATGAGCTGTACGCTGGCATGATCATTGAGGAGGAGTGGAAGGAATTCTATGAAGCACATATCACCCCTGAGTTCAGGGTACGTAATTGTTTTCATAGATTAACTTTTAAGTTTATGTTGTTAATATAAAAGGATAAAGTTAAAATGAATTGTATTAATTCTTTCCACGGGCAGTTCAGGAAAAAGCCCGACAAAATCGCTTGAAAGATCAGAATCCACACTACATGGGCCGAGCTGGGTACGTGGGGCGTATACCAGGCTGGATTGTAAAAGGGTTATTAAAGCGTGTGTGTGAGGACGGCATAATTGAGCCGATTCAGAGTCCGGATGAGGTGAATCGGGCACAAGCATACATACTTGGCCGCCAATTAGAGAAGGACGGCGAAATGTATTATCCGCGGAAGGAGACTGCAGACTTAGCTGCAAAAATTGTGAGTGTCCTGAGTAATATTTAATAGTTTATAAATTTTTTCTTACAATTTATGTATGTTTTATTTATTTGATCTAATTCATAATTTACATGTTTTTTTGCGTGTACAAGACTGCAGAGGGTGCTTATTTTTTTTGGCCAGCCTCATAGTCAGGATGATCCATTGAACAAAGCGCTTGGCAAGAAGGATTACCTTGGGAGAGTTCGAGGATTTGGATCCGTAGTGCGTCAGCGAGATGTTTTTCCACGCTCCCAGTGGATGGGGAGAGAGGAAGAAACGAGGGACATCGAAAGGAAGTTGTCACAGCAATTCCAATCTGATTTGCAACAGCAGCTGCAACAAATGGAAGCAAGATTGATGCAACAGCTGAGTCAGGGGCATCAATCTTCCAGCTCATCAGTGTATGCCCTGCACCCGTTTCCACCCCTGCACCTGCTTCCACCCCTGCACCTGCTTCCACCCTTGTACCGTCTCAGGTTTCTCATTCTTACACTGTACCTGCACCTTCTGATCCATTCCCATATGCCAAGCTCCAGGTATGTGTGAATTTCAGTGGTTTGTCGTTATTTATTTTTTCAATTAATCAAAAGTATGCATGTTGCAATGTATATATATATATATATATATATATATATATATATATATATATATATATATATTAATTGTTTTGTGTTCGTTTATTAGGAAACCAAAAAGTGTCGTCTTCTACACATCAATGAACATGGCAGCTTTATGGTTGCATTAGGCACAATTCTACAGACTGATTCGGCGTCACTATGTCATTTTAAGCGAGTTCCGCCCTGGTACGTCCGTGTGTTCGTAGACAGTGTCTGTCAAGGTTGTGATACCATTCCACTACCAATGGAGTGGAATGGTTGGAGCACTGTCATTGAAGCACGTGGCTCACAAGTACCGAGGCCTTGCAATCTGGTGGATTTATCTGATAGTACGGTAAGCAAAAGAACTTAAATTTGTTTACTAATTAACATTCCATATAAACTGTAGTTTTGGGAATAGTTTCCTAACGTATACTAACTTGTCATTTCTTAGGCACTTGTTCCTATTGCTGACAAAGGAAAGCAAGTCAGTGCGTCGAAAGGAAATGGACCATCGGGTAAGCAGGATGATCACTACATCAGTCCACTTCGAAAAGATTTCATTCTTCCCCAAAATTTGGTGAATACACTGTGAAAGCGTCAGCAGGTCTTATATAACATGATACTCGGGAAGGGTGATGATTTCATTCAGTTCATCGTTAAGGTTCCAGCGTCTGTGTTCCACAACAAACAATCCCAGGAGTTGCTGATCAGTATTAGAGATGTCAAGGAGCTGCTGCTTGGTGATATGCTGAACATATCGGTGATTCAATCGTACTGCTTGTAAGTATCACATTTTTTCTCTCTCAAAGATAATAGTACGTTTTATGTATAATTTTAATTTAATGCCTTTGTCATCAAAGGCCCTTACTATCGAGGATGGCGTCAAACAATATGACAAATACGATCACCTTCCTATGTCCACAAATTGTGTCTGCCGACGAAGCTACGAGAGACGGTGTTGCATGTCAGAGACATGTGCGCAATGCCATAATTGCGGCGGTTACCAGGAAAAGCCGATTTGTGCTCATACCATATCATCAGATGTAAGCGTGCTTGACCACCTTATGTGTTTGTCTTTATTGTTTTATATTAACTCGTATATATTTCGAAGATGAAGTTGATTTGTTGTTGTTTGCACTTGTAGCAATCATTGGTTGTTGTTAGTGGTTTGTACTTACTCATCACGTTGTATAGTGACTGACCCTATTAAAGGAATTAAGAACATCACCATTCATGATCTGCTGACAAAGTAAGTAAATAGTGCATATTTTCATTTCACAAATAAAATTTTAAACTTTTTTTATTACTTGTCACTTAAATGCTTGTTTTAATTAATTTCAGTGGTTTTAGAGAAGGTATGTGCAGTGTCGGGCAAAGGAATTCTCCTTTGAATGTACAGTATTTGAAAAAGGTAAAAAACATTCTATTTACTCATGCATACGTAAATATATTTTGTATATTAGTGTGTATATATATAATTAATAATATAATTTTATTGAAAATAGTGTCCCAGGCAACCGGATAGCAGCAGTTGTGGATATTTTGTGATGCGATACATGTACGAAATCGTGTCCAACATCGATAGAGTCCGCAATGTCAATGAAGTACGTATTATAAGTCTTGTGTTTGAATTAGTAATTTAATTGTTTGTGCATGGTTGGATATGTTTAAATGGTGTACTTAATTGCTTTTATAATTCTTGCGTGCAGCTTACTGACTTCTTCGAAAAACAAGGAGCTACTTATTCACTTGCCGATCTAGAGTTTGTCAAGGATCACATGTGCACTTACTGGACGAAATCAATAGCTTATGATGATGAAGATCAGTAGAAGTCATGAGTACGCGCTGCAGCTATTTCTTTTCTTCTTTGAAGTTGTGTCTGAACTGAACCAATTTGCACCTGTAAATGCAGTTTGTTCCCTATGAGTTCAACTACAGTACTTGCATTGTGTTGAAAAATGAAGTTTCTTGCATTATCAAATTTCTACAGATTGCAGTACAAACATAAGTACTTAGTAGCTAGCTTCCATCTGTGTTTGGATTTGAATTGTAATTAAGTTTTGTCTGCATGTTTGGTAATACTAGCAAATCTCTGTTAATTTGGTACTAATATACTAGCTGATTAATTTGTTGCAATTGGCTTGGGATCTGATGTGTTTTGCTGTAAATTGAATTCGTATAGATTTAATTTCTCTATTACAGTTTGTTGTGATGGATTCTGCTGTGTTGAAAATGCAACAATGCATTGATCTGATGTAATGATATATCTGTAGCATTTGTTGGAATAGAGATTTCGGAAAAAAAAATTAAAAAAAGGAATATAAAAATGCTTATGCATATAAGCGTTCTTTATGCACTCCCGCCAACCATTATAAGAAACGCTTATCACATATAAGCGTTGTTTTTGTCTAAGCATAAAGAACGCTTTCTAGGCTAAAACGTTTTTCATGTTGTCATCTTTCTCGCATTATAAAGAACGCTTTGCAAATAAGCGTTCTTTAAGGATAGTATAAAGAACGCTTTGGAAGTGTCATTTAAAATGTTAGTTCATTTGCGCCGCTCGAATAAACTACGCTTTATAAACATTCTATATGTCCAATTTAAGCGTTGTTTATTCCTTTTTTCCAGCAGTGATACAGTTAGCTCCTCAAATTCTCAAATGTCCGGTTCACTACCGGACTGCTCAAATTCCCAAAACTTCACTCTCAGAGTCAATTCACAATCTCAAGGATTAGCCTAGAAGTATCTCTCTCGATAGCATCTAATGGCTTAGGGAATTCCTCAATGTCTAGTATTCTAAGATTTAAGGTTTCAACCAACTTATGGAATACTCTCATGTTCGTGACATTGTTCTTTTAGTCGGTTCCTCTCATTAGGGTTCGACTATGTCTCTAAGGGGTTTGATGATCCCTTACCATGCTTTAGTTTCAAGGTTCAAGATTTGAACAATTATCACTCCTCTAGATAGAGGTTACTCATATACTTCCACTATTGTTTATTGTGTGGATTAAATCAATTCGGTTATCTAACCGTTATCGGGAGTTTGCTAGTTTCCCGAACAATTCTCTCACGTTCTAGTGAGTTCGTAGGTTTAGATTATCGTTTCTTGGTTCAATAGTTTTAGTGTCTTCCCACATTATGTTATTTCGCACTTGACTCATCCTATGAGTCACTACTCAAACAAGACCCTACTATGGGTCGCACTACAACACACATTCACATACAAGCAATCCATTCACAATCCCCATTTCATGAATTATACAAACTTCAGTTTAGTCAACAAACCAATCACAAGCAATACATTACAAATACACACAATCCGATTCGTGCATTTATCTTGTTAGGGGATCACACAATCAAACAAGCACACAAATCGGGGTAACCAAGTTAGGATACAGAGCATGAGGAAATCATACTTTTCACCGGGGTTAACCTTACTAGGTGATCTTGCGTTCCTCGGTTCACACTCGTTCCTTATGTCTTACTCTTGAATCACTATTTACATGTCAAATGACTCAATTAATATTTAAACACTACAGTTGGTGCATAATTTTTACTCCCGTCTTACCCCGTTATCCCGTTATTTCGGTTTAACTTAGTGTACTTAAACTCACAACTTTCTCAATCACTTCCAACCTTTGTTTATACTTCTTAGAACCTTTAAAGGTCACCAAACAACTCCTAAACAACTCCTAAAACCAATATCATTCAATCCCCCATCTTTTAAAGCCTTAAAAACATTTCTTATGCATTTCTGGGGGTGGTCGGGGACCTGGTCCGGACCCTAGTCCTGGACCAATGTAGGAATCAACTCTCGCCATAAATTCACTAGTGGTCCGGGACTTGGTCCTGGACTTAAGTCCTGGACCAATTCCTGCACTTACTCTCGGCTTGTTTTTTGATGTGGTCCGGGACTTGGTACATATCCTAAGTCCCGGACCCTGCTAATAACTGCTATTAAGGTACTTTTTAAGCCCTAAATCCACCCTTAAACCACACTTAAACTTTCCCTAATCTTTCCACAAGTTTTATACATAATTAATCACCCTAAAACATGCTCTAAACCACCTCAAATCCTTGGTTAAATCCCTACTCCAATTCTTGTTCAAATTCAACAATTCAAGTTCTCACATCTTGCATTTTTCACTCTTTTGCATTTCTAACTTCTTCTTGCTAGTTTTTACCTCTTACCATACTTACCAAATCATTTATGACCTACCAATTCATTCCCAGATATACACCATTCTAAAACCCAAGTCCAACTCTCATTTCCTAAGTCTTGCACACTTGCTCCTTTCTAGTTTTTCCAAAGCATTTCAATACTTATTTGCTACAGATTTTTACCTCCTTTCCTCTAGTTCTCCAAATGCCATTTCAAGGCTATCACTCAACTCTAAACAACACTACAAACACCTAGGTTCTCCAATACACTAAGTCATCCTTAAACACTTGTTTTTCTACCAAAATTTTGCCATAACCTCCCCATAAATCTTACATCCTCAACTTCATTAATTCTCATCCTTTTCATTCCTAATCTAGCCACACCCTTACAAGGGTCCTACCAGCACATAAACTCAATCCAAAATTCACCAAACAACATTATAGCTCCACATTCAAATGCAATGGCTCTTAGGCCCTTAAATCAACACAAGTTCACATTCACCCTCAAATTCAAACTACTACATTAATTCACATAGTTTTGGGTTCATTATTTTAATTTAGCCCATCCCAATTCCTAAAGCAATTAAAACAAAGTTTAAGGTAGATTTCTTACCTTAATTTACAAGTCTCTCCTTAATTGTCCTCTTGCTCCTCCTCTTCTCAAATTTGGTCAAGTAGGAATGGAGTTTCCAAACTCCATCCCAACACCCAAGGAACACAAAACAAGTTCAATTAAAATTCTAAACCTTTAGAATCACTCAAATTCAATGGAGGGGCTTAAAGCTCAAAGTTAGGGTTTTTACCTTTGGAGGCTTAGGAGGAGTTTTCCCCATGAATCAAAGGTGGGAGTTCCAACCACCATTTTAGGCATAGAGAATGGCTCAAAACAAGGAGAAGCAAGGCATCAAAATATGCCAAAATCAGCCAACAAAAGAGGGTGAAGAAAAACACAATTTTCTTTGGATATTTTCACCTTGGATGAAAGAGGAAGCTCCAAGCTTCAAAATGGTGTGCTTTTCTCCTTAAATGGCCAACACCCACAAAAATGGAACTCATCCTTTTTGAATTTTGGAAAGAGAGAAGTATGGAGCTTGATGAGAGGAACACAAATATGTGTTTTGTTTTTGATTTGGAGCATTTATGTGGCTTGAGCATGAGAGAGAAGGTGGAGAAGCCATGGGTGTGGGTGGTGAGCTCAAGAACGACAGCAACCAGAGGGAGAGAGGAGAAAAACGGTAGAAGAAGAAAAAGAGGGGAAAGAGAAAAGGAAAAGAAGAAATGGAGGAGAGAGAAGAGGGTGGGGTGCTTTTCTATTTTTTCTTTCTTTCTTTTCTTTTCTTTCTTTTTCTAGTCTAGTATGTGAGTGGGGGCTGCTTACTAATTAAAAATCGGCCCCACATATATGTACAGGCTGGAGCGTTTTCGTCTTTTACAGAAAACGCTCGTTTATTTACCCGGTTTAGCACTATTCACTAACCGGGCCCGTTTTCCGGAATTTTCTCGTTTAATTAATTTTAATAGCTATCAAGCTTCCATTAATGTTTATTTATAGTTTTTAATGAACTATAATTTTTACGGGTTCATTTGGCCACTTAAAGTAACGTTTTCGGGTTTTCTCGAAAAACGTACGCTAAAGCTTTATTAGCATTTTTAATCCGTTTTATGGATCCGTTTTCTTCGGGAATTGTTCCTATATATTATTTAGGCATTATTAAGCCTTTTAAATTCATTTAATACCCTCCTAAAGGTTGTATTTCTCCTAGGGTCACTTAACGCTCGTTTAGCATTTTTTTGCTTTTTAAGCATTTTTCTTGTTTCTTTTGGATTTATTCTTTTTACCAAAACTCATTAGGCACTAATAGGCCCTTAATATCATATTAGAGTAATTTAATCACCCTAATTAAGTCCGGGGTATTTCATTTATATACGTATACACATTAGTTTCTAATGAAATAAGAAACTTTATATTATGTACATATTATTTTATGTCATTGTATACCCTAGTTTATATCTTCATTTTTGATATATGAATATATGCATGCGCCAGCATGTATTGTTTTATACCCTATACTTTTGACCACATATTATTATCTTGTGTTACACTTATATCATGATACCATATGGTATGATACTTTATATGTCATTAAACTTTATAACATATAGTTTTAGTAACTGTTATTGTTACCGAAAATTACATATATATACAATGCACTTGTACCTCTTTATTCTTATAGTTTTCATTATTTACAATATACCCACATAACTTACACCATGTTATAAATATCTTATTTTATAACATCAAAACTTTGCAATAAGATATAATCTATAGTTGTAATACCTCTTTATGCATTATTGCCGAAAAGGCATGTATTTTCCATTTCATTCCCTTTCAAACCCTATACTTTCCAATATTACAATTTCACCACAAATCTTATAATATTTTTACATATCATATGTTATATCATTCCAAACATTACATTATTTATAATATAGTTTTCATATGTTATTTCTTATATATTACCGAACATCCCTTTGCTATTTGGTATATATTTTTCCAACAACATAATTTTTCCTTATTTACACATTAGCCACATATTATAACAAGTTATACATATAGGTTATATTATATGGTTTTGGTATGTATTATTGATATAACCTATGGTTTCTTGTTACTTATTTCAAACAGCCCCCCTTATGTTTTGAAATTCTTTTTCCGCCCTAAAACCTTTTCCTTATTTACATTTTGACCCCATCTTACATATTATGTCTTCATATGTCACAAAACTATTTATTATACACTTTTGTCAATATAAGCTTTTATATACTTCCAAAAATTCCCAAATTTAATACTTAGGACATAAATCATCATGTTAACCAAACCAACCGGTTATTTTCGGTATTTACACTCTAAACCCCAAACATTTCATAAGCTTCACATTTAATCTCTAATGTTTCCTTAAGTTCATAATTAATTTCATGTTATAAATTTTGGTCAACGCATTTATTTTGGTCAATGTTGACCCAATCCACACTAGTTTGACCATAGGTTTATGTATTTGAGGTTTTGACCACACTTTCTCAATAATTACACTTTTGTCTAAAAACTTTATTAAATTTTATATAATTCATCAAATAAAGTTTTAATGTTTAGTTTTCGGCAATTACTCATAGTTAGCCCCTAAAATCATTTTAATTACAGAAAAATCCCTATATAATTCGGTAATGTTTGTTAACATTTTAAATTCCTTTTAAACCTATTTTAACTTAATGAACATAAATTAAATGGTCTAAAATGCATGGCTTGCTACAGACCTTAATATATAATGTAAATCATTCAATAATGTCATGTAAGACATAAGCATCTCAAGGTTTGTTGTGTATTTTTTTGTTCCAAATGTTTGATAATTTATAATTTGACTATCTAATTAATTCTCATGACGTCATACGTCATTTAAATATAGGTTATCAACCCATAATGTTATAAAACATTTTAATATGTGGTTGATCATTTTTAAACCTTGTAACTTGCGGCTTCCATTTATAATTGTAACAATATTTTATAAATTGTATTTTAATCATTCAATTTATTCTATGACATCATATGTCACATAGACATGAAGTAAATTTACCAAACATGTTACATAACGTTTTAATACATAGTTTGATGATAATATCTTTTGTAAACCCACGCTTGTCCCATTTACACCCCAAAAATCTTATAATTATATTTTTAACCCCTTAAATCATTTTCATGGCATTATAAGCCATTTTACAAGCCAAACAAGCTAGCCACATAATATACAATATTATAATACACATTTATGTCATTAAATACTCCTTAAGCTCTCGGTTATATTTTACCATATAACAATATGGCATGAAAAACTTTATAGTATATAAGTTTAGTATTCTTACTTGATTTTGAGCACCTAAATTAACCAAGCTCCACTCCAAGACCACGACTTACAACTGTACATACATTTGAGTTAGTTTTAGTTTTTTTTAATATCAACCACATATATCCTTAATTAGTATATGGTGACGTAGTAGATTTTCTTACGTTGCTATATTTTTTTTCTTAGGCTTGACCTCCACAATTTTGTGCAGAACATTCCTTTAGCTCCAACACATGTTCGGCAGCAGTTTGCTAGGGAAAACACAAGAGTATTAGGCTTGTATTATAAGCAGCTAATTAAGGATGGTTCAAGCTCATTGCAACATGGGTTTTTTTTACCTTGACGTAGTGGAGTACTAAGGGCTGCTCCACGTCTGAATTTTTTTGAGGTAAAACAAGGTGTTAAATACCATTTTAAGCAGGGTATGAAACCGATAAACAAGGTGGAAAATGCTGTTGGTATGCTTACCGAAACTAGCCAAGCATAACTTTTTTAGCTTGCCCTTGTTTCTCTTCCAAAGTGTGGATCAGCCACCGAATAACATGCAAGGGAGTTACTTGGGTTTCTTCCTTCTTCAAGCCGAGTATTCCCTCTGGTTTTTACGTGAGGAACAACAAGAAAAGAAACTTAGTACCAGCTGGGTATTGTACCGGTAAGACAAGGAAGGGAATGGGCATGGTTTCCTTACCGACATGGATGAGAGTTGAGCTCCTTATATGGATGTTGCTACTGCATGAAGCAAGGTGTTTTTCCTCTGATTTTAGCATGAAGGAAACCACATAGTTAAGCTAAGAAATGGAACATATTACCGGTAGAACAAGGGGGAATTAATGGGGAAAAAAAACTTTACTAAAACACGGTACAAAAAGACTGATAAGCCGCAGACTTATCATATTTTATGTGCTAGATTTAGTATTATATTTATCTAAATAAGGTTAAATATATGCTATTTATGCTATATTATGTATAAAGTCTATTATTTGTTCAGATTGATGTTTTTATATGTTTTCCATGCAAGGAATGAATTTCTACTCAAAAGACCAAGTGGTGCCGGGCTTGGTGCTGGCTGTCCAGTTCACGACACAAGTTTGGAGCAAAACAGGAGAACTGCCGGGTGGCGCGCTGGGTGTCTGGTGTCAGGCGCATTCAAAGTCTGTGAGTGTGCCTAGCATCTTATGTCCGGCAGGACATCCGGCACATACTGAAAAGTCACACCAGTTCGCCTGAAGTTAGCAGTTAGTTACCGTTAGCATACCCACCGATGCCGGGTGTGGTGCCGGGCATCCCATGTCCGGCACAAGCGCCTTTTCGCGCGGATTTAGCGGTTTAATTAACGGTTAGACAACACATTTTGCACGTGGTGCCGGGTGTGATGCCGGGTAGCTCCTGCCCGGCATATACACTGTTTCGCGCAAATTTGGCGGTTTCGACCGTTAACAGTTGGGCGCATTTATCACGTGTGCCGGCTAATGGTGACCCGGCACGACGCCCGGCAAGAGTCACTTTGATGCCTATAAATAGGCCGAGGAAGGCTACAATTCAGCACACTTCAACACCATATTATACTCCATTCACATCTCAGTTTCCGCCCCACTCCAAGTGTTGGTGTCCAAGGAACGTCTGCAGATCCATCCACGCAAAAGAAGAAGAAGACCTTGACGGGTTAAGGCTATTAACATCTCCTTCTCCCTCTTTGTATTCTCTTCTTGTAGTTGTGTGGATGGTGATGCAGAATCCTTGTTAGTTTTGGTTAGGGATGAGTTCTTCCTTGTAAACACTTTGATCATTCAATATATATATTCCCAAGTTTTTCTAAGATTCAGATTTCCATATAAGGCAGAATGAGTTCGCTACTTGTTCTCCTATCTTCTAAATTTCACTTGAGGTTCAAAAGACAAGAGTGTTTTTGGTTAAAGAATCTTAGTGGTCTTCCACCGTTGTTAGATGCAGAGGTGTAGATGACAACACCGAAAGAGTTGAATAACCTTATCCATTTTCATTATTTCAGTCGAATACTGACGAGAGATTGTTGGGTTCGAATTTGGATAGTGAGTCCTTGTTTTCGGGCTTCGAAACTGGGATAAAAATTCACATTTCGTTATTGCCGGGTCTAGTGCCGGGTTGGTTCTGTCCGGCATATTCAACGTCTTTGAACATGCCGTGGCAAAAACTATCCGGCAGGATATCCGCACTTTCATTTGTTCGGGTGATTTCAGAGACTTGTTATGTATTAAGTGTTCACAGTGGTACTGGGGTTGATCTATTCCCGAATCATACATTTAGTTAGGATTTGTTAGTTATTTTAGATTAGAATTACATTTACTTTTCCCCCCCTTGTTATTATAGAATAGGCTTTGCCCGGATTAGGACTAATTTTCTATAAGTCCCTTGGGTACGATACTCTCGGTCGTAATATATTTACACTATACTCCGACCGGGTTTATTTTGCTACCCTAGTAGAGTTGTAGGATTAGTTTATTATTTTTGTTCTTTTGTATATAGTTTATCCTAACACTTTCTCTGTTAGCAAATTGGCGCCGTTGCCGGGGACTTGGAATTAGTCCAAGTCCTAAATTCGGTAAAAACGCCCTATTCTTTATTCTTTAATTCTATGATTCTTTAATTTAATTTGTTAATTTTATTTTCAGTTGAAAATGCCGGGTACACTGCCGGGTGTTCTACATCCGGCATCTTTGGAGGAAGTCCTGCGCCGGATAGAGTTTACCCGGCGCACGACCCGGCATAATCAAACTTCAACCTTTACTTCGCATTGTTTTTTTTTTTATCTTTATTTGTCTATAAATTCTTTTCCATTGATCTTTTATGTTAACTTCCCTTTCCCTTTCCCATTTTATTATTTTTTTATTTTTTTTTATTTTTTTTATTTTCAAGTTTGAACGTGCCGGGTGGCATACTGGGTAATTTCAACCCGGCAGTATTGGAGAAAGTCCAATGCCGGGTAATTCCCACCCGGCACCGCGTCCGGCATGTTCAAACTATTTATTTATTTATTTATTTTTTTTATTTTTTTTTTTGTAAAATATTAAAATTCTGTATAATTTGTCTTTATCCCTCCCTTCTAATCCTACCTATTCTTTATTCCGTTTATTTTATTCTCGGATTGATTACGCCGGGCCTGATGCCGGGTTTTTATACATACGGCATAGTTGGAGAAAGTCCAGTGCCGGGCACCTCATACCCGGCACCGAGTCCGGCACAACCAATTTTTTTTCTCTTTTCATTTTCGTAACTCTAATTATGTAATCATCTTAGTTTTTTTTTTTTTTACAAAATATTATAGTGTTTTTGTGTGCTCCTCCTGAGTTAAATAGGTGAATGCATCTCCGATTGCATAATCTTCATGAAGATTTGTGTGTCCGCAATCATGAGACAAAGAGGACATCGATGAAACCAACAAACGCACTCCCTACACAATGGAAGCCAATACTAAAGGCGAATGGCAAGCATTCTCTTCCTCAGCAGGCGAATGTGGAAAAGTTCGTGACTACACGCCCAGTGCTCCAAAATGCCAGATTTTTATACCACCTGAGGAAGCAGAACGGGCAGAGACATCAACCATTCGCATAGAGCAAAGTCAATGACGTTGTAATGCAGCAACTTTTTGCTCAACTATGACCGCCTGGTCAACTCCCGTCTCCAACGCCAAACATGATCAACGGGAGTATGCGAGATAGGTAATACCTCTGCCGAATTGCCAAAGGCTAAGTGTAGGGCAGCCCCAACGCATCTGGTCTTCTTTCACACGCAGGGGGTCACTTCCTTTCCTTATTTCTTTATTTTTTTTCTTTTTTGAACACTGGGGACAGTGTTCCTGCCAAGTGTAGGGCAGGGACCCCCTTAAAAAAAAAAGTTTTTGTTAATAATATGCATAGTTTAAAGTTTATCAATGTTTTACTAAACTTTTGCATGTTTTTGACTGAGATAAGATTAGGATGAAAATGCTGTTCTCTCAAGAGGTAAGCTTTCTAATGACTTATAGATTCCTGTTTTTAACTTCTTGATTCTTTTTATTAACATGAGTATATGATCTTGCTCCTAATTCTTTCCTTTTATATACTTCTGGGTTTTGTTTCTTTTCTTTTCAAATTGTGAAAATCTTTTGGTGAAAATCTTAAAAAGGGTTTTTGTGCAAAAGAAAGAAGAAGAAAAAGAAAAAAGAAAGAAAAAAATCTTCTTCCAAAGGAAAAGCAATATATTCCTAGAGGTTGCACAAAAGTGCCTCTGAATAAAAAGCAAGAAAAGAGAGTTTTTTTTCCTTTATTTTTCTCCTAAATTCCCCGTTCTTCATTGTAAAAAATCATGGTTGATTCAGAAACCCTTGCAAAATAGGGCTGAATAATAAAAACCAATGATGAGTGTCTTGGCCACATTCAGAAACTCTTGAAAAATAGAGCTGAATGATGGAAACCGGAAAAAGGAGAGATTACAAATCCCTTATGCAAAATAACCCAAAAGTTTTGATCGATTTTGAAAGTCTTCATTTTATACCCATTAGTATGTTTTGATGGATAAGGATGATTAAGTGATACTTATGAAATAGAGTCAGGGAGTTAAGAATATTTATCTACATTTCATTCTAAAGTCTATCTGTTTTGTGCATAAGTAATTACTCCTTTCTAATCTTGTTTTGCTCGAGGACTAGCAAAAGGTAAGTGTAGGGCCTTGATAAGCCGCAGACTTATCATATTTTATGTGCTAGATTTAGTATTATATTTATCTAAATAAGGTTAAATATATGCTATTTATGCTATATTATGTATAAAGTCTATTATTTGTTCAGATTGATGTTTTTATATGTTTTCCATGCAAGGAATGAATTTCTACTCAAAACCAAGTGGTGCCGGGCTTGGTGCTGGCTGTCCAGTTCACGACACAAGTTTGGAGCAAACAGAGAACTGCCGGGTGGCGCGCTGGGTGTCTGGTGTCAGCGCATTCAAAGTCTGTGAGTGTGCCTAGCATCTTATGTCCGGCAGGACATCCGGCACATACTGAAAAGTCACACCCAGTTCGCCTGAAGTTAGCAGTAGTTACCGTTAGCATACCCACCGATGCCGGGTGTGGTGCCGGGCATCCCATGTCCGGCACAAGCGCCTTTTCGCGCGGATTTAGCGGTTTAATTAACGGTTAGACAACACATTTTGCACGTGGTGCCGGGTGTGATGCCGGGTAGCTCCTGCCCGGCATATACACTGTTTCGCGCAAATTTGGCGGTTTCGACCGTTAACAGTTGGGCGCATTTATCACGTGTGCCGGCTAATGGTGACCCGGCACGACGCCCGGCAAGAGTCACTTTGATGCCTATAAATAGGCGAGGAAGGCTACAATTCAGCACACTTCAACACCATATTATACTCCATTCACATCTCAATTTCCGCCCCACTCCAAGTGTTGGTGTCCAAGGAACGTCTGCAGATCCATCCACGCAAAAGAAGAAGAAGACCTTGACGGGTTAAGGCTATTAACATCTCCTTCTCCCTCTTTGTATTCTCTTCTTGTAGTTGTGTGGATGGTGATGCAGAATCCTTGTTAGTTTGGTTAGGGATGAGTTCTTCCTTGTAAACACTTTGATCATTCAATATATATATTCCCAAGTTTTTCTAAGATTCAGATTTCCATATAAGGCAGAATGAGTTCGCTACTTGTTCTCCTATCTTCTAAATTTCACTTGAGGTTCAAAAGACAAGAGTGTTTTTGGTTAAAGAATCTTAGTGGTCTTCCACCGTTGTTAGATGCAGAGGTGTAGATGACAACACCGAAAGAGTTGAATAACCTTATCCATTTTCATTATTTCAGTCGAATACTGACGAGAGATTGTTGGGTTCGAATTTGGATAGTGAGTCCTTTTTTTCGGGCTTCGAAACTGGGATAAAAATTCACATTTCGTTATTGCCGGGTCTAGTGCCGGGTTGGTTCTGTCCGGCATATTCAACGTCTTTGAACATGCCGTGCAAAAACTATCCGGCAGGATATCCGGCACTTTCATTTGTTCGGGTGATTTCAGAGACTTGTTATGTATTAAGGTGTTCACAGTGGTACTGGGGTTGATCTATTCCCGAATCATACATTTAGTTAGGATTTAGTTAGTTATTTTAGATTAGAATTACATTTACTTTTCCCCCCTTGTTATTATAGAATAGGCTTTTGCCCGGATTAGGACTAATTTTCTATAAGTCCCTTGGTACGATACTCTCGGTCGTAATATATTTACACTATACTCCGACCGGGTTTTATTTTGCTACCCGTAGTAGAGTTGTAGGATTATTTTATTATTTTGTTCTTTTGTATATAGTTTATCCTAACAATTTCTCTGTTAGCAGTGGCAAACACTCAACAAAACATATTGGCATACAAGCCGTGTAATCCGTAGGACACAGGTTGCAAGAAAACCATACCTGTCACCGGAGTCCACTTTACCACGTCCACTTATGTTCCTCGAGCGATTCTCGAACAACTGTTAACATCACATGTGTTTTATTAACTTCGGGGTTTGCTTGATTATTTAATGTCTAATGCTTAACTTTCCCCGTTAACTTAGTTACACAACTTTACATTCTAACTTGTTTCACTTTCACATTTTGATACAACTTTTCACCCACTTAATTCATTAAAGCTCACCTAAAATGTCCTTAACAACCTCATAACATCATTAACCATCAATCCCCATCATTACACATCATTTCCATACCTTAAACAATGTTTTTGGTCCATACAACACCTTGTCCGAACTTGTGTCCGGACTTCCCAAGTTCGGACACAAGCCGCGACCTTATACTGAAAACCTTACACACGTCCGAACTTGTGTCCGGACTTCCCAAGTTCGGACACAGTTCGAGAGTAAATCCCAGATAGAAACAGTCACGTCCGAACTTGTGTCCGGACTTCCCAAGTTCGGACACAGTTCGAGAATGAGAAAATCCTTTACCCAACAGAGCCTGTCCGAACTTCCATGTCCGGACGGAAGTTCGGACACGGCAAAACATTCAATTTCCAAGTCTTTAAACACTTAACCAAATTCACCAATCTTCTCCTAAAGTCTCATGATGTTTCCTAACACCATTTCGCACATCAAACACACCTTTAGCCATGTGCTAAACTCTTTAAATCACTCACCAAAACCATCTTATCATTCACAAATTTCTTACAAAAATTCCTAGCACTTGGGATGTTTTCTCCTTAAGATCTCTAAGTGGTAGTTCGCAAATAATGACCACTACACCAAGGTGTTTCCTCTACACCTTAACATCATCTCCCAACTCCTTTTCTTGCTAACTAGATCTCCTTTTTACAACTTCTTATAATTCCTTACTCAAAACCCCTTCCTAAACACCATTCCCTCCTTATCCATCAACATTACCTAAACGTTAAACAAACTTCTCCAAAACCTAAATACATTCTCGAAACACTCATTGGATTTCTAGAACTTCCAAGACAATGCCTAAATCCTTATAGCACCTTTGAACACCTTAATGCAAGTTTTCTTCCTTAGTGAAGCATGTATCCATTCCTAACAATTCCTAGTTCACCCAAGTTCATTTAAGCACCTAAAACTCCTTATACATTTTACAAATTTTGCCATAGGTTCTCTTAGCACATCATCATTCCAAAGCTCATAGTTTTCACCATTAAACATTCAAGAACACCTAGATCCATCAAAACATTACCACTCACAAAACTTCACCAAATCTACACTACATCACAATATAGTGCATAATTAAATTTGCTTGGCACTTAGGCCCTTAAACAACATGGCTCTTAGGCCCTTAAACTGCATTAACCTTAAACACTGAATTTCCCACATAAGTAATGCCTTTGACCTGCAAATACACCCAACAATACATATGTTCTTTTACTAGTCTCCTTGAGAACACTTTACTAGGTCATTCACCATTTGCTCTTTAGGTAGTTTTAACAAGCATTATAAGCTTATTTCTCCTAAGGCATTAAACCACATTAAGATAGCATATTTACCTCTTTCCCTCCCAAACTTCTTTCTTGTTTCCTTACAAAACCGGTAAGGCATTTGGTTCCTTGCCAACTACTAAACATTATACAAACCACATAATGAGTATTCAAGCTTTAAGCTCCATCTCATTGTAAACCCTAGTTACATATATGGTTTTAACACATCAAGGTAATTGTTTTACCTTTGAATGGAAGAGCTTGAATGAGTATCAAGAGAGGACTCCTCCTAGCCCTTGGAAGATTTAAATGAAGCTAAAACAAGACAAGAGAAGACACCATTACAAGGTGCATTTTCGGTCAACACCAAAAGTGAAGGAAATGGAGTTTTCTTTGGTTTTTCCTTACCTTGAAGCAAAGGTGATCAACAAGGCATAAAAATATTAGCTCAAGCTCCTTCCATGGAAGTTCTCCTTGGCACCGAAATGGTGGTTTTGATGATTTGAAAAGATAGGAATGAAGAGCTTGCTCCAACTAAGAGAACGGTAGTCTCGGAATTAAATTCGGAGCATGAGTCATAAGTTACAAGTGAAGAAGGGTGAAGAATGACATGGTTCTGTTGGAAACCGATGGAGAGAGGAGGAAGGTAGCCACCGTGGGAAATGAAGAAAGGAATGAGAGAATGAGGAAATGAGTTTGCTTTTGTTAGTTTAGATATTTAAGTAAAGTAAATAGTGTTTTACTTTATCAATTTCTATCTTATCAATTTAACAAAGGGATGACTCATTCCCTTATGAGGAAACCGGCCCCAAATAGTAGCAAGGGGTATTTTAGACTTTATTAGTCAATTGTCTCACTTATAACATTATATGTTACAAACTAGTTATAAAAATCACTATTCACCAAAAACAAGGCACATAGAAGTGAAATTTTTGATTTCCCATTGATATAGCCACCCAAATGTGATACTATATAGTACACATGTTAATTAAAGTAATGATGGACATTTAGCCATTCAAAACTCATTTACAAGACAATTTTTCAAAAACGTGCTTTAAGACTCCTTAAA
This sequence comes from Limonium bicolor, assembly GCA_023374045.1. Classification (NCBI taxonomy): domain Eukaryota; kingdom Viridiplantae; phylum Streptophyta; class Magnoliopsida; order Caryophyllales; family Plumbaginaceae; genus Limonium; species Limonium bicolor. The sequence goes on from CM041776.1 coordinate 472,537,409, forward strand.
GCACATTTTGCGTTTTAACTTGTTTTCAAGCTTGGTTTTCTTTAGTAGTTGATTTAATATGTTCATTAACATATAAATAAGGCATAGGTATGACCATTAGGTCTTATACACCTTTATCCCAAGCTTAGAGCACATTTTGGCCCATATTGACCTTAAGGTATTTATTTGTGTTTTGTTTGGTTTCATTGTCTACCAAAGTTTCCTAAGGACTTAATTAGCCTTATAAAGTCATAATTAAACATTATCAAGTCTTGGTAGGCTCTTTGGGTCCTAACCAAGTTCACTCCAAGCTTAGAGCATGTTTTTGCTCAAAGCGTGTCTTAGTGTTTTATTATGTTTTACCATGGTTTAAATGATTCATTTATGTTTCTAAGGCACTTTTTAGCCTTTAAATACCATAGTTTAACATTTACACAACATACTAAGGTTTGGGGTATTTCATTCAAGTAGAAGTACACCAAATCCGGGCTAACATGAAGGCAGCTCAGGATAGGCAGAAATCATACGCCGATGTGCGCAGACGTGACCTGGAGTTCACCGTGGGCGATCAGGTATTTCTTAGGGTATCCCCCATGAAGGGAATATTTCGTTTTGGCCAGAAAGGCAAGTTGAGCCCGAAATATGTGGGCCCTTATGTTGTGACGGAGCGGATCGGCCCGGTAGCTTACAGACTTGATTTACCCGCTGAGCTGGGCAAGGTACATGATGTATTTCATGTGTCCCAGTTGAAGAAATATATGTCTCATCCGTCTCATGTGCTTCAGCCTGAAAGGCTAACCTTAGAGCCGACCATTCGATCAGTGGAGACTCCCGTACGGATTCTGGATACTAAAACTCGAGACACTCGCCATAAGTTAGTGAGACTGGTGAATGTTCTATGGTCTAACCAGGACGTTGAGGAGGCCACTTGGGAGCTGGAAGATAAGATGAAGGCGAAGTACCCGTCATTGTTTACTTCTTAGTAATTGTATGTATAGGGTACGGGGCGTACCCCTATTTTAAGGGGGGTAGAGCCGTTTCGGTTATGTGTGTACGACGTGTATTTAAATACATCGTCTATGTTATGTTGTTATGTTACAGACCGTTGTGTCTGAATGATGTTATGTTATTTGGAACTTGTGTCCGATGTTATGTAAGTATGTTGTTAATGTTGTTATGGAGATATTGTTTTATATGTATTCCCGTGTTCTAATATTTAGGATATGTGGAAAGTATGAACTTTAGGGACAAAGTTCTTTTAAGGGGGGTAGATTGAAATACCCCAAACCTTGGTATGTTGTTTAATCATTTAAATATGGTATATTAAGACTTAAAAGAGTCTTAGAAACATTAGTAAACAATTTAAACCATAGAAAACACAAATAAATGCCTTAAAGTCAATTAGGGCTAAAATGTGCTCTAAGCTTGGGATAAGCTTGGTTAAGACCTAGTGAGCTTACCAAGACCTATTTATATACTAATGAACATATTAAACCAATTACCAAAGAAAAAACCAAGCTTGAAAACAAGTTAAAACACAAATGTGCTTTAAGGAGTCTTAATTAAAGCACATTTTTGAAAAATTGTCTTGTAAATGAGTTTTGAATGGCTAAATGCCCATCATTACTCTTTAATTAATATGTGTACTACTTAGTATCACATTTGGAAGTCTATATCAATGGGAAATAAAAAATTTCACATCTATGTGCCTTCTTTTAGTGAATATTAACTAAAATAAGCTAGATTATAACATATGTCAATGTAAGTGATTTAATTGGTCAACAAAGACTAAAATACCCCTAGTTATATAATGGGGGCTGGTTTTCTTATAAGGGATGAGTCATTCCCTTGTTAATTTGATAAGAAAGGAAAATGATAAAGTAAACACTATTTACTTTAGTACTTAAGTATCAAAACTAGTTAAGTCTTCTTCATTCTCTCATTTTCCTTGTTCCCACCATCTTCTACCTTCCTTCTTTCTCTCATTTCTGATTTTTGCAACAGCACCACCACCATCATTCTTCATCTTCAATCACTTGTAATTCCTAGCTCACTTTGCCAAATCAAAAACTAAGACCACCATTCTCTTTGTCTCATCAAGCTCTTCAACTTCATCCTTTCAAAACATCAAGAGCTCCATTTTGGTGCCAAGTGGAATCTCCATGGAAGGAGCTTGAGCTCATCTTTTCACATATTATTGTTCTCCTTTGCTTCTAGGTAAGGAAACTCAAAGAAAAACTCCACTTCCTTCATGTTTTTATGTTTTCCGAAAATCACCACTAATGGTTCCCTTACCTTGCTTTGTTTTAGCTTCATTTGAATCTTCCAAGGGCTTGGTGGAGTCCTCTCTTGCTACATATCCAAACCATCTTTTGTATCCAAGGTAAAACAAACATCTAAATGTTCTAAGATAATATATGTATTTAGGGTTTACAATGAGATGAAGCTTAAAGCTTGAGTACTCATTATATTGTTTGTATATTGTTTAGAAGTTGACAAGCAAACTAAACATCCTTACCGATTTTAATCAAGGAAACAAGAAAGAAGTTGTGAAGAAAAGAGGTAAATGTGCTAACCTAATATAGTTTAGTGTCTTAGGAGAAATGAGCTTATATTGATTATTAAAACTACTTAAAGAACCAATGGTGAATGACTTAGTAAAATGTTCTCAAGGAGACTAGTAAAAGGGCATATGTGTTGTTGAGTGTATTTGCAGGTCAAAGGCAAATATATTGAGGAAATTCAGTGTTTATGGTTTGTGCAATTTAAGGGCCTATGTGCCAAGCAATTTAAATAATGCACTATATTGTGATGTAGTGTAAGTTTGGTGAAGTTTTGTGTATAAGAATGCTCTTGATGGATTTAAGTGTTCTTGAATGTTTAATGGTGAAAACCTTGTGTTTTGGTGTAACAAGATGCTAGGGGAACCCATGTCGAAATTTAGATGATGTATAAGGAGTTTAAAGTGTTTAAAATGAGTTTGGAGAGTTAGGAAGTGTTTTGGGTGGTTAAGTGTTCTACTAGTGAATGAAACATGCATTAAGGCATTCTAAGATGTAAAAAGGACTTAGGCAATGTTTTAGAGGGTTTAGAATGCAAATGAGTGCTTTGGGATAGTTCAAGATCATGGAGAGGTTGTGTTTAGGACTTGTGCAATGTTGGTGAATAAGAAGAAGTGATGTGTTGCATGGAGGATCTATAAACTTGTAGAGATATTCAAGGAGTTTGGTTAGGAAGAAAAGATGCTTGGGAGATGATATTGTAGTGGTGAGAAAACATTTGGGAATAGTGGAAGTTATAGGATGAAACACCACATAGAAACTTAGTGAAAAACATTACAAGTGTAAACATTTTTATAAGAAATTGTGTAATGCTTGAGGAGCAATTTAGTGAATGATTTAAGGAGTTTAATGGAGGTCTTGAGGTGTGTTTGAAGTGCCCAAATAAGGTTAGAACATACTAGGACATATGTGGGGAAGTTTGGAGTTTAATGGGCAGTTAAAAACAAGGGTCTGGAGCAGACCGACCTTGGGGACAGGACATGCAAGGTCGGTCGAGCCCAGTTTACCCTGCGAGAAATGGTTTCTGGAATGGACCGACCTTGGGGACCGGACTTACAAGGTCGGTCGGGCATGGATTTTTAGTACGGATTGAGTCTCTGGAATAGACCGACCTTGGGACTGGACTTACAAGGTCGGTCATGCCTAAATTTTTGTACGTAAGTGAGTCTCGGGAATCGTCCGATCTTGCGACCGGACTTGCCAAGATCGGTCGGGCCTGAATTTTCAAAGGAGAGAAACTTTCGGGAATAGACCGAACTTGTGACCGAACTTGCAAGGTCGGTCGGAGTATAATTTTTAATGGTAATGTGCTCTGGAATGGACCGACCTTGTGCAAGGTCGGTCGGTAAGTTCGGTCGAACCCAAACTTGTAAAAAAAAAACAAAACAAAGTGTAGCTTAAGTAGTTAACCCTAGGGTGTAACACCCCTCTCAACAATCACGTAATAGTCTCTCACGTAGCAGAAAATAAAACGTCTTACAGCGGAAGAATTAACAACAATAACAATACTCACTCGGGTGTCACCAGCCATTACTCGCCCATGTGAGCAACGAAGCCAAACTACATCCAACTTCCAACATAAACAAACTACTAACCGCCGTGATAACGAGAAACTCCTATACATCATACTAAGTCCATAAATCATAAACATCGACAAGTGAGCGTCTACCCAATCTTGAATATACATAACCTTACCCCAATACAATTCACCATCTTCATTGTCATATAGACAAACTCCATGTGCTGTAATAATTAAGGTAAAACTCCAATTACCCTGTTCCCGCTCTTCGGCTTCGACAATAATCAACAACCTATAATGGTGTAGCATCAGCGATAGTCGCTGAGTATGCCGGGCCTGGACCCTAATGGTCACTTAGTCATTTAAACCATCTTTATTATTAGATTGATTTCATGCTTTACCATTTTATAGTTATAAACAATACTGTAATATGAATGTACAATATACATAATCATCCATCCAAATATCCATAAACATTTAACCATCCACCCAATCCAAACATTCATTTAATATCACAAACCACAACTGTATATCGATGTATCGAATAAACAATATAATGTACAATGTACAATCGTCGTAGCGTATGCCATCCTTGTTAATTTAATTTAATTTGGCCTTCAAGCCCCATCCATATGTACAATGTACAATCGCCGTAGCGTACAGTTTCCATAGTTAATTTTATTTGGCCTTTAAGGCCCCATCCATCCAAACCATGTTTAATTATTAGTACCAGTTGGGCGTCATGTTAGGACAACCCGATAACCTCACCATGGACAGTAGTCCTCCCGTACACACAAAGGTGCTCATTTAGCCAGAGGTCCGGAGGCCCTTCACTATTCTCTTATGTCTCGTAAGACGTCCATATAAAGGCCGTAGCCACCTGACCCACAATCCAGTTTGGGCTCGTTGGGTATAAACCTGGAGCGGAACCCGATCGGGTACCCCTCAGTGATCACAAATGCGCAACCAAGTAGTTCGTAAACTACCGGGATTCCTCACCTCAACTCCTACCATCTCTCTCTCATAATGTTTAAGATATGCTCTTAGTCTTATGGAGAATAATTATTAGTTAGATGCCCAATCGGTCTCACGCATACCTAGAAGTAATCAAGGTTATATTCATGTTCGAGATCCATGCTCTAGAGACCGACAATGTCGTGACTCATCTCTAAGTGTTTTACTTAGGTTACCATATACTTAATATTAATACTGTGGTATTATATCAAGTAACCGTCATGTCATCACAATAACGTATATGTATGTTTATATAAGTCGATCGACGTAGTGTTAGTCCCGTAGGACGCTCGTGCATAAATAATTAATGCAGTAGCACACAATCACATACATATATCCAAAACACTTAACACACAAGTGATATAAACTAAATCCAAGCCCAAGGGGCTTCCTTAGGACAACTCGGATCAAACCCCTTTACATACCGTTCACCAAGACCTAGGATGCGCAGTGTAGTCCACTAGCTCGTCAAGCGTCCTTGTCTGAAGTATGATCTAAACGGTATTAAAACTATAAGTCAGTCTCCATGACTAACTACATCCGGTATTTCCGAATAACAAGTAACCCCGACAGTTCATCCCTGTTTTCTACAGTTGTTTGTTACGGGTTTCTCTAAACCAGTCGACTTTGTTACTAAACTCGTACATCAAAACATTTCGACTGTTAAGTTTAATTTCATTATATTTCTTTAAATCTTATCCACCATCTAGTTTAGGTACATAACCTATAGTTGCATGTATGCATGCATGATTATATTATATTGTATTATTTTCCCACCATCCATTATAATACATTGTATTATATTATCCATTATCTTAGCAAATAATATTTGCATTCAAAAACTCATAACTTATAGTTTATAAACTATTCCATGTAATAACCACCACCATTATATATATGGTTTCCAACCATATCATATATTCATCCTTATATACATTATTCTTGTGTATGTATATATTTACCTCGTAGGTAAACTTCGTGAGTTTAATAAACTCTTATATTATATGTTACATTTTATCATCTTCTTTTAGATGATTATTCCCATTAGTTGTATTATATCGAAATATAAATGATTGTTATCCTAATATTATGTAACCTTTTATGTTGTACATTTACAACTCCTATTCTTTATTCAATATAAACCTTAGTTTATAAATCCTATTTATTCATAGTTTGTCACATTATTTAATGTGAGTATCCTTCCTTATATTAATTTCATCTAACCCATATAATTGTTATAACATTTATAACATTATAGACCTTAGTCTAATATTCATTTTCCAACCTTATTATTTTCGGTACAGCACTCTAGTTTATTTAAATCCCATTTTGACCACATAACATTATGTAATGTTATACCATATTCTAATATCATTTGATATGATATTTTTATTTCCTTTAATTTTTAACCTATAGTTTTTATACAAAACTATTATATATTGCCACATAGGCACATATATTAAACCTTATTCTTTTCCATAAACCATAGTTTCCTTTATTTACAAAATCACCCCATTATTTATACCATGTTATATATACCATTTAATATAACATTTCTAACTTATAAAAAGTATAACCTATGGTTATTTTATTTAATAACCGAACAGACCTCACTATATATTTTATATTTCCATTAGGCTCAATTTATAACATATAGTTTAATAATTTATTAAAACTATATATTATACACATATCTTATTAAATACCCTTATATAATTCTAAAAATCACCAAATTTCACCAAAGGGTTATAAATATCCTTATTAACCCATAAGCTTTCGGTATTTAATATACCACCTCATATATTTCCCAAAGTGTCATAATGACATAATAACTATATATTATACATATATAGTTTATCTTAATTCCAAAATCAACCCAATAAATTCCTAAAAATTCCTAATAGCCCATGGGTGTTTATAATACCATTATACACCCTTAATTTTTGGTAATAACATATTCACCACATATGTTATAAAATTGTTACAATTAAATACTTATCTTATTATAAAACCTTAAATTAGTTATTTAACTTATCTAATTTGGTCAAAACCTACCATATGGTCAAGGTTGGCCACCTTAATATCTCCTTGACCACCAATTCCTTATAATTACTGTTTAGTACCCAAACTTTCCATAAATTACCATTTAACCCCAAAACTTTATATAATCTTATAATTTTTATATAAACTCATTTAAACCTCCAATTTTCGGCTATATCCTTTTATAGCCCCCAAATTTAATTTAATTACACCTCAACCCCTTATTCATTTCGGTAATATATAAATATCACCTAAAACCTAATTTAAACTAAATATAAATAAATAAAATGGCCTAAAGTACATGGCCTTATTACAAACATTTGCTCACAAAATAAATTACACATAAATGTCCCAAAAAACTTATAAATCTCGGCCTCACCACATATTTTTCATTTAATACCAAACTTCCACATAATCTTAATTTTGTCATTTGTTACTTAATCACTTAGATAAATTTATTAAGTCATTTCCTTAATCATTTTAAGGTCAAACATGACCATATTACCATGTTCTCTCCCGCAATTTAAGTTCAAATTTAAACTTGTATTATGTATCAAGTTAAGGTTAAATGATTTATACCTTTATATAGCAAGGTTAGACCTTGTTTGGTCTCGCCACCTTAAGGAGAATTTCTCCACAACTTGATTGTAACACCCCTACTTTAATACGAACATTACCGTCCAATCTCCTCGTGCTTTCAGAGTCATGCAGCGGATACATACTTACTACACTGGGTGATACAGTGCCGTTAGTCATCCACGTGACTAACAAGGCTACACTTCTATATACAGCATCGGTCTGATGGACCGGAATCCCGAGTACTACACATCTTAACATACTCCATTTCATCAATTACTACAATCCTCATTCAATACTTACTCCTCCATACATACAAATAATCCACTACCGAGTTACTAGGTTTAAATCAAATCTCTTCCAAATTTATACATACTCCGAAGAGTCTACATCTACCCATTTTCTCACAACTACTTACTTTCAAGTACAAGGGTGTGCCTCCGGTCTCTTCCTTGACCATATTCGCTTCGGGTACCTGCACACTAAAAAATGTCCCCCGAAGGGGTCAGCTTTCGCCGAGCATGATAACCGCATACCCCGCGTACTAGTGAGGGTACGCCGACCACTTGGTCGAATACATGCGGTTCGTTTTCATACAAACTACATGCTCTTATACACGATACAATAATACTCACACAACATACATACATACATTCATTTCATACAAGGAATACAATATAAACCAACCAATACATACTTACCTCTTCCGAATTACACATACATCTCATGCACAATACAATATGTTAGCTTCATTGGTCCACCCGGGTTAATCGGGTGGAGATTACTCTTTACTCGTTACTTCATACATACGCATACTACTCATACATACTTACGGATCCATACTTACTTACTCTTACTCTTACTCAAGTTAAGTCGTCGGGACCTCCGGCCCTGGGGACACACCGTCCCACCTCCGGGATTTACTTGACTCACCAATCCGGGATGCTACCCATTTAAGGGATTTGGGCCGCGGACCAGTTTAAGAGTCAGGATTGCAGCCAACCTCTTGTGACTCCGCATCCTCACGCGTGGCCGAAGCTATATCGGACTTCTACTCATTCCGGTTTACTCACTTAAGTTAGGAGTTAGGTAGTTAGGAATTAGCAGAAGTCAACATTCAAGCCACAATAATACAATACCCATATACACTTACATAAAATACATTACAATATACAAGTACACTACAAATACGATACACTTCATCATCATTCATATTTCATGAATTATACAAACTATTGTTCAGACAAATATCAAGAACAATGTAAACAAGCACAGTAGGTGCAATATAGTCCGATTCATGCATTTATCTTATTAGGTGATCAATAAGCACACAAATCGGGGTAACCAGATTAGGATACAGGGCATGAAGAAATCATACCTTTCACCGTTGTACTTGTATCCCAACGTTCCTCCGGTATTCACAATTCAAATCCTATGATATACATACAACCGAATAATTAATCTAACTATCATTAACTTAATTCGGTTACCCTTACGCTTCCTAACTCATACTTACTAGGTCTTCACATTCTTATACTTACATTTTATTTACTTACTTTTAATTACTTAACAATGGTTTACTTACACATATATGCACGTATGTATAGGTGGGTATACATATACATACATACATATACTAACCATAGTCTTATAGTTTTTTTTTTGTAAGTTTTGACCCGACCGAACTTGCGACCGACCTTGCAAGTTCGGTCCGAGTCAGTAGGTTACATCGGGTGAAAATTCCAGGGCCGACCGACCTTGCAAGTCCGGTCCCAAGGTCGGTCCATTCCAGTAAGTTACTTAACGGAAAAATTTTAGCCCGACCGACCTTGCAAGTCCGGTCGCAAGGTCGGTCCATTCCAGTAGCTTACTCGACGGAAATTTTTCTGGCCGACCGAACTTGCATGTCCGGTCGCAAGTCCGGTCGATTCCAGTAGGTTACAGACGGGAGAATTTTTCTGGTCCGACCGAACTTGCAAGTCCGGTCGCAAGTCCGGTCGATTCCAGAAGCTTTCCCGTCTTTGTAAATCTGGGCTCGACCGAACTTGCAAGTCCGGTCGCAAGTTCGGTCCGGCCCAGTATTTGCATTTTTACTTCTGTTTTCAGTCCCATACTTTACCCATTGTTCTCCAATCTTCTTACATGTAATCTCACATGTTTAAACACTACCTAGGCCCTTCAAATTGCCTTAGTTCATCCACCAAATGCTTTACTAAATCCATCAATCCACTTACACAATTTCATCACTTCCCTTCCACACTTACAACAGTTTTTCATCCTCCAATGCTACAGATTTTTGCTCCTACTTCCCTCATGCATATTCTCATCTCCTAATGCCATTTCCAAAGCCTACAATGTATTACTTACCCTCCAATTCATTCCCAAGCCACTACAATCTATACCCAAGTCCAACACCTTGTCATCAATTCTTCCACACTAACTCTTCCTAACTTCTCCAATGTACCTCTATACACTTTGTTACAGATTTTGGGTTCCTATTTCCTCCATTACTTCCTCAACTAATGCTACTCCTAGTAGCCAAAATACATCCATTCACTTCCTAGTTGCAACCCATTAACAAATCATACCCAAATCTGTTACAAGCTACTAAACGCTCCCATTATACTCTCCACATACACCTAGTCACTACCTAGGTTGTTTTCTCATCTTGAACACTTAAGTCCTCAAATTCCTAGATAAAATTTGACATAGTCTCCCCTATATTATTAACATTCTCCACATGGTTTCTCTCACACATTAACATCATCTCACCTGTTTATACACAACATCAATATACAAGCTCCCATACACATTTACCAATACTAAAACACTACTAAAAATTCCTGCACTCAACAACCCAATACCCAACTAAGTTTCAATACATTTTACATGTTTTTCAACGGTTTTAAGCACTTAGATTCTCCTGCACAATACATTACTACACAATACCATTTCCATTACTCATTTCAAACTTCTAAAAATCTGTTACATCCATACATATACAAGGCTACACAAAGGTGAGTATCCTTACCTTGTTTCTCTTCTAATTTCTTTTCTTCCTCTTGCTTCTTCTTTTCCTCTTCCTCTCCTCTTCTCACGGTTTATAAACCAATTCTAACACTACACCCATAGCAATACACACCATTTCAATACTAAAACTACCCTAACATTATTTAAGCTTTAATGTAGGTTTTAGGGTTTAGAAAATTGCATTACCTTGCAAGGGTGCAAATGAAGCTTGGAGTGGTTCAAGAACAAAGTTTCCAACTCCACCAAGATGCCAAAATCGGCTAGGATACAAGGAGCAAAAAGGTTTTAGTTTTCATTTTCGTTTTGCCCTTGAGGCTAGAAAAGGATGGAGTTTTTAGGAATATTTTTACCTTAAAAGAACAAGGAGAAGGAGGGCCTTCTAATGGTGGTCTTGAAGCTCCAAATGCTCCATACCCATGGAGATGAAAGTTGTTGTTTTCAATTTTTGAAAAGATAGGAATGTAGCTCTTGATGAGAGGATTCCAATGGTGTAGTCTTATAATTTTTGGAAGAGGTTCAAGAGGGTTACAAGAGGAGAGAAGTAGAGTTTTGTGTGGGTGTTTCCATTTCTCCATGGAAATCGCTGGAGGAGGAAGAAGAAGAGAAAAGAGAGAGTGAGGGTGGGGGTTCACGTGAGAGAAGAGAGAATAGGGAGAGAGAGAGAGAATAAAGGTGAGTGAGGTTGTTTATTATTTTGTTTGTTAGTGTATAAGAGAGGAGTGTGTGAGGGAGTGTGAGAGGAGGTCCAAATCGGACACACACAGCACACACATGCCACTTTTACTTTTTATTTTCAAAGTGGACACATTAGTTTTGGTTATTTATGTTCCTACCCCACAACTTCCCGTTTTTGACAGTTTTTACTAATTCCCGTTTTATTGATTTTATTGGTTCTAAAGCTTCACTAATATTTATTAATGATTATTTAGTTGACCAAAATTGTTACGAGTCTATTTGACCCGCTTAAAGACACGTTTTCCCGGTTACCTCGAAAACGCGCTTTAAGGTTCGTTAATGATTTTAATCCGTTTTAAGGATCCGTTTTCTTCGGGAGTTGTTCCCATATATTATTTAGGTCTTATAAACCTTTAGAATCCTATAATACTCTAACCGAGGTCTCATACCTCCTATGGTTATTTAACGCTTATTTAGCGTTTTCCGCTTTTAAAGCGTTTCTTTATTTCTTTTGGATTTATTTTCCTTACCAGTAATCAGGTACCATTAGGCCCTTAAATACGTATTAGATTAATCTTAATCCTTATGTTTAAGTTCGGGGTATTTCAATCTACCCCCCTTAGGAACTTTGTCCTCAAAGTTGTTCGAGGTTATGGGTTTACAATGCTTACTCATTCTTACGTGTCCAATACCAAAGCCATACGTTCTTCCTCCTTACTAATCCCAAATCAGTTACTCAAGGTTTCCTTTCCATACCATACCAATGTACGATAATTACTCTGATCCGTACTACCATCCGGTTCCTCATTACCAAATTTATACATACATACAATGCAAGGCTATCCCCAAAGCGATGCAATACACATTCCAATCCCGCAGGCGCTCAGGTCCTCTAGACACGGGACTCCTCTATGTCCCGCTGCCCTTGGAATAATGCAACGTAAATACTACTATCTTCTCCGTACCAGCTTCCAACAAATACTACTCTCCAGTCTAAGAAAATTCTTTTACAACTACTAATTAGAAATCTTTCTAAAGCATACAACTCCAATTCCAATTTGTATTCATTACTTCTACTATGTGTGATTCTTGTGACCACTTGAGGGGAGCTTCAAGAATCATTCGACCCTGATGTGATCAGCATCAGTGTTGAACTATCTTTCCACCCCAATTTGTGTTCGGTTTCCCTTGATCTGATCAGGATCAAGTTCGACTTCCCACATCAGGTTCAATCAAACAATAATTTAATTGTTTTCATTTTCTATCTTTTTACTCTTTCTAGTCGTAATTACGAATTCATACATCTCCAAAGGATGGAATCAATCCATCAATCATCCTCACTCTACTTCCCAAATGCTTTACTCCACGGTTTAATCCTATGCTCATTTCATCAACCTTCACTACTTCCATCCATTACTCACCATCATCTCCTATATTCTAACTAAGGAATACTACTTTATAAGATTTAGTTGTCTTCAATTGTTTCAAATATTTTACTTACGATTCCACTACTCATAAACTTCATTCATCTACTATCCTCATTCATTTCGTACTACTTCTTCAAAGGTTACAATACTTGTGGAGCTCCGTCCACTACTCATTACTTTTCTTTTACTAATACTCTTACATTGGTGTTACAAGATGGGTATACTCCTCCTATGGTATTTGCATGTCTAATGCCTAATTACCATAATTACAGTGTGAATGAGTACTTATGTTTGTTTAACATAGTATCAATCATCAATTTGGTTCTCATTTGTGCTATGCACATTATGGTTTAGTGTTTTTACACAAAACTTACATTAAGCGGTTTTCGCTCTACCCCCCTTAAAAGGGATTACGCCCACGTAATCACCCATATGTTAATATTAAACATTGGTTATTTAATTCGGGCAATCCGAAGCGTTTAGCTTCACTAGTATGCTATGTACTATGCTCTGGTCAAAGGGTCTTAACCATACTAATGGTTTAGTCTTTGCACCAAGAGTTCCTATATGAGTTTATTTAACTCATATTTAATTCGATTCTAGCCTAATCGGCTTCAAGACATTAATAGCCATTGTATTATGCTCACTAGGTACATTAATCTCCTAGCTAGGGCCCACTAGCTTCTGCTGCGCGACCCTGACAACTTGGGTTATTCACCCTTCTTGTTATCCTTAATGTGCTATACATTACCTTCTCATCCGTCTATTATGGGAATAAGGTTTACTAAACAACTGCGGTATTCTTTTACCGTGGTTGAACTCAACACGTTAAGATTTATAACCAGCTCTCTGGTAATCTACTGCACATGCTATTTATGCTTCCACGATTATTCATTAAGCTCCTCCGACTTATTTTCGGGCGAGGTTAAGTCACTACTTAGTTGTAGTACTTCCTCTGTTGTCAATAGCTTCTGAATTATACCAGTTCTCCTGGTTCAGTACAAGTGTTCTTTACTTGTATGACCTTGCATTGATATGTGCCGGTCCTAGTGACTTCCTTAAGTCTCTCTTCACCTTTTATTCCATTGGAATTCACATCTGTGATTGTTAGTGTGTTTCGCACTCTTCGTGCTTCTTTGGCCTTAGGCCGCACGGTTGTTGCTAAGCTTGCTTAATTGGCTTGCCATGTCTGTTGGTGAAAAGAAGGATTTACTACGGTTTACATTCTCCATATCCCTAGCCATCCCATTAGATCATTAGCTGCACAAGTGCAATACCAAAACACTCAGTCATACAGAGTGCAGAGGCGTAAACGCTTGACAGTAAGTCACTTATGTGATAGGAAAGAATATTTCTGTGTGTCATCTCATACTTATACTCCGTGTTATTGCTTAACTACTCCTCATAGCGGTCGCCTGTTGCGCACCGTATTCTTACTCATTGTACAACATTGCTTTTACTGTTTCTGTTACTGTGGTAGTTCCTTTTTACTTAGTGACATTGTCCTTGGCACCATTTCCTTATGGTGTAAATACACTAGGAGTTCCCTGTGTTTGTGTGTATGACGGTTGTCGTAGCATACGGCAATCTTATTATCTTCCCAATGTGGAGATGTCTTATTCCACTTAGGTTTTATGTGTAGGTTAACTTACCTCACATTCTATCATCATTTGTGATACAATTTACCAAGTATCTTGGTTGACCAAGGATGAGATAACTCATCGGGTCGTAAGCTCTCTTGAGCGTTAGTCATTCATGGTGTTCAATGTATGTTCACATTAATTGCTTTGATAATTATTGCCTTTCAGTGCTGAGCATTGGTTTAGGCTCTGGCTGTGTAGTTTTGCTTGTATGTATATTACCAGGACATCCCATGAAACTTCAAGGGTTTTCTGGTCCCGTTCTCCAATTGGAGGGTATTCTATCACTGACAAGTGAAGGTTCTTGTTGAGGGTTTGTCTCCACTCATAGGTCTAATGACAAGGTTTGCTATGTTGGTGTTTACACAATGGTTCACCACATGCTTGAGTACATATGGAGTATGCTTACTCCTTTAAGTCGTAATGGTTGGAAATCTGATTTCCTTATTCCATCACCCCTTGGCAATATCTATTGCGTGGTTTATTGTTATAGTAAGTGGAAGCCTTTTCTAAGGGTTCACATCATCACCGCATTTGTGATCTTCGGTTGACGAGGGGTACCTTCCCTTGGGTTTCTCGTAGTGTCCAAGTGTGGACTAGGCCAATGTTGGCATTATCATGATTCTCATGCCTCTGTGCTACCATTGCTACAGAAGGCATGGCGGTAATTAAGAACTCCGTCAACTGTATACTAGGCTGATGCTCTAGTGACAGTGACATTGGGTTGGCCATTACTCCAAGCCACTAATGTTGGGTTTGAATTTATGGTCCAGTTGTTGATTTCTTGTCGTATGAGGCAATATTTCTTGCAAGTCTTGTTAGTGATGGTGCGGGTTTTGCAACCGTTTAAGGTTACACCACGCATCAGGTTTATGGCCTTAGAGCCATATTGCTGCCAGCTATGCTTTGCAAGCTGCTTATACATGTTTCCACTCCATGTATACTGTCATGGGTTGGAGGTATTATTGGGCTCCATGGTAAGTCGTGGCATCACGCTTCCGTCATAGGAGACCTTCTTAGGCAAATGGTGTTAATAAGTGTCTCTCAGTATCTTAGGGCATTTCCTGTTAAGTGAAATCCCTTCGGATCCTAACCGAGTGTTCGTTCTAACTTTCGTGCTTTTATCATGTCGTTGTTGTTCGACTGTTGCAATGCAGACACCCTTCAAGGATTGCTCCTGAGTGCTTGAAGCATGCCGTTACATCCGGCTAATGTTGATGACATGTTGTCCACTGTACCTTCTTGTGGTGTTGTACTTGAGTTTTCCCCTTTTGGGTCATGACGTCTCCCGTCCTTGGGTAGACTGTTTATGCTTGTTCCTAGTGTTTAAGACTAGGTTTGGTATTCCCTTCAATGATGGAGTATACTTGTGGTAATCTTGGGGTTGCTCTTGGAAATTCTGTCCCGTTTGTTGAGCATCGTGGTGTTCACGTTAGGCGATTGCCTTATGTGTTTAGGCTGGGTATACCTTCCAGCTGTCATGTATTGTTTGGATTATTTGAGACATATCCAATGTCTATACTTACTAGTATGTGCTCTTGCACTTCCTATTTATTCCTCATCTTCAGATGGGTTCTCTGAGTTCCTTGATACTTGCTCGTCTGAGGTGTCCAGCTGTTCTGATTGAACTCACTCATGGTCCGTAGAATGGAGTTGACTACTTCCCGTGTGTCGCACACTACATGTATACATACGTGGGGTACCATATTGATACGTTACCACTTACCCAACTATATGTCGGGCCCGCAAGCTCCTTCGGAGTGCGGTTGTCCCACATCCCGTAACGGGTATACTCGTAGTGTTCATCACACGCCTAGGTGAAGTATTCTGTTGCCAACTCCTCTTGTATCATCCTATGACTCACCATAATGTTTGGTCTGGTTTTAAAATCCAAGGTTTTTAAAAGAGGGTTGTGGTTTTGAAAAGAAAATTTTGGGTTTAAAAACAATGGTTCGGTGTTAAAAGAAATCTCCATGGCATAGCCACGTTTGAGGTCTTGACCAAGTCTAGCCTCTCGCTGACTGGTATGTTCTAAATACAGTGGTCGGGCCGTTAGGCCTTTCCAAGGTTCCATACGTCTGGTTGTTAGGATGTGTGATCCTGTGGTTGTTTCGTTACAGTCACCGTACATTACTATGTACTTGTGACGTGTTAGTGTTCCTTTACATATCTCTGTCTTTACTGCACTTGCCTTGGCAAGTGCGTGGTATCGGTGGTTTTTGGATAATCCTATGCCAATCTCGGTATGGTTTCCATTTGTGTTTGTTAGTCTCGTTGACGCTTCCCTCGATCTTATTGATCTATATTGGTATACTCGCTCCTTTAGGTAGCTTCTTGGTGGTCTAGACATGGCTGTCGTAGATCTGGGTACTCCTCCACTCCTTGGAGGTTCCCGTTCTATTTGGTTTAGTGTCGCTCCTTGTGGCTCGTTCCCACACATTGTGGTGGTTACTGAGCCTTCCTGTTTAGGCACTACTCTTGTAGTCCTTGGATTATATCTCATGGTTCTTGTAGTGTCTGAGCTATATTGGCCAGGTATTGCAACCTTAATGGCGTCATAGTTTTGGAGTTAACCGCTTCCGACTATGTCCTTAGTCAGCTAGCGTACCGTTGGTGGTATTATTCAAGTATTACTATCCCGTAGACTTGTGTCTCGGGTTCCGTTACTGCTCCCTTTTTCATTCCGTTGCACGGTTAGTGCTTCTGTCCTGCTGTTGGTTTCTAGCTAGGTTTCGCGACTGCTAAGCACGTCGCCCCATGCTGTTGTAAGTTGTGGCCTCCTCGTGGTTGGAGTGCCTTCCTACCGCTATTAGTGCGGGTGTTGTGGTTCAACCGGAATCCATCTCCGGGACTTCCAGTTCTTGGAATCTCCATATGTCGGTTCTTGTTTACCGTGTGATTGCTTCACAACTGCCAGTCGGGTTTCCCCGAGTATGAGAAGACTTTTCTTCTCTCTGGCGTCCTTTCCCAAGTTATACAGTGGGGTTTGCGGCGGGCGGGACTGGTATTGTAGGATCCGGTACTCACCGGTAGTTCCTAACTAGCATATCTCTAATGCTACACTCAGCCCTTAGCCCTAGCTTCTAATTCCTAACTGGTATTCCTAAACTCGGTATTTCCAGTCATCAGAGCGATACTTCGCTCTGATACCACTTTTTGTAACACCCCTACATTAATACGAACATTACCGTCCAATCTCGTGCTTCAGAGTCATGCAGCGGATACATACATACAATGGGTGATACAGTGCCGTTAGTCACCCACGTGACTAACAAGGCTACTACTTCTATATACAGCATCGGTCTGATGGACCGGAATCCCGAGTACTACATATCTAACACATACTCCATTACCAAGTAATTACTACAATCCTCATTCAATACAATACTCCAAGTTCAATACAAATAATCCACATACCGAGTTTACTAGGTTCCAATCAAATACAATACTTCCCCAAATTATACATACTCACTAAGAGTCTACATCTACCCATTTTCTCACAACTACTTACTTTCTAAGTACAAGGGTGTGCCTCCGGTCTCTTCCTTGACCATATTCGCTTCGGGTACCTGCACACTAAAAAAATGTCCCCCGAAGGGGTCAGCTTTCGCCGAGCATGATAACCGCATACCCCGCGTACTAGTGAGGGTACGCCGACCACTTGGTCGAATACATGCGGTTCATTTTCATACAAACATACATGCATACATGCTCTTATACACGATACAATAATACTCACAACGTACATACATACAATTCATTTCATACAAGGAATACAATATAAACCAACCAATACATACTTACCTCTTTCCGAATTAACATACACATCTCATGCGCAATACAATATTGTTAGCTTCATTGGTCCACCCGGGTTAATCGGGTGGAGATTACTCTTTTTCGTTACTTCATACATACGCATACTTACTCATACATACTTACGGATCCATACTTACTTACTCTTACTCTTACTCAAGTTAAGTCGTCGGGACCTCCGGCCCTGGGGACTACACCGTCCCACCTCCGGGATTTACTTGACTCACCAATCCGGGATGCTACCCATTTAAGGGATTTGGGCCGCGGCGGACCAGTTTAAGAGTCAGGATTTGCAGCCAACCTCTTGTGACTCCGCATCCTCACGCGTGGCCGAAGCTATATCGGACTTCACTCATTCCGGTTTACTCACTTAAGTTAGGAGTTAGGTAGTTAGGAATTAGAAGTCAGAAGTCAACATTCAAGCCACAATAATACAATACCCATATACACTTACATATAATACATTACAATATACAAGTACTACAAATACGATACACTTCTCATCATTCATATGTTTCATGAATTATACAAACTATTGTTCAAGACAAATATCAAGAACAATGTAAACAAGCACAAGTAGGTGCAATATAGTCCGATTCATGCATTTATCTTATTAGGCGATCAAATAAGCACACAAATCGGGGTAACCAGATTAGGATACAGGGCATGAAGAAATCATACCTTTCACGCTGTACTTGTATCCCAACGTTCCTCCGGTATTCACAATTCAAATCCTATGATATACATACAACCGAATAATTAATCTAACTATCATTAACTTAATTCGGTTACCCTTATGCTTCCTAACTCCTACTTACTAGGTCTTCACATTCTTATACTTACATTTTATTTACTTACTTTTAATTACTTAACAATGGTTTACTTACACATATATGCACGTATGTATAGGTGGGTATACATATACATATACACATATACTAACCATAGTCTTATAGTTTTTTTTTTGTAAGTTTTGACCCGACCGAACTTGCGACCGACCTTGCAAGTTCGGTCCGAGTCAGTAGGTTACATCGGGTGAAAATTCCAGGGCCGACCGACCTTGCAAGTCCGGTCCCAAGGTCGGTCCATTCTAGTAAGTTACTTAACGGAAAAATTTTAGCCCGACCGACCTTGCAAGTCCGGTCGCAAGGTCGGTCCATTCCAGTAGCTTACTCGACGGAAATTTTGCTGGCCGACCGAACTTGCATGTCCGGTCGCAAGTCCGGTCGATTCCAGTAGGTTACAGACGGGAGAATTTTTCTGGTCCGACCGAACTTGCAAGTCCGGTCGCAAGTCCGGTCGATTCCAGAAGCTTTCCCGTCTTTGTAAATCTGGGCTCGACCGAACTTGCAAGTCCGGTCGCAAGTTCGGTCCGGCCCAGTATTTGCATTTTTACTTCTGTTTTCAGTCCCATACTTTACCCATTGTTTCTCCAATCTTCTTACATGTAATCTCACATGTTTAAACACTACCTAGGCCCTTCAAATTGCCTTAGTTCATCCACCAAATGCTTTACTAAATCCATCAATCCACTTACTCAATTTCATCACTTCCCTTCCACACTTACAACAGTTTTTCATCCTCCAATGCTACAGATTTTTGCTCCTACTTCCCCCATGCATATTCTCATCTCCTAATGCCATTTCCAAAGCCTACAATATTATCTTACCCTCCAATTCATTCCCAAGCCTACAATACCTATACCCAAGTTCAACACTCTTGTCACCAATTCTTCCACACTAATTCTTCCTAACTTCTCCAATGTATCTCTATACACTTTGTTACAGATTTTGGGTTTTATTTCCTCCATTACTTCCTCAACTAATGCTACTCCTAGTATCCCAAAATACATCCATTCACTTCCTAGTTACATCCCATTAACAAATCATACCCAAATCTGTTACAAGCTACTAAACGCTCCCATTATACTCTCCACATACACCTAGTCACTACCTAGGTTGTTTTCTCATCTTGAACACTTAAGTCCTCAAATTCCTAGATAAAATTTGACATAGTCTCCCCTATTATTAACATTCTCCACATGGTTTCTCTCACACATTAACATCATCTCCCCTGTTTATACACAACATCAATATACAAGCTCCCATACACATTTACCAATACTAAAACACTACTAAAAATTCCTGCACTCAACAACCCAATACCCAACTAAGTTTCAATACAATTTACATGTTTTTCAACGGTTTTAAGCACTTAGATTCTCCTGCACAATACATTACTACACAATACCATTTCCATTACTCATTTCAAACTTCTAAAAATCTGTTACATCCATACATATACAAGGCTACACAAAGGTGAGTATCCTTACCTTGTTTCTCTTCTAATTTCTTTTCTTCCTCTTGCTTCTTCTTTTCCTCTTCCTCTCCTCTTCTCACCGGTTTATAAACCAATTCTAACACTACACCCATAGCAATACACACCATTTCAATACTAAAACTACCCTAACATTATTTAAGCTTTAATGTAGGTTTTAGGGTTTAGAAAATTGCATTACCTTGCAAGGGTGCAAATGAAGCTTGGAGTGGTTCAAGAACAAAGTTTCCAACTCCACCAAGATGCCAAAATCGGCTAGGATACAAGGAGCAACAAAGGTTTTAGTTTTCATTTTCGTTTTGCCCTTGAGGCTAGAAAAGGATGGAGTTTTTAGGAATATTTTTACCTTAAAAGAACAAGGAGAAGGAGGGCCTTCTAATGGTGGTCTTGAAGCTCCAAATGCTCCATACCCATGGAGATGAAAGTTGTTGTTTTCAATTTTTGAAAAGATAGGAATGTAGCTCTTGATGAGAGGATTCCAATGGTGTAGTCTTTATAATTTTTGGAAGAGGTTCAAGAGGGTTACAAGAGGAGAGAAGTAGAGTTTTGTGTGGGTGTTTCCATTTCTCCATGGAAATCGCTGGAGGAGGAAGAAGAAGAGAAAAGAGAGAGTGAGGGTGGGGGTTCACGTGAGAGAAGAGAGAATAGGGAGGAGAGAGAGAATAAAGGTGAGTGAGGTTGTTTATTATTTTGTTTGTTAGTGTATAAGAGAGGAGTGTGTGAGGGAGTGTGAGAGGAGGTCCAAATCGGACACACACAGCACACACATGCCACTTTTACTTTTTATTTTCAAAGTGGACACATTAGTTTTGGTTATTTATGTTCCTACCCCACAACTTCCCGTTTTTGACAGTTTTTACTAATTCCCCGTTTTATTGATTTTATTGGTTCTAAAGCTTCACTAATATTTATTAATGATTATTTAGTTGACCAAAATTGTTACGAGTCTATTTGACCCGCTTAAAGACACGTTTTCCCGGTTACCTCGGAAAACGCGCTTTAGGGTTCGTTAATGATTTTAATCCGTTTTAAGGATCCGTTTTCTTCAGGAGTTGTTCCCATATATTATTTAGGTCTTATCAAACCTTTAGAATCCTATAATACTCTAACCGAGGTCTCATACCTCCTATGGTTATTTAACGCTTATTTAGCATTTTCCGCTTTTAAAGCGTTTCTTTATTTCTTTTGGATTTATTTTTCCTTACCAGTGTTAATCAGGTACCATTAGGCCCTTAAATACGTATTAGATTAATCTTAATCCTTATGTTTAAGTTCGGGGTATTTCAATCTACCCCCCTTAGGAACTTTGTCCTCAAAGTTGTTCGAGGTTATGGGTTTACAATGCTTACTCATTCTTACGTGTCCAATACCAAGCCATACGTTCTTCCTCCTTACTAATCCAAATCAGTTACTCAAGGTTTCTCCTTTCCATACCATACCAATGTACGATAATTACTCTGATCCGTACTACTACTGACCATCCGGTTCCTCATTACCAAATTTATACATACATACAATGCAAGGCTATCCCCAAAGCGATGCAATACACATTCCAATCCCGCAGGCGCTCAGGTCCTCTAGACACGGGACTCCTCTATGTCCCGCTGCCCTTGGAATAATGCAACGTAATATACTACTATCTTCTCCCGTACCACTTCCAACAAATACCTACTCTCCAGACTAAGAAAATTCTTTTACAACTACTAATTAGAAATCTTTCTAAAGCATACAACTCCATATACCAATTTGTATTCATTACTTCTATTCTATGTGTGATTCTTGTGACCACTTGAGGGGAGCTTCAAGAATCATTCGACCCTGATGTGATCCGTATCAGTGTTGAACTATCTTTTCACCAATTTGTGTTCGGTTTCCCTTGATCTGATCAGGATCAAGTTCGACTTCCCACATCAGGTTCAATCAAACAAATAATTTAATTGTTTTCATTTTCTATCTTTTTACTCTTTCTAGTCGTAATTACGAATTCATACATCTTCAAGGATGGAATCAATCCATCAATCATCCTCACTCTACTTCCCAAATGCTTTACTCCACGGTTTAATCCTAGTGCTCATTTCATCAACCTTCACTACTTCCTTCCATTACTCACCATCATCTCCTATATTCTAACTAAGGAATACTACCTTTATAAGATTTAGTTGTCTTCAATTGTTTCAAATATTTTACTTACGATTCCACTACTCATAAACTTCATTCTCTACTATCCTCATTCATTTCGTACTACTTCTTCAAAGGTTACAATACTTGTGGAGCTCCGTCCACTACTCATTACTTTTCTTTTACTAATACTCTTACATTGGTGTTACAAGATGGGTATACTCCTCCTATGGTATTTGCATGTCTAATGCCTAATTACCATAATTATAGTGTGAATGAGTACTTATGTTTGTTTAACATAGTATCAATCATCAATTTGGTTCTCATTTGTGCTATGCACATTATGGTTTATGTGTTTTATACAAAAAACTTACATTAAGCGGTTTTCGCTCTACCCCCCTTAAAAGGGATTACGCCCACGTAATCACCCATATGTTAATATTAAACATTGGTTATTTAATTCGGGCAATCCGAAGCGTTTAGCTTCACTGCAGTATGCTATGTACTATGCTCTGGTCAAAGGGTCTTAACCGTACCAATGGTTTAGTCTTTGCACCAAGAGTTCCTATATGAGTTTACTTAGCTCATATTTAATTCGATTCTAGCCTAATCGGCTTCAAGACATTAATAGCCATTGTATTATGCTCACTAGGTACATTAATCTCCTAGCTAGGGCCCACTAGCTTCTGCTGCGTGACCCTGATAACTTGGGTTATTCACCCTTCTTGTTATCCTTAATGTGCTATACATTACCTTCTCATCCGTCTATTATGGGAATAAGGTTTACTAAACAACTGCGGTATTCTTTTACCGTGCTTGAACTCAACACGTTAAGATTTATAACCAGCTCTCTGGTAATCTACTGCACATGCTATTTATGCTTCCATGATTATTCATTAAGCTCCTCCGACTTATTGTCGGGCGAGGTTAAGTCACTACTTAGTTGTAGTACTTCCTCTATTGTCAATAGCTTCTGAATTATACCAGTTCTCCTGGTTCAGTACAAGTGTTCTTTACTTGTATGACCTTACATTGATATGCGTCGGTCCTAGTGACTTCCTTAAGTCTCTCTTCACCTTTTATTCCATTGGAATTCACATCTGTGATTGTTAGTGTGTTTCGCACTCTTCGTGCTTCTTTGGCCTTAGGCCGCACGGTTGTTGCTAAGCTTGCTTAATTGGCTTGACATGTCTGTTGGTGAAAATAAGGATTTACTACGGTTTACATTCTCCATATCCCTAGCCATCCCCTTAGATCATTAGCTGCACAAGTGCAATACCAAAACACTCAGTCATACAGAGTGTAGAGGCGTAAACGCTTGACAGTAAGTCACTTATGTGATAGGAAAGAATTTCTGTGTGTCATCTCATACTTATACTCCGTGTTATTGCTTAACTACTCCTCATAGCGGTCGCCTGTTGCACCGTATTCTTACTCATTGTACAACATTGCTTTTACTGTTTCTGTTACTGTGGTAGTTCCTTTTTACTTAGTGACATTGTCCTTGGCACCATTTCCTTATGGTGTAAATACACTAGGAGTTCCCTGTGTTTGTGTGTATGACGGTTGTCGTAGCATACGGCAATCTTATTATCTTCCCAATGTGGAGATGTCTTATTCCACTTAGGTTTTATGTGTAGGTTAACTTACCTCACATTCTATCATCATTTGTGATACAATTTACCAAGTATCTTGGTTGACAAGGATGAGATAACTCATCGGGTCGTAAGCTCTCTTGAGCGTTAGTCATTCATGGTGTTCAATGTATGTTCACATTAATTGCTTTGATAATTATTGCCTTTCAGTGCTGAGCATTGGTTTAGGCTGGCTGTGTAGTTTTGCTTGTATGTATATTACCAGACATCCCATGAAACTTCAAGGGTTTTCTGGTCCCGTTCTCCAATTGGAGGGTATTCTATCACTGACAAGTGAAGGTTCTTGTTGAGGGTTTGTCTCCACTCATAGGTCTAATGACAAGGTTTGCTATGTTGGTGTTTACACAATGGTTCACCACATGCTTGAGTACACATGGAGTATTCTTACTCCTTTAAGTCGTAATGGTTCGGAAATCTGATTTCCTTATTCCATCACCCCTTGGCAATATCTATTGCGTGGTTTATTGTTATAGTAAGTGGAAGCCTTTTCTAAGGGTTCACATCATCACCGTATTTGTGATCTTCGGTTGACGAGGGGTACCTTCCATTGGGTTTCTCGTAGTCTCCAAGTGTGGACTAGGACAATGTTGGCATTATCATGATTCTCATGCCTCTGTGCTACCATTGCTACAGAAGGCATGGCGGTAATTAAGAACTCCGTCAACTGTATACTTGGCTGATGCTCTAGTGACAGTGACATTGGGTAGGCCATTACTCCAAGCCACTCATAATGTTGGGTTTGAATTTATGGTCCAGTTGTTGATTTCTTGTCGTATGAGGCAATATTTCTTGCAAGTCTTGTTAGTGATGGTGCGGGTTTTGCAACCGTTTAAGGTTACACCACGCATCAGGTTTATGGCCTTAGAGCCATATTGCTGCCAGCTATGCTTTTGCAAGCTGCTTATACATGTTTCCACTCCATGTATACTGTCATCGGTTGGAGGTATTATTGGGCTCCATGGTAAGTCGTGGCATCACGCTTCCGTCCATAGGAGACCTTCTTAGGCAAATGGTGTTAATAAGTGTCTCTCAGTATCTTAGGGCATTTCCTGTTAAGTGAAATCCCTTCGGGTCCTAACCGAGTGTTCGTTCTAACTTTGTGCTTTTATCATGTCGTGTTGTTCGACTTGCAATGCAGACACCCTTCAAGGATTGCTTCTGAGTGCTTGAAGCATGCCGTTACATCCGGCTAATGTTGATGACATGTTGTCCACTGTACCTTCTTGTGGTGTTGTACTTGAGCTTTCCCCTTTTGGGTCATGACGTCTCCGATCCTTGGGTAGACTGTTTATGCTTGTTCCTAGTGTTTAAGACTAGGTTTGGTATTCCCTTCAATGATGGAGTATACTTGTGGTAATCTTGGGGTTGCTCTTGGGAATTCTGTCCCGTTTGTTGAGCATCGTGGTGTTCACGTTAGGCGATTGCCTTAGTGTGTTTAGGCTGGGTATACCTTCCAGCTGTCATGTATTGTTTGGATTATTTGAGACATATCCAATGCCTATACTTACTAGTATGTGCTCTTGCACTTCCTAGTTCTTATTCCTCATCTTCAGATGGGTTCTCTGAGTTCCTTGATACTTGCTCGTCTGAGGTGTCCAGCTGTTCTGATTGAACTCACTCATGGTCCGTAGAATGGAGTTGACTACTTCCCGTGTGTCGCACACTACATGTATACATACGTGGGGTACCATATTGATACGTTACCACTTACCCAACTATATGTCGGGCCCGCAAGCTCCTTCGGAGTGCGGTTGTCCCACATCCCGTAACGGGTATACTCGTAGTGTTCATCACACGCCTAGGTGAAGTATTCTGTTGCCAACTCCTCTTGTATCATCCTATGATACTCACCATAATGTTATTGGTCTGGTTTTAAAATCCAAGGTTTTTAAAAGAGGGCTGTGGTTTTGAAAAGAAAATTTGGGTTTAAAAACAATGGTTCGGTGTTAAAAGAAATCTCCCATGGCATAGCCACGTTTGAGGTCTTGACCAAGTCTAGCCTCTCGCTGACTGGTATGTTCTAAATACAGTGGTCGGGCCGTTAGGCCTTTCCAAGGTTCCATACGTCTGGTTGTTAGGATGTGTGATCCTGTGGTTGTTTCGTTACAGTCACCGTACATTACTATGTACTTGTGACGTGTTAGTGTTCCTTTACATATCTCTATCTTTACTGCACCTGCCTTGGCAAGTGCGTGGTATCGGTGGTTTTTGGATAATCATATGCCAATCTCGGTATGGTTTCCATTTGTGTTTGTTAGTCTCGTTGACGCTTCCCTCGATCTTATTGATCTATAATTGGTATACTCGCTCCTTTAGGTAGCTTCTTGGTGGTCTAGACATGGCTGTCATAGATCTGGGTACTCCTCCACTCCTTGGAGGTTCCCGTTCTATTTGGTTTAGTGTCGCTCCTTGTGGCTCGTTCCCACGCATCTGTGGTGGTTGCTGAGCCTTCCCTGTTTAGGCACTACTCTTGTAGTCCTGTTGGATTATATCTCATGGTTGTTCTTGTAGTCGTCTGAGCTATATTGGCCAGGTATTGCAACCTTAATGGCGTCATAGTTTTGGAGTTAACCGCTTCCGACTATGTCCTTAGTCAGCTAGCGTACCGTTGGTGGTATTATTCAAGTATTACTATCCCGTAGACTTGTGTCTCGGGTTCCGTTACTGCCCCCTTTTTCATTCCGTTGCACGGTTAGTGCTTCTGTCCTGTTGTTGGTTGTCTAGCTAGGTTTCGCGACTGCTAAGCACGTCGCCCCATGCTAATGTAAGTTGTGGCCTCCTCGTGGTTGGAGTGCCCTTCCTACCGCTATTAAGTGCGGGTGTTGTGGTTCAACCGGAATCCATCTCCGGGACTCTCAGTTCTTGGAATCTTCCATATGTCGGTTCTTGTTTACCATGTGATTGCTTCACAACTGCCAGGTCGGGTTTCCCCGAGTATGAGAAGACTTTTCTTCTCTCTGGCGTCCTTTCCCAAGTTATACAGTGGGGTTTGCGGCGGGCGGGACTGGTATTGTAGGGATCCGGTACTCACCGGTAGTTCCTAACTAGCATATCTCTAATGCTAACACTCAGCCCATAGCCCTAGCTTCTAATTCCTAACTGGTATTCCTAAACTCGGTATTTCCAGTCATCAGAGCGATACTTCTCTGATACCACTTTTTGTAACACCCCTACTATTAATACGAACATTACCGTCCAATCTCCTCGTGCTTTCAGAGTCATGCAGCGGATACATACTTACATACAATGGGTGATACAGTGCCGTTAGTCACCCACGTGACTAACAAGGCTACTACTTCTATATACAGCATCGGTCTGATGGACCGGAATCCCGAGTACTACATATCTGTAACACATACTCCATTTACCAAGTAATTACTACAATCCTCATTCAATACAATACTCCAAGTTCAATACAAAATAATCCACATACCGAGTTTACTAGGTTCCAAATCAAATACAATACTTCCCCCAAATTTATACATACTCACTAAGAGTCTACATCTACCCATTTTCTCACAACTACTTACTTTCTAAGTACAAGGGTGTGCCTCCGGTCTCTTCCTTGACCATATTCGCTTCGGGTACCTGCACACTAAAAAAATGGCTCCCGAAGGGGTCAGCTTTCGCCGAGCATGATAACCGCATACCCCGCGTACTAGTGAGGGTACGCCGACCACTTGGTCGAATACATGCGGTTCTTTCATACAAAACATGCATACATGCTCTTATACACGATACAATAATACTCACACAACGTACATACATACAATTCATTTCATACAAGGAATACAATATAAACCAACCAATACATACTTACCTCTTTCTGAATTACACATACACATCTCATACGCAATATACAATATTGTTAGCTTCATTGGTCCACCCGGGTTAATCGGGTGAAGATTACTCTTTTACTCGTTACTTCATACATACGCATACTTACTCATACATACTTACGGATCCATACTTACTTACTCTTACTCTTACTCAAGTTAAGTCGTCGGGACCTCCGGCCCTGGGGACTACACCGTCCCACCTCCGGGATTTACTTGACTCACCAATCCGGGATGCTACCCATTTAAGGGATTTGGGCCGCGGACCAGTTTAAGAGTCAGGATTTGCAGCCAACCTCTTGTGACTCCGCATCCTCACGCGTGGCCGAAGCTATATCGGACTTCTACTCATTCCGGTTTACTCACTTAAGTTAGGAGTTAGGTAGTTAGGAATTAGCAGAAGTCAACATTCAAGCCACAATAATACAATACCCATATACACTTACATACAAATACATTACAATATACAAGTACACTACAAATACGATACACTTCATCATCATTCATATGTTTCATGAATTATACAAACTATTGTTCAAGACAAATATCAAGAACAATGTAAACAAGCACAAGTAGGTGCAATATAGTCCGATTCATGCATTTATCTTATTAGGCGATCAAATAAGCACACAAATCGGGGTAACCAGATTAGGATACAGGGCATGAAGAAATCATACCTTTCACCGCTGTACTTGTATCCCAACGTTCCTCCGGTATTCACAATTCAAATCCTATGATATACATACAACCGAATAATTAATCTAACTATCATTAACTTAATTCGGTTACCCTTATGCTTCCTAACTCCTACTTACTAGGTCTTCACATTCTTATACTTACATTTTATTTACTTACTTTAATTACTTAACAATGGTTTACTTACACATAATGCACGTATGTATAGGTGGGTATACATATAATACATACATATACTAACCATAGTCTTATAGTTTTTTTTTTGTAAGTTTTGACCCGACCGAACTTGCGACCGACCTTGCAAGTTCGGTCCGAGTCAGTAGGTTACATCGGGTGAAAATTCCAGGGCCGACCGACCTTGCAAGTCCGGTCCCAAGGTCGGTCCATTCCAGTAAGTTACTTAACGGAAAAATTTTAGCCCGACCGACCTTGCAAGTCCGGTCGCAAGGTCGGTCCATTCCAGTAGCTTACTCGACGGAAATTTTGCTGGCCGACCGAACTTGCATGTCCGGTCGCAAGTCCGGTCGATTCCAGTAGGTTACAGACGGGAGAATTTTTCTGGTCCGACCGAACTTGCAAGTCCGGTCGCAAGTCCGGTCGATTCCAGAAGCTTTCCCGTCTTTGTAAATCTGGGCTCGACCGAACTTGCAAGTCCGGTCGCAAGTTCGGTCCGGCCCAGTATTTGCATTTTTACTTCTGTTTTCAGTCCCATACTTTACCCATTGTTTCTCCAATCTTCTTACATGTAATCTCACATGTTTAAACACTACCTAGGCCCTTCAAATTGCCTTAGTTCATCCACCAAATGCTTTACTAATTCCATCAATCCACTTACTCAATTTCATCACTTCCCTTCCACACTTACAACAGTTTTTCATCCTCCAATGCTACAGATTTTTGCTACTTCCCCCATGCATATTCTCATCTCCTAATGCCATCTCCAAAGCCTACAATGTATAATCTTACCCTCCAATTCATTCCCAAGCCACTACAATACCTATACCCAAGTTCAACACTCTTGTCACCAATTCTTCCACACTAATTCTTCCTAACTTCTCCAATGTATCTCTATACACTTTGTTACAGATTTTGGGTTCTTATTTCCTCATTACTTCCTCAACTAATGCTACTCCTAGTATCCCAAAATACATCCATTCACTTCCTAGTTACATCCCATTAACAAATCATACCCAAATCTGTTACAAGCTACTAAACGCTCCCATTATACTCTCCACATACACCTAGTCACTACCTAGGTTGTTTTCTCATCTTGAACACTTAAGTCCTCAAATTCCTAGATAAAATTTGACATAGTCTCCCCTATATTATTAACATTATCCACATGGTTTCCTCATACATTAACATCATCTCCCTGTTTATACAACATCAATATACAAGCTCCCATACACATTTACCAATACTAAAACACTACTAAAAATTCCTGCACTCAACAACCCAATACCCAACTAAGTTTCAATACAATTTACATGTTTTTCAACGGTTTTAAGCACTTAGATTCTCCTGCACAATACATTACTACACAATACCATTTCCATTACTCATTTCAAACTTCTAAAAATCTGTTACATCCATACATATACAAGGCTACACAAAGGTGAGTATCCTTACCTTGTTTCTCTTCTAATTTCTTTTCTTCCTCTTGCTTCTTCTTTTCCTCTCCTCTTCTCACTGGTTTATAAACCAATTCTAACACTACACCCATAGCAATACACACCATTTCAATACTAAAACTACCCTAACATTATTTAAGCTTTAATGTAGGTTTTAGGGTTTAGAAAATTGCATTACCTTGCAAGGGTGCAAATGAAGCTTGGAGTGGTTCAAGAACAAAGTTTCCAACTCCACCAAGATGCCAAAATCGACTAGGATACAAGGAGCAACAAAGGTTTTAGTTTTCATTTTCGTTTTGCCCTTGAGGCTAGAAAAGGATGGAGTTTTTAGGAATATTTTTACCTTAAAAGAACAAGGAGAAGGAGGGCCTTCTAATGGTGGTCTTGAAGCTCCAAATGCTCCATACCCATGGAGATGAAAGTTGTTGTTTTCAATTTTTGAAAAGATAGGAATGTAGCTCTTGATGAGAGGATTCCAATGGTGTAGTCTTTATAATTTTTGGAAGAGGTTCAAGAGGGTGACAAGAGGAGAGAAGTAGAGTTTGTGTGGGTGTTTCCATTTCTCCATGGAAATCGCTGGAGGAGGAAGAAGAAGAGAAAAGAGAGAGTGAGGGTGGGGGTTCACGTGAGAGAAGAGAGAATAGGGAGGAGAGAGAGAATAAAGGTGAGTGAGGTTGTTTATTATTTTGTTTGTTAGTGTATAAGAGAGGAGTGTGTGAGGGAGTGTGAGAGGAGGTCCAAATCGGACACCACAGCACACACATGCCACTTTTACTTTTTATTTTCAAAGTGGACACATTAGTTTTGGTTATTTATGTTCCTACCCCACAACTTCCCGTTTTTGACAGTTTTTACTAATTCCCCGTTTTATTGATTTTATTGGTTCTAAAGCTTCACTAATATTTATTAATGATTATTTAGTTGACCAAAATTGTTACGAGTCTATTTGACCCGCTTAAAGATACGTTTTCCCGGTTACCTCGGAAAACGCGCTTTAGGGTTCGTTAATGATTTTAATCCGTTTTAAGGATCCGTTTTCTTCGGGAGTTGTTCCCATATATTATTTAGGTCTTATCAAACCTTTAGAATCCATATAATACTCTAACCGAGGTCTCATACCTCCTATGGTTATTTAACGCTTATTTAGCATTTTCCGCTTTTAAAGCGTTTCTTTATTTCTTTTGGATTTATTTTTCCTTACCAGTGCTAATCAGGTACCATTAGGCCCTTAAATACGTATTAGATTAATCTTAATCCTTATGTTTAAGTTCGGGGTATTTCAATCTACCCCCCTTAGGAACTTTGTCCTCAAAGTTGTTCGAGGTTATGGGTTTACAATGCTTACTCATTCTTACGTGTCCAATACCAAGCCATACGTTCTTCCTCCTTACTAATCCTAAATCAGTTACTCAAGGTTTCTCCTTTCCATACCATACCAATGTACGATAATTACTCTGATCCGTACTACTACTGACCATCCGGTTCCTCATTACCAAATTTATACATACATACAATGCAAGGCTATCCCCAAAGCGATGCAATACACATTCCAATCCCGCAGGCGCTCAGGTCCTCTAGACACGGGACTCCTCTATGTCCCGCTGCCCTTGGAATAATGCAACGTAATATACTACTATCTTCTCCCGTACCAACTTCCAACAAATACCTACTCTCCAGACTAAGAAAATTCTTTTACAACTACTAATTAGAAATCTTTCTAAAGCATACAACTCCATATACCAATTTGTATTCATTACTTCTATTCTATGTGTGATTCTTGTGACCACTTGAGGGGAGCTTCAAGAATCATTCGACCCTGATGTGATCCGTATCAGTGTTGAACTATCTTTTCACCCCAATTTGTGTTCGGTTTCCCTTGATCTGATCAGGATCAAGTTCGACTTCCCACATCAGGTTCAATCAAACAAATAATTTAATTGTTTTCATTTTCTATCTTTTTACTCTTTCTAGTCGTAATTACGAATTCATACATCTTCAAAGGATGGAATCAATCCATCAATCATCCTCACTCTACTTCCCAAATGCTTTACTCCACGGTTTAATCCTAGTGCTCATTTCATCAACCTTCACTACTTCCTTCCATTACTCACCATCATCTCCTATATTCTAACTAAGGAATACTACCTTTATAAGACTTAGTTGTCTTCAATTGTTTCAAATATTTTACTTACGATTCCACTACTCATAAACTTCATTCATCTACTATCCTCATTCATTTCGTACTACTTCTTCAAAGGTTACAATACTTGTGGAGCTCCGTCCACTACTCATTACTTTTCTTTTACTAATACTCTTACATTGGTGTTACAAGATGGGTATACTCCTCCTATGGTATTTGCATGTCTAATGCCTAATTACCATAATTATAGTGTGAATGAGTACTTATGTTTGTTTAACATAGTATCAATCATCAATTTGGTTCTCATTTGTGCTATGCACATTATGGTTTTGTGTTTTTATACAAAACTTACATTAAGCGGTTTTCGCTCTACCCCCCTTAAAAGGGATTACGCCCACGTAATCACCCATATGTTAATATTAAACATTGGTTATTTAATTCGGGCAATCCGAAGCGTTTAGCTTCACTGCAGTATGCTATGTACTATGCTCTGGTCAAAGGGTCTTAACCGTACCAATGGTTTAGTCTTTGCACCAAGAGTTCCTATATGAGTTTACTTAGCTCATATTTAATTCGATTCTAGCCTAATCGGCTTCAAGACATTAATAGCCATTGTATTATGCTCACTAGGTACATTAATCTCCTAGCTAGGGCCCACTAGCTTCTGCTGCGTGACCCTGATAACTTGGGATATTCACCCTTCTTGTTATCCTTAATGTGCTATACATTACCTTCTCATCCGTCTATTATGGGAAAAGGTTTACTAAACAACTGCGGTATTCTTTTACCGTGCTTGAACTCAACACGTTAAGATTTATAACCAGCTCTCTGGTAATCTACTGCACATGCTATTTATGCTTCCATGATTATTCATTAAGCTCCTCCGACTTATTGTCGGGCGAGGTTAAGTCACTACTTAGTTGTAGTACTTCCTCTATTGTCAATAGCTTCTGAATTATACCAGTTCTCCTGGTTCAGTACAAGTGTTCTTTACTTGTATGACCTTACATTGATATGCGTCGGTCCTAGTGACTTCCTTAAGTCTCTCTTCACCTTTTATTCCATTGGAATTCACATCTGTGATTGTTAGTGTGTTTCGCACTCTTCGTGCTTCTTTGGCCTTAGGCCGCACGGTTGTTGCTAAGCTTGCTTAATTGGCTTGACATGTCTGTTGGTGAAAATAAGGATTTACTACGGTTTACATTCTCCATATCCCTAGCCATCCCTTAGATCATTAGTGCACAAGTGCATACCAAAACACTCAGTCATACAGAGTGCAGAGGGTAAACGCTTGACAGGGTAAGACTTATGTGATAGGAAGAAGATTTCTGTGTGTCATCTCATACTTATACTCCGTGTTATTGCTTAACTACTCCTTCATAGCGGTCGCCTGTTGCGCACCGTATTCTTACTCATTGTACAACATTGCTTTTACTGTATCTGTTACTGTGGTAGTTCCTTTTTACTTAGTGACATTGTCCTTGGCACCATTTCCTTATGGTGTAAATACACTAGGAGTTCCCTGTGTTTGTGTGTATGACGGTTGTCGTAGCATACGGCAATCTTATTATCTTCCCAATGTGGAGATGTCTTATTCCACTTAGGTTTTATGTGTAGGTTAACTTACCTCACATTTTATCATCATTTGTGATACAATTTACCAAGTATCTTGGTTGACCAAGGATGAGATAACTCATCGGGTCGTAAGCTCTTGAGCGTTCATTCATGGTGTTCAATGTATGTTCACATTAATTGCTTTGATAATTATTGCCTTTCAGTGCTGAGCATTGGTTTAGGCTCTGGCTGTGTAGTTTTGCTTGTATGTATATTACCAGGACATCCCATGAAACTTCAAGGGTTTTCTGGTCCTGTTCTCCAATTGGAGGGTATTCTATCACTGACAAGTGAAGGTTCTTGTTGGGGGTTTGTCTCCACTCATAGGTCTAATGACAAGGTTTGCTATGTTGGTGTTTACACAATGGTTCACCACATGCTTGAGTACATATGGAGTATGCTTACTCCTTTAAGTCGTAATGGTTCGGAAATCTGATTTCCTTATTCCATCACCCCTTGGCAATATCTATTGCGTGGTTTATTGTTATAGTAAGTGGAAGCCTTTTCTAAGGGTTCACATCATCACCGCATTTGTGATCTTCGGTTGACGAGGGGTACCTTCCCTTGGGTTTCTCGTAGTGTCCAAGTGTGGACTAGGCCAATGTTGGCATTATCATGATTCTCATGCCTCTGTGCTACCATTGCTACAGAAGGCATGGCGGTAATTAAGAACTCCGTCAACTGTATACTAGGCTAATGCTCTAGTGACAGTGACATTGGGTTGGCCATTACTCCAAGCCACTCAGAATGTTGGGTTTGAATTTATGGTCCAGTTGTTGATTTCTTGTCGTATGAGGCAATATTTCTTGCAAGTCTTGTTAGTGATGGTGCGGGTTTTGCAACCGTTTAAGGTTACACCACGCATCAGGTTTATGGCCTTAGAGCCATATTGCTGCCAGCTATGCTTTTGCAAGCTGCTTATACATGTTTCCACTCCATGTATACTATCGTGGGTTGGAGGTATTATTGGGCTCCATGGTAAGTCGTGGCATCACGCTTCCGTCCATAGGAGACCTTCTTAGAAAAATGGTGTTAATAAGTGTCTCTCAGTATCTTAGGGCATTTCCTGTTAAGTGAATTCCCTTCGGGTCCTAACCAAGTGTTCGTTCTAACTTTTGTGCTTTTATCATGTCGCTGTTGTTCGACTGTTGCAATGCAGACACCCTTCAAGGATTGCTTCTGAGTGCTGTTGAAGCATGCCGTTACATCCGGCTAATGTTGATGACATGTTGTCCACTGTACCTTCTTGTGGTGTTGTACTTGAGTTTTCCCCTTTTGGGTCATGACATCTCCCGTCCTTGGGTAGACTGTTTATGCTTGTTCCTAGTGTTTAAGACTAGGTTTGGTATTCCCTTCAATTATGGAGTATACTTGTGGTAATCTTGGGGTTGCTCTTGGGAATTCTGTCCCGTTTGTTGAGCATCGTGGTGTTCACGTTAGGCGATTGCCTTACGGTGTTTAGGCTGGGTATACCTTCCAGCAGTCATGTATTGTTTGGATTATTTAAGACATATCCAATGTCTATACTTACTAGTATGTGCTCTTGCACTTCCTAGTTCTTATTCCTCATCTTCAGATGGGTTCTCTGAGTTCCTTGATACTTGCTCGTCTGAGGTGTCCAGCTGTTCTGATTGAACTCACTCATGGTCCGTAGAATGGAGTTGACTACTTCCCGTGTGTCGCACACTACATGTATACATACGTGGGGTACCATATTGATACGTTACCACTTACCCAACTATATGTCGGGCCCGCAAGCTCCTTCGGAGTGCGGTTGTCCCACATCCCGTAACGGGTATACTCGTAGTGTTCATCACACGCCTAGGTGAAGTATTCTGTTGCCAACTCCTCTTGTATCATCCTATGATACTCACCATAATGCTGTTGGTCTGGTTTTAAAATCCAAGGTTTTTAAAAGAGGGCTGTGGTTTTGAAAAGAAAATTTTGGGTTTAAAAACAATGGTTCGGTGTTAAAAGAAATCTCCCATGGCATAGCCACGTTTGAGGTCTTGACCAAGTCTAGCCTCTCGCTGACTGGTATGTTCTAAATACAGTGGTCGGGCCGTTAGGCCTTTCCAAGGTTCCATACGTCTGGTTGTTAGGATGTGCGATCCTGTGGTTGTTTTGTTACAGTCACCGTACATTACTATGTACTTGTGACGTGTTAGTGTTCCTTTACATATCTCTGTCTTTACTACACTTGCATTGGCAAGTGCGTGGTATCGGTGGTTTTTGGATAATCCTATGCCAATCTTGGTATGGTTTCCATTTGTGTTTGTTAGTCTCGTTGACGCTTCCCTCGATCTTATTGATCTCTAATTGGTATACTCGCTCCTTTAGGTAGCTTCTTGGTGGTCTAGACATGGCTGTCATAGATCTGGGTACTCCTCCACTCCTTGGAGGTTCCCGTTCTATTTGGTTTAGTGTCGCTCCTTGTGGCTCGTTCCCACGCATTTGTGGTGGTTACTGAGCCTTCCCTGTTTAGGCACTACTCTTGTAGTCCTGTTGGATTATATCTCATGGTTGTTCTTGTAGTCGTCTGAGCTATATTGGCCAGGTATTTCAACCTTAATGGCGTCATAGTTTTGGAGTTAACCGCTTCCGACTATGTCCTTAGTCAGCTACCGTACCGTTGGTGGTATTATTCAAGTATTACTATCCCGTAGACTTGTGTCTCAGGTTCTGTTACTGCTCCCTTTTTCATTCCGTTGCACGGTTAGTGTTTCTGTCCTGCTGTTGGTTGTCTAGCTAGGTTTCGCGACTGCTAAGCACGTCGCCCCATGCTAATGTAAGTTGTGGCCTCCTCGTGGTTGGAGTGCCCTTCCTACCGCTATTAAGTGCGGGTGTTGTGGTTCAACCGGAATCCATCTCCGGGACTCTCAGTTCTTGGAATCTTCCATATGTCGGTTCTTGTTTACCGTGTGATTGCTTCACAACTACCAGGTCGGGTTTCCCCGAGTATGAGAAGACTTTTCTTCTCTCTGGCGTCCTTTCCCAAGTTATACAGTGGGGTTTGCGGCGGGCGGGACTGGTATTGTAGGGATCCGGTACTCACCGGTAGTTCCTAACTAGCATATCTCTAATGCTAACACTCAGCCCATAGCCCTAGCTTCTAATTCCTAACTCAGTATTCCTAAACTCGGTATTTCCAGTCATCAGAGCGATACTTCGCTCTGATACCACTTTTTGTAACACCCCTACTATTAATACGAACATTACCGTCCAATCTCCTCGTGCTTTCAGAGTCATGCAGCGGATACATACTTACATTCAATGGGTGATACAGTGCCGTTAGTCACCCACATGACTAACAAGGCTACTACTTCTATACAGCATCGGTCTGATGGACCGGAATCCCGAGTACTACATATCTGTAACACATACTCCATTTACCAAGTAATTACTACAATCCTCATTCAATACAATACTCCAAGTTCAATACAAAATAATCCACATACCGAGTTTACTAGGTTCCAAATCAAATACAATACTTCCCCCAGATTTATACATACTCACTAAGAGTCTACATCTACCCATTTTCTCACAACTACTTACTTTCTAAGTACAAGGGTGTGCCTCCGGTCTCTTCCTCGACCATATTCGCTTCGGGTACCTGCACACTAAAAAAATGTCCCCCGAAGGGGTCAGCTTTCACCGAGCATGATAACCGCATATTCCGCGTACTAGTGAGGGTACGCCGACCACTTGGTCGAATACATGCGGTTCGCTTTCATACAAACATACATGCATACATGCTCTTATACACGATACAATAATACTCACACAACGTACATACATACAATTCATTTCATACAAGGAATACAATATAAACCAACCAATACATACTTACCTCTTTCCGAATTACACATACACATCTCGTGCGCAATATACAATATTGTTAGCTTCATTGGTCCACCCGGGTTAATCGGGTGGAGATTACTCTTTTACTCGTTACTTCATACATACGCATACTTACTCATACATACTTACTGATCCATACTTACTTAATCTTACTCTTACTCAAGTTAAGTCGTCGGGACCTCCGGCCCTGGGGACTACACCGTCCCACCTCTGGGATTTACTTGACTCACCAATCCGGGATGCTACCCATTTAAGGGATTTGCGCCGCGGACCAGTTTAAGAGTCAGGATTTGCAGCCAACCTCTTGTGACTCCGCATCCTCACGCGTGGCCGAAGCTATATCGGACTTCTACTCATTCCGGTTTACTCACTTAAGTTTGGAGTTTGGTAGGTAGGAATTAGCAGAAGTCAACATTCAAGCCACAATAATACAATACCCATATACACTTACATACAAATACATTACAATATACAAGTACACTACAAATACGATACACTTCATCATCATTCATATGTTTCATGAATTATACAAACTATTGTTCAAGACAAATATCAAGAACAATGTAAACAAGCACAAGTAGGTGCAATATAGTCTGATTCATGCATTTATCTTATTAGGCGATCAAATAAGCACACAAATCGGGGTAACCAGATTAGGATACAGGGCATGAAGAAATCATACCTTTCACCGCTGTACTTGTATCCCAACGTTCCTCCGGTATTCACAATTCAAATCCTATGATATACATACAACCGAATAATTAATCTAACTATCATTAACTTAATTCGGTTACCCTTACACTTCCTAACTCCTACTTACTAGGTCTTCACATTCTTATACTTACATTTTATTTACTTACTTTTAATTACTTAAAAATGGTTTACTTACACATATATGCACGTATGTATAGGTGGGTATACATATACATACATACATACACTAACCATAGTCTTATAGTTTTTTTTTGTAAGTTTTGACCCGACCGAACTTGCGACCGACCTTGCAAGTTCGGTCCGAGTCAGTAGGTTACATCGGGTGAAAATTCCAGGGCCGGCCGACCTTGCAAGTCCGGTCCCAAGGTCGGTCCATTCCAGTAAGTTACTTAACGGAAAAATTTTAGCCCGACCGACCTTGCAAGTCCGGTCGCAAGGTCGGTCCATTCCAGTAGCTTACTCGACGGAAATTTTGCTGGCCGACCGAACTTGCATGTCCGGTCGCAAGTCCGGTCGATTCTAGTAGGTTACAGACGGGAGAATTTTTCTGGTCCGTCCGAACTTGCAAGTCCAGTCGCAAGTCCGGTCGATTCCAGAAGCTTTCCCGTCTTTGTAAATCTGGGCTCGACTGAACTTGCAAGTCCGGTCGCAAGTTCGGTCCGGCCCAGTATTTGCATTTTTTACTTCTGTTTTCAGTCCCATACTTTACCCATTGTTTCTCCAATCTTCTTACATGTAATCTCACATGTTTAAATACTACCTAGGCCCTTAAAATTGCTTTAGTTCATCCACCAAATGCTTTACTAAATCCATCAATCCTCTTACTCAATTTCATCACTTCCCTTCCACACTTACAACAGTTTTTCATCCTCCAATACTACAGATTTTTGCTCCTACTTCCCCCATGCATATTCTCATCTCCTAATGCCATCTCCAAAGCCTACAATGTATTATCTTACCTTCCAATTCATTCCCAAGCCACTACAATACCTATACCCAAGTTCAACACTCTTGTCACCAATTCTTCCACACTAATTCTTCCTAACTTCTCCAATGTATCTCTATACACTTTGTTACAGATTTTGGGTTCTTATTTCCTCCATTACTTCCTCAACTAATGCTACTCCTAGTATCCCAAAATACATCCATTCACTTCCTAGTTACATCCCATTAACAAATCATACCCAAATCTGTTACAAGCTACTAAACGCTCCCATTATACTCTCCACATACCTTGTCACTACCTAGGTTGTTTTCTCATCTTGAACACTTAAGTCCTCAAATTCCTAGATAAAATTTGACATCATATCCCCTATATTATTAACATTCTCCACATGGTTTCTCTCACACATTAACATCATCTCCCCTGTTTATACACAACATCAATATACAAGCTCCCATACACATTTACCAATACTAAAACACTACTAAAATTCCTGCACTCAACAACCCAATACCCAACTAAGTTTCAATACAATTTACATGTTTTTCAACGGTTTTAAGCACTTAGATTCTCCTGCACAATACATTACTACACAATACCATTTCCATTACTCATTTCAAACTTCTAAAAATCTGTTACATCCATACATATACAAGGCTACACAAAGGTGAGTATCCTTACCTTGTTTCTCTTCTAATTTCTTTTCTTCCTCTTGCTTCTTTTCCTCTTCCTCTCCTCTTCTCACGGTTTATAAACCAATTCTAACACTACACCCATAGCAATACACACCATTTCAATACTAAAACTACCCTAACATTATTTAAGCTTAACGTAGGTTTTAGGGTTTAGAAAATTGCATTACCTTGCAAGGGTGCAATGAAGCTTGGAGTGGTTCAAGAACAAAGTTTCCAACTCCACCAAGATGCCAAAATCGGCTAGGATACAAAGGAGCAACAAAGGTTTAGTTTTCATTTTCGTTTTGCCCTTGAGGCTAGAAAAGGATGGAGTTTTTAGGAATATTTTACCTTAAAAGAACAAGGAGAAGAAGGGCCTTCTAATGGTGGTCTGAAGCTCCAAATGCTCCATACCCATGGAGATGAAAGTTGTTGTTTTCAATTTTTGAAAAGATAGGAATGTAGCTCTTGATGAGAGGATTCCAATGTGTAGTCTGTATAATTTTGGAAGAGGTTCAAGAGGGTTACAAGAGGAGAGAAGTAGAGTTTTGTGTGGGTGTTTCCATTTCTCCATGGAAATCGCTGGAGGAGGAAGAAGAGAGAAAAGAGAGAGTGAGGGTGGGGGTTCACGTGAGAGAAGAGAGAATAGGGAGGAGAGAGAGATAAAGGTGAGTGAGGTTGTTGATTATTTTGTTTGTTAGTGTATAAAGAGGAGGTGTGAGGGAGTGTGAGAGGAGGTCCAAATCGGACACACACAGCACACACATGCCACTTTTACTTTTATTTTCAAAGTGGACACATTAGTTTTGGTTATTTATGTTCCTACCCCACAACTTCCCGTTTTTGACAGTTTTTACTAATTCCCGTTTTATTGATTTTATGGTTCTAAAGCTTCACTAATATTTATTAATGATTATTTAGTTGACCAAAATTGTTACGAGTCTATTTGACCCGCTTAAAGACAGTTTTCCCGGTTACCTCGGAAAACGCGCTTTAGGGTTCGTTAATGATTTTAATCCGTTTTAAGGATCCGTTTCTTCGGGAGTTGTTTCCATATATATTTAGGTCTTATCAAACCTTAGAATCCCTATAATACTCTAACCGAGGTCTCATACCTCCTATGGTTATTTAACGCTTATTTAGCGTTTTCCGCTTTTAAAGTGTTTCTTTATTTCTTTTGGATTTATTTTTCCTTACCAGTGTTAATCAGGTACCATTAGGCCCTTAAATACGTATTAGATTAATCTTAATCCTTATGTTTAAGTTCGGGGTATTTCATTGATCTACTTGTCTTCATGTAGAAAACAAGACATGATTAAACTCCAAACATGAGCTAACCATGAGAAGTAATTTAAGTCATGAAAATCATGAATTTTTACCTTAGATCTTCAAGTTTGTTGGAGTTCTACCTCGGCCCTATTTTTTCCAGTAGAGAAAGAGTATCAAAACACTCTTAAAAACAAGGTACAAAACCGTGGGTAACTAGCTTGGAAGATGGCTAAGATTTACCTTGTTTAAGATGCCAAAATGGTGTTTTTGGCATGGATCTAGCTACTCCTTGTAGATCTTGGTATACCAACTGAATCCACATGAAAAGAGAAGAAAATAAGGCTAGGAGACCAAGTTTTACAACCGAAATTTACAAGGAAGAAGAGATATGTGCTTAAAGCACATTTTTACCTTAAATGGTCAAGACTTGAACTTTACTCCTTATATCTTGTTACAGCCGAAAATAATCCTTCCTTTAACCTCCAAAACACTCTACATAAATGTATAGAAATGGTTGGAGTCTAGATCAATGGAAAAAGGAAAGAAAGATGAAGAAAATGGACATTTTTAT
Organism: Limonium bicolor; assembly: GCA_023374045.1. Classification (NCBI taxonomy): domain Eukaryota; kingdom Viridiplantae; phylum Streptophyta; class Magnoliopsida; order Caryophyllales; family Plumbaginaceae; genus Limonium; species Limonium bicolor. The sequence goes on from CM041776.1 coordinate 472,579,742, forward strand.
GCCTTAGAAGCTTACCTAGAGCAAGAGCTCTCACCAACTGAACTTGCTGCTTACCTACGGTCATGGAGGAGCCAAATGAGAGGGTTTGGCAAGTGAACTCTCGGCTGGAATGGAGTAATGAAGAAGGTAGGCTAATTTTGTCCTTAAAGTCATTTTTTTGCTTATTTTATGTTCTTAATGATTTGATGACTCATTGCTGATTGATTGTAGTTGTTTAATCAATGGGGACAAAGACTATAGGCAGCCGGCCATGAATGGAGTGGTGGGTGGATGATTGGTACTTAATTGATCCAATAATGGAGTAATAATGTCATTTTAATCAATTTATAATGGTGAATCATCACCCATTGCTTGGAATCGGCCATGAATTAAGGAGAGCAGCCCTTAATCAATCGGTGCAGGTCACATGAAGTGGGTAGACAGGTTTGTTTAATTAAAAGTGGTTGATTAAAATACTAAAATATAAAAAGGTGTAATAAGCTTTACTTTGATAATGTAAAGTTGTTTAATCATTCTTTGAAAGTGGGAACGGCTACCAGCTGGTTAGGAGCCTTAATTAACCGATTTTATGAGGTCCAATTCGTGGTCAATGGTCAACATTGGCCAATTTAGTCAATGTTGACTCAAACGGGCCCCCTTTTAGGGTTTTATTAATATTTTAATATTAAATTTGTAAAAATTTGTAAATTTCTAGAATTAAATTCCTAATATGATATAATATGATATTTTATCATATTTAAAGGTAATTATGACCTTTAAGCCCATTAAAAACCAATTTAGAAGGCAATTACACAAAAACGTGCTTTAAGGAGTTTTAGCGTACATTTTGTATTGCAAGGTGTTTCTGAGCTTGGTTTTCTTTGAGAACGGTTTTGTTGTGTTCCTTACATGATATTTGATCATGGTATCCAAGTTTATATCATTTAGAGGTCATTAGACCTTTAAGGTATTCTTAGAGCACATTTTTGCCCTACTTGACCTTGAAGCATGTAAATGTTTGTTCTTTGTGTTGGAGTGTTGTCCAACAATTGTAATATGTTTAGTAATGTGTTAATAAGCTTAGGACAAAGTTTTAGGTCCTAAGAAGTTCATTTGGGTATTTATTTACCCTACACAGTCAAAAGTTGCAACATCTTGTTTTGTGTTGACCACTGTTGTTCTCAGTTGACTTTTAAGGCATGTTTAGGCCTTAATCAATGTGATTAGATATTTAATCCATATTTTTTTAGTTTAGGGTATTTCAATCTACCCCCCTTTAAAAGACTTCGTCCCGAAGTCGCTTAATCAAATAGGTAAGTATATAAATGTATAACTACCCATTATTCCCATAATGTATATCTATGTGATATATCATTTACACACATAGTATTGTACCCATACAACACATAGCCATCACTTTGTGGCGTTAGTTCAATCATATATGGATATAGATGATCCATCAGCACCATCATTTCCTATCAGTTCTACAAACCCTGACAACCTCCCCGAGGCGTCCATAACATACCATCGTTCCACATTCCATATCTAATTATTCATTTTGTATCTAGACGATACCATATGTAATCATTCTATAAAGCAATATGAATACATATATCACAAGTAGCATAAGAAAAGTACTACACACATGGTGTAAATACAACATTCAAACAAGTATCTCATAAGATACATACATACAAGTGTACATCACACACAAACATACCAAACAACATATGCCCCGCGTACCAAACATAACCAACAAAACCAATTCACTGTATGCCATGCATACTAAACAAACAAACCTTGTATGCCCCGCACACCACCAATTCTTTGTATGCAATGCATACGAAACAACCAAAACATAGTGCACACATGTGCACAACCAAGAGGCTCTACCCCCCTTAAAAAGGGTTACGCCTCCGTACCCCACAAGTATACAACAGCCGCTCACCAAGGAGCACTGGATACTTGGCTCTCAAAGAGTTCTCCAACTCGTGGATTATCCTCATATCAGAGAGACAGGAATGACTCTAGCCCTTCTGGGCTCCACAATATATAAAGGTGAGGCACTGATCTATTTGTGCTCTCTCCCGAATTCGTTCTAATGGGCCCACTCGCTCCGTATGAGGTGCAGACCCATGAACATAGGCTCAGTTTGCCTCTTTTCATTGCTGTGTATCCCCTCATTGGGATCACTAGCATACATGTGTGTCTTCTCTAACTGATATTCAGCTTGAGGTGTAATATGACATTGGCTACTGTTAGTACTTAGTGCTCTTTGCACTTGTCTTTGTAATACTAAGACGTACCAGCCTATATGTCCACAAAGATGATGTTTGTCATCTATGTCTCCTGGCGGTTTTGTTCCGGAGTAACACACTGTTGTAGTTTTTTTTTACACACTCGTGTTGATGTCCATTACATCTTCCCGTATTCCCACTAGATTAATAACTACACAAGTGCAATACCAAAACACGCAGTCATACAGAGTGCAGAGGCGTAAACTCTCAGCAGCTAATATCTAATGAGTCAAACAGATAAGATGAGCGAATCATCATGTGAGTGGTATATTCCAAGTCCACTGTTCCTTCTCGAGGTATCTGCTATAATATTAGTTGTTCTCTCATCATTGCGTAGTCACGCGTTTCAGTCCACATCATTTGGTAGATTTCCTCTGGATTGCAAAAGTTTGCTCGGTCCTTATGAGGGTTCTACATATTATTCGTCCATAATGGGTTTTCATGTTTCTTTCCTTCGGTCTCACGTCCTTGAACGGTTTCCCTGTCTTCACTGTATACTGTCTACTGTTCTCTGTTGAAGGTTCTTGATTTCTCTAGCCCGTTGGTTAAACTGCGGCTCTTCTCGTCCATCTTCGAGGTAATCTGTCTTACTGTCCGTAGTACGGAGTTGACTACTTCTCGTGTTCCTAACACTACTTGTCTACTTGCATGGGGTACCATACTGATACATTACTACTTACCCGACTAACTCATAAATAAGTCTGTCAGGCCCACATGCTCCTATCGGAGTGCGGTCGTCCCATGTCTCATTTAGTAAACTGGTAATGTCTGTCACACGGGTATTGTGAAGTATTCTGTTGTCAATCTCCCTCTGATGGATGTCCTTTTAGTATTATTAGTTCTTGTTGTCGGTTATCTTGTAATAAGTGCTATTGCCATAGTGGCATCAGTGGTAATTCGTGCCATAAGCCAGTGTTATTCAACTCGGTGTAAGTAAAATTTGTGCTATATTTAGCAAACTTGGTTCTCCTAATTCGATCATATTGAGTGCACATATATTCCTTTTCTCCCTGTTTATCATGATCGTGTCTCATCCATTGTTCATATTTGTTCCCTATCCGTGTAATGGATGTACTGCAGATCGCATAATAGCTTGAGCAACTTGGCTCTTCACTTCCCAACCATCCTCACTGACGGTGGTGCATCTACAAAGGGTATGCTTGTCCATAAGGACTAGACATTCATCACTAGTAGTGATTAGCATTAAATGCGGGTATACACTGATGGTATTTGGCAAATAAGACTTGTCTGAAAATTCCCAAACAATTAAACTAGTGTGGTTTACAATCACAGTGGTTGTATAATTTCTCCAGTTGCAATGGTCGGACTAACGGTCTTCCCAGGTTGCATAGGTTCCTAATCTCAAGGTTTGTATGCAAACGTTTGAAAAACATCTTTTTTTGGTATACATATAATAAAAGACTAAAAAGTAGTAGTTGCAGTTGCAGTAGCAGCACTTGCTCTGTCAAGTGCGCAAGGCAGATGGAAATTTCAGTGGTTTACTTGTCATAGCGCTTGCAATAGCAAGTGCGCCATGCAGGTGGTAATATTGGTTCAGTAATCACCGGTCTCATTGACTCTGCGTCATCGAGTATAGGCTACATGATAATGTAAGCATTAACATCCTGTTCATATATATTATCCGTCAAGGTTTAAAGCTTATTGGTACTAAGTACACACAACTAATCCCAAAGTCTTACACAAAAGGCGAGTGGTCAATGACACACTCCCACATACTTATAACAAGTCTTTGTCTAACATCCAAGGTAAATTCATAACGAAGTAAGCAAAGGTCATCCACCAGCGGTCTCATGGAGTCAGGGTATTCATGCCCTATCTACTCCCTTGCCTCTCTGGGCTCCAGCATCAGTAGATGTCTGGCCATCCTGACTGCCTCGTGGTACTCCAGATCCTCCAACTGAGGTCTTCTGAGTATTCTTTGGTTGCCGGTAATTAAGGCTCTCAGGGTTCATCCAACACTCGAACTCCCGGTGGCCCTCTTTCTTGCAACAACGACACTCAACTTTACGGCCATTTCAGTCAACCCCAGGATGGTCCTTCCCACAATGCTTGCAATAGAAATGGCGCTGGGGCTGTCCGGTGCCTAATGGTGATATTTAGTTTAAGTTAGTATCTGATGAGATAAATGTTAAGGTCACAATTCAATTTAAGAGGTAGGTGTTCTCACCCTTAGGAGGTGCAGATCTCAGAGGCTGAGCATCTATAGCTGGGCCGGTCAACCAAAGGACGAGCTCTTTCCCCTTCGCTCCCTTGTGACCCTGCTGCCCTTTCTTTTGAAAGAATTTCCTGTATAAGGTTTCGGGTCAGCATTCATAAGGTATTTAATATGGTAAACAATTTAGAATGGGATAAGTCCTTACTTTCCCATCTTTTGGCCATCGCCTGGAGATGCTGCTCCACCCTCCGACTCTCCTTCAGGGTTCTTTCTCTTCTTAGCCCCAAGAGTCTCTTCCCGAGTCTGGAGCATTAGCTCCGTCCTCGAGGCAGCATCGTAACACTCCTGGAATCTCATTGGTAAGTTCTCACAAAGTTAATCAGTAATGTAGTAAGTAAAGATTTTATGGCTTTCATGTTAATACCTGGATGGTAGTGTAGAGGGTAGCACCCATCGCCATCTGGATGCGAAACAATAGTCCTCCCCGAAACTTCTCGATCTTAACGGTTTCTGAGTAATCCACACCGGGGATGAAGTCCAGTAGACCAATGAATCGAGCGTAGTACTCATCCACGGTCAGACCTCCCTGGGTTAATGTCTCGAACTTATGGTGCTTCTTCTGTTTAAGATGTGCTGGGTAGTACTTCCCCCTCAGCAATTCTACAAAGGCAGCCCACGAAAAGTCGGGCGTAGCCAGGTGATGGTCCTTGACCAACCTCCACCAAGTGCTGGCTGCATCCTACAGATGGAAAGCAGCAATGACAACCTTTTGGTTGGCAGGTACTTGTAAAGCCTTGTAGGCCTTCTCATGTTCAACTATGAATCGCTCCAAGGCTACGGGGTCTTGCTCCCCCGAATATGTAGGTGGTCGGGTCTCGCTAACTGACTTCAGCCAGTTCGTTTCCCTGGGCTGTGGCGGGTGGGCTGGTGCTCCTCCTATTTGAGTACCCAGCTGTGCGAGAATAGCAGCAACCGTCTCTGCAACTCCTGGAATGACGGGGTCACCGCCTCCACCTCTTCCAGTACCACGCCCTCTAGTTCCCCCAGACATCTGTAGTACAATATGTCACATAAATACTCGGTAATTTACCGTACACAACCAATTGATATTGAATTTCCTTAAAGGCTACTATGTCACGCAATTTGCGTTACTAGACACAATATCTTTCTAAGACGAATCGTGTCGTACCTCCCAAATGTTTCCCGTAATTTCCCAAGTCCTAAGCTCACTATCTTAACCTACTTTCTCGTCATCAGAGCGGTACTCCGCTCTGATACCACTTTTGTAACACCCCTCTCAACAATCACGTAATAGTCTCTCACGTAGCAGAAAATAAAACATCTTACAGCGGAAGAATTAACAACAATAACAATACTGACTCGGGTGTCACCGGCCATTACTCGCCCATGCGAGCAACGAAGCCAAACTACATCCAACTTCCAACATAAACAAACTACTAACCGCCGTGATAACGAGAAACTCCTATACATCATACTATGTCCATAAATCATAAACATCGACAAGTGAGCGTCTACCCAATCCTGAATATACATAACCTTACCCCAATACAATTCACCATCTTCATTGTCATATAGACAAACTCCATGTGCTGTAATAATTAAGGTAAAACTCCAATTACCCTGTTCCCGCTCTTCGGCTTCGACAATAATCAACAACCTGTAATGATGTAGCATCAGCGATAGTCGCTGAGTATGCTGGGCCTGGACCCTAATGGTCACTTAGTCATTTTAACCATCTTTATTATTAGATTTATTTCATGCTTTACCATTTTATAGTTATAAACAATACTGTAATATGAATGTACAATATACATAATCATCCATCCAAATATCCATAAACATTTAACCATCCACCCAATCCAAACATTCATTTAATATCACAAACCACAACTGTATATAGACGTATCGAATAATAACAATATAATGTACAATGTACAATCGCCGTAGCGCATGCCATCCTTTGTTAATTTAATTTAATTTTGCCTTCAAGCCCCATCCATATGTACAATGTACAATCGCCGTAGCGTATAGTTTCCATAGTTAATTTTATTTGGCCTTTAAGGCCCCATCCATCCAAACCATGTTTAATTATTAGTACCAATTGGGCGTCATGTTAGGACAACCCGATAACCTCACCATGGACAGTAGTCCTCCCGTACACACAAAGGTGCTCATTTCGCCAGAGGTCCGGAGGCCCCTGACTATTCTCTTATGTCTCGTAAGACGTCCATATAAAGGCCGTAGCCACCTGACCCACGATCCAGTTTGGGCTCGTTGGGTATAAACCTGGAGCGGAACCCGATCGGGTACCCCTCAGTGATCACAAATGCGCAACCAAGTAGTTCGTAAACTTCCGGGATTCCTCACCTCAACTCATACCATCTCTCTCTCATAATGTTTAAGATATGCTCTTAGTCTAATGGAGAATAATTATTAGTTAGCTGCCTAATGGGTCTCACGTACACCTAGAAGTAATCTAGGTTATATTCATGTTCGAGATCCATGCTCTAGAAACCGACAATGTCGTGACTCATCTCTAAGTGTTTTACTTAGGTTACCATATACTTAATATTAATACTATGGTATTATATCAAGTAACCGTCATGTCATCACAATAACGTATATGTATGTTTATATAAGTCGATCGACGTAGTGTTAGTCCCGTAGGACGCTCGTGCATAAATAATTAATGCAGTAGCACACAATCACATACATATATCCAAAACACTTAACACACAAGTGATATCAACCAAATCCGAGCCCAAGGAGCTTCCTTAGGACAACTCGGATCAAACCCCCTTACATACCGTTCACCAAGACCTAGGATGCGCAGTGTAGTCCACTAGCTCGTCAAGCGTCCTTGTCTGAAGTATGATCTAAACGGTATTAAAACTATAAGTCAGTCTCCATGACTAACTACATCCGGTATTTCCGAATAACAAGTAACCCGACAGTTCATCCCTGTTTTCTACAGTTGTTTGTTACGGGTTTCTCTAAACCAGTCGGCTTTGTTACTAAACTCGTACGTCAAAACATTTCGACTGTTAAGTTTAATTTCATATTTCTTTAAATCTTATCCACCATCTAGTTTAGGTACATAACCTATAGTTGCATGTATGCATGCATGATTATATTATATTGTATTATTTTCCCACCATCCATTATAATACATTGTATTATATTATCCATTATCTTAGCAAATAATATTTGCATTCAAAAACTCATAACTTATAGTTTATAAACTATTTCCATGTAATAACCACCACCATTATATTATATGGTTTCCAACCATATCATATATTCATCCTTATATACATTATTCTTGTGTATGTATATATTTACCACGTAGGTAAACTTCGTGAGTTTAATAAACTCTTATATTATATGTTACATTTTATCATCTTCTTTTAGATGATTATTCCCATTAGTTGTATTATATCGTACAACTTATATTAAGATTGTTATCCTAATATTATGTAACCTTTTATGTTGTACATTTACAACTCCTATGCTTTATTCAATATAAACCTTATTTTATAAATCCTATTTTTTCATAGTTTGTCACATTATTTAATGTGAGTATCCTTCCTTATATTAATTTCATCTAACCCATATAATTGTTATAACATTATAGACCTTAGTCTAAAATTCATTTTCCAACCTTATTATTTTCGGTACAGCACTATAGTTTATTTAAATCCCATTTTGACCACATAACATTATGTAATGTTATACCATATTCTAATATCATTTGATATGATATTTTTATTTCCTTTAATTTATAACCTATAGTTTTTATACAAAACTATTATATATTGCCGCATAGGCACATATATTAAACCTTATTCTTTTCCATAAACCATAGTTTCCTTTATTTACAAAATCGCCCCATTATTTATACCATGTTATATATACCATTTAAAATAACATTTCTAACTTATAAAAAGTATAACCTATGGTTATTTTATTTAATAACCAAACAGACCTTACTATATATTTTATATTTCCATTAGGCTCAATTTATAACATATAGTTTAATAATTCATTAAAACTATATATTATACACGTATCTTATTGAATACCCTTATATAATTCTAAAAATCACCAAATTTCACCAAAGGGTTATAAATATCCTTATTAACTGTAACACCCCTACCGTTAATCCTATGCTTACCGTCTAATCGTCCTGTTAATCCTATCAGTTCGCAGCGGAAATACTACTACTACTACGGCGGGTGATACAACGCTGCTAACCGCCCATACGGCTAGCTAGGCTAACCTTACTTACAGTCACGGTCTGATGAACATAATATACCGAGCTACTAAACATTGCTTACTGAATTCAAAGGTAACATTCTTACATTCCTGGATCACCGAGTATTTAAAGTATATTCAATTACAACTTTTCAAGTTTACGAAAAGAATGAGTTTCTACCGGCTACTCATCTATACCAATTCATCATCCATTCTGTACCCAAAAAGGTGTACCCCATGGTACACCGGCTAATCAAAAACTACAGCCGTGTACTACTTAGTACACCATTCATCATTCAATGTTTACAATCCAAAAAGAAATCAAAATAAAACTCTTCGTCCTCTTCATCCTTCTCGAGTACCTGCGTGTAGTTAAAAACGGTGCCCCAAGGGGCTCAGCAAAAGCTGCGCATAAACTCCGCATATACCACGTGCTAGCAAGGGCACGCCGACTATTTGACGTCCACTACACATGCGATTCATTAATTTCATACATACATGCTTTACATACAACATATATGCATATCCAATTCATTACACAACTCAAGGCATCAATACAATAGTGCATACAATACTTACCTTCACGATGTTAGCCAAGTTACGCATCCCGGTTAATCGGAATGCTTATTACTCTTTTACTCATTACATGTTACTTGTTTTTACTTCACTTACTTACTTCCATTTACTTTACTTACTCATTCTTACTTACTTAATTATACTCAAGTTAAGTCGGTATGACCTCCGGCCCGGGGACTACACCGTCCCACCACCGGGATTTACTTGACTCACCAATCCGGGATGCTACCCACTTAAGGGATTTGGGCCGCGGACCAGTTTAAGAGTCAGGAATCGGATCCAACCTCTTGTGTCTCCTCATCCTCACGCGTGGCCGAAACTATATCGGACTTCTACTAATTCAAGTTTAATTACTAATTTAAGTTAGATTGGTTAGCTTGTTAGGAATAAGTTAGAAGTCCAAGCATAACACATTCGGTCATAATGCAATACATCATACATACACACATTCATAATCATACATACATTTCATGAATTATACAAACTAAGATTTAAAGACAATATACAACAATATACAACACTACATATTCACATGTAAGCATGATAACTCTGATTCGTGCATTTATCTTATTTGGTGATCAATTAGCACACAACATACAAATCAGAGTAACCAAGATAGCATACGGGGCATGAGGAAGTCATACCGTTCACCGTTGTACGTGTTTCCGAACGTCCTCCGGTGTCACAAATCAAATCCTATGATATACATACAATCGAGTGGTTAATCTATCTATCATTGACTTAACTCGATTACTCTTACGTTTCCTAACTCATACTTACTAAGCCTTTACATTCCTATACTTACATTTCATTTACTTACTTTCAATTACTTAACGATAGTTTGCTTACATATATATGTACATATGTATAGGTAGGTATATACTATATATATATATATATATATATATATATATATATATACTAGTTATGAGCTTACAGTTTTTTTTTTCTAAGTTATGGGTCGGACCGTTCCAGAAAGTTTCGGTCCCGTGTCCAAGCTCCGTCCGACCCACTGTCCGACCCAGACTCTGGGTCGGACGAAGTCAGAAACTTCGACCACGAATTTTTTTTGCCTGTCCGACCCACGTCCGACTCACGGCCCTGGGTCGGACCGTTCCAGAAAGATTTATTGTCGTTGCCTAAGCCCCGTCCGACCCACTGTCCGATCCATACTCTGGGTCGGACTGTAGCAGAACCTTGCTACAGACCTTATTTTCTTTTCCCAATTTCACTCATTGCTTCCCCAATCTTCCTACATACATCCTAATATGTTTTAGTACTACTTAAACACTCTAAATCATGCAAATTCATTTCTTAATTCATTATACAAATCCTATACTAACTTATATACACAATTTTCTAAGTTTCTATTCAACACTTACCTTGTTTTCTTCCTTAATGCATTTTTGCTACAGATTTTTACTCTAAGACTCCCCATCTTTAGTTCCCTCTTCTAAGGTCATTTCTAGCACCTCTAATGCATTCCCACTACATTAACTATCTCTCCTAATATACTCTCTATCTTTCTCTATCAAAATCTGTTACAACCTACATTATCCACCTAGTTTTCAATTCATTAAGTGTTCTAATCCTAGGTAAATTTTGCCATAGTCTCCCCTATATTTTTATACTCTCACCACATCATTTACACCTATATTATCATCATCTCACCTGTTTATAAACAATAGCCATATACAAGCTCCCATACACAAATACCAATACTAAAACAACATTGAAATTTCCTGCACTTAACATCACAATCCCAATATAGTTTGTGACAGTTTTTAATTGTTTTCAAAGCTTCAATACAACTTAATTATTCCTCTATACTACACTATTGTTCATTACCATTCTACAATACATTTTTTACTCCTTTAAAGTCTGTTACACATACATATATGAGGTTGCACAAAGGTGAGCTTAATTACCTTGTTTTCTTCTTCTAGTTTTCTTTCTCCTTCCTTCTTCTTTCTTCCTCTCTTTCTCCACCAGTTATAGCACTTCAACAATCTTACACTACAACCCATATACATACACATTTCAATATACCAAACTAACCCTAACCATTCTTTAAAGTTTAATGTAGGTTGAAGGGTTTAGAATTTCCATTACCTTGCAAGGGTGTAGGTAATGCTTCGAATGGTTCAAGAACAATGTTTCCCACCTTCCAAGAGTGCCAAAATCGGCTGGGTACAAAAGGAGCAAACAAGGGTTTAGCTTCAAATTTCATTTTGCCCTTAAGGCTAGAAAAACAATGGAGTTTGAGGATATTTTTACCTCAAAAGAACAAGGAGAGAGAGGTGGTTCTAATGGTGGTCTTGAAGCTCCAAATGGGGTATACCCATAAAAATGAAAATGCTCTTTTCCGGATTTTGAAAAGAGGGAAGTGTTCCCCTTGATGAGAGGAAGACAATGGTGTAGTTTTTATAATTTTTGGAAGAGATTTGAGGGGGTTACAAGAGGAGAGAAGTGAGGTTTTTAGTGGGGGTTGCTAATTCTCCATTGTTGTCGCTGGGAGGAAGGAGAAGAATTGAGAGAGTGAGGGGGATGGGTGTGCATACGTGAGTGAGGAGAATAGAGTAGGAGTGAGAGTGGTGAGTGAGGGGGGGTTACTTTATTATTTTTATTGGTTTGTAAATAAGAAGAGAGTGTGAGAGAGTGTGAGAGAGGGCTCCAAAATTGGCCCACACTACCACCCACACACACACTCTACTTTTTATCTTAAAAGTGGACACATAAGTTTGAGTTATTTATGTTTCTACCCCATAACTTCCCTTTTTTGACAATTTTTACTAATTTCTCGTTTTCTTGATTTTATTGGTTCTAAAGATTCACTAATATTTATTAATGATTATTTAGTTGACCGAAATTGTTACGAGTCTATTTGACCCGCTTAAAGACACGTTTTCCCGGTTACCTCGAAAAACGTGCTTTAAGGTTCGTTAGTGCTTTTAATCCATTTTAAGGATCCGTTTTTTTCGGGATTTGTTCCCTTGTGATTATTTATACTTAATTAAGCTTCTAAATTACTTATTAGCCTAATTAATCACTATTTTTAATTACGCGGTATTTCAATCTACCCCCCTTAAGAAACTTTGCCCTCAAAGTTGCTCAAGGTTAAAGGTTTAAGTGACTCTACTCATTAGGCAAACCAATTTCCATAATGTGTGTTACTACACCTATGAGGTGTTTACTTCATTCCACATTGCAAACATACACAATTCACACACAATACGAATTCACATACACCATACACCATTTCCATACACATCATATCCACATTACATAGTACACTATGCAATTCACAATCCACATTACACCAATACATTACACCGATACATTACACGTTACACATACACATCCGTGCTCTACTCATTACACATACATACATTCACATACCAAATTCGCTTGCACTACATGTGCTATACAAAATCTATTACAACACCTACACACTATGCAATGCTTACCCCGAAGCAATGCAAAGCAAAAAGGCTCTACCCCCCTTAAAAGGGGTACGACCCGTACCCGTATTACTAAATGCTAGACTCTCTAGTCTATGAACAACTGTGGGTACTTAGCCTTCATGGCATCTTCCAATTCCCATGTCGCTTCTTCGACGTCATGGTTTGACCATAGGACCTTCACCATTCGTATAGACTTATGGCGAGTGTTTCTGGTCTTCCTGTCCAGGATTCTCACAGGGGTTTCAACATACCGCATAGTCGGCTCGATGGATAGTCTCTCGGGCTCTAGCACATGAGAAGGATCGGCAATATACTTCTTGAGTTGTGACACATGAAATACATCATGGACACGCCCCAAGTCCTCAGGCAGTGCTAACCTGTAGGCTACGGATCCAACTCTTTCGGTAATAGTGTACGGCCCTACAAACTTTGGGCTAAGCTTACCCTTCTGACCAAAACGGAATACGCCCTTCGTAGGTGAAACTCGCAAGAACACTTGGTCGCCCACGGCGAACTCAAGGTCGCGTCGTCTCACATCCACATAGGATTTCTGTCTATCTTGGGCTGCCTTCATATTTGCTCAGATTTGTTGCACTTCCGCTTGGACTTGTTCTAGGTACCTCGGTCCTATGATGACCGCTTCGCTTGACTCATCCCAACATAAGGGTGTACGGCAGGGTCTACCGTATAGAGCTTGGAAAGGCGACATCTTAATCGAGGCATGATAACTATTATTATATGAAAATTCGATAAGATGAAGCTTGTCTAACCAACTCCCCTGAAAGTCCAAGGCGCATGCCCGAAGCATGTCCTCCAGTGTCTGGATGGTCCTTTCTGTCTGACCGTCGGTCTGAGGATGGAAGGCGGTACTCAATTTCAATTCTGTACCTAGCACTTCCCTTGTAGCTCTCCAGTATCTCGAAAGAAATCTGGTGTCACGGTCAGATACTATTGTTTTAGGGACTCCGTGATGTCTGATAATCTCCTTGTCGAATAGCTCAACTAGCTTTACTACCTTCCAGGTGTCCTTCATTGGTATGAATCTGGCGACCTTTATAAGGCGATCGACTATAACCCAGATCATGTTGAGTCCTCCCCTGGCAGGTGGGAGTCCAACAACAAAATCCATGGAGATATCATGAAATTTCCACTCCGGAACTGGCATCGATTGTACCATTCCGCCCGGTCTACGATGTTCGAATTTTACCTTCTGGCATGTTAAGCACCTCAATGCATACTCTGTCACATCTGACTTCATTCCAGACCGCCAGAAGTACCTCTTCATGTCTTTGTACATCTTGGAGGCTCCTGGATGGACTGACAATGTGGAACTATGTGACTCTCGCAGGATGCGATCCCTTAGCTCAGCATTGCTTCGGGGGACGCATAGCCTGCCATTCAACTGAATCAAACCATCTTCATGTAGCTTGAAGTCATACTTCTTTTTCTCAAATGTACCATTTTCGATCTTTTGTCTGATTTCGGTTAGGTAAGGGTCGCTCAACTGAGCGTCTCGCACCTCGTCAACCAAGCTAGAAGAAGCGAGTAGCGAATGGAGCGAGTGTGCTTGACGGCTCAGGGCGTCGGCTACAATGTTTGCCTTCCCTTCCTTATACTGTAGGTTGATGTCGTAGTCTGAGAGACACTCCATCCACCTTCTTTGTCTTAGATTCAGTTCTTTTTGTGTGAATACATACTGTAAGCTCTTGTGGTCGGAGTAAATGGTGATGCTTACCCCATAGAGATAGTGTCGCCATATCTTCAAGGCGAAGACAATGGCTCCTAACTCTAAGTCATGTGTCGGGTAATTCTCCTCATGCTTTTTCAGCTGGCGGGAGGCATAAGCTACAACCTTGCCATGCTGCATAAGTACGCATCCCATTCCTTTGCCTGATGCATCACAATATACCTCAAATCCCTTTGTGCCCTCTGGAAGAGTAAGGATGGGCGCTGAGGTCAATGAATCCTTTAGTTTCTGAAATGACAACTCGCACTCGTCTGTCCATACAAACGGTGCATCTTTCTTCATCAGTGTAGTCATGGGCTTAGCGACTTTCGAGAAGTCCTTTACGAATCTCCGGTAATAACCGGCTAGACCAAGAAAGCTCCTAATGTCGGTAACAGTCTTAGGTCTAGGCCATGATCGTACAGCTTCTATCTTTGAAGGGTCAACCGAGATACCTGCCCTCGAGATGACATGACCGAGGAATGATACCTGATCTAGCCAGAATTCGCATTTGGAGAACTTCGCATACAGCTGGTTCTCGCGCAGTGTCTCAAGCACTTTCCTCAAATGAGTTTCATGTTCCTCTGCTGATTTGGAGTATACCAGTATGTCATCGATGAAGACAACCACTGAAGTGTCCAACTGCTCACTGAACAGACGATTCATGAGGTCCATGAATTTAGCTGGTGCAATGGACAAACCGAATGGCATCACTGTGAATTCGTAGTGGCCATATCTTGTACGGAATGCCGTTTTCTCAATGTCTTGCTCTTTGATAGCAATTTGATGATACCCAGAACGGAGGTCAATCTTGGAGAAGACTGATGCTCCTTTCAGCTGATCAAATAGGTCGTCGATGCGTGGCAATGGGTATTTATTCTTGACTGTGACTGTATTCATCTCGCGGTAGTCAATACAAAGTCGGAGGCTACCGTCCTCCTTCTTCACAAAGAGGACCGGTGCTCCCCAGGGTGATACGCTCGGGTGTATAAACCCTTTGTCAAGTAAATCACGTAACTGCTCTTTCAACTCCGTCATTTCAGCAGGTGTCATGCGGTACGGTGCCCTAGCAATGGGACCGGTACCTGGCAAAAGATCAATTTCAAATTCCACTGCTCTCGGTGGTGGCATGCCGGGTAGCTCCTTAGGGAATACATCAGGAAATTCGGATACGATAGGTACATCTTCACTGAACTCTGGATCTCTCTCCAGGTCTTGTACATAACACAGATATACTTTGTGGCCCTTTTTGAGCTCCCGGTACTTGGCCATAGCAGATATGAGTGTGGTCGAAGGCTCTCTCGGTCTCTGGCGGTAAGATACGGTAACCCCAAAAGGACTCTTGAACAGCAAACGATGCTCGGAGCAGAGGATTCTACCCTTGTGCCGCTCCAACCAATTCATTCCGATGATTAAGTCGAATCCCGATCCATTAAACTCGATGAAGGAGATGGGAAACACTTCGTTTTTGATTTCGATGGTGGCTGATTGATAGTATTTGGCGCACTTTACTCGCTCCTTCGATGGGAGAGTAACCATGAAATTCGGTAACTCCTCCGCATCTAGCTTCAACCTCTTCACAAAAGATGGTGATACGAAAGTGTGAGAGGCGCCGGAGTTGAATAACACATTGGCATCAATGCCGTTCACTGGGAATGTTCCCGTTAAGATGGTGCCGCTTCTGCCGGCTTGTGCTTCGGTGAGGATACTCAGGATACCTTCGGTACCGAGTCCACAACCTATTGAATTCACAATTGGATAAGTATTGATGGTGGACACAGGTGGAATTAAATCAACACTACTCTTTATTGATAAACCAACCATCATACATACCGTGTCTCTAATACACGTTACTAATAGCTTACATGATACTATGAATTTAATACTTTCTAAAGGTAAGGTTCAGGCGTCCTGGTTTCATGTGTGTGGCATTGATTATTGCCGGCGGTGCCGTATTCAACTTGATCTTGTTGATTCCGTGATATAGCGTCCTGGAGTTTCCACCCATGATTAGGACATCTCCTGATCTCAATACCAATTTCTGTGCGAGGTCCACACGCTTCTGCTCGCTATACATAAATATGGCGTCATCACCAATGGACCAAGACACTACGGGCACTCCTTTTTCAAGAGATTCCGCTGTCTCGTCCTTGTCTTGGTGTAATCCAAGTCATCCTTCTTTCTCATAGAAGTTGACGATACAAAGGTCCGCTTCAAGTGCGAGGATCGGATCATATTCGCATTGTTGTGCAAGTTCTACTGCTTGTGTGACAAGTGTCTGAAACTCTCGAGGTATTGTCGGTGGCGTTGCTCCGTCTAGTGTTTGTGTCTCTTGGTATGTCTTGGTATAAGGATTCTAGTCCTTTCCCAAGCACATCATTTTCATCTTCATCTTCGCTCCACCGGGGAATTCGGGTGTATAAAATCCACCTTGACCCGTTCCTAGTTCGTTGCATCGTCGGATGATTGAGATTTGCGCTTCGGGTGTCAGGTATCCCCTTAATAAGATCATACCTGGTCGGATGACCTGACACTGTTCGTTGGTGTAGTAGTGGTTGGTGATGTCGGTCTCTTCTTGATTCAGGTTTACCGGTATCGGGTAACAGATACTAAAGCTTCCTATGTTTATAAATTTCATCTACGGTGAGTACTAGTTTCAACTACTTCATTTCATGCTCAATACACACTTCAATTCATTTACTCATGCATTCACTCATACAACTACTCTAATGCTTAGACATGCTTCTCAAGGATTAAAGGTTCGGATAATTACCTGGGCCGGACTTCGAACCGGACCCGTCACGGTCAATAACATGAAGGACAGGCTGCCTCTGAGGCGCACCCCTCTGAGGACCCCGGGATCCCTGTCCCCGTGGTGCCTGCTGGGTCGGTGCATCGCCAGATGCAACCTCCTTGCCTTCCCTCTGCTTGGCGTTCTCTGGGCATCTGTTGGCCGTATGTCCTGGTTTCTGGCAGTTGTAGCATTTGATTTCTCTCCCATAACAGTCTTTGCCGGGATAGTCCTGGTTGCATTTCTGTAACACCCCAACTCAATCCAAATGTGGACTCGCAACTTAACAGCATATATATATACATGTCACAACGGAATTCTTTACAATCCAGGACCTTGCCACGGTCTGACTACAGAATATACCGAACATTAGTCTGACAACCTTAACCATTTACATAACCTTCTTACAACCCCCTCACATCCTATACATCTTACTAACTCAGGTTGCCATACGAGTGTACATGCACAACTCGTAGGCCACGCTACACCCTTAACCGCTGTATCCTCTTCTTACTCTTGCGACGATCGCTTCCTGATGTACATGTGTAGTAAAAACAGCCCCCAAAGGGGGTCAGCACGAATGCTGGTACGATCCTCTCATGGCCCCCAAGCTAACGTGGCTACGACGACTAATTGTCGATAGCATGGAGGTTGATTAGATGCACAACATAATAGAAAGTGCAGTAAACAACAACTCAGATATGAACAATCAAAGTTCACACACCATGAACGACTTAAATGCGTTCCCTTAATTAGAGAGTTAGTTATTTAACTCCTTAAGTAATGTTCTCTCTTAATCTTAGTCCATCCTTATCTTACCTCAATCTGATTCTTATCTTAATCTTAGAAACAACCATCCTTTAATGAGGAGTGGATGTAGCTTATCTTAATCTTAATATTACAAACCATCCTTTAAAAAGGAATGGTTGCAACTTATCTTAACCTCACCTTAATCTTAATCTTAATAATACAAATCATCCTTTAAAAAGGAATGATTGTAACTTAACTTAATCTTACCTTAATCTTAATCTTAATAATACAAATCATCCTTTAAAAAGGAATGATTGTAACTTAACTTAATCTTACCTTAATCTTAATCTTAATAATACAAATCATCCTTTAAAAAGGAATGATTGTAACTTAACTTAATTTTACCTTAATCTTAATCTTAATCGCAATCTTAATCTCAATATACAAACCTTTCCTGGAAGGGATTGGCCGTATCTAATTCGAACCTGGGATTTAGGTGATCCCACCGCACCATCTTAATGCCACCTACTCTGGACGGGAGTCCAGTAGCTGAGCCGGCAACCGGCCCTAGGCAACAAGTCCGAAGACAAGTCCTTAATCGGAGGTCGAATCTACTATAGATAACGACCCCCTTTTTCCTTAGCATGCATGACCGGAGATCGGTCCCGGGTTTCCTCACTCAAGTTCCAGTTAGTAGTTATCTCAAAACCCTGTTTGTTAGTTAACCACTTTCGGTTCATATCGTCCCTCATTAGGGGGCGTTCCTTAGTCTCACTCAATTCCTTACTAAGCATTGGTTAGTAAGTTCTCACGGTATGTGTGTTAGTTTTCAAACATCACACAACAATACAATATATATATAATATGTTCCGGTTGCATGCTTATCTTGTTTAGTGAGCACACAAAACAAATACACAAGCCGAGGGACACCTCGTTAGCAAGCAGGTCACAAGAGAACTGTACCGTTCACCGTTGGTCGTTCGGCTGCTTACTCTCTTCCGGAGTCCAAACTCCCAAATCCTAAAACATTCATTCAGTTTTAGGTTGTTAATCACTTAACTTAATTCAACTTACTTAACTTACTTAACTTACTTAACCCTTAATGATCCCCACCTAACACCTCTTATGTCTTAAAACTTAATCTTGCAAACTTAATCTTAAACTTTTAAGTTTATTCTTAACTTAATCTCTTAGGTCTTTTTACCTCTAATCATCATTGCCCCCTTAATGGGGTACCTTAATACCACTAAACTCTCTTAGGGTTTCTTTCTCTTTTTTTTTTTTTTTTTTTTTTTATGGTCCGACCGACCCACCGACCGACCCACCCCTGGGTAGGTCGGGTGCAGAGAACATCCAACTTCACAGTTTCAGCCCGACCGACCCAGACTGGGGTCGGTCCCCTGGGTAGGTCGGCTGCAGAAACTTCTCATATATTGTCAAACTTTCTCCAAATTTTTCCTCAAGCCTCCTAATGTATTCTAACATCATTTGGCACATCAAACCTACCTTATAACCTCCACCAAACTCATTAAAACAACTTCCAAAGATCTTCTCAAACTTTTACTCAATTCTTACAAGAAATTCCTAACACTTGTCAATTAATTCCTTATATTTCTAACATGTACATTTTGCCTAAAACTTCAACTAACCAAAGTGTTTCTTTTCTACCCATATAACTCCTTCTTAACATCATTGCACTCCTTCTTTGCTTGTTAAACCTTCCAAGGTTATCTTGCATGTCCATGCACAATTTCTCTTCTTTTCACTTATTACTCATCACTCTTAAACTCTTAAGCTTGCTTATACATTTCTTTCCATTATCTTAATACCTTGACATTGTTCTTCATTTACCTTAACCATGCAACACCCTCCTTAGACATTTCCACTTCTCTTATGCAACTTACTCACCATTCTCATGATCATACCCTCTTATACGTTTCTAGTCATTTTTCCTTGATGACTTACAACATCCTCCTACCATTTTCACTTCCATCACCCAAGTCCTCACATTACCATTCAACTAAACCTTACTAGTCCACCACTAACATCATCACACTTACACAAGGTTCTCAAAACTCTCATTGTCTTACTCTCTAGTTCATACCTAAATCTCCTTAAGGCATTATACACCTTTCCTTAAAACTTATGCACAAGTCTTACATTCCTCATATCATGATTTTGGTGTGTTTAATACACCCATCTAAACTCTAATTGCTCATAAACCATCCTAGGTCATTCTAATCCTCAAGAACTCCTTAGTTAACTCATTTCCACCCAATTTTTCTTTTCATGCTCCCTAGTAAACCCTAGGGCATATTAACTCACCACCATCACCTAAACACTTATTTTCTACTCAAATTTCGCCATAGCTCCTCTAGTATCTTATCATGCCCAAACACATTATTTTCCTCATCACATCTCATCACCAAACCAACTCATTCACAACAACTCATTATATTGCAATAATCTTAAATTGCATAGCACCAAGGCTCTTAAATAACATGGCTCTTAGGCCCTTAAATGACTTAAACTTAAACACTGAATTTCCCACATATAAAAGCTTTCAACCTGCAAATACACCCATCAATCTCATAGTAGTCATAATGTTCTTAAAACTCATCTTAAACTTATATTACTAACTCATTTCCTTTGGCTCCTTAGTCACAAGTTCTCAAGCTTATTTAAGTTCTTTTTCTTAGGTTATAAACCCAATACACAATGTAAGCTTTAAGCCACATTGGTATTTATCTAAAACTCATTCCTTAATCTTAAACCACCATTAGGTAAGCATTTTACCTTGTTTTCTCAAGCTTATCTTAATCTCCTCCTTAGGCCTTCTTCTTGCATAGATCTCGGCCACCACTTAAATTCCTTTTCCAATGTTCTAATCAATATTTAAGGACTCATATAAGTACTAAACAATGCACTAACCTCAAGGATAAAAACCTAGGTTAGAAATGAGTTCTAAGGCATAAAAGTGGATGATTACCTTTGAAGTCTCAAGGTAGACTTTGGCATTGAATGAAATAGGACCTCCACTAGTCCTTGGTGAATAAATCAAGCTAGAACAAGGCATAAAAACATAGCCCCATGAGAAGGAATTTTCGGCCATGTACAAGAAATGATGGAAACATGGTTTTTCTTACATTTTCTTTACCTTAAGAGAATGGAGAAGCTAATGAGCTCTTCAAACTTGCTTTTCCCCCTTCAATGGCGATTTCCCATGGCTCCAAAATGAGGCTTTTCAAATTTTGAAAAGATAGGAAGCAAGGCCTTGGTCTAACTAAGAGAAATCTATGCTTAGTTTTTGATTTGGAGCTAAAATGAGCAAGTTATGGACATTTGAAGATGGAACAAGTATGGAGCTGGCTGGGCACGGTTTGGAACAGAGAAAACAAGAAGAAAACCGTGGAAGAAGAAGGGGAAATGAAGAAGAGAGGAGAGAGGTAGGCTAATAAGGATATTTGCTTTATAAAAGCAAATAGTAACTTTCTTTACTTATCTCTTCTTTTTCCCTTATTTGCTTAGTCATGTGGTGACTCCCCACATCAAAAACCGGCCCCCCTCTTGTAATTAGAGATATTTATGGTCTTGGTTGACCATCTCATTGACTTATGTTGACTTAAGCCTTAACTAGCACTAAATAGTTACTATTCACTAAACAAGGCACATAATCGGGAAATTTTTGATTTCTCATTGATTTAGACCTCCTAATGTGATACTAATTAGTACACATGTTGATTAAAGAGTAATGATGGACATTTAGCCACTCAAAACTCAATTCTAAGACAATTTCTCAAAAATGTGCTTTAAGACTTCTTAAAGCACATTTTGTGTTTTAACTTGTTTTCAAGCTTGGTTTTCTTTGCTAATTGATTTAAAATGACCATTAGAATATTACTAAGGTCTTATCATGATATTTGGGTACTCACCCAAGTCTCTCCAAGCTTAGAGCACATTTTTGCCCTAATTGCCCTTAAGGCATTTTCTTGTGTTTTCCTTAGTTTAAATTGTCTACCAATCTTTCTAAGGCATATTCTAGCCTTACTACATCATGATTTGATGTTTACTTAGCATACTTAGGTTTGGGGTATTTCAATCTACCCCCCTTAAAAGAACTTTGTCCTCAAAGTTCCCATGCATCTTATCTCATTAGAATACATGTCTTACCTCATTCCTTAGATCATATAGATCATACTTATGTATACTTAATCTCATTGGATCATTAGATCCGCCACATTCTTATACTTAAATATCACACAACATGCTTAAGCATGTGTAGCACTCAAAATTCCTTTTGTTCCTTTTTGATGATTAAATCATTCACATAACTTCCAACGTATTCTCCCATGTCACCGGTCTGTAGACAATGGCTCATTCGTCCTCGTCACCATGGGCCAGAATACAAAACACGCTGCTCTCCCCATGTCACCGGTCCGAAGACAAAGGCTCGTGCGTCCTCGACTTCATGGGCGAGACTCAGTAAAAAGGTAATCCTTTTTACGAGGTCATGTGAGGAATAATTCCTCTAATTAAAAATACAAGCAACTCCAATTTCATTTTTATCCCCAAGGTCTCTATCCTTAGTGTGATTTAATTGTGACCACTGGTAGGGAGTTTCAGGAATCATCCAACCCTGACGTGATCAGCATCAGTGTAGAACTATCCTTCCACCCCAATTTGTGTTCGGTTTCCCTTGATCCCTAGAAAATCAAGTTCCACCTCCCACGTCATTTTCAAACATCAGATAATTCACTAATGTCCAATTTTCTATCTTTTTAGTTCTTCTACTCATAATCAATACATCTCCAAAGTGTGGACTCATTCCATCAAACATTCCAAGTTCATCTCTTAGTAATTACCTCAAGACTTAAATTCCTACTAAGTTCTATAACTGTCCCATACCAATTCTCACCATCTTATATCTCATATATTCCTTATTCCTTAAGTCTCCTTAAACCTCTTCCTTAATTCTTTTAACTTGTACTCACACCGGAGTTAACAAGATAAGTACTTAATATGTATGGTATTCACATCTTCTGTGTGCAATATCCATGATTTACCTCAAAATGTTTATGTAAAACATATTCTCAAATTATTTTGTGCTATGCACACCGTAGTTTATGTACTCAGTACACAAACATACGCTAAGCGGTTTTCGCTCTACCCCCCTTAAAATGGATTACGCCCACGTAATCAGCGTTACATCATCTTTGAACATAAGTTCAAGATGCCTAATTCTCACCAAGCATTCTAGCTTCCACGTCATCTATCTTACTTATAACTCGATCAGAAATGACTTAGTCTCTGTATCGAGGATTCTTAACGGTGCTTATACCGTATTCTTAACTTAGTTTGGGCTAATCTCAAAGGTAGTGATCTGCTAGCTTCCGCTGCACCACTCTGATAATCTTAGGCCTTATTGTCTCAAGGACACGTGTTATCTTTATATATACACGGCCTTAATGAGTTGTAACTCGTCTATCCATTCTCCTTGAAGATCTTACGCTCATACTCTTAGTATTTTCTCGAATATCTAAATTGTTCTCCCCCTGACCTTTGGTCTGAGGATGATTCTTAGTCTGAAACTACTGTTTAGTGCATATCGCGCTTTACAGTCTTAATCCCTTACATCTTAAGACATGTCCAATGTCTGTACTTAACAATCCGTGCTCTTCGCACTTCATAGTTCTTAATTATCTGTCCTCTGGTTCCTCTGTGTTGCTGGTTCAACTAAATTCTTCTCTTCGACTGTCTGTGGTAGTGGCTGCTCTTGTGTGATCTTGCGTCGTTGTCCGTGGTACGGAGTCGACTACTTCCCGTGTTCCTTACACCACTCGTTCACATGCATGGGGTACCCTACTGGTACATTACTACTTACCCAACTAACTCATAAATGAGCGTGTCAGGCCTGCAAGCCCCTGTGGGGTGCAGTCGTCCCACGTATCGTTTTAGTAAACTCATAGTGTCCGTCACACGTTTAGCTATTGCTAATTATGAAGTATTCTGTTGTCGATCTCCTCTTCATCATTCATCGTTCTAAAACATTTATTGTTCTTCTTGAAGTTAATCAAGGGAAGTCCATTTACTGTGTTTTGTTATGGTATACTCCAGCTCCTTTCTGTATTCCGTGTGATTCGGTCTCTTAATAATTGAGGTCTCTTCGTAGAGCCTCCTATCTTGTTCCTCATATTTATGCTACTAGGAATGCACTTCCAGTTCCTTAAGGAATGGGTAGTGTGCTTCCTGTAAAATCTTACCTAACTAGGTCCAGACTACTGGCATCAATGCTCAGTTCGTCTTCCATCTTATTTTCTTACTTATGCTGGTCTTAACTCATACATCTAATTGCCTCAGTGTCAATATTTGACGGCTCATTCACAATGGTCGCCTTCCGCGCACCATGACTTAATCCACTTATATAACTATTATATTCACGACCACTACTACCGTGGTAGTCGGCCCTTACCATGTTGCCCATTGATGGTGCAACCTCTTATTCACTTATTCTCATGTCTTACCTTATACTCAATCCCTTCTGGGTGTAAACACACTGGGAGTTCTCTCATTCCGGTGTATGGTGGTTGCTGTACCGCGTTGTAAAATAGTTGACTCTTGTTATGAAGATGTTCTGCTCCAATCTCAGATTGTAAGTAGGCTAATTTCTTTCGCTTTCTTTCATCCTTAGTGATGTTATCTACCATGTAGTTTTAACTGGTTACTGAAGAAGTCATCCACTGAATCACAAGCTCTTCTGAGCGTTGATTAATTGACGTGCCACAATGTGCAGTCACAATGTTTATCTCTGACCATTACTAATTCTTACATCATGGGTGTTGGATATGGGGTCTATCTGTGCCACCTTCATTATTACTCAAGTGTATCTGGTATGTTCTAAGGTAATCTCAAGGTTCATAGTTTCCATTTTCTAAATAAAGTTTACTTCATCTCTAACAAGTGAAAGCCCTTTTGTGAGGGGTTCATTCCCTCTTGGCCTCACAACAAGGAGAGGTATCCCCACCCTAAAAGGCGTGGTTCGTTCTCCGCTCCCGTCCTTAGCATTATCTCAATACTCTCATTGGTACTCTTTCTTAGTAATATCTTCCCCAATCTAAGTTATAGGTTTGTAATCGTTCATATCTACACATTGCAGTTCCTCATGGCTTAAATAAGGTCTCTCACAACTTACTGTACCTCGGCCCTGATGTGGTTAACATCCTCGGCTCGTAGGCTCTTAGTGCTTAATGCCTCAGTTTATTATTTGTACTCTTACTCATCTGTAGGTTATCCTCATAAACTTCTGGTCCCTTGGAACACCATCAATCATTAGGTTACATACTAAATGTAGTATCGGGTTTTATGATAAGTTGTTACATCCTGCTTCCTGCTATGGAAGTTGTTCGGGTGATCTGAGGTTACTTAATGTCTTTGACAATACTGTCATTTTACTAGACTTATGTCTTTTAATAGTCAAGGTTAGGTTTGTATTAGGCGTTCGCCTTAAGGTGTCCAAGTTGGATATAATCCTGTTATCTTATACTTCCATCTCAACGCTTCGTTCAACTTCTGTTGATTACGCCACCCTTTGATGATCAATCGTACTTGGGTGTTAATGAGTTAAACAAACAGTGTTAACTGTCATTCAAACTGTTCGGCTCGACTATGCCCGCTCTGTGGGGTAGTCCTCTAAGCTTTCCTTTTCCAGGGTTGTATGACTTTAATTCTTAGTAGGTTATAGCTTATGTTTATCTCTTTTATCCTTGATTTCCGGGTTTTCCAACATCTTCATTGAAGAATGTTGTTATTGGTCCTTAATGGTCACTCTGAGAGTCTTATCCCGTTTTCGTTGTAAGTCGATGCTTCAACAGTTTCAATAGTATCTTACAATACATCCCTTGTATATCATTGCTTATATAGTGTTTTTGCTCGCAATACCGAGCAATCTCTTAGGTTTTCCCCTTGGAGTTTGAGATTGGTGTTCTTACCATACTGTCGGTTGTTGTTGTAGTGGGTTACCGTTGCTAGTATTTATATGGTTTAGTATCTCATCTAAGCTCAGCTCCCTGCTGGCTGATGTGTCGGTTCATCTCATCATGGTCAGGCCGTCAGGCCCTTCCAAGGTCTTATTTTTCCATTCCTATGGTTTTACAATCCGGTATTAATATGTACTACAACTGTAGCGTTCTCTTATTTCGCCTTGATGGCTTTTCGCGTGGCTTACCCGTGGTAGCACTTGCTATTGCAAGTGCGCCATGCAGGTTGGGTTACTGGTACAAGGTACATCGGTAGTGATACTCCCTTCTAATTTCCATGTAATTGGTAGTCCTCGGGACTCCTTCGGTAATCTCTTATTTTGGATAACCGTTCATCCGGCAGTTTCCTTGTTGTTTGACAGTACTGTCATTTATCAGGGCGTTCCTCTTTCTGAGGGAACCCCTTAACATTTTCTTATGTCTTAATCCTCCTCCTATCTCCACACGTTTTGTTGTGGTTACTAGGCAACGGTTTTTTTCCTTTAGGCACTACATTGTAGTCCTATTCCGGTATACAACTTGTATGAGTTCCTATCGTCATCCGCATTATGTTGGCCAGGTTTTGTAACCTTCCTCATTGTATGGGGTTTGGAGTTTCCCGTTTCTAACTGGACTTTCCAGTAATCTCAATCCTCATGCTTTGTATTATCCCACTGTTATGCTCACTCGGACCGCTGTCCGGTACTCATGCCTCTTATCATTTCCTTATCTATTGCACGCGTAGTGCTTCCCTTACCATTGGTATTGCGGGTTATTTCGACTGCGTAGCATGTCGACCCATGTTGCCGGTAACTTCCGTTCCCTTACTGATAGTATTCCATAGGTAGCGCCTGTTTCTCTGTTGCGCTCCATTAAAAACCTCCAAGTTCTCCATAACTGCTGTACAACAAGTTGTTTCTCGTATTGCTTACTGTTAGCTAACTGCCAGATCGGGTTTCCCCGAGTAAGAGAAGACTTTCTTCTCTCTGGCGTTTGTTCCACATACTTAGGGTTAGGGATGTGGAGGGCGGCCTAGGTACTATGGATATCCGGTAAACACCGGGGAGTCCTGGCTAACGCACCTCACACTCTATCTCTCAACCCTTAACCCATAACTCAATCTCAGCCTCAATATCCTCCTAAGTTCGGTATTTTTGTCTTCAGAGCGTAACTACGCTCTGATACCACTTTTGTAACACCCCAACTCAATCCAAATGTGGACTCGCAACTTAACAGCATATATATATACATGTCACAGCGGAATTCTTTACAATCCAGGACCTTGCCACGGTCTGACTACAGAATATACCGAACATTAGTCTAACAACCTTAACCATTTACATAACCTTCTTACAACCCCCTCACATCCTATACATCTTACTAACTCAGGTTGCCATACGAGTGTACATGCACAACTCGTAGGCCACGCTACACCCTTAACCGCTGTATCCTCTTCTTACTCTTGCGACGATCGCTTCCTGATGTACCTGTGTAGTAAAAACAGCCCCCAAAGGGGGTCAGCACGAATGCTGGTACGATCCTCTCATGGCCCCCAAGCTAACGTGGCTACGACGACTAATTGTCGATAGCATGGAGGTTGATTAGATGCACAACATAATAGAAAGTGCAGTAAACAACAACTCAGATATGAACAATCAAAGTTCACACACCATGAACGACTTAAATGCGTTCCCTTAATTAGAGAGTTAGTTATTTAACTCCTTAAGTAATGTTCTCTCTTAATCTTAGTCCATCCTTATCTTACCTCAATCTGATTCTTATCTTAATCTTAGAAACAACCATCCTTTAATGAGGAGTGGATGTAGCTTATCTTAATCTTAATATTACAAACCATCCTTTGAAAAGGAATGGTTGCAACTTATCTTAACCTCACCTTAATCTTAATCTTAATAATACAAATCATCCTTTAAAAAGGAATGATTGTAACTTAACTTAATCTTACCTTAATCTTAATCTTAATAATACAAATCATCCTTTAAAAATGATTGTAACTTAACTTAATCTTACCTTAATCTTAATCTTAATAATACAAATCATCCTTTAAAAAGGAATGATTGTAACTTAACTTAATTTTACCTTAATCTTAATCTTAATCGCAATCTTAATCTCAATATACAAACCTTTCCTGGAAGGGATTGGCCGTATCTAATTCGAACCTGGGATTTAGGTGATCCCACCGCACCATCTTAATGCCACCTACTCTGGACGGGAGTCCAGCGTAGCTGAGCCGGCAACCGGCCCTAGGCAACAAGTCCGAAGACAAGTCCTTAATCGGAGGTCGAATCTACTATAGATAACGACCCCTTTTTCCTTAGCATGCATGACCGGAGATCGGTCCCGGGTTTCCTCACTCAAGTTCCAGTTAGTAGTTATCTCAAAACCCTGTTTGTTGGTTAACCTCTTTCGGTTCATATCGTCCCTCATTAGGGGGCGTTCCTTAGTCTCACTCAATTCCTTACTAAGCATTGGTTAGTAAGTTCTCACGGTATGTTGTGTTAGTTTTCAAACATCACACAACAATACAATATATATATAATATGTTCCGGTTGCATGCTTTATCTTGTTTAGTGAGCACACAAAACAAATAGCACACAAGCCGAGGGACACCTCGTTAGCAAGCAGGTCACAAGAGAACTGTACCGTTCACCGTTGGTCGTTCGGCTGCTTACTCTCTTCCGGAGTCCAAACTCCCAAATCCTAAAACATTCATTCAGTTTTAGGTTGTTAATCACTTAACTTAATTCAACTTACTTAACTTACTTAACCCTTAATGATCCCCACCTAACACCTCTTAAGTCTTAAAACTTAATCTTGCAAACTTAATCTTAAACTTTTAAGTTTATTCTTAACTTAATCTCTTAGGTCTTTTTACCTCTAATCATCATTGCCCCCTTAATGGGGTACCTTAATACCACTAAACTCTCTTAGGGTTTCTTTCTTTTTTTTTTTTTTTTTTTATGGTCCGACCGACCCACCGACCGACCCACCCCTGGGTAGGTCGGGTGCAGAGAACATCCAACTTCACAGTTTCAGCCCGACCGACCCAGACTGGGGTCGGTCCCCTGGGTAGGTCGGCTGCAGAAACTTCTCATATATTGTCAAAAACTTTCTCCAAATTTTTCCTCAAGCCTCCTAATGTATTCTAACATCATTTGGCACATCAAACCTACCTTATAACCTCCACCAAACTCATTAAAACAACTTCCAAAGATCTTCTAAACTTTTACTCAATTCTTACAAGAAATTCCTAACACTTGTCAATTAATTCCTTATATTTCTAACATGTACATTTTGCCTAAAACTTCAACTAACCAAAGTGTTTCTTTTCTACCCATATAACTCCTTCTTAACATCATTGCACTCCTTCTTTGCTTGTTAAACCTTCCAAGGTTATCTTGCATGTCCATGCACAACTTCTCTTCTTTTCACTTATTACTCATCACTCTTAAACTCTTAAGCTTGCTTATACATTTCTTTCCATTATCTTAATACCTTGACATTGTTCTTCATTTACCTTAACCATGCAACACCCTCCTTAGACATTTCCACTTCTCTTATGCAACTTACTCACCATTCTCATGATCATACCCTCTTATACGTTTCTAGTCATTTTTCCTTGATGACTTACAACATCCTCCTACCATTTTCACTTCCATCACCCAAGTCCTCACATTACCATTCAACTAAACCTTACTAGTCCACCACTAACATCATCACACTTACACAAGGTTCTCAAAACTCTCATTGTCTTACTCTCTAGTTCATACCTAAATCTCCTTAAGGCATTATACACCTTCCTTAAAACTTATGCACAAGTCTTACATTCCTCATATCATGATTTTGGTGTGTTTAATACACCCATCTAAACTCTAATTGCTCATAAACCATCCTAGGTCATTCTAATCCTCAAGAACTCCTTAGTTAACTCATTTCCACCCAATTTTTCTTTTCATGCTCCCTAGTAAACCCTAGGGCATATTAACTCACCACCATCACCTAAACACTTATTTTCTACTCAAATTTCGCCATAGCTCCTCTAGTATCTTATCATGCCCAAACACATTATTTTCCTCATCACATCTCATCACCAAACCAACTCATTCACAACAACTCATTACATTGCAATAATCTTAAATTGCATAGCACCAAGGCTCTTAAATAACATGGCTCTTAGGCCCTTAAATGACTTAAACTTAAACACTGAATTTCCCACATATAAAAGCTTTCAACCTGCAAATACACCCATCAATCTCATAGTAGT
This sequence comes from Limonium bicolor, assembly GCA_023374045.1. Taxonomy (NCBI): domain Eukaryota; kingdom Viridiplantae; phylum Streptophyta; class Magnoliopsida; order Caryophyllales; family Plumbaginaceae; genus Limonium; species Limonium bicolor. Next base: position 472,610,070 of record CM041776.1, read on the forward strand.
CATAATGTTCTTAAAACTCATCTTAAACTTATATTACTAACTCATTTCCTTTGGCTCCTTAGTCACAAGTTCTCAAGCTTATTTAAGTTCTTTTTCTTAGGTTATATAACCCAATACACAATGTAAGCTTTAAGCCACATTGGTATTTATCTAAAACTCATTCCTTAATCTTAAACCACCATTAGGTAAGCATTTTACCTTGTTTTCTCAAGCTTATCTTAATCTCCTCCTTAGGCCTTCTTCTTGCATAGATCTCGGCCACCACTTAAATTCCTTTTGCCAATGTTCTAATCAATATTTAAGGACTCATATAAGTACTAAACAATGCACTCACCTCAAGGAATAAAAACCTAGGTTAGAAATGAGTTCTAAGGCATAAAAGTGGATGATTACCTTTGAAGTCTCAAGGTAGACTTTGGCATTGAATGAAATAGGACCTCCACTAGTCCTTGGTGAATAAATCAAGCTAGAACAAGGCATAAAAACATAGCCCCATGAGAAGGAATTTTCGGCCATGTACAAGAAATGATGGAAACATGGTTTTTCTTACATTTTCTTTACCTTAAGAGAATGGAGAAGCTAATGAGCTCTTCAAACTTGCTTTTCCCCCTTCAATGGCGATTTCCCATGGCTCCAAAATGAGGCTTTTCAAATTTTGAAAAGATAGGAAGCAAGGCCTTGGTCTAACTAAGAGAAATCTATGCTTAGTTTTTGATTTGGAGCTAAAATGAGCAAGTTATGGACATTTGAAGATGGAAAGTATGGAGCTGGCTGGGCACGGTTTGGAACAGAGAAAACAAGAAGAAAACCGTGGAAGAAGAAGGGGAAATGAAGAAGAGAGAGAGGTAGGCTAATAAGGATATTTGCTTTATAAAAGCAAATAGTAACTTTCTTTACTTATCTCTTCTTTTTCCCTTATTTGCTTAGTCATGTGGTGACTCCCCACATCAAAAACCGGCCCCCCTCTTGTAATTAGAGATATTTATGGTCTTGGTTGACCATCTCATTGACTTATGTTGACTTAAGCCTTAACTAGCACTAAATAGTTACTATTCACTAAACAAGGCACATAATCGGGAAATTTTTGATTTCTCATTGATTTAGACCTCCTAATGTGATACTAATTAGTACACATGTTGATTAAAGAGTAATGATGGACATTTAGCCACTCAAAACTCAATTCTAAGACAATTTCTCAAAAATGTGCTTTAAGACTTCTTAAAGCACATTTTGTGTTTTAACTTGTTTTCAAGCTTGGTTTTCTTTGCTAATTGATTTAAAATGACCATTAGAATATTACTAAGGTCTTATCATGATATTTGGGTACTCACCCAAGTCTCTCCAAGCTTAGAGCACATTTTTGCCCTAATTGCCCTTAAGGCATTTTCTTGTGTTTTCCTTAGTTTAAATTGTCTACCAATCTTTCTAAGGCATATTCTAGCCTTACTACATCATGATTTGATGTTTACTTAGCATACTTAGGTTTGGGGTATTTCAATTTCCTGCACACATAGGTGCGGCCGTCTGAGAAGGTTTTGGTGAAACCAGAGCCAGAACCAGAGGTTTAGAGGGTTAGCACATGTGTGCGTGGATATACTAGATATGGTACTTGTAAGAATACGATTTAGGAATAGAAGTTTACCCTTAGGTGGGTGTGATCTCAGTGGCTTTGCAGCCACTGGTGCAGATGAACCAAGCTGAAGAAGCTCAACTGGTTTGCCCTGCTTGGCATGGGCACTGCTCTCACTTGGGAAGTTCTTTTGGGTTTGATGAAAGAACTTCCCTTCTTCTTCTTTTTCCAGCTTTTACCCTGGTTCTGCTCCTCGGCACTTGTGTTCTTGCTATTAGCCTTGCGGTTCCGCGTTTCTTCGTCCCGTAGTTGGCAGGTGATCTCAACGCGAGAAGCCGCGTGATAACACTCCTGAAGTTTTAGGTATTAGCCGGGATTCTCATTTAAGAAAGGATAAAGAAGAGATTCAAGGAATTCAAGGAAATTAAGGGATTGAAATGGTACTAAGGGTTAACCGATATTTACCTGAAGGGAGGTAAATCGAGTGTATCCCATACCGTACCAAAGGCGATGGCTCAGACCGCCATAAAAGCGATCGACCAACACCTGGCCGGTGTACCCAAGGTCAGGTAGAAGACGGAGAATAGAAGTGAAGGTTCTGTAGTACTCATCCACAGACATCTTGTCTGTCATCTTCAAGGCATCCAGCTCTAGCCTTTTTTAGTCTTTACATGTTCCGGATAGTACTTGGATCGGAGGAGAGACGCGAAAGATTCCTAATCGAAGGTGGGGTCGCTGACATGCTCTTGCTTGATTAGTTTCCACCAATCCATGGCTGCGTCTTTCAGGTAGTAAGCAGCAACTCTGACTCGAACTCCAACAGGAGCTTCGAGGGTTCTAAACGTCGTCTCCATCTCGGAGATATAGGCTTCTAGCTTAGCCGGATCACTCTCGCCCCTAAAGCAAGGAGGGCGAAGTTCCGCTACAGCTTTTACCCAGTTCGCTTCTCTGGGTGGAGGGGGAGGGATTGGTCCCGCTTGGTTCTGTTGGTTTTGTTGCATAGCTTGGATCACTTGTGGTAGCATCTGTGCTACCGTGGCAGCGACGATTTCAGCTATCGTCTAGTGCCGGGTCCGTCATTGCCCCCTCCTCTAGGGCGACCTGGACCTCTTCCTGACATCTGAACATTTAGCAGTTACATTAGGCTCCGCAAGATATGACTCAAAGGTCTTGGAATTTAAACAAGGTATCGTTCCTAAGAACGTTAAGGGTATCCGTTGTTAACAACGGTAGTTCCTAGTTAGGTTTCTAAGTATTCGTCTTAAGACAGTTGAAATCCTAACTCGGTAATCCCCTATGCTCGGTAACTAAGGACATCAGAGCGTAACTACGCTCTGATACCACTTTTTGTAACACCCCTACCGTTAATCCTATGCTTACCGTCTAATCGTCCTGTTAATCCTATCAGTTCGCAGCGGAAATACTACTACTACTACGGCGGGTGATACAACGCCGCTAACCGCCCATACGGCTGGCTAGGCTTACCCTACTTACAGTCACGGTCTGATGAACATAATATACCGAGCTACTAAACATTGCTTAATGAATTCAAAGGTAACATTCTTACATTCCTAGATCACCGAGTATTTAAAGTATATTCAATTACAACTTTTCAAGTTTACCAAAAGAATGAGTTTCTACCGGCTACTCATCTATACCAATTCATCATCCATTCTGTACCAAAAAAGGTGTACCCCACGGTACACCGGCTAATCAAAAACTACAGCCGTGTACTACTTAGTACACCATTCATCATTCAATGTTTACAATCCAAAAAGAAATCAAAATAAAACTCTTCGTACTCTTCATCCTTCTCGAGTACCTGCATGTAGTAAAAAACGGTGCCCCAAGGGGCTCAGCAAAAGCTGCGCATAAACTGCGCATATACCGCGTGCTAGCTAGGGCACGCCGACTATTTGACGTCCACTACACATGCGATTCATTAATTTCATACATACATGCTTTACATACAACATACATGCATATCCAATTCATTACACAACTCAAGGCATCAATACAATAGTGCATACAATACTTACCTTCACGATGTTAGCCAAGTTACGCATCCGGGTTAATCGGAATGCTTATTACTCTTTTACTCATTACATGTTACTTGTTTTTACTTCACTTACTTACTTCCATTTACTTTACTTACTCATTCTTACTTACTTACTTATACTCAAGTTAAGTCGGTATGACCTCCGGCCGGGGACTATACCGTCCCACCACCGGGATTTACTTGACTCACCAATCCGGGATGCTACCCACTTAAGGGATTTGGGCCGCGGACCAATTTAAGAGTCAGGAATCGGATCCAACCTCTTGTGTCTCCTCATCCTCACGCGTGGCCGAAACTATATCGGACTTCTACTCATTCCAGTTTAATTACCAATTTAAGTTAGATTGGTTAGCTTGTTAGGAATAAGTTAGAAGTCCAAGCATAACACATTCGGTCACAATGCAGTAATCATACATACACACATTCATAATCATACATACATTTTCATGAATTATACAAACTAAGATTTAAAGACAATATACAACAATATACAACACTACATATTCAAATGTAAGCATGATAACTCCGATTCGTGCATTTATCTTATTTGGTGATCAATTAGCACACAACACACAAATCAGAGTAACCAAGATAGCATACGGGGCATGAGGAATTCATACCGTTCACCGTTGTACGTGTTTCCGAACGTCCTCCGGTGTCACAAATCAAATCCTATGATATACATACAATCGAGTGGTTAATCTATCTATCATTGACTTAACTCGATTACTCTTACGTTTCCTAACTCATACTTACTAAGCCTTTACATTCCTATACTTACATTTCATTTACTTACTTTCAATTACTTAACGATAGTTTGCTTACATATATATGTACATATGTATAGGTAGGTATACATATATATATATATACTAGTTATGAGCTTACAGTTTTTTTTTGTAAGTTATGGGTCGTCGACACAGTGTCCGCCCAAAGCCCTGGGTCGGACCATTCCAGTAGGGTTCCTGTCTCTATGAAATTCTTCCGTCCGACACAGCACTATTCCGTCCGACCATAATCTCTGGGTCGACCGTTCCAGAAAGTTTCGGTCCGTGTCCAAGCTCGTCAAACCCCCTGTCCGACCCAGACTCTGGGTCAGACGAAGTCAGAAGGAAACTTCGACCACGAATTTTTTTGCCTGTCCGACCCACGTCCGACTCACGGCCCTGGGGTCGGACTGTTCCAGAAAGATTTTTTGTCGTTGCCTAAGCCCCGTCCGACCCCACTGTCGATCATACTCTGGGTCGGACGGGTAGCAGAACCTTGCTACAGACTTATCTTTTTTTCTCAATTTCACCCATTGCTTCCCCATCTTCTACATACATCCTAACAAGTTTTAGTACTACTTAAAACACTCTAAATCATGCTAATTCATTTCTTTAATTCATATACAAATTCCTATATTACTAACTTCTATACACAATTCTCTAAGTTCTATTCAACACTTACCTTGTTTTCTTCCTTAATGCATTTTGCTACAGATTTTACTCTAAGACTCCCCATCTTTTAGTTCCCTCTTCTAAGGTCATTTCTAGAACCTCTAATGCATTCCACTACATTAACTATCTCTCATAATACACTCTCTATCTTCTCTATCAAAATCTGTTACAACCTACATTATCCACCTAGTTTTCAATTCATTAAGTGTTCTAATCCTAGGTAAATTTTGCCATAGTCTCCCCTATTTTTATTACTCACCACATCATTTACCTACATTATCATCATCTCACCGTTATAACAATAGCCATATACAAGCTCCCAACACAAATACCAAGACTAAAAACAACATTGAAATTTCCTGCACTTAACTCACAATCCCAATATAGTGTGACAGTTTTTAATTGTTTTCAAAGCTTCAATACAATTAATTATTCCTCTATACTACACTATTGTCATACCATTCTACAATACAATTTTGACTCCTTTAAAGTGTTACACATACATATGAGGTTGCACAAAGGTGAGCTTAATTACCTTGTTTTGTTCTTCTTAGTTTTCTTTCTCCTTCTTTCTTCTTCCTTCCTCTTTTCCCACCAGTTAACAGCACTCAAAAATCTTACACTACAAACCCATATACATACACATTTCAATATACCAAACTAACCCTAACCATTCTTTAAAGTTAATGTAGGTTTTAGGGTTTAGAATTTCCATTACCTGCAAGGGTGTAGGTAATGTTGGAATGGTTCAAGAACAATGTTCCCACACCTTCCAAGAGTGCCAAAAATCGGCTGGGTACAAAGGAGCAAACAAGGGTTTAGCTTCAAATTTCGTTTTGCCCTTAAGGCTAGAAAAACAATGGAGTTTTGAGAATATTTTACCTCAAAAAACAAGGAGAGAGAGATGGTTCTAATGGTGGTCTTGAAGCCCAAATGGGGTTACCCATAAAACGAAAATGCTCTTTTCGGATTTTGTAAATAGGGAAGTGTTCCCTTGATGAGAGAAGACAATGGTGTAGTTTTTATAATTTTTGGAAGAGTTTGAGGGGGGTTACAAGAGGAGAGAAGTGAGGTTTTTAGTGGGGGTGCTAATTCTCCATTGTTGTCGCGGGAGGAGGAAGGAGAAGAATTGAGAGAGTGAGGGGGAGGGTTGCATACGTGAGTGAGGAGATAGAGTTTGAGAGAGAGTGGTGAGTGAGGGGGGTTACTTTATTATTTTTGGTTTTGTAAATAAGAAGAGAGTGTGAGTATGAGAGAGAGGTGGTGAGTGAGGGGGGGTTACTTTATTATTTTCGTTGTTTTGTAATAAGAAGAGAGTGAGAGAGGGCTCAAAATCGGCCCACACTACCACCAACACAAACACTCTACTTTTTATCTTAAAAGTGGACACATAAGTTTGAGTTTTTATGTTTCTACACACAACTTCCGTTTTTGACAATTTTAACTAATTTCTCGTTTTTGATTTTATTGGTTCTAAAGCTTCACTAATATTTATTAATGATTATTTAGTTGACCAAAATTGTTACAACGTCTATTGACCCGCTTAAAGACACGTTTTCCCGGTTACCTCGAAAAATGCGCTTAAGGTTCGTTAGTGCTTTTAATCCATTTTAAGGATCCGTTTTCTTCGGGGATTTGTTCCCTGTGATTATTTATACTAATAAGCTTCTAAATTACTATTAGCCTAATTAATCACTATTTTTAATTACGGGGGTATTTCATTAACCCATAAGCTTTCGGATTTAATATACCACCTCATATATTCCCAAAGTGTCATAATGACATAATATATATTTATACATATATAGTTTATCTTAAATCCAAAATCAACCCAATAAATTCCTAAAAATTCTAATAGCCCATGGGTGTTTATAATTACCATTATAACCTTAATTTCGGGTTAATAAACATTTCACACAATATGTTATAAAATTGTTACAATTAAATACTATCTTATATAAAACCTTAAATAAGTTATTTAACTTATCTAATTTGGTCAAAACTACCATATGGTCAAGGTTGACCACCTTAATATCTCCTTGACACCAATTCCTTATAATTACGGTTTAGTGCCCACACTTTCCATAAATTACCATTTAACCCCAAAACTTTATAAATCTTATAATTTTATATAAACTCATTTAAACCTCCAATTTTGGCCATATCCTTTATAGCCCCAAAATTTAATTTAATTACACCTCAACCCCTTATTCATTTCGGTTAATATACAAATATCCCTAAAACCTAATTAACGAAATATAAAAAAATAAAATGGCCTAAAGTACATGCCTATATACAAACATTTGCTCACCAAAATAAATTACACATAAATGTCCCAAAAATACTTATAAATCGCGGCCTCACCACATATTATTCATTTAATGTACCAACTTCCAACATAAAGTCTTAATTTTGACATTTATGTTACTTAATCACTTAGATAAATTATTAAGTCATTTCTTAATCATTTTAAGGTCAAAACATGACCATATTACCATGTTCTCTTCGGCAATTTAATTTTCACAAGTTTAAACTTGTATTAATGTATCAAGTTAAGGTTTTAAATGATTTATACCTGATTTAGCAAGTTAAGACCTTGTTGGTCTCGCCACCTTAAGGAGAATTTCTCCACAGCTGATCTATACTTGTCTTCAGTAGAAAACACAAGACATGATTAAACTCCAAACATGAGCTAACCATGAGAAGTAATTTAAGTCATGAAAATAATGAATTTTACCTTAGATCTTCAAGTTTGTTGGAGTTCGACTCGGCAATTTTTTCAGTAGAGAAAGAGTATCAAAACACTCTTAAAACAAGGTACAAAACAGGGGAAACTAGCTTGGAAGATGGCTAAGATTTACCTTGATTTAAGATAGCAAAAATGGTGGTGTTTTTGGCATGGATCTAGCTACTCCTTGTAGATCTTGGTATACAACTGAATCCACATGAAAAGGAGAAGAGAAATAGGCTAGGAGACCAAGTTTACTGTAATACTCGTATTTCGTTTTTTTTTCAGATTTCGTTACATAACATTCTGGTTTGTGATATTAATTATGTTTTTGTGGTGCCGTGTTTAGTAATTGGGACGTCGGAGGCAATTAATTAAAAGACGGGGGCAAGGAGGTCGTTTCCCCTCTTTTATTTTGGTGAGACTTATTAAGGAAAGATAAGTCACTTTTATTTCTTTTCACTTCACGATCAGTCTGCAAACCGCTCGTTCTTCTTCCCGACAGTTTCTGCGCTCTCTTCTTCTCCCTTGGGTGCTTCTGAAATTCTGGTGTGAATTGCTGCTGCTTTGGGATCGTGTGCTTCCCTGTTGTCGTTGTTGTCCTTCTTCAGTAAATCAGGTTTGGTTTTCCTTTCGATTCCGATGGTTTTCGCTTCTGTTTTGAGAGAGCAATTTTCTGATTTTGGGGGTCTCTTCTCTGCGAATTCAGTGGTGCTTGTGCGTCTTCTCTGCTGCGTTTGTTCGCCGGGTTGCTGGCATCGTTGGGATCGCTTCTGCTCTGCAATTCGATGTAAGTGGGGGATGGAATCGGGGTGTTTGCTCACCCTCGGGGATGTTTGTTCTTTTCGTTTGAATGTGTTTTGATTGGTGTTTTGCTTGTTTTGTGTTGTTCATCGCGTGGCTAAACCCCCGAGGGTACTGATTTACCATTCCGTGGATTTGGGTGAGTTGGTGTTGATTTTGGTTGGATTTCTGCGCGTTTGTTCGCTCTGTATTTCGTCAGTTTCGCGCTGTCCGAACATCTGTCCGAACTTGGAAGTTCGGACAGTGCATCGGGCGCGTTTTGTTTTTGAAGGTTTTGAAGTGTCCGAACATCGGTCCGAACTTCAAAGTTCGGACCTGACGCGAGGATGGTTTTCGTAAAAGTTTCGACGTGTGTCCGAACTTGCAAGGTCGGACGCAAGTTCGGACACTAAGATGATTCTGGCTTTCAACTCTCGACTTACGTCCGAACTTCGATGTTCGGACGTAAGTTCGGACATTTGTATCTCCGCGACCTCTGATTCTCGGCCTCTGTCCGAACTTGCAAGGTCGGACGCAAGTTCGGACATGCCACTGTTTTGAGCATAACTTCTCCGTTTTAGCTCCGTTTTGAGTTCCGTTTGCGGGGTTGGATTCCCCTATCTGTGTACAAGCTTCCTATGCTGTTTATATGCATTTTATGCTTAAGATCTGTTTTGTGAGCTTTTGGTTTTGGGACCTAGTTACTTTGCTTCTGAGCCTTGGATAGTCGGGTCGGGCTGTCCCGTAGCATGCTGCGCAGGAATTCCTTCTGTTTATATTCCTTAGGGTCTCCCTTGGGATGTTATTTGACCGACGGGTCTGTTAGCTGTCTCTACGGCTTCTGTTGTGGGATCCTCGGATCCATAGGACCTTATGGGTGTCCTTCTGTTGTGTTAGCTTGTTTCTAGTGTCCCATTCTTCTTCTGTTCTGAAGGTCCGACTGTGTTTTGAAGTGTTATCCGTTCTGCTCTGCTTCTGTTTTGTGGTTTCATTCGGTCTTTATTGACTCCGCTATCCTCTCTGTTTATAAGTATTCTTCTGCTTCTGTTTTGAGTAGGCTTCCTTGAGGAAGTCTTCTGCTTGCTGGGCTGTTTAGCTCACCCCTTTACTTTGTTGCAGATTGAGCTCGTGGGATCTTCTCTCCTCGTCCCCTTCTGGAGCTTGTTTATTTTATGTGCCTTTAGACTTTGTTTTCTTGCGCTTTGGACGCTTTAGTACTTTGTGTAGCCTTTGGGCCTTTCGCTTTGTATTTGACTTGTAAGCCTTTGGATCTTGTAAAATCTTTTGGTATTTATACAAGTTTCTTATTCGGTTTTGGGTTTCGTTTGCTTAGAGCCTTGCGACGTTAGGTAGTAGACTCGCGGCGTGTAACGGCCCTAACTCCTAGGCCGGTTTTGGGGTCGTTACATTTAGTGGTATCAGAGCCAGGTTGCTCGTTCTTTGGTGTCTGTGGGGTTTTGTCTGCATGTGTGGGTGTCTGAAAGGTCTGCTGTTTGCTGCTTGTTGGTTTCTGATAAATTTTGATGTTGTATCTTCAGTATGCCTCCCCGACGTTCAGGACGTGGTGCAGCTGCAGGCGATGCTCCCCAGGGGGACATTGCAGAGATTGTGCAGCAGGTGGTGACCCAGGTGCTGCAGACTGTAGGGGCCACTGCTGGTCAGGCGGCAGGAGCCGGTAACGCGGGGGGCAATAATGTGAAGGCGCTTCAGGAGTTTCTGAAGCTGAAGCCACCTTCCTTTGATGCTAGTGGCGACCCACAGGAGGCGAGCCACTGGATCACTGCCATTGAGGACCTTCTGCGGGTCATGGGATGTGAGGAGGATCAGAAAGTCGGATTTGCTACCTTCATGTTTCAGTCGGAGGCGAAGGAGTGGTGGAAGACGGTCGAAGGGAAGTACCCCCACCCATGGACATGGGAGCAGTTCAGGGGCTGCTTCAATCAGCAGTTCTATCCCGATGTCTTCAGGGATCAGAAGATTGTAGAGTATGGGAGGCTTCGCCAGACGAAGGAGATGTCAGTAGATGACTATGTGAGGAAGTTATTTCTCTTTCTAAGTTTGTGCCTGAGCCGGATGATAACCGGAAGGCTAGGAAGTTTGAGGCTGGTTTGAGGGGTGACATTCGAGCTGCTGTGGCACCTTTCCGCCACAAGACTTTCAGGGATGTGGCCGATGTGGCGTTGGTGGTGGAGTCTGAGCTGCAGGCTAGGCAGCGGTATGAGAAGAGGGACCAGAGGCCCGATAAGGGCAAGGACCAGAAGAGGAAGGGTCGTGTGGAGGAGCCCGAGAGGCGTGAGCAGACTTCTTCTCAGAAGAAGAAGTATAGAGGAGACCGGGGTTCTTCTTCATCAGCATCCCCTGCTGTGGAGAAGTGTGCGAGTGTGACCGTTTCCATCCTGGGCGGGAGTGCTACAGGAAGTCCGGGGCGTGCTTCAAGTGTGGTTCGCTAGACCATCGCATTGTGTCCACAGGCTAGAGGTGGAGGTAGAGTGGCGGTTCTGAGGGCCGAGGAGCTGGTTCAGGGTCCGGGCAGAAGACTGAGCAGAAGAAGCCCCAGACCCAGGCTCGTGTGTACGCTCTAGCTGGTGAGCGAGACCGCGACTCAGGCCGAGTTGTGTCAGGTATTCTTCAGATCTCTTCTCAGCCAGTTTTCTGCTTGTTTGATTCAGGAGCTACCCACTCCTTTGTGTCTGCTGATTTAGTGGGTAGTCTCGGGTTGTCTGCTGTGCCTTGTGATGTGGATTTGTGTATTTCTAGCCCGCTGAGTGGCGTACCTGCTTGTGTACTTGATTCTGTGTGTAAGTCGGTTCCGGTAGTGATTATGGATAGGAACTTGTCTGCTGATTTGATCCCTATGCGCATGTCTTGCTTCGATGTGATTTTGGGCATGGACTGGCTAGCAGAGCACCATGCCCAGATAGATTGTGCAGCTAGGAGAGTTGTGTTTGATAGACCGTGAGACCCGTTTTGCTTTTGTGGGGAATTCCATTCCTTGTGCTCCTGTGTTGGTGTCCGCTATGCAGGCAGTCCGTTCCTTGAGGAAGGGCTGCCAGGGTTTCTCTTTGCTTTGTACCTGAGGTTAAGGAGGGATCCCGGTTGGAGGAGATCCCCATTGTGTGTGAGTTTCCCTGAGGTGTTCCAGGACGATGTGCCAGGACTACCACCTGATCGTGAGGTGGAGTTTTCTATTGAGTTAGCGCCAGGGACTCAGCCTATCTCTAAGGCTCCCTATCGCATGAGTCCGGCAGAGCTTAAGGAGCTGAAGGTGCAGCTGCAGGATCTTCTGGATAAGGGCTTCATTCGCCCTAGGTGTCTCCATGGGGAGCACCTGTGTTGTTTGTGAAGAGAAGGATGGCTCCTTCAGATTGTGCATTGACTACAGGGAATTGAATAAGGTTACCATCAAGAATCGGTATCCTCTTCCCCGCATTGATGATCTCTTTGACCAGTTAGCAGGGGCGACAGTCTTCTCGAAGATCGACTTGCGTTCTGGATATCATCAGCTGAAGATTAAGGCCGAGGATGTGCTAAGTCTGCATTTAGGACCCGGTATGGGCATTACGAGTTCTTGGTCATGCCTTTTGGTTTGACCAATGCCCCGTCGTTCTTCATGGATATGATGAACAGAGTCTTCAAACCTTTCTTGGATTCTTTTGTAGTTGTGTTTATTGACGACATCTTGGTGTACTCCAAGAGTGTTGAGGATCATGAGGAGCATCTGAGGATGGTTCTACAGACGTTGAAGGAGAAGGAGTTGTATGCTAAATTGAAGAAGTGTGAGTTTTGGTTGGATAGAGTGGTGTTTCTTGGCCACGTGGTTTCGAAGGATGGCATATCAGTGGACCCAGAGAAGATTAAGGCAGTTATGGAGTGGGCGAAGCCCACCAGTGTGTCTGAGGTGCGCAGTTTTCTGGGATTGGCTGGGTATTATAGGAAGTTCGTGGAGGGCTTTTCTAAGATTGTATCTCCCTTGACTCGTCTTCTTAGGAAGGATGTCAAGTTTGACTGGAGTGAGGCGTGCCAGGAGAGCTTCCAGGAGTTGAAGAAGAGGTTGACTTCGGCTCCGATTTTGACGTTGCCTTCTGGGACAGAGGGCTTCGAGGTGTTCTGTGACGCTTCCCACAGAGGGTTGGGGTGTGTTCTGATGCAGCAGGGAAAGGTGGTAGCGTATGGGTCACGACAGTTGAAGCCGTATGAGAAGAATTATCCTACCCATGACTGGAGCTAGCTGCTGTGGTCTTCGCCTTGAAGATCTGGCGGCACTATTTGTATGGGGTGACGTGTAAGGTCTACACGGATCACAAGAGTCTCAAATATCTGTTCACGCAGAAGGAATTGAATTTGAGACAGCGGCGCTGGTTGGAGCTGTTACATGACTACGACCTGGAGATCCTCTACCATCCGGGTAGAGCGAATGTGGTGGCTGATGCCTTGAGCCGTAGGGGTGCTCCTGGACTTGCTTGTTCGTTGTCAGGGGTTCAGAGGTCTGCTTTTGAGCTTCAGCGTATGGGCATTTGGGTTGTTCGGTCAGACCGTGCCGGGATGATTGCTTCGATTCAGGTCCAGTCTACTTTGATTGAGCGGATCAGAGAGGGTCAGAAGGCATGCTGAGTTGGGTAAGATCAGAGAGAAGTTGGCAGATGAGCAGGAGTCAGAGTTTTCTGTGTCCAGCGATGATTGTCTACGCTTCAGGGGCAGAGTTGTGTGCCTAGTGGAGGCGACCTTAGGCGGGAGATTATGCAGGAGGCTCATGGAGCTCCTTATTCTGTGCACCCAGGAGGGGAAGATGTACCGGGACCTCAGAGTCCTTTTGGTGGGCGAACATGAAGAGGGAGATTTCCGATTTTGTGGCTCGTTGCCAAACCTGTCAGCAGGTGAAGGCTGAGCATCAGCGACCTGCGGGTCTTCTGCAGCCTCTTCCCGTTCCTGAGTGGAAATGGGAGAGCGTTGGCATGGATTTTATTGTGGGGTTGCCTAGGACATCTTCTGGGTACGATGCGCTGTGGGTGATTGTGGACCGGTTGACGAAGTCAGCTCACTTCTTGCCTGTGAGGAAGACCTTCAGCCTGGAACGCCTGGCTCGGCTGTATATTGATGAGATTGTGAGGTTGCACGGTGTGCCGGCGACGATCGTTTCGGACAGAGATCCGAGATTTGTATCTCGCTTCTGGCGAAGCCTGCATAAGGCTTTAGGGACGAATTTGGCTTTCAGTTCGGCTTATCATCCTCAGACCGATGGGCAGACGGAGAGGACGAATCAGATTTTGGAGGACATGTTGAGGGCTTGTGTGCTCGACTTCGGGGGCAGCTGGGATCAGCATGTGACTTTGATTGAGTTCGCCTACAACAATAGTTTCCAATCGAGCATTGGGATGGCTCCCTATGAGGCGTTGTATGGTAGGCGCTGTAGATCTCCTATTTGTTGGGATGACCTGCGGGAGGGAGGGCAATTGTAGGTCCTGAGTTGGTGCAGGGAGCTGTAGACAAAGTCAAGACTATCAGGGAGCGTTTGTTGGTTGCCCAGAGCCGGCAGAAGAGTTATGCAGATCAGAGACGCCGTCCGCTTGAGTTTCAGGTGGGAGACCACGTGTATCTAAAGATCTCTCCAGTTCGGGGTGTGGTTCGTTTTGGGAAGCGAGGCAAGCTGAGCCCTCGGTTCGTAGGGCCTTTTGAGGTGCTTGGGAAGGTTGGGCCGGTGGCCTACAGATTGGCATTGCCACCAGCTCTAGCTGGAGTGCATGACGTGTTCCATGTCGATGCTCAGGAAGTATCTACATGATCCTTCGCATGTGATTGACTATGGTCAGCTTCGACTCAGAGATGATTTCACCTATGAGGCAGTTCCGGTTCGTATTTTAGCTCGGGATGTTCGTCGGCTTCGTAGCAAGACACTGCCTATGGTTAAGGTGCAGTGGTCTGATCAGTCCGAGCGTGAGGCGACGTGGGAACTCGAGGAGGAGTTGCGTGCTAAGTTTCCGTCCCTTTTTTAGCAGTGAGGTATGTTGAATTTCGAGGACGAAATTCCTTTTAAGGGGGGAGTGATGTGATACTCCGTATTTTCGTTTTTCAGATTTCGTTACATAACATTCTGGTTTGTGATATTAATTATGTTGTGTGGTGCCGTGTTTAGTAATTGGGACGTCGGAGGCAATTAATTAAAAGACGGGGGCAAGGAGGTCGTTTCCCCTCTTTTATTTTGGTAGACTTATTAAGGAAAGATAAGTCATTATTTTATTTCTTTTCAATTCACGATCAGTCTGCAAACCGCTCGTTCTTCTTCCCGACAGTTTCTGCGCTCTCTTCTTCTCCCTTGGGTGCTTCTGAAATTCTGGTGTGAATTGCTGCTGCTTTGGGATCGTGTGCTTCCCTGTTGTCGTTGTTGTCCTTCTTCAGTAAATCAGGTTTGGTTTTCCTTTCGATTCCGATGGTTTTCGCTTCTGTTTTGAGAGAGCAGTTTTCTGATTTTGGGGTCTCTTCTCTGCGAATTCAGTGGTGCTTGTGCGTCTTCTCTGCTGCGTTTGTTCGCCGGGTTGCTGGCATCGTTGGGATCGCTTCTGCTCTGCAATTCGATGTAAGTGGGGGATGGAATCGGGGTTGTTTACTCACCCTCGGGGACTGTTTCGTTCTAACCTTTCTGTCTTGCAATTGTGTTTTGATTGGGTGTTTTGCTTTGGTTCTGTGTTTTATCGCGTGGCTAAACCCCCGAGGGTACTGATTTACCATTCCGTGGATTTGGGTGAGTTTGGTATTGATTTTGGTTGGATTTCTGCGCGTTTGTTCACTCTGTATTTCGTCAGTTTCGCGCTGTCCGAACATCTGTCCGAACTTGGAAGTTCGGACAGTGCATCGGGCGCGTTTTGTTTTTGAAGGTTTTGAAGTGTCCGAACATCGGTCCGAACTTCGTTCGGACCTGACGCTAGGATGGTTTTTCGTAAAAGTTTCGACGTGTGTCCGAACTTGCAAGGTCGGACGCAAGTTCGGACACTAAGATGATTCTGGCTTTCAACTCTCGACTTACGTCCGAACTTCGATGTTCGGACGTAAGTTCGGACATTTGTATCTCCGCGACCTCTGATTCTCGGCCTCTGTCCGAACTTGCAAGGTCGGACGCAAGTTCGGACATGCCACTGTTTTGAGCATAACTTCTCCGTTTTAGCTCCGTTTTGAGTTCCGTTTGCGGGGTTGGATTCCCCTATCTGTGTACAAGCTTCCTATGCTGTTTATATGCATTTTTATGCGCTTAAGATCTGTTTTGTGAGCTTTTGGTTTTGGGACCTAGTTACTTTGCTTCTGAGCCTTGGATAGTCGGGTCTGGCTGTCCCGTAGCATGCTGCGCAGGAATTCCTTCTGTTTATATTCCTTAGGGTCTCCCTTGGGATGTTATTTGACCGACGGGTCTGTTAGCTGTCTCTACGGCTTCTGTTGTGGGATCCTCGGATCCATAGGACCTTATGGGTGTCCTTCTGTTGTGTTAGC
Organism: Limonium bicolor; assembly: GCA_023374045.1. NCBI lineage: Eukaryota > Viridiplantae > Streptophyta > Magnoliopsida > Caryophyllales > Plumbaginaceae > Limonium > Limonium bicolor. Next base: position 472,626,125 of record CM041776.1, read on the forward strand.
TTGTTTCTAGTGTCCCATTATTCTGTTCTGTTCTGAAGGTCCGACTGTGTTTTGAAGTGTTATGCCGTTCTGCTCTGCTTCTGTTTTGGGGTTTCATTCGGTCTGTTTTATTGACTCCGCTATCCTCTCTGTTTATAAGTATTCTTCTGCTTCTGTTTTGAGTAGGCTTCCTTGAGGAAGTCTTCTGCTTGCTGGGCTGTTTAGCTCACCCCTTTACTTTGTTGCAGATTGAGCTCGTGGGATCTTCTCTCCTCGTCCCCTTCTGGAGCTTGTTTATTTTATGTGCCTTTAGACTTGTTTTCTTGCGCTTTGGACGCCTTAGCACTTTGTGTAGCCTTTGGGCCTTTCGCTTTGTATTTGACTTGTAAGCCTTTGGATCTTGTAAAACTCTTTTGGTATTTATACAAGTTTCTTATTCGGTTTTAGGTTTCGTTTGCTTAGAGCCTTGCGACGTTAGGTAGTAGACTCGCGGCGTGTAACGGCCCTAACTCCTAGGCTGGTTTTGAGGTCGTTACATTTACAACCGAAATTTACAAGGAAGAAGAGATATGTGCTTAAAGCACATTTTTACCTTAAATGGTCAAGACTTGAACTTTACTCCTTATATCTTGTTACAACCAAAAATAATCCTTCCTTTAACCTCCAAAACACTCTACATAAATGTATAGAAATGGTTGGAGTCTAGATCAATGGAAAAAAGGAAAGAAAGATGAAGAAAATGGACATTTTTATGCCTTAGAAGCTTACCTAGAGCAAGAGCTCTCACCAACTGAACTTGCTGCTTACCTACGGTCATGGAGGATCCAAATGAGAGGGTTTGGCAAGTGAACTCTCGGCTGGAATGGAGTAATGAAGAATGTAGGCTAATTTTGTCCTTAAAGTCATTTTTTTTTGCTTATTTTATGTTCTTAATGATTTGATGACTCATTGCTGATTGATTGTAGTTGTTTAATCAATGGGGACAAAGACTATAGGCAGCCGGCCATGAATGGAGTGGTGGGTGGATGATTGGTACTTAATTGATCCAATAATGGAGTAATAATGTCATTTTAATCAATTTATAATGGTGAATCATCACCCATTGCTTGGAATCGGCCATGAATTAAGGAGAGCAGCCCTTAATCAATCGGTGCAGGTCACATGAAGTGGGTAGACAGGTTTGTTTAATTAAAAGTGGTTGATTAAAATACTAAAAAGGTGTAATAAGCTTTACTTTTGATAATGTAAAGTTGTTTAATCATTCTTTGCAAGTGGGAACGGCTACCAGCTGGTTAGGAGCCTTAATTAACCGATTTTATGAGGTCCAATTCGTGGTCAATGGTCAACATTGGGCAATTTAGTCAATGTTGACTCAAACGGGCCCCCTTTTAGGGTTTTATTAATATTTTAATATTAAATTTGTAAAAATTTGTAAATTTCTAGAATTAAATTCCTTATAAGATATAATATGATATTTTATCATATTTAAAGGTAATTATGACCTTTAAGCCCATTAAAAACCAATTTAGAAGGCAATTACATAAAAACTTGCTTTAAGGAGTTTTAGCGTACATTTTGTTTCGCAAGGTGTTTCTGAGCTTGGTTTTCTTTGAGAACGGTTTTTTTGTGTTCCTTACATGATATTTGATCATGGTATCCAATTTTATATCATTTAGAGGTCATTAGACCTTTAAGGTATTCTTAGAGCACATTTTTGCCCTACTTGACCTTGAAGCATGTAAATGTTTGTTCTTTGTGTTGGAGTGTTGTCCAACAATTGTAATATGTTTAGTAATGTGTTAATAAGCTTAGGACAAAGTTTTAGGTCCTAAGAAGTCATTTGGGTATTTTTTTACCCTACACAGTCAAAAGGTGCAACATCTTGTTTTGTGTTGACCACTGTTGTTCTCAGTTGACTTTTAAGGCATGTTTAGGCCTTAATCAATGTGATTAGATATTTAATCCATATTTTATTAGTTTGGGGTATTTCAATCTACCCCCCTTTAAAAGACTTCATCCCGAAGTCGCTTAATCAAATAGGTAAGTATATAAATGTATAACTACCCATTATTCCCATAATGTATATCTATGTGATATATCATTTACACACATCGTATTGTGCCCATACAGCACATAGCCATCACTTTGTGGCGTTAGTTCAATCATATATGGATATAGGTGATCCATCAGCACCATCATTTCCTATCAGTTCTACAAACCCTGACAACCTCCCCGAGGCGTCCATAACATACCATCGTTCCACATTCCATATCTAATGATTCATTTTGTATCTAGACGATACCATATGTAATCATTCTATAAAGCAATATGAATACATATATCACAAGTAGCATAAGAAAAGTACTACACGCATGGTGTAAATACAACATTCAAACAAGTATCTCATAAGATACATACATACAAGTGTACATCACACACAAACATACCAAACAACGTACACCCCGCGTACCAAACATAACCAACAAAACCAATTCACTGTATGCCATGCATACTAAACAAACAAACCTCGTATGCCCCACACACCACTAATTCTTTGTATGCAACGCATACGAAACAACCATAACTTAGTGCATACATGTGCACACCTAATAGGCTCTACCCCCCTTAAAAAGGGTTACGCCCTCGTACCCCACAAGTATACAACAGCCGCTCACCAAGGAGCGCTGGATACTTGGCTCTCAAAGAGTTCTCCAACTCGTGGATTATCCTCATATTAGAGAGACGGGTATGACTCTAGCCCTTCTGGGCTCCACAGTATATAAAGGTGAGGCACTGATCAATTTGTGCTCTCACCCGAATTCGTTCTAATGGGCCCACTCGCTCCGTATGAGGTGCAGACCCATGAACATAGGCTCAGTTTGCCTCTTTTCATTGTTGTGTATCCCCTCATTGGGATCACTAGCATACATGCGTGTCTTCTCTCACTGATATTCAGCTTGAGGTGTAATATGACATTGGCTACTGTTAGTACTTAGTGCTCTTTGCCCTTGTCTTTGTAATACTAAGACGTACCAGCCTATATGTCCACAAAGATGATGTTTGTCATCTATGTCTCCTGGTGGTTTTTTTCCGGAGTAACACACTGTTGTAGTTTTTTTTTACACACTCGTGTTGATATCCATTACATCTTCCCGTATTCCCACTAGATTAATAACTGCACAAGTGCAATACCAAAACACTCAGTCATACAGAGTGCAGAGGCGTAAACTCTCAGCAGCTAATATCTAATGAGTCAAACAGATAAGATGAGCGAGTCATCATGTTAGTGGTATATTCCAAGTCCACTGTTCCTTCCCACGGTATCTGCTATTATATTAGCTATTCTCTCATCATTGCGTAGTCACGCATTTCAGTCCACATCATTTGGTAGATTTCCTCTGGATTGCAAAAGTTTGCTCGGTCCTTATGAGGGTTCTACATATTATTCGTCCATAATGGGTTTTCATGTTTCTTTCCTTCAGTTTCATGTCCTTGAACGGTTTCCCTGTCTTCACTGTATACTGTCTACTGTTCTCTGTTGAAGGTTCTTGATTTCTCTAGCCCGTTGGTTAAACTGCGGCTCTTCTCGTCCATCTTCGAGGTAATCTGTCTTACTGTCCGTAGTACGGAGTTGACTACTTCTCGTGTTCCTAACACTACTTGTCTACTTTCATGGGGTACCGTACTAATACATTACTACTTACCCGACTAACTCATAAATAAGTCTGTCTGGCCCACATGCTCCTATCAGAGTGCGGTCGTCCCATGTCTCATTTAGTAAACTGGTAATGTCTGTCACACGGGTATTGTGAAGTATTCTGTTGTCAATCTCCCTCTGATGGATGTCCTTTTAGTATTATTAGTTCCTGTTGTCGGTTATCTTGTAATAAGTGCTATTGCCATAGTGGCATCAGTGGTAATTCGTGCCATAAGCCAGTGTTATTCAACTCGGTGTAAGTAAAATCTGTGCTATATTTAGCAAACTTGGTTCTCCTAATTCGATCTCATTGAGTGCACATATATTCCTTTTCTCCCTGTTTATCATGATCGTGTCTCATCCATAGTTCATATTTGTTCCCTCATCCGTTTAATTGGATGTACTGCAGATCGCATTATAGCTTGAGCAACTTGGCTCTTCACTTCCCAACCATCCTCACTGACGGTGGTGCATCTACAAAGGGTATGCTTGTCCATAAGGACTAAACATTCATCACTAGTAGTGATTAGCATTAAATGCGGGTATACACTGATGGTATTTGGCTAATAAGCCTTGTTTGAAAATTCCCAAACAATTAAACTGGTGTGGTTTACAATCACAGTGGTTGTATAATTTCTCCAGTTGCAATGGTCGGACTAACGGTCTTCCCAAGGTTGCATAGGTTCCTAATCTCAAGGTTTGTATGAAAACGTTTGAAAAACATTTTTTTTTTGTATACATATAATAAAAGACTAAAAAGTAGTAGTTGCAGTTGCAGTAGCAGCACTTGCTCTATCAAGTGCGCAAGGCAGATGGAAATTTCAGTGGTTTACTTGTCATAGCGCTTGCAATAGCAAGTGCGCCATGCAGGTGGTAATATTGGTTCAGTAATCACCGGTCTCATTGACTCTGCGTCATCGAGTATAGGCTACATGATAATGTAAGCATTAACATCCTGTTCATATATATTATCCGTCAAGGTTTAAAGCTTATTGGTACTGTGTACACATAACTAATCCCAAAGTCTTACACAAAAGGCGAGTGGTCAATGACACACTCCCACATACTTATAACAAGTCTTTGTCTAACATCCAAGGTAAATTCATAACGAAGTAAGCAAAGGTCATCCACCAGCGGTCTCATGGAGTCAGGGTATTCATGCCCTATCTACTCCCTGGCCTCTCTGGGCTCCAGCATCAGTAGATGTCTGGCCATCTTGACCGCCTCGTGGTACTCCAGATCCTCCAACTGAGGTCTTCTGAGTATTCTTTGGTGGCCTGTAATTACGGCTCTCAGTGTTCATCCAACACTCGAATTCCCGGTGGCCCTCTTTCTTGCAACAACGACACTCAACTTTGCGGCCATTGCAGTCGACCCCAAGATGGTCCCTCCCACAACGCTTGCAATAGAAATGGCGTTGGGGCTGCCCGGTGCCTAATGGTGATATTTAGTTTAAGTTAGTATCTGATGAGATAAAGGTTAAGGTCACAATTCAATTTAAGAGGTAGGTGTTCTCACCCTTAGGAGGTGCAGATCTCAGAGGCTGAGCATCTATAGCTGGGCCGGTCAACCAAAGGACGGGCTCTTTCCCCTTCGCTCCCTTGTGACCCTGCTGCCCTTTCTTTTGAAAGAATTTCCTGTATAAGGTTTCGGGTCAGCATTCATAAGGTATTTAATATGGTAAATAATTTAGAATGGGATAAGTCCTTACTTTCCCTTCTTTTGGCCATCGCCTGGAGATGCTCCTCCACCCTCTGACTCTCCCTCAGGGTTCTTTCTTTTCTTAGCCCCAAGAGTCTCTTCTCGAGTCTGGAGCATTAGCTCCGTCCTCGAGGCAGCATCGTAACACTCCTGGAATCTCATTGGTAAGTTCTCACAAAGTTAATCGGTAATGTAGTAAGTAAAGATTTTATGGCTTTCATGTTAATACCTGGATGGTAGTGTAGAGGGTAGCACCCATCGCCATCTGGATGCGAAACAATAGTCCTCCCCGGAACTTCTCGATCTTAACGGTTTCTGAGTAATCCACACCGGGGATGAAGTCCAGTAGACCAATGAATCGAGCGTAGTACTCATCCACGGTCAGATCTCCCTGGGTTAATGTCTCGAACTCATGGCGCTTCTTCTGTTTAAGATGTGCTGGGTAGTACTTCCCTCTCAGCAACTATACAAAGGCAGCCCACGAAAAGTCGGGCGTAGCCAGGTGATGGTCCTTGACAAACCTCCACCAAGTGCTGGCTGCATCCTTTAGACGGAAAGCAGCAATGACAACCTTCTGGTTGGCAGGTACTTGTAAAGCCTCGTAGGCCTTCTCATGTTCAACTATGAATCGCTCCAAGGCTACGGGGTCTTGCTCCCCTGAATATGTAGGTAGTCGGGTCTCGCTAACTGACTTCAGCCAGTTCGTTTCCCTGGGCTGTGGCGGGTGGGCTGGTGCTCCTCCTATTTCAGTACCACGCCCTCTAGTTCCCCCAGACATCTATAGTACAGTATGTCACATAAATACTCGGTAATTTACCGTACACAACCAATAGGTATTGAATTGCCTTAAAGGCTACTATGTCACGCAATTTGCGTTACTAGACACAATATCTTTCTAAGACGAATCATCTCGTACCTCCCAAATGTTTCCCGTAATTTCCCAAGTCCTAAGCTCACTGTCTTAACCTACTTTCTCGTCATCAGAGCGGTACTCCACTCTGATACCACTTTTGTAACACCCCTCTCAACAATCACGTAATAGTCTCTCACGTTGCAGAAAATAAAACGTCTTACAGCGGAAGAATTAACAACAATAACAATACTCACTCGGGTGTCACTGGCCATTACTCGCCCATGCGAGCAACGAAGCCAAACTACATCCAACTTCCAACATAAACAAACTACTAACCGTCGTGATAACGAGAAACTCCTATACATCATACTAAGTCCATAAATCTTAAACATCGACAAGTGAGCGTCTACCCAATCCTGAATATACATAACCTTACCCCAATACAATTCACCATCTTCATTGTCATATAGACAAACTCCATGTGCTGTAATAATTAAAGGTAAAACTCCAATTACCCCGTTCCCGCCCTTCGGCTTCGACAATAATCAACAACCTGTAATGGTGTAGCATCAGCGATAGTCGCTGAGTATGCCAGGCCTGGACCCTAATGGTCACTTAGTCATTTTAACCATCTTTATTATTAGATTGATTTCATGCTTTACCATTTTACAGTTATAAACAATACTGTAATATGAATGTACAATATACATAATCATCCATCCAAATATCCATAAACATTTAACCATCCACCCAATCCAAACATTCATTTAATATCACAAACCACAACTGTATATCGACGTATTGAATAATAACAATATAATGTACAATGTACAATCGCCATAGCGTATGCCATCCTTTGTTAATTTAATTTAATTTGGCCTTCAAGCCCCATCCATATTTACAATGTACAATCGCCGTAGCGTACATTTTCCATAGTTAATTTTATTTGGCCTTTAAGGCCCCATCCATCCAAACCATGTTTAATTATTAGTACCAGTTGGGCGTCATGTTAGGACAACCCGATAACCTCACCATGGACAGTAGTCCTCCCGTACACACAAAGGTGCTCATTTCGCCAGAGGTCCGGAGGCCCCTGACTATTCTCTTATGTCTCGTAAGACGTCCATATAAAGGCCGTAGCCACCTGACCCACAATCCAGTTTGGGCTCGTTGGGTATAAACCTGGAGCGGAACCCGATCGGGTACCCCTCAGTGATCACAAATGCACAACCAAGTAGTTCGTAAACTACCGGGATTCCTCACCTTAACTCATACCATCTCTCTCTCATAAAGTTTAAGATATGCTCTTAGTCTTATGGAGAATAATTATTAGTTAGCTGCCCAATGGGTCTCACGCATACCTAGAAGTAATCTAGGTTATATTCATGTTCGAGATCCATGCTCTAGAGACCGACAATGTCGTGACTCATCTCTAAGTGTTTTACTTAGGTTACCATATACTTAATATTAATACTATGGTATTATATCAAGTAACCTTCATGTCATCACAATAACGTTTATGTATGTTTATATAAGTCGATCTATAGTCGACGTAGTGTTAGTCCCGTAGGACGCTCGTCCATAAATAATTAATGCAGTAGCACACAATCACATACATATATCCAAAACACTTAACACACAAGTGATATCAACCAAATCCGAGCCCAAGGAGCTTCCTTAGGACAACTCGGATCAAACCCCTTTGCATACCGTTCACCAAGACCTAGGATGCGCAGTGTAGTCCACTAGCTCGTCAAGCGTCCTTGTCTGAAGTATGATCTAAACGGTATTAAAACTATAAGTCAGTCTCCATGACTAACTACATCCGGTATTTCCGAATAACAAGTAACCCCGACAGTTCATCCTTGTTTTCTACAGTTGTTTGTTACGGGTTTCTCTAAACCAGTCGGCTTTGTTACTAAACTCGTACGTCAAAACATTTCGACTGTTAAGTTTAATTTCATTATATTTCTTTAAATCTTATCCACCATCTAGTTTAGGTACATAACCTATAGTTGCATGTATGCATGCATGATTATATTATATTGTATTATTTTCCCACCATCCATTATAATACATTGTATTATATTATCCACTATCTTAGCAAATAATATTTGCATTCAAAAACTCATAACTTATAGTTTATAAACTATTTCCATGTAATAACCACCACCATTATATTATATGGTTTCCAACCATATCATATATTCATCCTTATATACATTATTCTTGTGTATGTATATATTTACCATGTAGGTAAACTTCGTGAGTTTAATAAACTCTTATATTATATGTTACATTTTATCATCTTCTTTTAGATGATTATTCCCATTAGCTGTATTATATCGTACAACTTATATTAAGATTGTTATCCTAATATTATGTAACCTTTTATGTTGTACATTTACAACTCGTATGCTTTATTCAATATAAACCTTAGTTTATAAATCCTATTTATTCATAGTTTGTCACATTATTTAATGTGAGTATCATTCCTTATATTAATTTCATCTAACCCATATAATTGTTATAACATTTATAACATTATAGACCTTAGTCTAAAATTCATTTTCCAACCTTATTATTTTCGGTACAGCACTATAGTTTATTTAAATCCCATTTTGACCACATAACATTATGTAATGTTATACCATATTCTAATATCATTTGATATGATATTTTTATTTCCTTTAATTTATAACCTATAGTTTTTATACAAAACTATTATATATTGCCGCATAGGCACATATATTAAACCTTATTCTTTTCCATAAACCATAGTTTCCTTTATTTACAAAATCGCCCCATTATTTATACCATGTTATATATACCATTTAATATAACATTTCTAACTTATAAAAAGTATAACCTATGGTTATTTTATTTAATAACCGAACAAACCTCACTATATATTTTATATTTCCATTAGGCTCAATTTATAACATATAGTTTAATAATTTATTAAAACTATATATTATACACATATCTTATTAAATACCCTTATATAATTCTAAAAATCACCAAATTTCACCAAAGGGTTATAAATATCCTTATTAACCCATAAGCTTTCGGTATTTAATATACCACCTCATATACTTCCCAAAGTGCCGTAATGACATAATAACTATATATTATACATATACAGTTTATCTTAATTCCAAAATCAACCCAATAAATTCCTAAAAATTCCTAATAGCCCATGGGTGTTTATAATACCTTTATACACCCTTAATTTTCGGTAATAACATATTCACCACATATGTTATAAAATTGTTACAATTAAATACTTATCTTATTATAAAACCTTAAATAAGTTATTTAACTTATCTAATTTGGTCAAAACCTACCATATGGTCAAGGTTGACCACCTTAATATCTCCTTGACCACCAATTCCTTATAATTACGGTTTAGTACCCAAACTTTCCATAAATTACCATTTAACCCCAAAACTTTATATAATCTTATAATTTTTATATAAACTCATTTAAACCTCCAATTTCCGGCTATATCCTTTTATAGCCCCCAAATTTAATTTAATTACACCTCAACCCCTTATTCATTTCGGTAATATATAAATATCACCTAAAACCTAATTTAAACTAAATATAAATAAATAACATGGCCTAAAGTACATGGCCTTATTACAAACATTTGCTCACAAAATAAATTGCACATAAATGTCCCAAAAATACTTATAAATCTCGGCCTCACCACATATTTTTCATTTAATTACCAAACTTCCACATAAAGTCTTAATTTTGACATTTATGTTACTTAATCACTTAGATAAATTTATTAAGTCATTTCCTTAATCATTTTAAGGTCAAACATGACCATATTACCATGTTCTCTCACGGCAATTTAATGTTCACAAGTTTAAACTTGTATTAATGTATCAAGTTAAGGTTTAAATGATTTATACCTTGATTTAGCAAGGTTAAGACCTTGTTTGGTCTCGCCACCTTTAGGAGAATTTCTCCACAGCTTGATCTACTTGTCTTCATGTAGAAAACAAGACATGATTAAACTCCAAACATGAGCTAACCATGAGAAGTAATTTAAGTCATGAAAATCATGAATTTTTACCTTAGATCTTCAAGTTTGTTGAAGTTCTACCTCGGCCCTATTTTTTTCCAGTAGAGAAAGAGTGTCAAAACACTCTTAAAAACAAGGTACAAAAACGTGGGTAACTAGCTTGGAAGATGGCTAAGATTTACCTTGTTTAAGATGCCAAAAATGGTGTTTTTGGCATGGATCTAGCTACTCCTTGTAGATCTTGGTATACCAAATGATTCCACATGAAAAAGAGAAGAAAATAAGGCTAGGAGACCAAGTTTTACAACCGAATTTCAAGGAAAGAAGAGAATATGTGCTTAAGCACATTTTATTACTTAATGTCTAGACTTTGAACTTACTACTCCTTATATCTTGTTACAACAAGACCGCCGAAAATAATCCTTCCTTTAACCTCCAAAAAACTCTACATAATGTATAGAAATGGTTGGAGTCTAGATCAATGGAAAAGGAAAGAAAGATGAAGAAAATGGACATTTTTATGCCTTAGAAGCTTACCTAGAGCAAGAGCTCTCACCAACTTAATTTGCTGCTTACCTACGGTCATGGAGGAGCCAAATGAGAGGGTTTGGCAAGTGAACTCTTGGCTGGAATGGAGTAATGAAGAAGGTAGGGTAATTTTGTCCTTAAAGTCATTTTTTTGCTTATTTTATGTTCTTAATGATTTGATGACTCATTGCTGATTGATTGTAGTTGTTTAATAAATGGGGACAAAGACTATAGGCAGCCGGCCATGAATGGAGTGGTGGGTGGATGATTGGTACTTAATGATCCAATAATGGAGTAATAATGTCATTTTAATCAATTTATAATGGTGAATCATCACCCATTGCTTGGAATCGCGCCTGAATTAAGGAGAGCTGCCCTTAATCAATCGGTGCAGGTCACATGAAGTGGGTAGACAGGTTTTGTTTAATTAAAAGTGGTGATTAAAATACTAAAAAGGTGTAATAAGCTTTTCTATTGATTATGTAAAGTTTTTTAATCATTCTTTGCAAGTGGGAACGGCTACCAGCTGGTTAGGAGCCTTAATTAACCGATTTTATGAGGTCCAATTCGTGGTCAATGGTCAACATTGGCCAATTTAGTCAATGTTGACTCAAACGGGCCCCCTTTTAGGGTTTTATTAATATTTTAATATTAAATTTGTAAAAATTGTAAATTTCTAGAATTAAATTCCTAATGATATATATGATATTTTATCATATTTAAAGGTAATTATGACCTAGTAGCCCATTAAAAACCAATTTAGAAGGCAATTACACAAAAACGTGCTTTAAGGAGTTTTAGCGTACATTTTGTGTCGCAAGGTGTTTCTAAGCTTGGTTTTCTTTGAGAACTGTTTTTTTGTGTTCCTTACATGATATTTGATCATGGTATCCAATTTTATATCATTTAGAGGTCATTAGACCTTTAAGGTATTCTTAGAGCACATTTTTGCCCTACTTGACCTTGAAGCATGTAAATGTTTGTTCTTTGTGTTGGAGTGTTTTCCAACAATTGTAATATGTTTAGTAATGTGTTAATAAGCTTAGGACAAAGTTTTAGGTCCTAAGAAGTTCATTTGGGTATTTATTTACCCTACACAGTCAAAAGGTGCAACATCTTGTTTTGTGTTGACCACTGTTGTTCTCAGTTGACTTTTAAGGCATGTTTAGGCCATAATCAATGTGATTAGATATTTAATCAATATTTTATTAGTTTGGGGTATTCCATAGGGGGTATAATGTAGGTAATCAAGTATAAGTTTAGGCATTAAAACATGTCATATAACCATGTTAAACACTTAGTAAATTTGAAGTTATGTAAGTTAATTAACCGACATTCTTAATTATGTATAGGAGTGGCCTACGGTGAAAATCAATCGAAGCAAGGACCGAGGTATGGTTTTCTTGCAGTCTGTTGCCTACCGGTTTACACCGGCTTGTGTGTTGTTTGTTTTTCTGTATGTTTACAACCTTGTAAGACTTAATTCATGTAATGAGTTTATAGTTGTTTATACTATTGTGATGTTATGACGTGACTCATTTCCCTTGTGTGTGTCGAACTTGACTTACCACTTGCTTGTGAATTGTTTGTTAAGTTCCACTGTTGAACTTCTAACAAGTGCTAACTAAGGAGTGAGGAATCCGGTTGTACGATCATGCATGTAAGTTTAAGAGTAGATATCTGTATCAGATTCAACTATTATGTGGTTAAGATTGTTCTCCTTTATTTGGCGTTCGATCTCCCGCTAGCTTCCTCCAAAGCTTACCTATTCTGACTTATGATCGGTTTAGTGGGAACATGTGTTTGTGTGGTGTGTTCGGGTCACAATATCCGAACCATCTGTGACTTAAGTTACTCGTTCGACTAACAGAACGGTAATGAGTGTGAGTAACAAGCTTAACATGAGAGTGAACCATTCTTTAGGCTTCTTATGTTGATTAACCTTCTTGGTTTGTTGTTGTGAGAAGTGTACCCACTATGTATGTGATGTTGTGCTATGCAATATTGTTGTTATGCCATATGTATATGTTATGTGTTAAAATGAATGCCATGTCATCATGACAATTAGTTGCGCGTATCCCGGTAGCCGATGGGCTGCACATTAACCATACCAGCCAAGGGTTACTGACCCCCTCGGGGGCTCCATATTTTTACTGCAGGATGAGGATCGAGGAAGCGGAATGGCTATAGATTCTAGGCTGCAGAATTACTTTTGGTTATTTTGGATGTTGAGCCTGGGATGTGCCTGTGCTCCCGTGGCGTTATATTTTGGTATTGTTCGTGTTACAGTGACGATCGTTACAGTGACAGTGGAGTTTATGTGTACAGTTTTCAGTGACGGTTTATATTAAATACTCGGTATGTTGGTTATGTATATATGGATGTTGTTACCTAATGCTCGGGAGTCTGATCATCAGACCGGTACACTTGTATTTATTCTGCCTTGTCAACCACATGGGTGGTTGACGGCGTTGTAGTACCGAATCGTTTAGTTATTGTTTAGTTGTTTTTCCGTTGCGATTTCAGTTATTGTTAAATGATTAGTAGGGGTGTTACAATAGTTTTATATTGTTTTATTTCAAACAGACCCCTTACGCTTTAAAAATTCTTTTTCCACCCAATCCTTTTCCTTATTTACATATTGACCCCATTTTATATTATATACTTTCTATATGTCATAAAACTATATAATACACACTTTTATTAATATAGCCATTTAAATAACTCTAAAATTCCCAAACATTATACTTATGATATAAACTATTATATTAACCAATCTATACACTAACTTTCGGTAATTACCCCTTATACCACAATATTTTTATAAACTTAACATTTAACCTAATATGTTACTATAAGTTCATAATTTAATTATTTATGACATTAAAGTTGGTCAAACCTCCTAACATGGTCTATATTGACCCATTGACTATCAGTTTGACCAAATGTTTTGTTTAGTACGGTTTGACCCCTTTATTTTATAGAAATCACATTTTTTCCATAAACCTTTATTAAATTTTATATAATTTATAAAAGGAAAATTTACACTGCCCACCCACGTGGTTTCGGGGTTTAACACTGCCCACCCATGTACTTTGAGAATTAACATTGCCCACCCATCAGTTTATATATGAATTGCTTCCGTCACCCTATTAAGCAATTATCGTCCACAACTGTTAATGTTTGACTCTTTTTTTAATGTTGACCATTCAGATAGATATACCACCCGTTTGTTCGACAATAGACCACCCCGTTTGTTCGACATTCGTGTTCTCCTCTCATCTTCGACACTGTCTAGTTTCGTGATTCCCTCAATTTCTACATCTTGCTTCGTGCGATTCGTGATCCCCTCTTCTACTTCTCAATACCCATCTCGATTTAGGGTGGAAGTTCTCCCCCTCCATCTTCGACTTTACTGCTGTGTTTGTGATTACCCTCAATTTCTACAATTGCTTTCGTGCTATTCGTGAATCCTGAATCGCCATACTCTGCCTGATTAAGGTAACATTATGATTGTTGCGCCCCTCTTCTACTTTTCAATACCCTTCTTGATTTATGTTTGGAAGTTGTCCTCCATCTTGCGCTGTCTGGTGTTTGTGATTCCCCTCATTTCTACATCTTTCTACATCTTCTTCGTGTGATTAAGTTTGCGATTGTTGCGCCCTTCTTCTTACTTGTCAATACCCACATCATTTAGGGTTGGAAATTTGGGGAGATTTTGATTATTTTCCACCGTCCCAATCTTGCTTGTCTGAATGGTTCTGTCTCGATTTCCTTGCAGTGGTATTCGATTGGCTTGTGTCGATTGGCTTGTGTCGATTTGGGAAAATCGTGATTTCCTTGCAATGGTCTTCGTTTGGCTTGTGTCGATTTAGGGAAATTGTGATTTCCTTGCAGTGGTCTTCGATTGGCTTGTGTCGATTTGGGGAAATTGAATTCGATTTACTTGCAATGGTCTTCGATTGGCTTGTGTCGATTTGGGGAAATTGTGATTCGATCCCTTATGTCCTAACTCACTATCTGTATGAATTTTTGATATTCTGGTTATGGTTCATACGCATCTCTGGTTTATATGTTTTGCTGCGTATTCTAACATTGAGGTGATGAATTTTTTCACTTTCACTGTTGTTGTTCTGATTCAGTCTCAGGTTTATACTGATCATTGAACTAACCCCCTCTCATCTGCTCATAGTCTAGAACAAGGAGATGGGTCCGCTGTTGGTGACGAAGATCCCACATACTCCGATGACTCTTGGTGTCACACTGGTAGAAAAAATATCAAAAATGACAGCTTATAAGAGACGGTTCTACACAAAACCGTCTTAAATATTAATTTTTGGTGCGCGCGGTTAAGTTTTAAAGACGGCTATTATAAACCATCGTTTTAAACGTCTAATAAACGACGGTTTTGGGTCGACCGTCGTTTAAACGTGTGAAACTTTCGGCGGTAATAGATGTTAAATGACGGTTTTGTATAAACCGTCTTTTAAAACAGATAATAAACGACGGTTTTGGGTCGACCGTCGTTTAAAAGTGTGAAGTGTTCCGCGGTAGTAGATCTTAAACGACGGTTTTGGAAAAACCGTCTTTTAAATAGCATATTAAACGACGGTTCTGTGACAAAACCGTCTTTTAAAACGCCTAAGACTAAATTAATTTAGCTCGCCCTAATTAATTTCCTCAGTCGAACCCCCGCACCGTAGCTCTCTCTCAGTCGAATCTTCACCTCCCTAGCTCTCTGTTCCAGATTTCCGCCATTGTTGTGGGTGCCCTAATTAATTTCACCACCGTCGCTGCCTACTCCGTCTCCACCGTCGCTGCCTACTCCGTCTCCACTCTAGCCGCTGCGCCCAACACCACCGCGCGTCGCCCCCCTCCTTTCTGCTCGCTGTCTTCCGCCATTGTTGCTCACTGAACCGGTAACATACTCGTCGCCCCCTCTCTTTCTCTGCCATTGTTGCTCACTGAACCGCCATTGTTGCTCACTGAACCGATCTGGGCTAAAATTGTCCCTTGTTGATGCGTCTGTCCCTTGTTGATGCGTCTGTCTTCAAATAAAATTGTCCCTCACTGAACGATCAGGGCTAAAACTTTCGGTGAACTCGTATTATACTGAAGAGAGTTTATCAGTTCCATTTCAGTCTACATGTTGTGATCAATTCCTGTTCCTGTTGCAATTCGGTAGCTAAACCATGATTGTGTTGGGTCTGTTTCGAGAATTTGAAAGAAAACCAGATAATACATTTAGCCAGGTGGGTTGTCCAATAGAGGGAAAATTCAAAGACAGATTTTTGAATATACAGAAGGAATCTGATGTATATAACAGAAAAGAGCTTATATCAGTTTCAGTCCTAGTTTGGATTTCTTGTTTCAGTATATGAGACATAGCAGTGGGTTAAATCGGATTGTGTGGATTGTTTTAAGTTAGATCTTAATCAAACACCTAACTAACCAGCGTCACTAAGTTGGGGAAACTAGAAAGAAAAGAATCAAGTTCAGTAACAGGAAAGAAAGCCAAAGAAAAACAACAGGTTTGGAAGTTTCTGTTTCTGTAAGAAACGTACAGAGAGTTTGCCTAGGTGGTTTTGGGGTCTGTGTCGAAGTTAAAAGCTGGTAATACATTTAACTAGGTGGGCTATCAAGTTGAGGAAAAATTTAAGGGCAGATTCAGGAATCAACAGAGAGATAGAAGAAGGTAAATCAGTTTTAGCGTTTCAGTTCTGTTTTTCAGTGTCTGGAGTTGTTGTTTCAGTATAGGGTGGTTTTGTAACATTGGCAGAGTTGCTTGAGGTTTATAATCTTGATTAAACACTCAACTAAGAAGCTAAACCATTAGGGGAGATTGGTAGTCAGTCTGTAAACAAAGAAATCAAAAGAGAGCATATCAGTTTTGTTTCGGTTTTACTGCAGCCTTCACGTTTCTGTATAAATGAGTTCAGAAAATTTAACAGAGTTATAATGGTGTGTTCAAGATCTTAAAACCTTACTAAGACACCTAACTAAGTGGCTAGACAATATGGGGGAACCTAGGAAGCAGATTAGTGAACAAAGAAAAGAGGATAGAAGAAAATATATCGGTTTCATGTTTCAGTTTTTCTGCAGAATTAGGTTCTGTAAAATGAACTTTCGAATGGGTTAACAGTGTTGTTTTGAGTTGGGTTTGAGTTCAAAACCTTCCTAATAAAACTATCTAGTTGAGTAAGAATTTTGGGAAGATTTGAAAGCTGGTTAATGAACTAAAAACGAGAGGAAAAAGGTGATGTACAGTTTCGGTTTTCTGTTTTCCAGAATCTGCTATCTTTTGTATAGCTATGGTACAGTCGATATGAGAGGGTTGTGTAGGTCTGGGAATTTACTCATAATCTTACTAACATATTTACCTAAGAGGGTAAACAATTTGGGAGGAATTAGAAAGCAATTTAATACATTAAAAGGGGAGGTTTAGTGGAAGTTTGCACAAGTTGATGCTTCAGTTTTCAGAAACTTATTTCTCTGAAGCAATGACCCTAATTGATAAGGAGAAAGAAAAATAACAGAACCACAATTTGATAAGGAAAATGATCGATGAAAGAACCACTATATAGATTTGGTATCCATACGAGATTTGAATGATGGGAAGAGAATTTTGAGCATGGTAGTGGTGTACGAGAGAAAAGGAATTAGAGGCCTGGTGTGGCCGTGTGGGGAAGAAAGTTTGATTTGTTGAAGGAGAGAGGTTTTATTTTTTTTAGTCAGATGGCAACACTAATAAAATGAGGAATAATTTTGAAGAATATAATTATTTTATTAAAACTGTTGTGATTTTTGTTTTATATTTGAGGATTATGTAGATAATAAATTGTAATTATTGTTAATATTTTGTACGAGTTGTAGTATCATTTTATTCTATATGCACTTTTGCTATTATTTTATTTAATATAAATTGTTTTTAGTAATTTTAATAATCATTTACATATTCTAATTAAATTTAAGTGGTTGTATAAATTGTTTTACAGTTTGAATAATTGCACAACATGAGTAATAGATTATATTATAGTGTATAAACAATTTTTTTTTAAATTTCAACAATATATATTATCCTGTTTTGTTGAACGTATTTATATATAGTAAATGTGTCTTCCGTTTCATTACTATCGTCTCGCTCGTATTGATACTCCCGTACTTCGTATTATGATGGGTCCGTATTGAAGCCCCGTACCGTTTTTCGCAACCTTGATTATAATGCATCTGAAGTTGTATGATGGTGGGAGACTAACTTTGACAAAACAGAAAACAAGGTGATTAATTTAGTCTTGGTATTAGTTCACCGAAAGTTTTAGTGTAGTGAATTAAGTGCTTAGCGTTTATATTCAGCAATTAAGAACATTTAAGTAATTAAAGAAAGTTTTATGGTACATGTGGACATTCTTGGTAATTTTGCATTTGTATTAATGTAAACAGAATCTGAATGATCATATTGACATGGTTGTTAAAATGTTTGTTAAAATGTTTATACGGGAAGATAGGAGGTATAGTTCAACAGCTTATTAACCCTTGTTGTTAATGGGTTAATATATTGATGTTTAGGGGAAACAATAAATGGGTTGTCGGGTGATCATATTATTGTAGTTTTATGGTTTTATGAATAGTTGAAGAGTATTAATCCACGTTTTATAAAATATGTCCTTCACTAATTACACTTACTCTACAGTGATAATAATCACCGGGCTGCTGCATCTTCTCTGTGGCATATATTCTCACCGGGCTGCTGAATAAGGTACATTTAATGTTGCATTATGGAAGATACCGGAAGCTCGTGCGCCCAATTTTGATCCTTAATTGCCTAAGCTACTAGATTATTTGGTTGCAATTGCTAGTGATGCGCTTGATGAGTTGAATGGTATCCTATTGAGAGAAGTTGTGGAGGTTCTTAGAACCGGGAAAACAAAGAAAAACAGGGGAGACCATGCTGAAATTTTCTTGTGAAATTTTCTATCTTTTGAATTTTACCTGCACTTGATGATTTGTTAATGCTATTCTTATTTGTTGCTGATTTGCTCCTAATTAACTGTTGATGAAGAACTGCTGTTGGAAAACATTAAGATAGGAGGTATAATTCAACTGCTTATTAACCCGAGTTGTTAATGGGTTAATATATTGATGTTTAGGGGAAACAATAAATGGGTTGTCGGGTGATCATATTATTGTAGTTATATGGTTTTATGAATAGTTAAAGAGTATTAATCCACGTTTTATAAAATATGTCCTTCACTAATTACACTTAATCAACCGAATCCATCAAGTGGATGTAAGTATCCTTTTTTATTATGAAAGATAAACTTTACATTCAATCTCACTATCAAACATCAAGAAAGTACATACAGAACATACCTCCTACTCATCTTGATTGGTGCTTATTAATCTACAAGTTGATGATACATGATGGACTAAATAGTAATACGGCTTATGACTTGTTTTGTATACGGTAATGCAGCATTCAGGTACGATTAACCAGTCAAGTATGTGAGCGATCAGATATGTGTTCGTAGCAACCATTGGTAATTTTTCCAGTCCTTTTCAGTTTCAGTTAAGAATACACACAAGCTCTGCAATCTCATTCTCTTATTTTGACCGCTCCTCTACAGTGATAATAATCACCGGGCTGCTGCATCTTCTCTGTGGCATATATTCTCACCGGGCTGCTGAATAAGGTACATTTAATGTTGCATTATGGAAGATACAGGAAGCTCGTGCGCCCAATTTTGATCCTTAATTGCCTAAGCTACTAGATTATTTGGTTGCAATTGCTAGTGATGCGCTTGATGAGTTGAATGGTATCCTATTGAGAGAAGTTGTGGAGGTTCTTAGAACCGGGAAAACAAAGAAAAACAGGGGAGACCATGCCGAAATTTTCTTGTGAAATTTTCTTGTGAAATTTTCTATCTTTTGATTGTTACCTGCACTTGATGATTTGTTAATGCTATTCTTATTTGTTGCTGATTTGCTCCTAATTTACTGTTGATGAAGAACTGCTGCTGGAAAACTGCTGCCACTTTTCACTTTTGAAAATTTGACCATTGTACTCCTGCATTTTTAAGGTATGTTACAATAATTTTTACCTTCTTAAAACGCACTACTTCGCCTCTGTTTTTGCTGTTTGCATTATTATGTTTTGACTATCACATTTGCACTACAATAATTTGTACTGTTACTTTCTATTTTCTTAAACAGAGTTAATCTGATTGGATTTCTGACAATTGTTCATCACCAAACTATTACGCTTATCATCTGCATCGAATAAGGTACATTTAAAATGTTTTCCTTAAGTAATATATGCTTATGCAACATATATAGTTAATTACCCGTCCAGGATATACCCAATAGGGTAAAATCTTCGACGGTCCCAATAAGGGCTGAAAACTGTTCATTCTATACTTTTATACACTCGAAATATATATCTTTTTACTATTTAGTATTAATAGGGCATAGCTTGCAAATATAACATTTTATCTTCTCTCCTTTAGTTTCTATCATTCAAAGAATAGCTTGTAAATATAACATTTTATCTTCCCACCTTCCATTGAACGCCTTATTCCCCTCCACAATGAAGTAGACTTCCTTTTGTTCATCCTCGTCGTGACTGACAAAGATGCAAAGTCAACAAACTTAACAGTCCATATCATCGTCTTCATCACAACAATTCTTTTGCCGTGATTATTGGTTTATTAATTCTTCAACTTGCCCTTGGTTTTTCACATGTGGCGCTAAACAATATTTTAAAGGATATCAGATGGCAAACTCATGGATGTACAGCGGAAAATTGGATAACAAGTTTCTTGAGGGAGTTGACAAATTTTGCAATGTTCTGGTCGATAATCTGACTCCTGCTAATAAGGGATACATATTTTGTCCTTGCGTGGACTGCAAAAACTATTTGAAGTATAAAGGGATAGAAAAAATAAAGGAACATTTGATTCGTCGTGGTTTTACAAAAGACTATTCAGATATAGTCCGGTGGCATGGTCAGAGGGCGGTAGATGTCATGTGTAATGAACAAGAGGAAGTTGAAGATAATCAAACAATTGTGGTAGATGACCATGACATAGTAGACAATGAACTAGATTACGATGACATTGCTGCAATGCTGGAAGATGTTGAACAAGAGTTTTACAATAGGCCAGACATCTATGAGACTTTGCTGGATTCATCCAAAACACCGCTGTATTCGGGGTGTGATCCTACCAAATTGAGTAAATTGAGCGCAGTCTTGAAACTCTTCAATCTAAAATCGAAATTTGGTTGGAGTGATGTGAGTTTCACTGCTCTCTTACAGATGATGAACAGCACAATACTACCTAAGGATAATGTTTTACCAACATCGACTTATGAAGCAAAAAAGTTGATGTGTCCAATGGGTATGGGGTACAAAAAGATCCACGCTTGTCCATCTGGTTGTATTTTGTACTGGAAGGCTAATGAATTTGCTGATAAGTGTCCAGAATGTGGGGAATCACGTTATACGAGGAAAAACCAAAATGAATGCACTGATCGTCGTAAGGTGGCATCCCCTGCTAAAGTGTTGTGGTATTTGCCCATAATACCACGATTGAAGCGTCTATTTGCAGTTGAAAAAGATGCGGAGAATCTAAGGTGGCATTCGACTCACAGAAAAAATGATGGAAAATTGAGACATCCGGCTGATGCGTCCCAGTGGAAAAACATTGACATGAAATTTCCTCAATTTGCCAGCGAGCCAAGAAACTTGAGACTAGGTCTGTGTACTGATGGGATGAACCCTTACGGTACATTAAGTAGCATACACAGCACGTGGCCGGTATTATTGATGATCTACAATCTTCCCCCGTGGTTGTGTATGAAACCTAGAAACATTTTGTTGTCACTTTTGATATCTGGTCCAAAACAACCGGGCAACAAAATAGATGTTTTTCTACAACCATTGATAGATGACCTACAACTCTTGTGGCATGAAGGGGTCATGGTGTATGACTCATTTGGAAAAGAGAATTTTAACTTGCGTGCTATGTTATATTGCACAATCAATGACTTTCCTGCGTATGGTAATCTTTCTGGTTACACAGTCAAAGGTGCATGTGCATGTCCTATTTGTGGTGAGCTGACATCAAATATCCGCTTGAAGCATAGTGGTAAGAATGTTTACATGGGTCATCGAAAAATGCTTCCAAAGGGCCACAGATATCGCAAGATGTCGATTGAATTTGACGGAAAGACTGATCACAGTGTGTCTCGTCCTCCTTTAACAGGTTCAGAGGTGTATAAAAAGGTGCAAAATATTGTCAACAACTTTGGTCCTTCGACCAGAAACGTCGAGAAAAGTGTATGGAAAAAAAAGTCAATCTTTTGGGAACTTGAGTATTGGCAACATTTAAATGTCAGACATTGTATTGATGCAATGCATGTAGAAAAAAATGTTGGAGAAAGTGTTACCGGAACCCTCTTGAACATACCAGGCAAGACCAAAGATCACATAAAGGGGAGAAGAGATTTGATTTATTTGAAAATAAGGGAAGATCTTTGGCCACAAGAACGTGGAAAACGCATGTTCTTGCCTCCTGCATGTCACACATTGTCAAAACAAGAGAGACATAGTCTGTGCAATATCCTCCACAATATCAAGGTGCCATCAGGGTATTCGTCTAACATAAGAAAACTTGTTTCATGTCTGATCTGAAATTAGTTGGAATGAAATCCCATGATTATCATGTATTAATGCAAGATTTTTTACCCGTCGCAATTCGTGGGATCCTACCTGATGCGGTGAGAAACGCAATCACCAACCTTTGCGTGTTTCTCAAAGCAGTATCAGCTAAAGTTCACGATGTGGATAATCTAGACAAATTACAAGCTGATCTTGTTGTCACGATGTGTCAGTTGGAGATGTATTTTCCGCCTTCATTCTTCGACATCATGGTTCATTTATTGGTTCATTTGGTCAGAGAGATTAAAGAGTGTGGGCCTGTATATCTTCGTTATATGTATCCTTTTGAAAGATACATGGGTATACTGAAGAAAAAAATGAAGAATCGTCGTCGTCCGGAAGGAAGTATTGTAGAGGGATATATAACAGAGGAAGTTGTTGATTTTTGTACTCACTATCTGGAAGATGTTGAATCCATTGGTCTTCCTAGATCTAGACATGAAGGAAGACTCCAGGGACACGGTACCGTTGGGAGAAAAATGAAGAGAATTGATATTGAAACCCTTAACAAAGCTCACTTAGTTGTGTTGAGTCACCTTGAAATTGTAGAACCGTATTTTGAAATGCACCTGTCCCTGCTTGCAGCACAAAATCCAACAATGAGTGAGATTAGGCTGAAAAAGGAGCAGAATAATACGTTTGTGAAATGGTTCAAGGATAAAGTTTTTTCGAACCAGTCAACTACAGTGCCAGCATTAGTGAAGACGTTGGCAATTGGTCCAAATCTTGACGTTGTTTCATACGAAGGGTATGACGTAAATGGCTTCAGTTTTTATACGGAACGACAAGATCAAAAATCAATGAATCAAAATAGTGGCATCAATGTGGTTGCTTACCAGAGTACGTACAATGTCAGAGGTATGGGTCAAAATCCAGTGGAGTTGAAACAATCCTATTACGGTATTGTACAAGATATTTGGGTTCTAGATTATACCGCATATGAGACTTGTGTGTTTCGGTGCAACTGGATTGACAACAGACATGGTTACCGTGAGGAGAAACATGGTATGAAACTAGTTCATCTTGATGGTGCAACACCCACAGTTGAGCCGTTTGTTGTTGCAACTAAGGCGAAACAGGTATATTACATTTCTGACCAATCTAATCCTAGATGGTCCTTTGTACTTCAAGGAAAAAGAGGAATAGTTGGTGTGGATGGTGTGGTCGATGAGGATGAATACGACATGCAAGATGAAATACCAAGCCTTTCGATTCAATTACCAGAGTTGGACCATATTACAAATTTTGTGCGGTCAGACCATGACGAAGGAATGTGGATTGATTAATGTGAGCTTATTTATTATTTCTTTCGTCCATCAATGACATTGAATAGTTTATTTATGTCTACATTTATTGATAGTTTTGTTTCCGTATTTATAATTTCTTAGTTTCATTTACTTGTTAATTATCTAAATCTTCTATTTATATTGCATGCAGGAATCAAAATGGACATCGATATGGATGATCTAGACTTATGTTGTGATGAGGGTGCGGGTTTGATGGACTATGAACCATCACAGCAGCCACAGCAGCAGCCACAGCAGCAGCCACAACAGCAACCACAGCAGCAGCCACAGCAAGAGAAATCGTCAAAAAAACGAAAGGGTAGGGGGCCGAGCAGAGGGGTGAGGTTGAAGAAAGATGCAGATATTGATCTAATTTGGGATAAATACTTCAGAAGCTGGGGAGACTGTAAAGCTGAGTTCGCAAGCATGTTAGGAAATCTTGCGAAGTCCCGTTGCTCAATTAATAAATATTGGAAGCACGAGGAGGAAGAAGTGAAAGAATCAATGTGGCAGCAAGTACAAGAACGGTACAAAATACCAGATGAAGCGCGGACGACGGTTCTTTCACTTATAGGTGCACGGGCGAGGCAGTTCAGATCTTTCTTGGTGGCGAACTGGATCAGGAAATCACGTGACGTGCCACCATGGAAATTTTATGATGGCATGATCACACAGGAAGAATGGGAAGAGTTTGAGAAGTTTCACACGTCGGAGCAATTCAAGGTATACATTGATTTAATGAATCTATAATTATGTTTGAATCAAAATTTGTATAACACAAATGTTAACATGTATATATATTCTTTTAATGAATAGTTTAATGATTTGTATTGATAGGAGGTTCAAGAAAAAGCAAGGGCAAACCGAGCAAAAAATAAATATCAACAGTATATGGGCCGGAAGGGATACACTGGTAGCATTCCCAAGTGGAAAGATGCCGGTTTGCTCACAAAAAAGAATGACGATGGCGTTGAAGTTCCCATCGACACTGTGTATGAAGCCAACCGAGCTCAGCTCTACGTTTTGGGTCACTCAAAAGTAGATAAGGATGGGAAGGTAGTACACCGAGACCAGAGACAGCCGAGTTGGCTGCTAAGATTGTAAGTGTTTAACTTGTTCAATAATAACAGTTTTGTTTAAAAGTTTTTTTTTATAAATTAATAACTTATTGCTTATTTTGTGGATAATCTTACTAGGCTGAAGCCTCTCAGCGAGGGGAGATAGATATATTTGCTCCACCGAGTCAAAATGATCCGCTGAATCAACTTCTTGGATTAAAGGATCATCCTGGAAGGGTTAGAGGTTTCGGGGGACAAGTGCGTCAGAAATTTGTATTTCAAAAGTCCACCTCAAAAATTCTGACGGAGCATGAGGTGTCTGCAATTGTAGATCGAAGAGTGAATGCTCTTGTTTCTAAGGGTTTGGTTGGACAAAACCAACAAACTGATCTAACCCGACCGACTTCTTCAGCTAGTTGTACCGCCCCTTCTGATCCGTATCCGTTTGCTAATCTGAAGGTTAGTATGTCTCTAATAATCTTGTTCGTCATGGTAAATGTATAACTGTAAAAATACTAGCCTTATTCACATTTAAATTGTAACTTTACTTATTTAAGGAACAAAAAACATGTCGTCTACAAATCACGCTTGATGGTTATCCTGTGGATGCTGCATACGGTACTGTGCTACAGTCATCACAAACTACATTGTTTAATCTCAAGCGTCTTCCCCCATTCTATGCTAGAGTAATCCTGCAGACCATCATTGATGGATTTGAGAATGCTTTTCTTCCCATGGATATTGATGGCAAAGTCACACTAATTGATGGGAAGGGTGCTATTGTACCATGGCCAGTCGCTTTTATTGTCATCACTGATGAGGTATGTCTAAATCTTTTATGAATTGTTTTCCCTTTAATGTATACATTGATTTAACTTCTTTGTTCTTTGTATTAAATATGATTGGTTAGATCCCTGATCAAACGAGAAGATTGGGAAACCGTGATGAAGAGATCAACCAATCAATGAATGTTGATCAAGAGAACACACAGTTGGCTAAGGGCAACCAGCAATCCAAGGGGAAAGAACCTATGCAGACAGAGGTAACTACTGAAGCTCAGCGAAAGAAGTTTGAGTGTCCCTCCTTTGTGATCAATCATTTCGCGAAGTATGAGAAGATAGTGTATGAAATGATATTGCAAAAGGGTATGCATATGACTCACATGTCAGTGTTGTTACCTGAGTGGCTTTTCCATTACGAAGGGGATCAAAGAACAATAATAAATTTTGAGGACATCAAAGAGATGTTGTGCAGAGATTTGTTGAATATATCTATCATCCAAGCATATTCCCTGTAAGTGTTACTTTTTGTTTCTTACATTCGAAAATACATTTGAATAAAATAAGTTATAATTTAATGACTTCCTTGTTATTTTTTTGTTTTGTTATTCCACCTTTAATTGTTATTATTTTTTGTTGAAGGTATCTGAAAGCTAGATTGCGTCATCAAAAACTTGGAGATGTTGTGACATTCTTATGCCCTGAAACAACATCGCTAGATGCTGCAAACAGAGACCCGATAGGATACAAGAACTATGTGTCTCATGGTATAACGAAGGCTGTTCAAAACAGTAGTAGATACGTGATGATACCTTTCCATCAGACGTGCGTATTACTCTCCCTCTTGCATTTAATTCGTTTTGTTAAGTTTGTGACTTTTTGTATTATTATATGATAACTCTTTTCAAAATTACAATCGTAGCAACCATTGGGTACTCCTTCTGTTCTCCATCGCAACATCACAATTACTTGTGCTTGACCCATTACGAATGTATCGTGACTTGCAAATCGACGACTTGTTCAAAGCGTAAGTGTTAGTTAATTAATGCAACTTAGTTTTTGTCTATATAATATGATGAACCAGAATTAATGATTAATTTTTGAACTTAACAGTGCTTATATGAAGACGGTTCTTCATCAGTTTGACAACCTTTCAATTGTTCATCTTGAGGTACAGTTATTAATCACTATTGTGTTAGTCGTAATTTGCTATTTTTGACTTTTTGTTTTTTGTTTTCTATATACTTGTCAGTGTCCAAAGCAAAAGGACTCTAAGAGTTGTGGTTACTATGTAATGCGATACATGTTTGAAATTGTCTTTAACATAGAGAAGCTCACAAAAGATGATGAGGTATATTAATATACTTTCCATTACATATACATTTTCTAAATCTGTCTATCATTTTTGTTTAAAACGAATACATATGTGTCTTTACATACATATTTGTTATCTTGTTCTCTACAGGTTCGAGAACATTTCAAGAACTCGGGCAAAACTTACGCGGTCAAAGATCTGCAATTTGTTAGAGAGCAGCTGTGTTTGTTCATCATCAAGTGTTTCAAGAAATAGAGTACGTATCTATGACTTCTTATAATTCTTGTGTAACTATTTGATATTGATGAAACAGTTGGGATCATGAGATAATTGACTCTCTAAGTTTACATGTCTTTCCTTCTACATCTTTGTAGATCCTCGTCAACGGTGGCAGCAATGACAGAGGAAGCTTAAAGGAGGAAAATGATTTCATGTTGTCTTGTGTGTTTTTACTTCACACTTTTTGGTTAAATTTGTGTACAAAATATCGATTAAACTGCTGGGCCAGCTGCTGTCATTGTTGTGTTGTAGCTTTTAAAATTGCAATGGCAATCTGTGTGTGAAGTATGCCACACATTACATATTTTGGTGAAATATGGTTGTTGTACAGTGCTGCTATTATGCAGGTTTGGTGGATGAGGGAATGAAAAAGTGTGTCACACAACACATATTTTGGTGAGATATGATTGTTTTATAATGCTGCTATTATGCAGGTTTTATGGATGTAATCATTTGTGATTACAGAGTGAATGAAAAATACAGAAAAAAAATTTAAAAAAAAAATACTATAAAAGACGGTTCACAAGAAACCGTCTCATATAGTATTATTGGCGCACCGAGAAATTGATTATAAAAGACGGTTCACAAGAAACCGTCTCATATAGTAATATTGGCGCGACCGCGAAATTGATTATAAAAGACAGTTTTGACACAAAACCGTCTTTTATACTAACACAATAAACGACGGTTCTGTGACAAAACCATCGTTTATAATCAATTTCGGGCGCGTCTAGTGATGTTTATAAACGACGGTTTATGGAAACCGTCATTTAAAGTCCCCAACCCGCGCGCCTGTTATGCTCTTAAATGACGGTTCTGAACCGTCGTTTAAGATAATATAGAATAAACTACGCCGGTATAAGAGACGGTTCAAAACCGTCGTTTTAAGACAGTTTGAACCGTCTCTTTTGACTCGCGCCGCACCAGTGTCATGAAGATGTTGATGATGCTAATGAGTTTGATACTGAATGTAGCAATTCAGAAGATAGTGATGTGGACGGTGATGAAAGTAGTAATGAGTTTGATACTGAATGTAGCAATTAGAGACTGCTCTTTGTAGTTTTTTTTTGGGTTTAGGATAAGGGGCCAAGTAGTGATGGGTGTGAGATGGTGTGCTTTTAAGCATTTCTAGCTACTGAACGTGTAATGGTTCAGATGTAATCAATGCTAAGTAACTCTGTGTTTGCTTTTGCTTTTGCTTTTGCTTTTTGGATAAGGAAACAAGTAGTGATGGCTGTGAAGCGTTTTTAGCTATTGAAATGTGTTGTATCTGATCTGCAAGCTTTGAGTCATGAGTTTGAATGCATTGTACTGATGTGTTTTACTTACTGTTGCTAATGAGCTTATATGACTGATCTGCAAGCTTTGAGTCATGAGTTTGAATGCAGTTTGAATGTTACAACAGTTTGAATGTTACAGCAGTTTGCAAACAGATGTTACAACAGATGAACAAACCCAAAAGTTGTTTCATTAAAACAGTGAGAATGTTACAGCAGTATGCGTTCAATGCTGATTACAGCACATATCTAATCCCCACACCATACATAATTGGCAACTAATCATTACACAAGTGCAACCCAAATGAACAACAACGCTAATACTACCACAAACAATATCTTCATTGTTTTCATCTCCTCAATTTTGGACAGCAAACAAGCATACTGATTCTTCAATTCCAGCAACATACATTCAACACAATCATTAGAAGAAGAAGCTCCTGCTGCAGCATGGCTAGGTGGATAAATGTCTCTCCACCATACAAAAAATTTGCACTTTTTGGCTGCGCAATTGAAATACGGTTTCTCGTAGTTCTGAGCATTGCGAGTAACCTGCAACTGTGCACTCCAATTACAGTGGCATTTGACATCCCTCACTGGGGGTGACTGCCCACTAGAAGAAGACATTCTGCATGGAACATCAAACAAATAATGCAATTCAAGTGTAACAAAAGATTAAGCTCAGAATGGTCTTAATGGCCTTCATCATTGCTTTTTAAAGTTGGTTATGATTCTCTATACGACACCAAAATATCCATGGAGCAACCCTCTCATAAACCGCTTCAACGCGTTCACGCGGAGCAATTACATGAGGGGCCGCTACTACATAGATCGGGTCACATAAAGTCATAACTAAATAGACAGAGGCCATTATGAATGCAGTATCAAGTTCCCATCAGAAACATACATCATATTCACCAAAAAAAGATAATCACTTGACAGAGGGATTCCACCAGCCAGAGAATTCAATGATCAGTATAAACCTGATACTGAATCAGAACAGCAGCAGTGAAAGTGAAAAAATTCATCACCTCAATGTTAGAATACGCAGCAGAACATATAAACCAGAGATGTGTATGAACCATAACCAGAAGGTCAAAAATTCATACAGATAGTGAGTCAGGGCAGAAGGGATCGAATTCAATTTCCCCAAATCGACACAAGCCAATCGTAGACCATTGCAAGGAAATCACAATTTCCCCAAATCGACACAAGCCAATCGAAGACCATTGCAAGTAAATCGAATTCAATTTCCCCAAATCGACACAAGCCAATCGAAGACCATTGCAAGGAAATCATAATTTCCCCAAATCGACACAAGCCAAACGAAGACCATTGCAAGGAAATCAAGATTTTCCCAAATCGACACAAGCCAATCGACACAAGCCAATCGAATACCACTGCAAGGAAATCGAGACAGAGAACCGATTCAAGGCTGCAAGATTGGGGACGGTGGAAAAATCACAATCTCCCCAAATTTCCAACCCTAAATCGAGTGGGTATTGACAAGTAGAAGAAGGGCGCAACAATCGCAACCTTAATCACACGAAGCAAGAAGTAGAAATTGAGGGGAATCACAAACACCAGACAACGTCGAAGATGGGAGGACAACTTCCAACCCTAAATCGAGAAGGGTATTGAAAAGTAGAAGAGGGGCGCAACAATCACAATGTTACCTTAATCAGGCAGAGTATGGCGATTCAGGATTCACGAATTGCACGAAGCAATTGTAGAAATTGAGGGTAATCACAAACACCAGACATTGTCGAAGATGTCGAAGATGGGAGAACTTCCAACCCTAAATCGAGATGGGTATTGAGAAGTAGAAGAGGGGAATCACGAATCGCACGAAGCAAGATGTAGAAATTGAGGGGAATCACGAACACTAGACAGTGTCGAAGATGAGAGGAGAACGACGAATGTCGAACAAACGGGGTGGTCTATTGTCGAACAAACGGGGTGGTCTATTCTATCTGAATGGTCAACATTAAAAAAAGAGTCAAACATTAACAGTTGTGGACGGTAATTGCTTAATAGGGTGACGGAAGCAATTCATATATAAACTGATGGGTGGGCAATGTTAATTCTCAAAGTACATGGGTGGGCAGTGTTAAACCCCGAAACCACGTGGGTGGGCAGTGTAAATTTTCCTTTATAAAATAAGGTTTTAATATCCAAATTTCGGCTATAACCTATGGTTAGCCCCTAAAGTTATTTTTAATTACCGAAAACCCCAGGATAATTCCAGTATTGTTATTTACCCCTTAAATCCATTTTAAACTTAATCTACTTAATTTAAATGGCCGAAAAATGTATGGCCTTATTACTATATTTAGCATAGAATAAAATTACACATAAATGTCTCAAATGACATAATAATGTCACTGATTATAACATAACTACCCAGAAAATTTTATAAATTATGTTCAACCCTTTAAAAAAAATTTCTTGACCTTATGGGTCATTAATACACCAACCTAACTAACCAAAAATGTTATAAGGCTTTTTAATACATAATTAGGTTGTCTAAGTCTCTTTAACCTCACGGCTCACATATATATGTAATAGAATTTTATAAAAACCTTAGTATATTATAAGGTAAGGTTTTCTTACCAAATTCTTAAGTCATAAGCCACCAACTCCACCAAACACTTCTTAACCCTCTCGGCCTAATTATAATACAAGATTAAATTAGTTTTTGAAGCACTAATCACTTAGCTTAGTACATATACATCATTAACAGTAAAAATACACACTTTGCTAAAGATTATACTTGGATCTGATTTACACACTTTTGTGCAGAATATTCCCATATTTCCAAGAGTATTTCGGCATCATTTCATGCAAGGAAAGAGCATGTATTAGTTATATATTATATGGATCATTAAGGATCATGTTTAAGCCTAACAAAGGCATGATTTTTACCTTGGTATGCAGCTGCTTATAATGGCTATTCACGCCTGTTTTTACCAAGCAAAAGGAGGTGTTATACCACCACTTAATTTAGACATTAAAACCGGTAGAAGCAAGGGAAAACAATGGGTAAAACCCTAACCGAAATGGTCAAGATTGGAGAGTTCTAAGCTTGGATCTTGTTACTTCTCAAAGCTTGGTTGTTCCCCACTGATTTTTACATGAAAAGAACTAGGAAAGAGCTAAGGAAAAGATGGAAATATTACTGGAATGGAGAAGGGAGAAGTAGGCTAGTTTCATGCAAGATTTTACCTTAAGAAATTACTTAAGCTTGCTTCCCTTTCTTCCCTTAATTCCAGTGGAAAATCTCCTCTAGATCAAATGCCAACTCGGCCTAGTTTGCTGGATGAAAATGGAGATGGGTAAGCACATTGAAGAGAGGAAGAAGGGAGGAGAAGAATGAGCATACTTAAGCCATGAAAGCTTACCTTGAACATGAGACAGCAGCCATGGAAGTTGGGTGATAACTGACGGTTATGGAGCAGCAAAGGGAGGGTTTGGTTGCTTACGACTAAAAAAGAAGAAAGGTAAGGGAAAGAAAGAAAATAAAACTGGTTATTAAGGGGCATGAGTCATGGTTGGTCAATAAGTCAAGATGACTCCTCTTAGATATTTTCTGAAGTTTCCTAAGGCTGAAGCAACCCCTAAGCTGGAGGGAATGATCAGATAAGGTGGGAAGAGATAAGCTTATTAGATTAATATGGTAAAAGTGTACTTATTCTCACTTTAATAAAGTAACGTGGTGAGTCATATTAGTTGATTTGTAACCGGCCACTAACTAATGAAACAGCCCTCATTTAACGGCAAAGGAGGGTCAAGGTCAAGAGAATGATATTGACCATTGACTGGTAAAGAGATTTAAGTGTTATTTTGCACTATTTGGTTACTATTCACAAACCAATGCACATATTTCTGATTTTTTTTTGAAGAACTTTTAATTAGGCATTATAATGTTGTACATTATGTCACATTAGTATATTTAAGGGCATTCATCACCCTAAAATCAAACAAAACTTATTTTTGAGAAAATCTCACAAAAATGTGCTTTAAGAAAGCTTAGAGCACATTTTGTGTTCTAGTGAGTTTCTGAGCTTGGTTTCCATTGGAAATGGTTTTATAGTGTTAATTTATGAGTTATAAGGCTTAGGACAAATTTTTAAGTCCTAAGGAGTTCATTTGGGTATGTTTTCACCCTAAAAGGCCAAAGGGTGTGATTCTTGCTTTCTAATGAACATTGTTGTGTTTAATTTATTTTTATGGCATCTTTAGGCCTTAAGTTAAATGTTTAAACAATGTTTAAATAATTAGGGGTATTTCAATTACCAAGTACTTCTTGGTCGTTAAAAGTATCTTCGAATAGCCCTGTTATTACTACACTTGCCATGAAAAGTGTGCCATGCAGGTTGGCTTTCGGTTCAACACTTCCCGATTATGGTGTTGCTTCCGTCTTTGGTATCCTTGTTAGCTCTTCTTTTGATCTTGTAGTCTTGATAATCAATCTTCAGAGTAGCTTCCCATTTGTCTTGACATAGCAGTCGTTAATCCGGGTAACTCTCCATTCTTGGAGATTCCTTTTTCACTTAGTTCTGGGTCATCGTTTATTGCTCGTTCCCACACGTTTACCATGGTTACCGAGGCTTATCTCTTGTTTAGGCACTACGTTGTAGTCCTATCAGAGTGTATTCCGTAGATTTTTTCATGGTTGTCTGAGCCATATCGATCAGGTATTACAACCTCTTTGGGGGTCGTAGGTTTGAAGTTGTCCACTCTTGACTAGTTCCTTAGTCGGTTAGTATACCGTTGGTGGTATTTTCTAACTATTGCGATCCCGTAGACATGTGTCTCGGGTTTTGTTACTTCTACTTTTACCGCTTCATTGCACCATCAGTGCTTTCCTTCTTGCTGGTCAGACATGGTAAGCATGTCAACCCATGTTACTGTAAATTTCAGTCTCCTATGGATAGGATTTCTCAATCTCCCGCCATTAACTATGGTTGTTGTCGTTTAAACGGAACCGTCTCCAGGATTTTTGGTTCTTAGAATTTACTGTATGACAGGTTCTGGTCCTTATTGGAATATTTTATAACTGCCAGATCGGGTTTTCCCGAGTAAGAGAGGACTTTCCATCTCTCTGGCATTCTTTCCCGAGTTATAAAACGGGGGATATGGAGGGCGGGTTTGGATATTGTAGGTTTCCAGTACACACTGGAATTCCCAACTAGCGTATCTCTCACGCTATCGCTCAACCCTTAACCCCAAGTTTCTAACTCCTAACTCGGTATTTCCTAAGATCGGTAATTCCAGTAATCAGAGCGTAACTACACTCTGATACCACTTTTTGTAACACCCCTACCACTAATCTCATCATTAACTCATAATCATCTCCTTCATCATTACATTCGTAGTGAAAAAATACTAACACAACGGTGGGTGAAGCAATGCCGTTAGCCACCCACCTGACTAACAAGGTCAAATTCAATACAGTAATGGTCTGATGGACCGGAATTCCCAAGTACTTAAACAAATACAATCCTCATTCCATTTCCAAACCAAGTCACATACAATCCTTGATTCAATACTATACCCAGTCTTTACATTCCATTGCCGATAACACTATCGGTCTTACTCTTTTACAATTACATAGGCAAACTAAAATAAACTACCATTGCCACTGCAGCAACCCCGTCCTACTCTCGAACGGTAATCAGCTCCATTGTACCTGAAAAAGAATGGGTGGCCCCAAGGGGCTCACCACCTTTGCTGGTATGGTAGTCGTGCAACCCGCTACTACCGGGCCACACCCAACTAATTGTCGTCTAAGCATGCGATTGATTTTATTTAAATGAAAACATGAAATGCTATAAACACACAGCATGCTCGCATTGAACAAGTATTCAAACAAGATAATACAATCAACAAGGTTGCAAGTCAATTCATTAGATTACTTTACCTTGTTCCTTGGGCCTTGAGGGTTCTACCTTGATCACACCTCATTTCTATTATTCATTAACTCATCCATCTCAATTGAATAGTTTTACTTGTTCTTAGATCCATAGACACTCTTGGTCTCGATCTAGTTTTCTTAATTATTTTAATTTTGAATAATTTTAAGTTAAGCCTCTCAAGCCTCCAGGTAGAGGCACATACACATCTCACCACCTGGCTTTTATAATTTAGTCTCTTGGTTCATCTTTCACTCATAAACCATAATACCCAACTTATCCCTTTAGACGGATAAGGTCTGTCAGTCTTACTCCAATGGGCACCACTACGTGGCTCACCGCCCCACGGGCACCACCATGTGGCTCACGGCCCCTGACAAGGGAGTTCAACCACGGAATCAGAAACAATCACTCTATTGTTTCCTCTCCCTAGAATGTGTGACTCACAATCCCCTAACCCACTCTTATGGTTAGAAATAATATATACTCATATATATTAGTCATAATCATCTCTCTTGATGCTATCTCACAATCTTAAAAAGTTTTCCTAATTCATTGTATTCACCGATTTAAGGGTCGCCCCTATACTTCTATTACTTAGATGTTATGGACGTTTTCTTATATTGAGTCGGATCCTCATATAGGAGGCCAACTAACCATTTAAAAGGGATTTAACAGTCCCGTATATATCTTGATACTTTTCTCCTTAGTTCACAACGTTGAACTATAGTTATTCTCTTATTAAAGGTTCCTTATATCTTTTCCACTATCATTTATTTCGTGAACTATTTCGTTTCGATTCTCTAACCGTTATTTGTCTTTTTTTCAAGAGTTGGTCTACTATTCTAAGTTAGATCGCAAGCTCAAAGTAAAGACGGTTAGTTCACACAAGGAACAGCAAGACATCAAGATATACAATACAATATCCGTTTTCATACATTTATTTGATTAGGTCGGTGCACATAAGCAAATTGCACATAAGCCGAGTGTAACTCGGTAAGACACAGATTGCAAGAAAACCATACCTTTCACCAAGGAATTACTCTAGCATTTGTCTCACGCTCCTCAGGTAATTTTCGCATCACTGATCACATTCCAAGTGTTTCTATTAACATCAAGATATTATAGTATTTAACGACTAGTGCTCCCGTATTTAACCTCGTTGTCCCGTCATTCTTATCTTTAGTTATGTGATCTTATGTTCTCACTTTCACATTCAATCTTACACATGTTTAATCATCCTAATGACTTTGGCCTCTTTCAGTCGGTTTTCTTGGAGCTTTCAAGTGTGAGCTCTATGCCTTAAGGAATGGATGAGAGCTGGTGAGGGTGGTGGCTGTAGGGAACCGCAAGAGAAGGAGGAAGCAGAGGTGGAATGTTTACCTCATTCCCGTCTCTACAATCAATGGCTGGAGTTGGGAAGATGCCACCGTAATGGAGAAGAAGGTGAGCTATGGTGTTGCAGAACAAAGGAAGGATATTAGTTGGTGTTCTGCCCCATGGAGTCGCGAGCAAAGAAGGCAGGAAGGATGGAGGGACTTACCTCTTCTTCCTTGCGCTAGATGCTGTACCAGAAGTATGCGGGTTACAGTCTACAACATTTGTAAGAGCAGAGGAGGCTGAAAAGAAAAGGAAGAGTAGAGAACAGGAAAGGAACCGAGAAGAGAAGGATGAGATGTCTACTACTAGTCTGAAATGAGAAAGGTAGTTAGAAAGAAGAAAAAAAACTGGCGTGTGAGTATGTTGTTGTCGTAGGTGGTATGGGGAAAGATGAAGAAGAAAAAGAAATGAGTATTAGACGTACTTGTGTACTTATCTTTATTTCCTTGCTTAGTTGTGTTTTTTTTTTACTTCTTCATCCACCAAATGTAGCTGGCAAGGAGAAATGAGAGGGAGATTTTAATTTCTCTCATCTCTTAATATTGTAATATAAATTGTACATATGTAACTATGATTATGTGTTAATTAGTGTCTTGTGATATCATTATGTTTTTGTTTAAAATGTATATATATATAGTATTTGTGATTTGTTTAGACTATATGTAATATTTATATAGTTTAATGAGTGATATCATTGGTATTTAATACATGTACTAGTATGTTACATGTGATATTAGATTTAGGAGTTAATTTCTCCTTAATGACATTCTCTCTTTGGTGTATAGTTTAATGTCCATCTTGGATTATATATTGATACGATAATATTTATAACAATTATTGTCCATGATTTAGTTTAATCCATATTAATTAAGGTAATAAATATATGGGGTATTTCATGCCTGGCCTGTTGACACACCAGAGCCTGACTCACCTCGCTCGTCGTCACGCATCATCCACGCTCACCACTACTCGAGACGCGAACTAGAATGGCTCGCCTCAGCGTTGGACACGACCCGTTCAAAACGCCCTACACCTTGAATCGCTCCACGCATCGACACTAAACTGCAGAGCTCGTGTTGATTGAAGTGGCGAGCACCTTCAATTCGCCCCGCCTGCAGACACCAACCGCAACGTCTCACCTCGCCAGCAGAAACGACCCCGCCTCACCCAGGAGCTCGATGCGAGCTGACCCAGCTCGCCACGGCAACAGACACGAACTGGTGCGGTTACCCTGGCGGCGGACATGAGTTGCTCAACCTCGCCCCGCCTATCGGGGTGAGCTAGTGGTTTTTTTTAATAAATATTTTTAAATTAATTAAATTAATTATAACTCATGACATATTTAAATTAACAAGTACTAATAAAACAACTCACATATTAAATAAGAGAACGACAATTATAAAGTCAAGGGTTACAATAATGTCTAATTCATTTAAGAATCTCATCTTTCTTGTGAGTTTGTCAACTTTGACCTTCCTGGTCAATGGGTATGACTAGGAAGGTCAAAGTTGACAAATTCATAAGAAATATGAGATTCTTAAATGAATTAAACATTATTGTAGCTCTTGACTTTATAGCCATCCCAACCTTGCTTATAATAACTTTACTTAGACTCTTGATGTCTAATGTTTTATAATATATGAATCCCATCTCTGAATACATGACTTATAAGTTAAACATATAATTGTAACACTCGTTAGAACAAGTTAGGGTTATAATATGCTCACGAACTCCCTTGTTGAACCGGTTTTTATGTAGGTATTAAACTGTTGTGTTTGACTTGTTTTATGGGGAGGATGATGCTACTCTGTACCTTTAGCATCTATGTCAAAGTGAGAAGCAAGTTGGATAGATTTCTTAGAACAAAACTAACAAGATAAGTTAAGTATAAGTTTGGGTGTTAATTTGTGGCGTTGGTGTAACCAAAAATGGGAGGAAGTTTTATAGGTTGATTTCTTTGTATTTTAGAGACCATTAAGGTTGATAAGACTTATAATAAGTTGTAGGATCACTTAGATTAAGGTTGATTAAACTTATAATAAGTTGATTAGAGACCATTTTGATGCTCATGTAAGTGTGGGTTCTGATCAGTTTTTATTATGTTGATTTATTATTACTTACTTGCGTAGCTTATTTTAATTGTGCTTTGTTCAACTTGTGCAGTGATGGATAAGTTTAAGAAAGCTATCTAGAATGTGTACACCAAAAAGAAGAAAGATAGAAATGTGGAGCAGCCAATGATAGCTTCTTACCATCGTGAGCGCGGTGCTGGACTTGATCCTCCACCGCACTCGTCTTTCCACCCATAGCTGGGTCATGCTGAGCCTGCACGACACTCGTCATTTCAGCCACATTAGGGTCATGCTGAGCCACGACGTCACTCATTATTTCACCCACAGCAGCAGCCTATCATGGACCCATCCCTTACCCAGTCCTTACATTATTCTGAACCAGTCGCACACATACCAAGGAGCAGGATGCCTGTGGCATCATCCTCTATAGGTGGTTGGTCATCTGCTAATCTGGCCGAGCACCATAGCTCTAGTTATGATACAGGTCAGAGTAGCCACCACGTGGGGCATGTGGAGGCACAGACTTCTGCTGGTGATAGCTATCATGACCATCGCCACGCGTGGCATGTGGAGGCACAGACTTCTGTTAGGGGTAGCTACCATGACCCCCGTACCCCTCCGGATGTTGCAACCGCTGACATAGACATCGATGAGGTGGAGGCTGAGGAGGTTGAGGAGACGGTTGAGGATGAGTATGCTGATGAGGACGACCCTGATCATGAAAGCGCAACTGATGAGGAAGTTTCTCTCGCTATGGAGCCCGTTCTTCCCATTTTCTGGAGGCTAAATGATGTGCCAGTACCTGGTGGTCCGCTACTAACTAGTGTCATCACCAGTTTTGGGGGGCATGTCGCCATTGACCTTTGGTCAATGACTAAAATACCCCAAACTTAAATATAGAGATTAAAATTATTTTAATAGGTATTTAAGGACCTAATAACGCCTAAGTAATATTGGTAAGGAAAAATAAATCCAAAAGAAATGAAGAAACTCTTAAAAAGTGAAAAACGCTAAATAAGCGTTAAATAACCATAGGAGGTATGAGACCTCGGTTAGAGTATTATGTGGATTCCTAAGGCTTATTCCAGCCTAATTAGTGTACGGGAATGACTCCCGAAGAAAACGGATCCAAATAATGTATTAAAACACTAATAAAGCTTTAGCGCACGTTTTTCAAGGAAAACCCGAAAACGTGACTTTAAGTGGTCAAACAAACCCATAAAAACTATAGTTCATTAAATAACTGTAATTAAGCATTAATGGAATCTTAATAACCAATAAAATTAATGAAATGAGAAAATTCCGGAAAACGGGCCCGGTTAGTGAATAGTGCTAAAACCGGGCAAATTAACGTGTGTTTTCTGTAAAAGACGAAAACCGCTCCAGCTCTTGTGTACATAGGGGACCAGTTTTAATTAAATAAAGAAGCCCTCTCACATGACTAGTTAGCTACTAAAATAAGTCAAAAAGCATAAGTGGGATAAAGTACAAAAAGTAAAAAAATACTCTCTTTCCTTACTTTTCCTTCTCTTTCTCCTATTCTTTCTTTTTCCCACCGTGAGTACTCCCTCCCTCCTGCTTCCTCTATTCTTCTTTCTCTAATTATGGGCAATTTCGGAGCTCCTCACCAGCCTCCAATGGCAGCCCTCACTTCCTCCCTTGTACAAGCTAAATCTAAGCTCCAAATGTAAAATAAATTACATATTCTTCCTCCTCTCTCCAAGCCCTACCTTTTTATATTTTCAAAATCTCCAAATGAGAAAGTTCATCTCCATGGGTTTTCCCCACTTGAAGAGAAAATGGCATCAATGTAAAGCTTGGAGTCTCCTCTCTTCATTAAGGTAAAAATCTACATGAAAAACTCAAGTTTTCTCCATTCTCTTTTATAACCAATTTTGTCCCTTTGTAATGCTCTATTTTCTCTCTCTCTTTTGAGCATAATTCCAACCTTGCAATGGTGGTGGAATCACCTTCTTGAACCAAGGGCTAAAACCCCTCTTAAAAGACTCCAAAGGTAAACCCTAGAATTGTTGTCTTAAGCATTTCAATGAATTAGTATTAATCTAGGGGTTAGTATTTTAATTGCACTTGTTTTGTGTTAATTGGGTGATGGGAATGCAGTTGGGCAACTCCATTCCCCATGTGACCGATTTGTTCAAGAAAGAGAGAAGGAGGAGAATTGGAAAAGAAAAGAAGAATTAAGAGCTTAAGGTAAGAGCTCCTTCCTAATGCTAAATTTTAATGCATTAGAGTAATGGGAATGGGTAAACAAATAGAAGAACCCAAACTATTGTATTAGTATTGTAGTTTATGGAAGTTTGAGTATTTGTGAACTAGTATTTGAATTATAGGCCTTTGAGCCAAATAAATTGTGTATGAGTGTTGGTATTGTTGTTTGAGGAAGTATTGATGAATTGAGAATTGCTTTGGTTGCTGGTAGGACCCTTGTATGGGTGTGGCTAGTTTAGGAATGAATTTGGTGAAAAAGTATGTATATGGAGAAGTTAGAATTGTAGGTAAACTATGACAAAATTTTAGTAGGAAAATGTGCATTTATGGATGACTTGGTGAATGGGAGAACCAAGGTGTGTATTGGATTGAATAAGGATGTTTAGTAACCATGGAGTGGTAGTTGTAGTGTGAGAATATAAGAGGGTAAAATCTGTAGCAAGAAGTGTAGTAAAGCATTGTAAAATCTAGGAAGAACTAGTGTGCAAGATTTAGTAAAAAGGAGTGTTGGACTTGTGGATTGATAGTGTAGTTGCTTGGAAATGAATTGAAATGGTGAAATGGAATTAGAACAAAGTGCAAAACGCAAAGAGAGTTGTAGGAATGCACAAGTGTGCAAAGTGTGAAAATGAGTATTGAAGTTGTAGAAAGTGAGTAAGGAATTTGATTAATGATTTGAGGAGGTTTAGAGCATGATTAAGGAGTGTTTTAAGGTGTTTAAACTTGTAGGAAACATGTGGAAAGATTGTGGAATAAGTGGGAAAAGATTGGGGTGAATTTGGAGTTCAAAATGTGTAGAAAAATATTTTTAAAAATGGGGTATGTTGTGGACCGCCCCTAGGGACCGCCCCTATGGGGAGGTCCAGTCGAATTCTGCAGGATAATGTAGTTTCTGTTGTGGACCGCCCCTAGGACCTCCCCAGAGGGGCGGTCCAGACCAGAGAGCAAAAAAAAAATGTTTTAAGGCTTCTAAACATGGGGGATTGAATAGTATTGGTTTTAAGTGATGTTTAGGAGTTGTTTGGTGACTTTTAAAGGTCCTAAGAAGTGTAAACAAGTTTGAGGAGGGATTAAGAAAATTGTGAATTAAAGAACATTAAGTTAAACCGAAATAACGGGACAACGGGGTAAGTACGGAGTAGTAATTGCTAATGTACCGTATGTACATAGTATTAATGATAATGTTTGAAACATTATTAGTGGTTCAAGAGTAAGACACGAGGAACAAGTGTGAAACAAGGAATAAGGGAACACCCGGTAAAGTAAATCCTAGTGAAAGGTATGATTTCTTCATGCTCTGTATCCTAACCTGGTTACCCTGATTTGTGTGCTTATTTGATCACCTAAATAAGATAAATGCATGAATCGGACTTTAATGCACTCACGTGTGCTTGTTTATATTTGTTCTTGCTATTTTGTCTTGAACATTTAGTTTGTATAATTCATGAAATGAATGGATGAAGATGAAGTGTGTATATACCTTGTAGTGTACTTGTGTAATGTATTGTACCTTGTATGGAAATGAATGTGAGTAATGTACTATTGTGTGGCTAGGATGTGTGACTTCTACTAATTCCTAACTACCTAACTCCTAACGTAAGTATTGAGTAAATTGAAATGAGTAGAAGTCCGATATAGTTTCGGCCACGCGTGAGGATGAGGAGACACAAGAGGTTGGATCCGATTCCTGGCTTTTAATCTTTTCCATGGCCCAAACCCCTTAAATGGGTAGCATCCTGGATTAGTGAGCAACAGTAAAGCTCGGGGGTAGGACGGTGTAGTCCCTGCCCAGAGGTCACCATGACTTGACTTGAGTAAGTAGTAAGTAAGTAAAGTATTGTATGAGTAATGGTCTTGGCTGGTGTAAGTCATTGACCCTGAGTAACAGAGTAATCTCCACCCGATTAACCCGGGTGGACAAAAAGGAGCTAACAAGTATCGTGTATGTATTGTGTAAGCGTATTTTGGTAAAGGTAAGTATGTATTTGTTGACTTGTATTGTCTTCCTTGTATGCATTGAAGTGTATGTATGAAATACCCCGAACTTAAATATAACGATTAAAATTATCCTAATAGGTATTTAAAGGCCTAATGGTGCCTAAGTAATATTGGTAAGGAAAAATAAATCCAAAAGAAATAAAGAAACGCTTAAAAAGCGAAAAACGCTAAATAAGCGTTAAATAACCATAGGAGGTATGAGACCTTGGTTTGCGTATTATATGGATTCTAAAGGCTTAATAAGGCCTAAATAATATATGGGAACAACTCCCGAAGAAAACGGATCCAAATAATGTATTAAAACGCTAATAGAGCTTTAGCGCACATTTTTCGAGAAAACACGAAAACATGACTTTGAGTGGTCAAACGAACCCGTAAAAATTATAGATCATCAAATAACTATTATTAAGCATTAATGGAAGCTTAATAACCAATAAAACTAAAGAAACGAGAAAATTCCGGAAAACGGGCCAGGTTAGTGAATAGTACCAAAACCGGGTAAATTAACGAGTGTTTTCTGTAAAAGACGAAAAATGCTCCAACTAGTAATACTGTAGGGGGCCGGTTTTTAACAGTTAAATAACTCCCTCACACACTCACACAACTAGCTAATTAAATAAAAGGTCAAAAAGCAAAAAGGAAGAAAAGTACTAAAGTAAAAAGCACCCACCTTTTTTCTCTCACCTCTCATTTCTCTACTCTCTCACCTATTCTCTTTCTTCCACCCGTGAGAACTCCCCCTCCCTTTCCTCTCAGCCGATTTTGAAGCTCTCAACATGGCTTCAATGGCTACTCCATCTTCTTCTTCATGCTCTACCTCCATGTGAGCTCCAAATGCAAAAATAAATATATATTCTTGCTCCCCTCATCATCCTCTACACTTCTCTCTTTTCAAAATCCAAAAATGAGAAAGTTCATCTCCATGGTTTTTCCCCATTCAAAGAGAAAATAGCATCAATGGGTAGCTTGGAGTCTTCTCTCTCCATTAAGGTAAAAATCTACATGAAAAACTCATGTTTTCTCCATCTTTCTTTACAACCGATTTCTACCCCTTTGTAATGCCTTTTTTTCTCTCTCTCTTTTGTGCATCAATTCAACCTTGCAATGGTGGTGGAATTACCTTCTTGAACCAAGGGCTAAAACCCCTCTTAAAACACTCTAAAGGTAAACCCTAGAATTTGTGTTTTAAGCATTTCAATGGATTAGTGTTAATCTATAAGTTAGTATTTTAATTACACTTGTTTTGTGTGCTTTGGGGTGATGGGAATGGAGTTTGGCAACTCCATTCCCCACATAGCCGATTTTGTGCAAAAATAGAGGAAGAAGAGAATTGGAAAAGGAATGAAGGAATTATAAGCTCAAGGTAAGAGCTCCTTCTTAATGATGAATTTTAATGCATTAGAGTAATGGGGATGGGTAAACCAATTCAAAGAACCCAAACTATTGTATTAGTATTGTAGTATTGGAAGTTTAAGTATTTATGACCAAACGTGAGGATTGTAGGCCTTAGAGCCAAAGAATTGTGTATGTGTATTGATATTGTGATTTGAGGAAGTAATGATGTATTGGAATTGATTTGAGTGCTGGTAGGACCCTTGTAAGGGTGTGGCTAGATTAGGAATGATTTTGGTGAGAAAGCATGTATGTGGCTAAGTAAGAAATGTAGGTGAACTATGACAAAATTTTGGTAGAAAATGTACATTTATGGATGACTTGGTGAATGGGAGAACCAAGGTATGTATTGGTTTGAGTGAGGATGTTTAGTAATCATGGAGTAGTAGTTATAGTATAAGAATGAAAGGGGTATAAAATCTGTAGCAAGAGGTGTTGAATTGCATTGGAGAAACTAGGAAAAATTAGTGTACAAGAGTTGGTGAAATGAATGTTAGACTTGGGTATAGATAGTGTAGTTGCTTGTAAAGGAATTGGAATGGTAAAATGAAGTTAGCACAAAGTGCTAAAATGCAAAGAGAAATGTAGGAATGCACAAGTGTGCAAAGTGTGGAAATGAGAATGGAAATTTGTAGAATTTGAGCAAGAAGTTGAGTAAGTATTGGACCATGGATTTAAGGAGTTTTAGTGAGTGTTTAAGTGTGTTTAAATATGTACAAAACATGTGGAAAGATTATGGAATGATTGGAGGTGGATTAAGGGTTGATTAGGGGTTGAAAAATGACCTTAATAGTAGTTTTTAGCATGGTTCGGGACTTAGGATATGTACCAACTCCTGGACCGCTTCAAAAAAAGGCCCGAGAGTGAATGCAGGAATTGGTCCGGGACCAGATGTAAAAATAGGCCGAAAGTCAAGTTAAGTGTTGGTCCGGGACTTCGGGTCCGGACCAAGTCCCGGACCACCCCCAGAATTCAGCAGAGAGTGTTTTTAAGGGTTCTAAACATGGGGGATTGATTGGTAATGGTTTTAGAAGTTGTAAAGGCCTTGTTTGGTGACCTTTAAAGGCCCTAAGAAGTGTAGACAAGTTTGAGGAATGATTAAGAAAGTTGTGAGTATAAGAACGTTAAGTTAAACCGAAACAACGGGATAACGGGGTAAGTACGGGAGTGGTAATTATGTATGTATTGTAACACTTAGTATTAATTGAACCATTTGGCATGTAGTCATTGGTTCGAGACTAGGACTCGAGGAACAAGTAAGGACTAAGGAAAAAGGA
The DNA here is from genome assembly GCA_023374045.1 of Limonium bicolor. Lineage (NCBI taxonomy): Eukaryota > Viridiplantae > Streptophyta > Magnoliopsida > Caryophyllales > Plumbaginaceae > Limonium > Limonium bicolor. The sequence goes on from CM041776.1 coordinate 472,670,892, forward strand.
GACACCCGGTGAAGTAACTTTCAGTAAAAAGGTATGATTTCTTCATGCCCTGTATCCTAATCTGGTTACCCCGATTTGTGTGCTTATTTGATCACATAAATAAGATAAATGCATGAATCGGACTTTATTGCACTTACTTGTGCTTGTTTATATTGTTCTTGATGTATTTGTCTTGAACAATAATTTGTATAATTCATGAAATGAATAAATGAGATGAAGTGTGTATGTACCTTGTATTGTACTTGTGTAATGTATTGTACCTTGTATGTATGTGTATATGTGTATTGTATTACTGTGGCTTGGATGTGTGACTTCTACTAATTACTAACTACCTAACTCCTAACGTAAGTATTAAGTAAATTGGAATGAGTAGAAGTCCGATATAGCTTCGGCCACGCGTGAGGATGAGGAGACACAAGAGGTTAGATCCGATTCCTGGTTCTTAAACTGGTCCACGGCCCAAACCCCTTAAATGGGTAGCATCCTGGATTGGTGAACCAAGTAAATCCCAGTGGTGGGACAGAGTAGTCCCCAGGCCGGAGGTCCCGACGACTTGACTTGAGTAAGTAAGTAAGTTAAGTATAAGTATGTATGCGTAAGTATTGTGTAACGAGTAAAAGAGTAATCTCCACCCGATTATACCCGGGTGGACAAAAAAAGCTAACAAGTATGGTGTATCGTGTATGTATTGCGTATGTATTGTATATGTATTGTGTATTGTGGATTTCGGGAAGGGTAAGTATGTATCTGTTGGCTTGTATGGTTTACCTTGTATGGATTGAAGTGTATGTATGTATTCCTTGCGTAAAGTAGTGTAGTATTATGCATGAAGGCATGTATGCATGTATGTATGAATAAAATGAACTGCATGTATTCGACCAAGTGGTTGGCGTACCCTCACTAGTACGCGGGTATGCGGAAGTCATATTCAGCGTAAGCTGACCCCCTAGGGGAACGTTTTTAGTGTGCAGGTACCCGAAGCGGATATGGTCAAGGTAAGCGACTGGTGGCTACACTTGGATAGTTAGAAGTAGAATGTAGAAGCGTACTAAGTGGTACACCCATTATACTTAGAAAGTAAGTAGTTTGTGAGGAATGGGGTAGTGGAGACTCTAATGAGTACTATGAAATGAAAATGTGTTGTATTGGTATAAGAATCTTAGTAAACTCGGAGTATTATATTGTATTGAACTTATAGAGTATTGTAATGAATGAGAAGTTCTAGTATTTGATTTGGTAATTGGAGTATGTACTGTAAGTGTGTACTACTCGGATATTTCGGTCCATCAGACCGATGCTGTATGTAGTAGTAGTAGTAGCCTTTTTAGTCACGTGGGTGGCTAACGGCATTGTACCACCCACCGTTGAGTATGTAAGTATCCGTTGCGTGAGTCTGGATTGTATAAGGAGATTGGACGGTAATGACAGTATTAGCGGTAGGGGTGTTACAAAAAGTGGTATCAGAGCGAAGTATCGCTCTAATGACTGGAAATACCGAGTTTAGGAATACCAAGTTAGGAACTAGAAGTTTAGGGCTAAGGGCTGAGTGTTAGCATTAGAGATATGCTAGTTAGGAATTCCGTGTGTGTATCGGATACCTACAATACCAGTTCCACCCACCGCAAACTCCACTGTATGACTTGGGAAAGGACGCCAGAGAGAAGGAAAGTCCTCTCATACTCGGGAAAACCCGATCTGGCAGTTGTGAAACAATCACACAGTAAACAAGAACCGACATATGATAGATTCCAAGAATTAGAAGTCCCGGAGGTGGATCCCGATTGAACAACAATACCCGCACTTAATAGCGGTGGAATGAGCACTCCAACCACAAGGAGGCTATAACTTACAACAGCATGGGGTGACATGCTTAGCAGTCGCAGAACCTAGCTAAACAACCAACAACAGGAAAGAAAGCACTAACCGTGCAACGAAATGGAAAGGAGCAGTAATGGAACCCGAGACACAAGTCTACGGGACGGTAATAACTAATAGCACCAACAACGGTATGCTAGCCGACTAAGGACATAGTTGGGTGTAGTATAACATAGCTCAGACAACTACAAGAACATTCACGTGATATAACCCGACAGGACTACAGGAGTAGTGCCTAAACAAGGTGAAGGCTAAGTAACCACAACAAATGTGTGGGAACGAGCAACAAGGGAAAACACAGAACAAATAATTAGGGATCTCCAAGGATTGGAGAAGTACCCTGATCAATGACAGCCATGTCAACTTACTAAGGAGTTACTCAGAAGATTAATTAACCTAAGTAAATGATCATTGGATCAATGGAGAAGTCGACAAGACTATCAAATACCAGTGGAAACCATACCGTGACCGGTATAGGTTCACCAAAAACCAACAGTACCACACACTTGCCACGGCAAGTGCAGTAAGGGCAGGAACATGTAGAGGAACACTAACAAACCACAAGTACATAGTAATGTACCGAGACCGCAAAGAAGCGACTACCAGACCACGTATCCTAAGAACAGGAAGAATGGAACCTTGGAAAGGCCTAACGGCCTGACCATTGTATTAAGGACATACCAGTCAGCGAGAAGCTGGACTTGGTCAAGACCTCAAACATGGCTATGCCATGAAGAACATCTTTTAACACCGAACTATTATTTCAAACCCAAAATTTTTCTTTCAAAACCACAACCTTTCTTTTAAACCTTGGATTTTAAAACCAAACCAACATAATTACGGTGAGTATCATAGAATGATACGAGAGGAGTTGACAATAGAATACTTCACCTAGGCGTGTGACGAGCACTACGAGTGTACCCAATTACGGGATGTGGGACGATCGCACTCCGAAGGAGCTTGCGGGCCTGACATATAGTTAGGTAAGTGGTAACGTATCAACACGGTACCCCACGTATGTATACATGTGGCATACGAAACACGGGAAGTAGTCAACTCCGCTCCACGGACCAGGAGTATGTTTAAACCCGAACAGCTGGACACCTCAGACGATTAAGGAGAAGCAACTCAGCTAAGTAATTAGCATAAAAGAACTCAGAGAATCCATCTGAGGATAAGAAATAAGAATTAGATGTGCAAAAAGCACAGACTAATAAGTATAGACATAGGATGTGTCTCGAAGACATCAAGAAAATACATGACAGCTGGGAAGTATACCCAGCCTGAACACCGTAAGGCAAATGCCTAATGTGAACACCACAATGTTCAATGAACGGGACGAGGATCCCAAGAACAATTGCCAAGACTACCAAGAAGCGTAATCCATCATTGGAGAGGATATTAAACCTAGCCTAGAACACTATGAGAAAGTATAAACAGTCTACCCAAGAGCGGGAGACGTTATAACTCAAAAAGGGAATAACTCAAATATAATACCACAAGGCGGTATAGTAGACACAACATATCATAAACATTAGCCGGATGTAACGGCATAACTAACAGCACTCGGGAGCAATCCTTGAAGGGTGTCTGAGATAACAATAGTTGAACAAGCGTCATGATAAGAGCACATGAGCTAGAACGAACATTCGGTTAGGACACCGAAGGGATTTCACTTAACAGGAAATACCCTAAATTACCAGAAGGCCCGAATTAACACCAGATTGCCTAAAGGGTCTCCTATGAACGGAAGCGTGATGTCACGACTTACCATGGAGCCTAGCAATACCTCCAACCTATGGGGTATACATGGAGTGGAAACATGTATAAGCAGCTTGCAAAGAGCATAGCTTGCAGCAATAAGGCTTAAAAGCCATCAACCAACAATGTCATGTAAACCTTAACGGTTGCATAACCCACACTATTTGATATCAAGACTTGCAAGAGATATTGCCTCATGCGACAAAGAAATCAACAACTGGACCATCAATTCAAACCCAACATCCTGAGTGGCTTGGAGTAATGGCCAACTCAGTGTCACTGTCACTAGAGCATCAGTCTAGTATACAGTTGACAAGCTTTTAATTACCTTCATGCTTTTTGTAGCAATGGTAGCACAGGGGCATAAGAATTGTGATGATGCCAACATTGGCCTAGTCCACATTTGGACACTACGGGAAACCCGAGGAAAAGTACCCCTCGTTAATCGAAGACCACCAAGGTGGTGAAGATGTGAACCCTTAGAAGAGGCTTCCATCTACTATAACAATAGAGCCTACACATATAGATATTGCCAAGAGGCGATGAAACAAGGAAAAGACATTCCAAACCATCGCGACTTAAAGGAGTAAGTATACTCCATATGCAGTACATAAGCAGGTACTAACATAGTAACCTTGCTATGAGACGTATGAGTGGCGACAAACCCCTTAACAAGAACTTTCACCTATCAGTGATAAAATACTCTTCAATTAGAGAACGGGACTAGAAAACCCCTGAAGTTTCTTGGGATGTCCCGGTGATATGCGTACAAGTGAAACTGCACAGCTAGAGCCTATAACTAATGCTCAGCACTGGAAGATAGTAATGCCAAAAATAATCAATGCGAATGCACATTGGACACCACGAATGACCAACGCTCAAGAGAGCTTATAACCCGATGAATTACCTCATCCTTGGTCAACCAAGATACTTGGTAAATTGTATCATAAATGATGATAGAATGTGAGGTAAGCTAACCTACACATGAAACCTAAGTTGAAATGAAACATCTACACATTGGGAAATAATCACATTGCGGTATGTTACGACAACCGTCATACACACAAACAGAGGAAACCCTCAGTGTTCATGCCATAAGGAAATGGTGCCAATGACAATGACAATAAGTAAAGAGGAACTACCACAGTAACAGAAACAGTAAAAACAATGTTGTACAATGAGTAAGAATACGGTGCGCAACAAGCGACCGCTATGAGGAAGTAGCAGATAATGACACGGAGTATAAGTATGAGATGACAGGCAGAAATATTCTTTCCTATCACATAAGTGACTTACTGTCAAGCGTTTACGCCTCTACACTCTGTATGACTGAGTGTTCTGGTATTGCACTTGTGCAGCTAATGATCTAATGGGATGGCTAAGGATATGGAGAATGTAAACCGTACTAAACCCTTCTTTTCACCAATAAACATGGCATAAGCCAGTTAAGCAAGCTTAACAACAAACCGTGCGGCCTAAGGCCAAAGAAGCACAAAGAGTGTACAACACACTAACAATCACAAAATGTGAATTCCAATGGAATAAAGAGTGAAAAGAGACTTAAGAAAGTCACTAGGACCAACGCATAGAAAATGCAAGGTCATACAAGTAAAGAACACTTGTACTGAACTAGAAGAACTGGTATAATTCAGAAGCTATTGACAACAGAGAAGTACTTCAACTAAGTAGTGACTTAACCTTGCCCGACAATAAGTCGGAGGAGCTTAGCGAATGATCGTGGAAGTACAAATAGTATGTATACTAGATTGCCAGAGAGCTGGTTATAAACCTACAACTCATTGAGTTCAAACACGGTAAAAGAATACCGCATTTGTTTAGTAAACCTCATCCCCATAATAGACGAATAAAAAGGTGATGTGTAGCACATTAATGATAACACGAAGGGTAAGTAACCCAAGTTATCAGGGTCGCACAGCAGAAGCTAGTGGGCCCTAGCTAGGAGATAATATACCTAGTAAGCATAGTAGAATGGCTATTAATGCCTTGAAGCCTAATAGGCTGGAACCGAATTAATTATGAGTTAAATAAACTCATATAGGAATCCTTGGTGCAAAGACTAAACCATTGTTATGATTAGGACCCTTTGACAAGGGTACATTATGTAATAAACCGTAAAGAAGCTAAAACGCTTTAGATTGCCCAAATTGAGTAAACCAATTTAATAATAATAACATATGGTAGATTACGTGGGCGTAATACCTCTTAAGGGGGGTAGAGAGAAAACCGCATAATGTGAATTTTATGAATAAAACACATAAACTATAATATGCATAGCACAAATGAGAATTGATTTGATGATTGGTACTATGTTAAATAAACATAAGTATTCATTCATATTGAAATTGTGGTAATTAGGCATGAGAGATGCAAATACCATAGGATGGATATACCTACCTTGTAACACCATGTAAGAGTATTAGTAAAAGAAAAGTAATGGGTAGTGGACGGAGCTCCACAAGTATTGTAGCCTTTGAAGAAGTAGTACGAAATGAATGAGAGTAGTAGATGAACGAAGTCTAGGGGTAATGTATACCTAGGTAAATTATTGGAAGTGAATTGAGGACAACTAAATTTTACAAGTATGGTAATCCCTAGTTAGAATAATTGAAAGGATGGAGAGTAATGGATGGAAGTAGTGAAGGTTGATGAAATGAGCATTTAGGTATTGAACCACAGAGTAAAGTATTTAGGAAGTAGAGTGAGGATGATTGATGGACTGATTCCATCCTTTGGAGATGCATGAATTCGTAATCACAACTGTAACACCCCATCCAACAACACCACATAACGACAACTGCAGCGGAAATTCAAACTCATCACATTACTTATTCCAATGGTGTTACACGCCGTTAACCACCCACGTGGAACAAGGCTAAATACAATACATACACAATTATATCGGTCTGATGACTAGATTCCCGAGCAAACTACACAATACGTTCCTTCCCAATTCAACATTTATTATATACATACATTCCCACTGTACCGAGTATTTACAAACTGCTGCCGATAACAATTTCGGTCTTACTACACCTACTGTATACATACACTAAAAGTTTACCCATGTACAACGACTACCCGTCCTACTCTCGAACGGCTTTCAGCACTTCTGTACCTGAAAGGAAAGAGAAGAGAAAGGGGTGGCCCCAAGGGGCTCAGACCTTTGCTGGTATGGTAATCCCGCAGCCCGCATGCTACCGGGCCACGCACGACTAATTGTCGTCTTAGCTGCAGTTGATTATATTCAAATCATGCATACAAACCAGCAACAAATCACACATAATATTTCGCCTCAATGGGCTCAATCTATAACCAAAACTCACACTTAACCAACCAACCAATGATCTTAAACTAGAGTGGCTCTCACTAACGGAGCTACTTCTTTACGAACGACGGTACCCATCAATCGGGTTATCCTTAAACGCCTCTTGTCACAACCTGGGATTCATTTCCATGATCCACACATTCCATAACTACAACATAATCTCATTCCTTATATGACAACATAACAACCTTTCTAGTTTCTACATACACATGATAACCTCACCTCATTCTAAACATCCGATATGTTAGATAAATACCTTAGCATAGCAAGGGAATTGCATAGCACCATAAACATTACATAACATCATAAATTCGGTTCTCACAAGGAACCTTCCTCATAGTTAGTCCATACCATGAGCATAGAGATTGTTGCCAAACTCATACCAAGCTCGTTAATTACCTCATCACCATCCTGTTATTTGAACGGTTGACTTAACCCCAAGGTGTGTCGGATATGTGATCCCAAGCACAACCAAACACAGTATGCCCCTATGGCCCGACGTGAGTCAGTAAACTAGCTTTGGATAAGCTAAGGGAAGGTTGAAACCAAATTGGAATACCACCTAAACATACACCAAGGGAGCCGAACTGGACATGATAACGACCCCCACCATTCACACGCGTGGCCGGAAACAATCGCGGATCCTCACCCCCCATGAGCCATACTCTTATAAATAAGTAGTTAGAGATCCTTACGGAGCCTACCACAACCACACACCATACGTTATCATAACCGAGTAAGCACACAAGGGAGGAGAGAGTCATTACATTCACATACAAACATCACGCACAACATCACATAAACACTCATAGCCTGGTTAGAACGTCTTAAGTCGGAAACGTTGTTACCGGGATACCGTTCTCCTACGTTTACCTAATAGTGGTTAACTAGCCTTCAAGCGCATTAGAGGTTACGGTATCGGCACGTAAAACATACAATAAACAATAATGACTGTAAACTCGTTCATGATTTATACATAACGTGGCAAACATACAGAAAAACACATTGGCATACAAGCCGGTGTAATCCGTTAGGACACAGGTTGCAAGAAAACCATACCTGTCACGGAGTCCACTTATCCTGTCCATTTATGTTCCTCGAGCGATTCTCAACAACTGTTAACATCACATGTGTTTTTATTACATCGGGGTTTGGCTGATCATTTAATGTCAATGCTTAATTTGTCCCCGTTAACTTAGTTCATCACTAACATTTTAACTGGTTTTACTCTCAACATTTTAATACAACTTTAACCCAGTTATTGTCACTAAAAACCCTAACATGCCTCACATCCTTATAACTCATTACCTACCAATCCCCATCATCACACATCATTTCATACACCTTAAACAACATCTTTGGTCCGACCGACCCACCGACCGACCCACAACTGGGTCGGTCCATTACAGACCCCTTTTACTTCCTTACAAACATGACGTCCGACCCACGTCCGACCCACCATTCTGGGTCCGTTCATGTGCGAACATTTTCCCTCCTTTGTAACTTGACCGACCGACCATGTACCGACCCACCCTTTGGGTCGGACCATTACCGAAAACATTTCTAACATTTACAGAGGCCGACCGACAAAAACTGGGTCGGCCCCTGGGTCGGTCGCCTCTAAATTACCAACTTGAAATCTTCACCAAATCTTCTCCTAAGGCCTCTTAAGGTTTTCTAACATCATTTGGCACTATCAAACACACCTTAAGATATCTTAAACACTCACAAAACTATTTTTCTAATTCTTAAACCTTTACTTATATCTCCACAAAATTCCTAACACTTACAACGTTTTCCTTATGATTACTAGGTGGCATTTTCACCTATCATAACTACTATCCCAAAAAACACTTTCTCATCTAACATCATCTCTTAAGCATCATTTTCTTACTAACTAAATCTCCTTTTTACATCATACCTAAACATCACTTGTTCCTTGAACATCAACATTACCTAAACCTTAAACAACTTCTCCATGGCTTAAATACATTCTTAAAACACACTTGAATTTCTAGAACATTCCAAGACAACACCTAAGTCCTTGCATCCTCTAATCACCTTAATACTTGTTTCCTTCTCAAGTAAACATTCGTTCACCTTAACCCTTCCTAGTTCACCAAAACTCACTTACAACCCTTAGAACTTCTCACACATTCCCAAATTTGGCATAGCTTCTAGCATATACCCACATCCAAACACTTAGGTTTTCACCTTAATTCATCCAAGAACACTTAAAATCATCAAACACATTTTATACACAAACTTTCACACATTAAGCACTACATCACAATATAGTGCATAACTTAAATGCTTGGCACTTAGGCCCTTAAATGCATGGCTCTTAGGCCTTAAATTGCATAAACCTTAAACACTGAATTTCCCACATAATAATGCTTTGACCTGCAAATACATCCAACAATTCATATGCCTCTAATAAACCCCTGAGAGCATTTAACTAGCTCATTCACCATTGGCTCCTTAGGTATTTAACAAGCATTATAAGTTTATTCCTCCTAAGGCATTAAACCACATCAAGAATAGGTTGTTTACCTCTTTCCTCACAAAATTTCTTTCTTGTTTCCTTGTAGAACGTAGGGCATTTGGTTCCTTGCCAAAAACTAAACAATATGCCAACATTAAAATGAGTATATAAGCTTTAAGCTTTATCTCATTGTAAACCCTAGTTTACTATATTATCTTAAGGTATTAACATGATTGTTTTACCTTGGAATGGAAAGAGAGCTTGAATATATATCAAGAGAGGACTCCTCCTAGTCCAGAAAGCTGGAATGAAGCAGAACAAGGCAATATATGACTCCATTAAGAGTGATTTTCGGACATGACAAAACATGAAGGAAATGTCATTTTTCTTTGAGTTTCCTTACCTTGAAGCAAAGGAGAACAAGAATATGTGAAAAGATGAGCTCAAGCTCCTTCAATGGTGAATCTTCATGGCACCAAAATGGAGGTCTTGAAGATTTGAAAAGATAGAAGTGTAGAGCTTGACTTAACTAAGAGAATGGTGGTGTTTGTTTTGATTTGGCTAAGTGAGCTAGTTTTTACCTGTGGTCAAAGGTGGAACTTCCATGGTGGTAGTAGCTTTACGAGAGAGAACAAAAGAAGAGAGGAAGAAGGAGAATGGGACCGTGTGAAATGAGAAGGCAATGAGAGAATGAGGTTTGCTTTTGCTTTTAGAAGATATTTGTACTAAAGTGTATAGTAACTTTGCTTTATCATTTAACTCATTGTTTGTGTAGGTGTGGTGAGTCACTAAGGAAAAACCGGCCCAATATATTAGAAGGGTGTTTTGGTCTTTGTTGACCAACTTAATCACTTATAACATTATATGTTACAAACTAGTTATAAAAATCACTATTCACCAAACAAGGCACATAGAAGTGAAATTTTTGATTTCCCACTAACATGGCCACCCAATGTGATACTATATAGTACACATGCTAATTAAAGAGTAATGATGGACATTTAGCCATTCAAAACTCATTTACAAGACATTTTTCAAAAACGTGCTTTAAGACTTCTTAAAGCACATTTTGTGTTTTAACTTGTTTTCAAGCTTGGTTTTCTTTGGTAATTGATTTAATATGTTCATTAACATATTTATAAAGTATAGGTATGACCATTAGGTCTTATACACATTTATCACAACTTAGGCACATTTTGCTCTTATGACCTTAAGGTATTTATTTGTGTTTTGTTTGGTTTCATTGTCTACCAAAGTTTCCTAAGGACTTATTTAACCTTATTAAATCATAATTGAACATTATCAAGTCTGGTAGGCTCTTTGGGTCCTAACCAAGTTCACTCATGGCTTAGAGCATGTTTTTGCTCATACCGTGTCTTAGTGTTTTATTGTGTTTACCATGGTTTAAGTGATTCATTTATGTTTCTAAGGCACTTTTTAGCCTTTAAATACCATAGCTTAACATTCACACAACACACCAAGGTTTGGGGTATTTCAACAACTAGAAAGGGTAAAAAGATAGAAAATGAAAACAATTAAATTATTTGTTTGTTTGAAACTGATGTGGGAAGTCGAACTTGATCCTGATCAGATCAAGGGAAACCGAACACAAATTGGGGTGAAAAGATAGTTCAACACTGATGCTGATCACATCAGGGTCGAATGATTCTTGAAGCTCCCCTTAAGTGGTCACAAGAATCACGCATAGGATAGATGTAATGAATATAAATTGGAATTTGGAGTTGTGCGTTTTAGATAATTTCTAATTAGTAGTTGTGAAAGAATTTCCCTGAGACTGGAGGATGAGGATTTGTTAGAAGTTATACCGGAGAAGATAGTAGTATATCACGTTATATTATTCCAAGGGCAGCAGGACATAGAGGAGTCATGTGTCTAGATGACCGGAGTGCCTGCGGGATTGTAATGTGTATTACATCGCTTTGGGGATAGCTTTGCACTGTATGTATAAACCTTATAATGTGGAACCAATGGTTGATTGTAATGTGGATTGGAGTAATTGTAGTATATTTGTATGGAATGGTATGTAGAGACCTTGAGTAATGGATTTGGGAATGTGTAAGGAGGAGGAATGTATGACTTTAGCATTAGACATGTATGGATGAGTAAGTATAGAAATCCTATAACCTCGAACAACTTTGAGGAAAAAGTTCTTAAGGGGGGTAGACTGAAATACCCTGAACTTAAATATAACGATTAAAATTATCCTAATAGGTATTTAAAGGCCTAATGGTGCCTAAGTAATATTGGTAAGGAAAAATAAATCCAAAAGAAATAAAGAAATGCTTAAAAAGCGAAAAACGCTAAATAAGCGTTAAATAACCATAGGAGGTATGAGACCTCGGTTAGAGCATTATATGGATTTTAAAGGCTTAATAAGGCCTAAATAATATATGGGAACAACTCCCGAAGAAAACGGATCCAAATAATGTATTAAAACGCTAATAGAGCTTTAGCACACGTTTTTCGAGAAAATGCGAAAACGTGACTTTGAGTGGTCAAACGAACACGTAAAAATTATAGATCATCAAATAACTATTATTAAGCATTAATGGAAGCTTAATAACCAATAAAACTAAAGAAACGAGAAAATTCTGGAAAACGGGCCCGGTTTGTGAATAGTACCAAAACCGGGTAAATTAACGAGCGTTTTCTGTAAAAGACGAAAAATGCACCAACTAGTAATACTGCAGGGGGCAGGTTTTTAACAGTTAAATAACTCTCTCACACACTCACACAACTAGATAAATTAAATAAGTGGTCCAAAAGCAAAAAGGAAGAAAAGTACTAAAGTAAAAAGCACCCACATTTTTCTCGCATCTCTCATTTCTCTACTCTCTCACCTATTCTCTTTCTTCCACCCATGAGAACTCCCCCTCCCTTTCCTCTCAGCCAATTTTGAAGCTCTCAACATGGCTTCAATGGCTACTCCATCTTCTTCTTCATGCTTTACCTCCATGTGAGCTCCAAATGCAAAAATAAATATATATTCTTGCCCCCCTCATCATCCTCTACACTTCTCTCTTTTCAAAATCCAAAAATGAGAAAGTTCATCTCCATGGGTTTTCCCCATTCAAAGAGAAAATAACATCAATGGGTAGCTTGGAGTCTTCTCTCTCCATTAAGGTAAAAATCTACATGAAAAACTCATGTTTTCTCCATCTTTCTTTACAACCGATTTCTACCCCTTTGTAATGCCTTGTTTTCTCTCTCTCTCTCTTTGTGCATTAATTCAACCTTGCAATGGTGGTGGAATTACCTTCTTGAACCAAGGGCTAAAACCCCTCTTAAAACACTCTAAAGGTAAACCCTAGAATTTGTGTTTTAAGCATTTCAATGGATTAGTGTTAATCTATGAGTTAGTATTTTAGTTACACTTGTTTTGTGTGCTTTGGGGTGATGGGAATGGAGTTTGGAAACTCCATTCCCCACATAGCCGATTTTGTGCAAAAAGAGAGGAAGAAGAGAATTGGAAAAGGAATGAAGGAATTATAAGCTCAAGGTAAGAGATCCTTCTTAATGATGAATTTTAATGCATTAGAGTAATGGGGATGGGTAAACCAATTCAAAGAACCCAAACTATTGTATTAGTATTGTAGTATTGGAAGTTTAAGTATTTATGAGCAAGCGTGTGGATTGTAGGCCTTAGAGCCAAAGAATTGTGTATGTGTATTGATATTGTGATTTGAGGAAGTAATGATGTATTGGTATTGATTTGAGTGCTGGTAGGACCCTTGTAAGGGTGTGGCTAGATTAGGAATGATTTTGGTGAAAAAGCATGTACGTGGCTAAGTAAGAAATGTAGGTGAACTATGGCAAAATTTTGGTAGAAAATGTACATTTATGGATGACTTGGTGAATGGGAGAACCAAGGAATGTATTGGATTGAGTGAGGATGTTTAGTAATCATGGAGTAGTAGTTATAGTATAAGAATGAAAGGGGTATAAAATCTGTAGCAAGAGGTGTTGAATTGCATTGGAGAAACTAGGAAAAATTAGTGTACAAGAGTTGGTGAAATGAATGTTGGACTTGGGTATAGATAGTGTAGTTGCTTCTAAAGGAATTGGAATGGTTAAATGAAGTTACAACAAAGTGCTAAAATGCAAAGAGAAGTGTAGGAATGCACAAGTGTGCAAAGTGTGGAAATGAGAATGGAAATTTGTAGAATTTGAGCAAGAAGTTGAGTAAGTATTGGACCATGGATTTAAGGAGTTTTAGTGAGTGTTTAAGTGTGTTTAAATATGTACAAAACATGTGGAAAGATTATGGAATGATTGGAGGTGGATTAAGGGTTGATTAGGGGTTGAAAAATGACCTTAATAACCGTTTTTAGTAGGGTCCGGGACATAGGATATGTACCAAGTCCCGGACCGCTTCAAAAAAAGGCCCGAGAGTGAATGCAGGAATTGGTCCGGGACTTAAGTCCAGGACCAAGTCCAGGACCAGGTGTAAAAATAGGCCGAAAGTCCAGTTATGTGTTGGTCCGGGACTTAGGGTCTGGACCAAGTCCCAGACCACCCCCAGAATTCAGCAGAGAGTGTTTTTAAGGGTTCTAAACATGGGGGATTGATTGGTAATGGTTTTAGAAATTGTTAAGGCTTTGTTTGGTGACCTTTAAAGGCCCTAAGAAGTGTAGACAACTTTGAGGAATGATTAAGAAAGTTGTGAGTATAAGAACATTAAGTTAAACCGAAACAACGGGATAACGGGGTAAGTACGGGAGTGGTAATTATGTATGTATTGTAACACTTAGTATTAATTGAACCATTTGGCATGTAGTCATTGGTTCGAGACTAGGACTCGAGGAACAAGTAAGGACTAAGGAACAAGGAGACACCCGGTGAAGTAACTTTTAGTAAAAGGTATGATTTCTTAATGCCCTGTATCCTAATATGGTTACCCCAATTTGTGTGCTTATTTGATCACCTAAATAAGATAAATGCATGAATCGGACTTTATTGCACTTACTTGTGCTTGTATATATTGTTCTTGATATATTTGTCTTGAACAATAGTTTGTATAATTCATGAAATGAATAAATGAGAATGAAGTGTGTATGTACCTTGTATTGTACTTGTGTATGTATTGTACCTTGTGTGTATGTGTATATGTGTATTGTATTACTGTGGCTTGGATGTGTGACTTCTACTAATTCCTAACTACCTAACTCCTAACGTAAGTATTAAGTAAATTGGAATGAGTTGAAGTCCGATATAGCTTCGGCCACGCGTGAGGATAAGGAGACACAAGAGGTTGGATCCGATTCCTGGTTCTTAAACTGGTCCACGGCCCAAACCCCTTAAATGGGTAGCATCCTGGATTGGTGAACCAAGTAAATCCCGGTGGTGGGACAGAGTAGTCCCCGGGCCGGAGGTCCCGACGACTTGACTTGAGTAAGTAAGTATGTAAAGTATGAGTATGTATGCGTAAGTATTGTGTAACGAGTAAAAGAGTAATCTCCACCCGATTAACCCGGGTGGACAAAAGGAGCTAACAAGTATGGTGTATCGTGTATATATTGCGTATGTATTGTATATGTATTGTGGATTTCGGGAAGGGTAAGTATGTATCTGTTGGCTTGTATGGTTTACCTTTATGGATTGAAGTGTATGTATGTATTCCTTGCGTAAAGTAGTGTAGTATTATGCATGAAGGCATGTATGCATGTATGAATAAAATGAACTGCATGAATTCGACCAAGTGGTCGGCGTACCCTCACTAGTACGCGGGGTATGCGGAAGTCATATTCAGCGTAAGATGACCCCCTGGAGGGAATGTTTTTAGTGTGCATGTACCCGAAGCGGATATGGTCAAGGTAAGCGACCGGTGGCTACACTTGGATAGTTTGAAGTAGAATGTAGAAGCGTACTAAGTGGTACACCCCTTGTACTTAGAAAGTAAGTAGTTTGTGAGGAATGGGTAGTGGATAGACTCTTAATGAGTATCTATGAAATTGAAAGAGGTGTTGTATTGGTATAAGGATCTTAGTAAACACGGTGTATTATATTGTATTGAACTTATGGAGTATTATAATGAATGGGAAGTTCTAGTATTTGATTTGGTAATTGGAGTATGTACTGTAAGTGTGTAGTACTCGAATATTCCGGTCCATCAGACCGATGCTGTATGTAGTAGTAGTAGTAGTAGCCTTGTTAGTCACGTGGGTGGCTAACGACATTGTACCACCCACCGTTGAGTATGTAAGTATCCGCTGCGTGAGTCTGGATTACAATGTATGTATTCCTTGTGTAGTATTGTAGTAGTATGAATGAAAGCATGTATGTATGTATGTATTTGTAAAATGAACCTCATGAATTCGACCAAGTGGTCGGCGTACCCTCGCTAGTACGCGGGGTATGGGGAAGTCATAAGCAGCATAAGCTGAGCCCCTAGGGGCAATGTTTTTATTGTACAGGTACCGAAGCGGCTAAGGTCATGGTAAAAGACCGGCAGGTATGCTTAGATATCTAGGAGTGAATTGTAGATAGTAAAGAATTGTATAAGGCTTGTAGCCTTGAATGTAGAAGTG
This sequence comes from Limonium bicolor, assembly GCA_023374045.1. NCBI lineage: Eukaryota > Viridiplantae > Streptophyta > Magnoliopsida > Caryophyllales > Plumbaginaceae > Limonium > Limonium bicolor. The sequence goes on from CM041776.1 coordinate 472,686,907, forward strand.
TACTAAGGGTACACCATTATGTATTAGGAAAGTATGTAGGTGTGAGGAATGAGTAGGTGTTAGACTCTTAATGAGTATGTATAAACTTGAAAGGATTGTTGCATTTGTATTTTTATTTGGATCTTAGTAAACTCGGTATGTTGTATTGAATTTGTGGAGTATTGTATTGAATGAAGAATTGTAGTACTCAGTTGGTAATGGGAGTATGCATAGTAGTCGTGTAGTACTCGGGATTCCGGTCCATCAGACCGATGCTGTAAGTAGTAGTAAGCCTTGTTAGTCACGTGGGTGGCTGACGACACTGTATCACCCACCGTTGTGTAAGTAAGTATCCGCTGCGAAGGTATGTAAGTAGAAGGTAATTGGACGGTAATGACGGTATTAGCGCTAGGGGTGTTACAATGACTAAGGTATGTACTCTCTTATCTTTCATTTTGGCAAGTAGATTTAATTATTACTTCATGCGTGTGTAAATGTTGTGGTAATTATCTAGGACCGGGCTAGATCATCTGCTAGATGTCACATAGGGTTTCAATAACATGTCATTGATCTCGGCCTTTGTGACGAGGTGGCAGCCGGACACCAACTCTTTGCACATGCTCTTTGCAGAGATGACGATCACACTTCATGATGTCTGGCAGATACTGAGGATCCCCATCATTGGTCGTCCGGTTGTGGGGGATCCATCAAACATTGAGCTTAAGGCGACGATGGCTACGTTGTTATATGTTGAAGATGACGTTGAGCAGATGATGAAGTTCATGTGGCATACTGGTGTTGTTCAGATATGTCCACTTATAGAATGTTGTTCGACCGGGTAGAGGGTACCTATGAAGGAGGCGTGCGGTTGGCTCTACTATACGATCGGTACCACCATCTTTGCTAATAAGGGGGCGTGGACGCATAAGTCCTCTACCTTTCTGGTTAGTCACTCTCATGAGGAGACATACGAAGCTAAAGAAGTACGCATGGGGAGCAGGTACTCTTGCGTGGTTGTATCGCCAGCTGGGGATAGCATCTCGTGTTGATTGTACAAGCATTACCGGCTCTTTGACCCTTTTCGAGGTAAGTGTTTTAATGTACAATAATGTCTAATAAATTTTCATGAATTCACATTAATAATTGGCATAATTTATTTTTTAAATTTCTGTAGTGCTGGATATATGCATACTTCCCCACTCTTAGACCAGTAGTTAGTGCTGATTGGCATGATGGGGATGATAGACTGTGGGCTATGGGATGGGTCAGGTCAACCTCCCAGCAGAAAAATAAAGATTCGTTGGAGAATTACCGCAAGCATCTAGATGCTCTGACAGCAAGAAATGTAAGTGGTTCAACAATTTCAATTTGTATTATTTACATTATTATTTCTTATTGATGCTTACGTTTCCCTGTGATCCAATGTAGATTTATTGGTTGCCCTACGGTCGCGAGAAGGTGAATGAGAACAAGGGTCGCACTTGGTACAGGGGTACCATGCAGTTTATGAGCGTGAATGAGCCATATATGCCGGAGAGCTGTCTCCGCCAATTCAGGTATGTTCAGTGTATCCCACCTCCCCCTATTAGACCAAACATTAGATCTGAAAAAAAGAGGCAGAAAGGGATCCCCCTATAAATGTGTGTACACCCCCCCCCCCCCCCCATGTATAGTGTGTGGGACACCACACGTGAGTGTGATCATACTCCGGGGTTCTTTAAGACACGGGCGGCACTGCATGCATGTGACGGAGATTATCTGGATTGGTACGTCAAACACACCCATTCAAAGATCCTGAATCCTGACATATACAATAACACCTTCGTTCATCGGCCGGATCCCGCCTTAGTAATTTGATCTCTTCCTTTGTATAATTTTAGTTGATTATAACATTTTATGAATGCTAGGCTAACTTTATAATATTATGTTACAGCTCATGAGTGAGGCAACTGAGGTTGGTAGGCCTTACTTTCCTAGGAACCATAGCTGAGAGTGGCGTTACTACCGTGAGGAGATGCCAGAGGAGGAACAGAGGCAAACTGAACAGGGGATGGATGAGGTCTTCAATTCCTTATCTATATGGGATTCATACTATCACCATTACGGTGCGCTATAGTTTAGGGTTTTATGTTTTTGTTGTTTTAAGATACGGTATGGATGGTTTGTTGACTTTCTACATTTGCTTGTCTAAACTGTTCTTTTTCTTCTTTTCCCTGCGATTAGAACTTAAACCAGAAGAAAACATACTGATTGATTCAATCTTTCGCTTCATATAATCTATTTCATTCACAATGACATCCTGATTGTGCTCAAGTTTCATCACTTTCCTCCACATCTTCTTCATAAACATCACTAACGATCAAATTTTGGCCCATCTGTGTCTCCAACCGCTGGACAAGATGTTGATCCTTACTTGGTCGAGAAGGGGTAACTTTTCAAGTATACCTTCGGTCACAACATCCGGAAGGTTACTGATCCTATCTATAAGCATGAGATAAGATGGAGCTCATGGTTTGGGTACAGGCCCAAATTAAAACGGAAGCGGCAAATTCAAATGACTAAAACCCTTATTGGGAGGGAAAATGGTAGAGGAAAAGAAAAAAATCTAATACATTTTGACAGGAGAAGTGAGAGGATGAACAGTGGTGTTAGAAATTGGTCTAGGTTTTAGTGATAATTGTGGGTCGAAGAATGGAAACAGTAGTCTGAGGGAAGGAGTCGCCATTATAATTAGTCAGAGACAAACTTGTGGTGCCATTCCTCAAAACATATTGAACAGGGAGATGATATTATAAACTCTAGATCATTATCTGGTATGAACAAGGAAAATTTAACTAGATGGCCAATGTGCTGCACTAGAAGACTATTTATAACATTCAAACACTCATCGTTAGGGTGTAAGTACTTCTTCTCAGTTGTCCTCTTAATTAACAAAGCTACAGAGTTTCCCTAGTGACCACAGCTTCATTGTAGCTTTTGAAATAAACTTACATTTATTGTGGCCACCATGATTCTGAAGAAGTGACGAGAACTCTTGAAGTACAGTCTTGAAAATTAACTCTGTAGGAAATATACTGCCATTTGTACCAGGTGCATCATAATTATGTAATTCATCTAGTTTTTTTAAAAGATACGATGCACCCCACATCAACAATGTGTGGCTAGTATTCCAACTGACTACATGCATTGTGCTGTCAAGGACCACGCCATTCTTGGAAAGAATAAGAACTTTTTCATCGATGGTAACAAAAAAACATTCATTTTTTCTTTCTTAGTATCTATTTTAATGTTCTGCAGAGCTTTTAAATCAGCAAGATTGTACACTTGATGATTGGAGAGCAGCACGTGTCGAGTAGGAAAACGAATCTTGTATTGTCGCTATTGAACTTGTTTAATGTAGTCTACTTTCGGGAGGATATTTCACATGTATCAACACTCTCATAGGAATCGGTACCATATCTTTCTCACTCAAAATCATCCAAAATATCTCCCAACGGAACCCTTCCAGCACCACCAACGGCCTGTTAGAACAAGTCTATACAATCAAAAAATATCAACAGATAATACAAAAGAAAGAATGCATCCAATTAATGGATGATCTAGAATATAGTCAGATAGGGGTCAAGTGCAATGTGCATTGTCGACACAATTATGTCCAGGCATTATCATGCATCCGTGACAAAACTAGTACAAGTCCAAAAAAATTGAAATTAGAGACTATAGACACCAAAAATTCTCACTCGTTCTTTTTCATTAAAACGAAAAATACAAAAAAAAATAAGCATGCTCTTCTTAGAAATAAGGCGGTCGTCCCCGTTTTCAATCGAAGGAATTTCTTTTCTCCGACATTTAAATCTCACATTCCTAAGGAAAAGGAGCACGAGCTTTTTACTGTAATCCGTTTTAACCTATTTCATTTTGTATACTTATTTTGTTGCGTTTGTTTTAAAATATTCCATTGTTTTGTTATCACGTCGCATTATTTTATGTACTCGGTTGATTCCTACTTTTATTCTATCTATTTCTCTTAGATGTTCTTATTATTTTACCATCACCATTTCTATCATTTTCTTTGTCTTTTTTACTACTATCTTTTTTCATTTATTTTTATGTGTTTTATCTCCATTACGAGGACTTATTTTTATTATTTCACGTACATATGCTATTCCGTTTATTTATACCACATTACGCTTCGAACTTTATTTTTAGTTACATTCCATAACTTCATGTAATTAGATTTATCCCATCATTTTATTGTTTACTTTTCCTTAAAGGTAATAGTATTTTAGAGAGGGTATCTAGTTCCAATTAGGGGTTTTGTACTATTTCTGTCATTTGTATACTGAATTTTGAGTTAGCATAACTGGTTAGAGTATCCCATGAAGATGCCTTCTATCCTGAGTTTGAATCCCAGCTCGAGCATTTTGCTTTCCTTTTGTTCTCTTTATTTCTCGTGTCTAACTCGCATTACGGGTTAAACTATGTGTCTTCTATATTCACCTAATTCCGCAGCAGCAGGGTCGGTTAGTACACACTTGGACGAGGAGAGAAACCCGAGTTTGAATCCTGGTAAGAGCAAATTACTCTATTTTTGTGTTTTGGCGCCGGAAATCAATCCAAACGCGGCCCAGGTCTCAGTCCAGTCCGGTTTTGCTTCCAAACAAGGTCCATATATGTCAGCTAGCCCAAATAAAAATCAATCAGTGAGCCCATGTCTCAAAAATAAACCCTAACTAGACATCTGTCTGTACCCTATTATAAAAAGAAGAGAACAGTAACAGATAGGGGCATGTTTTCTTTTACCCTGGAACATTCCCTGCCTTTGAGATCCCGAGATTTTGTCTCTTTGGCTGCTCTTTGAATCCGTTCATTACCACCATCTTCGACTCCTTACTCATACGCCTGAAGCTCACCGTCGTCTTCCTCATCTTCACCGAGAAATACCACCATCAACACCCTTCACTCACCCTGTCCTTGCCAGAATCATCTCCACCACCACTTTCATTTCGACTCGAAGCCATCCTTTGTTTTCGCTCTTCACTGAAAAGCTCACAAATCCAAAGTCCCATCGCCATCGTTCTCAGTCTTCAAAAACTTAAGTGAATCCTGATGAGTGTCAAAATGAGCATGTTTTATAGGTGTATTTCATGTTTAATATTAGCACTTTTCTTGCTCATTTCTCCACTTCGGTTAGTTTTCCTCTAGTTTATGTTTTATTATTTATCTCACAAAATTATTGGTTTAACATGAGGAAAACCAAGCCGGGAGTGAAGTAGATGGAGAGACGAACGCGTAGACGCGAACGGCTCAGAAAACAGAGTCCAAACGAAGAATCTAGAGCCGGTCAAAGTTTGAAGGAATAGGCCACGTCAAGGGTTGCAACCGCCCAAGAAGAGGCGGGCTGCAACCGCCTACTAAGTGGCGGACGAGACTGGGTGCAACCGCCTACTAGGTGGCGGACGAGACTGGGTGCAACCGCCTACTAGGTGGCGGACGAGACTGGGCTGCAACCGCCCCGTAACTGGCGGTCTCCTCACGGGTACAACCGCCCCAAAACTGGCGGACATCACACACAACCGCGAGGCGGAACCACGGGCGGACAACAACAAGAAACCGCCTATTAAGAGGCGGTCAAGACTAAAATCAACGCGCCCGACTAGTTTTCTTCCTCGCGCAGTCGTCTTCTCCAACTTGCTGCGCCTTATCTATCTACTCCGACCACCGCCTACCTTAAATCGCTCACGCATGCTACTCCTGTCCCCAATTAATGCTTCAATCAATGAAGCAATCAAATATCTATGGAAGACTACCTCTTAATTTCTTCTATAATACCCATTCCCTACAGCCTTGTACGAGTGCATGGAGAAAACCTGAAAATCACTCACACTCACCTCATCTCATTCTCTTCCAGTAAATCACTCCCGTATATCATTTCACTCCATTAACTCTCTAATTCACCCACTTCACTTATAATAACTTACGTACATGTTCCACTCTTCATTCTCCTCATTTCTCCATTCACTAATCACGTCTCCGTGCTGTTATTACGTCCAACCTCTGTCTGACTTATTACCAGTTAATATGTCTGGCTAAGGAGGATTTGCTCCGGGCAAGGGTTTTAATTATGGGTTGTTAGCTGTGTAATATATTTCTACCGGTTAAAATAAATTCAGTTCGTTACGATTAAAGTTTTGTTTCTCTCCCTTTTTAATAAATTTCATCGGTTTATTAAAAAGCCTTACTAAGTCTGTTTTTAATTTCATCGGTTAGAAACAGACGAGTTAATTAAGTCGTAAAACTGTAAGAACTTATTTCATCGTTTAAGTTAATACATGTTGCAAGAATAAAGCCTCATACTCCTCTGCCGTTTACAGGCTTTTGCTCGAGTTTTCATCGGACCTTGCATTACAGGTAAACGAGTTCTTAAGAGTTTTCATCGGACCTTAAGAAAATTACAGGAATCTTGCCAAACTATTTTATTAAACCGGTAGAGTTAGCATAATTAATTAAATCATATTAACCTGAACCCAGAGTTCCGTTTAATTCATCTGCACTCAGTTTTCTAATGCTTAATATTTTCTCTCGAAAACAAGTCAATTAACTTCCCCCCCTTTTGTGACAAGCTTAGGAACTATTTTAGCTCGCTATAAGTCCCACGGTTTGACCCCGGCCGCTTCTGTCTTCTATACTACTGCGACCGGGTTTTAATTTGCAGCCCGACGGATATTTTGAGTATTAATTTCTTTCTTTTATCAATTTCACCTGTGCTAATAACTCACGATAAATCCACTCTGCAAAATGGTGCCGTTGCCGGGGACTTGATTTAATCTAGTCCCTAAGCCCCGTTTAATTCACCTGTTATATTATAATAATTTGTTAATCTAAAAAAATTTTTTTAAAAAAAACTGTTAATCCAATTTTGGACATATAACCTCACATCTGACTTGGACATTGGACATCTAACTTCTGATTTGACTTGGACATCTGACTACTAACTTGTTAATATTATTGTTATTTATTTCTGTCATTTCGGGTCATCTAAATGCTTAAAATTGTTAAGTCTCTCTGCTTATCTTCTGCTTACCTCGCATTTGTTCAAAAATTGAATTATGTACCCTGCTAATGTAGGTTGTTCTCTTTAAAAACAAATACTATTATGAATTGTGGGATAAAGGGTACAAATTTTTAAAAAACAATTTTCATTTGATTACTTTTGAGGAGCATTTTTATATGCGGTGTGACCAAATAATCTGCAAATGGTTGGATTTTATTGCTCAGGGTTTCTTTCTGTCTTCTCTCTTAGGGATTGCTAAGGGGTATTTTTCTGTAAAAAAAAAAGAAGAAGAATACAAAAAAATAAGGGACTTTCGAGACACCATTGGTAACCAACAAAAGAGAGTTGAGTGTTCTTGAAGACAAAGGCATTATGCCTACATTTTCTCATCCCTCATGCAAAAGTGAAGCAAATGCATAAATCTTTTCTTCCTTTTATTTTCCTCAATGCCCATTCTTGAGAGAAGTTGGCCATGGTAAAAGCTCTCGGAGTCGCCTAAACAAAAGAACATTGAAGTACCTTAGATCATACCCCGAAACTCTATATTTTGTTTTTACCCTGAGCACACCTATGCCACCAGCAGATAATTTTTCACACTCCTCAATAAGTTTTAGCGATCATGAACTATAGACTTTTTTATCCTACCCTTCATAATAATATTTGTTAGTATTGAGCATCTCCTACTTGCTTAGGTACATGATTTTACTTGAGGACAAGCAAAAAGATAAGTGTGGGGGTGTGATGAGTGTCAAAATGAGCATGTTTTATAGGTGTATTTCATGTTTAATATTAGCACTTTTCTTGCTCATTTCTCCACTTCGGTTAGTTTTCCTCTAGTTTATGTTTTATTATTTATCTCACAAAATTATTGGTTTAACATGAGGAAAACCAAGCCGGGAGTGAAGTAGACGGAGAGACGAACGCGTAGACGAACGCAGAACGGCTCAAGAAAACAGAGTCCAAACGAAGAATCTAGAGCCGGTCAAAGTTTGAAGGAATAGGCCACGTCAAGGGTTGCAACCGCCCAAGAAGAGCGGGCTGCAACCGCCTACTAAGTGGCGGACGAGACTGGGTGCAACCACCTACTAGGTGGCGGACGAGACTGGGTGCAACCGCCTACTAGGTGGCGGACGAGACTGGGCTGCAACCGCCCCGTAACTGGCGGTCTCCTCACGGGTGCAACCGCCCCAAAACTGGCGGACATCACACACAACCGCGAGGCGGAACCACGGGCGGACAACAACAAGAAACCGCCTATTAAGAGGCGGTCAAGACTAAAATCAACGCGCCCCGACTAGTTTTCTTCCTCGCGCAGTCGTCTTCTCCAACTTGCTGCGCCTTATCTATCTACTCCGACCACCGCCTACCTTAAATCGCTCACGCATGCTACTCCTGTCCCCTGCAATTAATGCTTCAATCAATGAAGCAATCAAATATCTACGGAAGACTACCTCTTAATTTCTTCTATAAATACCCATTCCCTACAGCCTTGTACGAGTGCACGGAGAAAACCTGAAAATCACTCACACTCACCTCATCTCATTCTCTTCCAGTAAATCACTCCCGTATATCATTTCACTCCATTAACTCTCTAATTCACCCACTTCACTTATAATAACTTACGTACATGTTCCACTCTTCATTCTCCTCATTTCTCCATTCACTAATCACGTCTCCGTGCTGTTATTACGTCCAACCTCTGTCTGACTTATTACCAGTTAATATGTCTGGCTAAGGAGGATTTGCTCCGGGCAAGGGTTTTAATTATGGGTTGTTAGCTGTGTAATATATTTCTACCGGTTAAAATAAATTCAGTTCGTTACGATTAAAGTTTTGTTTCTCTCCCTTTTTAATAAATTTCATCGGTTTATTAAAAAGCCTTAAAGTTCTGTTTTTATTTCATCGGTTATCAAACGACCGAGTCAATTAGTCGTAAAACTGTAAGACTTATTTTCATCTTTAAGTTAATACATGTTGCAAAGAAATAAGCCTCCTACTCCTCTGCGTTTACAGGCTTTTGCGCGAGTTTTCATCGACTTGCATTACAGTGAAACGAGTTCTAGAAGATTTTCATCGGACCTTAAGAAAATTACAGGAATCTTGCCAAACTATTTTATTAAACCGGTTAGTTCGCACAATTAAGTTAAATCATATAACCTGAACCCAGAGTTCCGTTTAATTCACTGCACTCAGTTTTCCTAATCGCTTAATATTTTTCTCGAAAACAAGCAATTACTTCCCCCCTTTTGTGACAAGCTTAGGAACGATTTTAGCTCGCTATAAGTCCCATGGTTTGACCCCAGCCGCTTCTGGTCTTCTATACTACTGCGAGCCGGGTTTTAATTTGCAGCCCGACGGATTTTTGAGTATTAATTTCTTTCTTTTATCATTTCACCTGTGCTATAACTCACGATAAATCCACTCTGCAAAATGGTGCCGTTGCCGGGACTTGATTTAATCTAGTCCCTAAGCCCCGTTTATTCACCTGTTAGATTATAATAATTTTGATAATCTAAAAAAATTTTTTTAAAAAAAACTGTTAATCCAATTTGGACATATAACCTCGGACATCTGACTTGGACATTGCATCTAACTTCTGATTTGACTTGGACATCACTACTAACTTGTTAATATTATTGTTATTTAGTCGCATTTCGGGTCATCCTAATGCTTAAAATTGTTAAGTCTCTCTGCTTCTTCTGCTTACCTCGCATTTGTTCAAAATTGATTATGTACCCGCTAATGTAGGTTGTTCTCTTTAAAAAAAATACTATTATGAATTTGGATAAGGGTACAATTTTTAAAAAACATTTTCATTTGATTACTTTTAGGAGCTTTTTATATGCGTTGTGACCAATAATCTGCAAATGGTTGGATTTTATGCTAGGGTTTCTTTTCTGTCTTCTCTCTTAGGGATCTAAGGGGTATTTTCTCTGTAAAAAAAAAGAAGAAGAATACAAAAATAAGGTACTTTCGAGACACCATTGGTAACCACAAGAGAGTTGAGTGTTTTGAATCAAAGGCATTATGCCTACATTTTCTCATCCCTCATGCAAAAGTGAAGCAATTGCATAATCTTTTCTTCCTTTTATTTTCTCCTCATGCCCTTCTTGAGAGAATTTGGCCATGGTAAAAGCTCTCGGAGCGCCTAAACAAAAGAACATTGAAGTACTTAGATCATACCCGAAACTCCTATATTTTGTTTTTACCCTAGCACACCTATGCCCCACCATAATTTTTCACACTCCTCAATAAGTTTTAGAGATCATGACTAAGACTTTTTTATCCTACCCTTCATATAATATTTGTTAGTATTGAGCATCTCCTACTTGCTTAGGTACATGATTTTACTTGAGGACAAGCAAAAAGATAAGTGGGGGGTGTGATGATGTCAAAATGAGCATGTTTTATAGGTGTATTTCATGTTTAATATTAGCACTTTTCTTGCTCATTTCTCCACTTCGGTTAGTTTTCCTCTAGTTTATGTTTTATTATTTATCTCACAAAATTATTGGTTTAACATGAGGAAAACCAAGCCGGGAGTGAAGTAGACGGAGAGACGAACGCGTAGACGCGAACGGCTCAGAAAACAGAGTCCAAACGAAGAATCTAGAGCCGGTCAAAGTTTGAAGGAATAGGCCACGTCAAGGGTTGCAACCGCCCAAGAAGAGGCGGGCTGCAACCGCCTACTAAGTGGCGGACGAGACTGGGTGCAACCGCCTACTAGGTGGCGGACGAGACTGGGTGCAACCGCCTACTAGGTGGCGGACGAGACTGGGCTGCAACCGCCCCGTAACTGGCGGTCTCCTCACGGGTGCAACCGCCCCAAAACTGGCGGACATCACACACAACCGCGAGGCGGAACCACGGGCGGACAACAACAAGAAACCGCCTATTAAGAGGCGGTCAAGACTAAAATCAACGCGCCCCGACTAGTTTTCTTCCTCGCGCAGTCGTCTTCTCCAACTTGCTGCGCCTTATCTATCTACTCCGACCACCGCCTACCTTAAATCGCTCACGCATGCTACTCCTGTCCCCTGCAATTAATGCTTCAATCAATGAAGCAATCAAATATCTATGGAAGACTACCTCTTAATTTCTTCTATAAATACCCATTCCCTACAGCCTTGTACGAGTGCATGGAGAAAACCTGAAAATCACTCACACTCACCTCATCTCATTCTCTTCCAGTAAATCACCCCGTATATCATTTCACTCCATTAACTCTCTAATTCACCCACTTCACTTATAATAACTTACGTACATGTTCCACTCTTCATTCTCCTCATTTCTCCATTCACTAATCACGTCTCCGTGCTGTTATTACGTCCAACCTCGGTCTGACTTATTACCAGTTAATATGTCTGGCTAAGGAGGATTTGCTCCGGGCAAGGGTTTTTTATGGGTTGTTAGCTGTGTAATATATTTCTACCGGTTAAAATAAATTCAGTTCGTTACGATTAAGTTTTGTTTCTCTCCCTTTTTAATAAATTTCATCGGTTTATTAAAAAGCCTTACTAAGTCTGTTTTTAATTTCATCGGTTAGAAACAGACGAGTTAATTAAGTCGTAAAACTGTAAGAACTTATTTTCATCGTTTAAGTTAATACATGTTGCAAGAATAAAGCCTCATACTCCTCTGCCGTTTACAGGCTTTTGCTCGAGTTTTCATCGGACCTTGCATTACAGGTAAACGAGTTCTTAAGAGTTTTCATCGGACCTTAAGAAAATTACAGGAATCTTGCCAAACTATTTTATTAAACCGGTAGAGTTAGCATAATTAATTAAATCATATTAACCTGAACCCAGAGTTCCGTTTAATTCATCTGCACTCAGTTTTCTAATCTGCTTAATATTTTCTCTAAAACAAGTCAATTAACTTCCCCCCCTTTTGTGACAAGCTTAGGAACTATTTTAGCTCGCTATAAGTCCCACGGTTTGACCCCGGCCGCTTCTGTCTTCTATACTACTGCGACCGGTTTTAATTTGCAGCCCGACGGATATTTTGAGTATTAATTTCTTTCTTTTATCAATTTCACCTGTGCTAATAACTCACGATAAATCCACTCTGCAAAATGGTGCCGTTGCCGGGGACTTGATTTAATCTAGTCCCTAAGCCCCGTTTAATTCACCTGTTATATTATAATTTTGTAATCTAAAAAAATTTTTTAAAAAAAACTGTTAATCCAATTTTGGACATATAACCTCGGACATCTGACTTGGACATTGGACATCTAACTTCTGATTTGACTTGGACATCTGACTACTAACTTGTTAATATTATTGTTATTTATTTCTGTCATTCGGGTCATCTAAATGCTTAAAATTGTTAAGTCTCTCTGCTTATCTTCTGCTTACCTCGCATTTGTTCAAAAATTGAATTATATACCCTGCTAATGTAGGTTGTTCTCTTTAAAAACAAATACTATTATGAATTGTGGGATAAAGGGTACAAATTTTAAAAAACAATTTTCATTTGATTACTTTTGAGGAGCATTTTTATATGCGGTGTGACCAAATAATCTGCAAATGGTTGGATTTTTTGCTCAGGGTTTCTTTCTGTCTTCTCTCTTAGGGATTGCTAAGGGGTATTTTTCTGTAAAAAAAAAGAAGAAGAATACAAAAAATAAGGGACTTTCGAGACACCATTGGTAACCAACAAAAGAGAGTTGAGTGTTCTTGAATACAAAGGCATTATGCCTACATTTTCTCATCCCTCATGCAAAAGTGAAGCAAATGCATAAATCTTTTCTTCCTTTTATTTTCTCCTCAATGCCCATTCTTGAGAGAAGTTGGCCATGGTAAAAGCTCTCGGAGTCGCCTAAACAAAACATTGAAGTACCTTAGATCATACCCCGAAACTCTATATTTTGTTTTTACCCTGAGCACACCTATGCCACCAGCAGATAATTTTTCACACTCCTCAATAAGTTTTAGAGATCATGAACTATAGACTTTTTTATCCTACCCTTCATAATAATATTTGTTAGTATTGAGCATCTCCTACTTGCTTAGGTACATGATTTTACTTGAGGACAAGCAAAAAGATAAGTGTGGGGGTGTGATGAGTGTCAAAATGAGCATGTTTTTAGGTGTATTTCATGTTTATATTAGCACTTTTCTTGCTCATTTCTCCACTTCGGTTAGTTTTCCTAGTTTATGTTTTATTATTTATCTCACAAAATTATTGGTTTAACATGAGGAAAACCAAGCCGGGAGTGAAGTAGACGGAGAGACGAACGCGTAGACGTGAACGGCTCAGAAAACAGAGTCCAAACGAAGAATCTAGAGTCGGTCAAAGTTTGAAGGAATAGGCCACGTCAAGGGTTGCAACCGCCCAAGAAGAGGCGGGCTGCAACCGCCTACTAAGTGGCGGACGAGACTGCAACCACCTACTAGTGGCGGACGAGACTGCAACCGCCTACTAGGTGGCGGACGAGACTGGGCTGCAACCGCCCCGTAACTGGCGGTCTCCTCACGGGTGCAACCGCCCCAAACTGGCGGACATCACACACACACCGCGAGGCGGAACCACGGGCGGACAACAACAAGAAACCGCCTATTAAGAGGCGGTCAAGACTAAAATCAACGCGCCCCGACTAGTTTTCTTCCTCGCGCAGTCGTCTTCTCCAACTTGCTGCGCCTTATCTATCTACTCCGACCACCGCCTACCTTAAATCGCTCACGCATGCTCTCTGTCCCCTGCAATTAATGCTTCAATCAATGAAGCAATCAATATCTACGGAAGACTACCTCTTAATTTCTTCTATAAATACCCATTCCCTACAGCCTTGTACGAGTGCACGGAGAAAACCTGAAAATCACTCACACTCACCTCATCTCATTCTCTTCCAGTAAATCACTCCCGTATATCATTTCACTCCATTAACTCTCTAATTCACCCACTTCACTTATAATAACTTACGTACATGTTCCACTCTTCATTCTCCTCATTTCTCCATTCACTAATCACGTCTCCGTGCTGTTATTACGTCCAACCTCTGTCTGACTTATTACCAGTTAATATGTCTGGCTAAGGAGGATTTGCTCCGGGCAAGGTTTTAATTATGGGTTGTTAGCTGTGTAATATATTTCTACCAGTTAAAATAAATTCAGTTTGTTACGATTAAAGTTTTGTTTCTCTCCCTTTTTAATAAATTTCATCGGTTTATTAAAAAGCCTTACTAAGTCTGTTTTTAATTTCATCGGTTAGAAACAGACGGGTTAATTAAGCGTAAAACTGTAAGAACTTATTTTCATCGTTTAAGTTAATACATGTTGCAAGAATAAAGCCTCATACTCCTCTGCCGTTTACAGGCTTTTGCTCGAGTTTTCATCGGACCTTGCATTACAGGTAAACGAGTTCTTAAGAGTTTTCATCGGACCTTAAGAAAATTACAGGAATCTTGCCAAACTATTTTATTAAACCGGTAGAGTTAGCACAATTAATTAAATCATATTAACCTGAACCCGGAGTTCCATTTAATTCATCTGCACTCAGTTTTCTAATCTGCTTAATATTTTCTAAAACAAGTCAATTAACTTCCCCCCTTTTGTGACAAGCTTAGGAACTATTTTAGCTCGCTATAAGTCCCACGGTTTGACCCCGGCCGCTTCTGTCTTCTATACTACTGCGACCGGGTTTTAATTTGCAGCCCGACGGATATTTTGAGTATTAATTTCTTTCTTTTATCAATTTCACCTGTGCTAATAACTCACGATAAATCCACTCTGCAAAATGGCGCCGTTGCCGGGGACTTGATTTAATCTAGTCCCTAAGCCCCGGTTAATTCACCTGTTTATATAAATTTGTTAATCTAAAAAATTAAAAAAAACTGTTAATCCAATTTTGGACATATAACCTCGGACATCTGACTTGGACATTGGACATCTAACTTCTGATTGACTTGGACATCTGACTACTAACTTGTTTATTATTGTTATTTATTTCTGTCATTTCGTTCCATTGTCTCTAACTACTAACTTAAATTTCTGTCATTTCGTTCCATTGTCATTTCGTTCCATTGTCTACTACTAACTTTAATTTCTGTCTACTAATTCCTAACATTTTTATTATTCTAACGTATAACCAGTTCTTTTCTCTGTTTTGAGTGGTGAATGCCTTTTACCAGGTCACAGCTCCCAGAAAATTAATCACACGGTTGGTTATAATCCAGAGATCGAGAGAACCTTTCTGCGTCCAGGCAGAGACGAACTCAACAAATACCACCACAGTGATAGATTCTGACCCGGAAGCTAACATGGCAGCTACACCAGCAACGGTTCGAAATATCAACAGGCCGTCTAACCAAGGACAACAGCCTGCTATCATCCTTCCTCACCTCAGCCCATCCGAATACGATGAGTGGCAGAAGCTGAAGCCATATCATCAGATTCGATGTGTGAAGGAGTTGGGCATGTTTGATGGCACCAGTCCAGACGAAGCCCTGTTACATGTTACAAAATTCTTACAACATGCCAATAGCCTTACTGCAACCGACGCAGTACTTCAATATGCAAGATTGTCATTATTCCACACAGCCTGACGGGAAACGCGAGCAAGTGGTATCATAGCTTAACACCGAGTACCATTGGTACCTGGGACGACATGGCCACCAAGTTCTATGACAAATTCCTACCCCGAGCCGAACTTTGGAGATGATTGCTGAAATTTATAATTTCAAGCAACCAGGGTCGGAGAATATTTGTGAAACTTGGGACCGTTTCAAAGGTCTACTACTCACTTGTCCTCACCACGGTCTGACGAAGGAACAAGTATCACAATTGTTTACAAGGGCTTGATCGGTCCGTGCAGAACAATGGTGTTATCTTCGTTAGGGGCTGACGTTCTGAAAAAGCCGGGAGCACAATTTCTGAACAGCATGGAATCTCTCTGTGAGGAAATTAGACTGGGCCTCCGGTGGATCAAGGAGCGGTACTCCAGGATTATATCATGTTGGGGAGAGTGATAACAAATTCGACCAGCTCATGAGAAGCCATGAGCAACTCATGGAAAGCAATGCTCAGCAAGCAACAAAAGTGAGCACTCTACAGAAAGTGGTCGAACAGATGGCTATGAATTCCTTCCCTCAGCAAGCTAAGTCGATGATTTCCCGACCACCTACTACCCCTCCAGGCTATGCTCCTCAATCTCAACCATCACCAACAATTTCTTGTACGCAATGTTGCGGGCCTCATGACTATGAACAATGCCCCCAACTACAAGAAATGAAAGCAGCGGAGGAAGCAAATTACATCACCAACAATTCAGGATACAGACAACCATGGCAACGTAACATGCAATCCAATCTTAGCTACTCAAACACCGGAAATATCCAGAACCCACATACCCTACAAACATCCCAAAATTACAGACCTCAATCCAATTTCCAAGGAGGCCCAAGGCAATATCAACAACAGCCTTATGGCAATGAAGCTTCATCGAGCCGACCAGCTCCACCTCCTTCGAATCCTGAGTCTGATATGTCTCAGATGCAGGAAATGTTTAAGGCGATGATGGGTAAATCACGAGATACGCAAGAAGAGGTCGCAGCTCTGCGCAAAGACCAAAAAGCCTTGCAATCTCAAATCCAACAGTACTCACTCAACAAAGACCACCTGGTCAATTCCCTTCACAGACTAATCCCAATCCAAAGGAACAAGCAAATTCAGTCCTTATAGACGATGGCACATCACAATCAACAAACTTGTGTGCAGTCTCTTTAAGGAGTGGAAGGGAACTTGCCACCAGCAAAGGAAAAGAAAAAGAAAATCTTGAAGATTCCTACATCAATGTTGATGAAACCACCAAACCAACTTTACCTCCCTCAGAAATCCCAATTCCTACTCCTGTTACTCCACCTCCATCTCGAATTACCATCGACATCCCAACCTCCACTCATAAAAACAATGAACTCCCATTTCCAAACAGAATGAAAAAGAAACATCTCGACGAACAGTTCTCCTAAGTTCTTGAGTATTTTCAAGAAACTGACCCTCGACATACCTCTGATCGATGCTTTGCAAGAGATGCCTAACTACGCAAAATTCCTCAAGGATCTCTTGACAAAGAAGAAAAAGAAACCTGGAAAAGAGACAGTGCACCTGACAGAGGAGTGCTCTGCAGCCCTTCTTCGAGCACTTCCCCCCAAACAAACAGATCCGGGAAATCCCGTGATCCCGTGCTTTATAGGTGGGGTGGACTGTGGAAGTGGTCTATGCGACCTAGGAGCCAGCATAAATATCATGCCATACGCCACCTTCTTGAAAGTTAAAGGAGGAGAAATGCAACCGGTTCCTTTCAAACTCCAACTAGCAGACAGATCAGAGATCAAGCCCATGGGCATAGTCCGGGATTTGGTAGTTGGAGTGTCTCGCTTCATCTTTCCAGCTGATTTCGTCATTCTAGAAATGGATGACGATGTTGAGGTTCCCCTGATTCTAGGTCGACCGTTTCTGAGTACCGCCAAAGCCATCATTGACGTCCATGATGGAAAAATCACTCTTCGGTACGAAGATGAGACGATTGAATTCGACATGCAGAAAATGATGAAGAAAAGCTCAAACTTTTCTCCTCATGCTAAGACGGTGGGATTCACAGATGACGAGGAGGAGGAAGGCGATTTTGCTACAGAGGAGGACACGTATTTTCCATCTTCCATCCAGGAAGCTGAAACTGAACCGCTAGAGCGAGTATTATTTACTTCTCTAGAAGAAAAGGTGGAGGATCCAGAAGTTAACGCCATGCTGGCGTACGTAGAGAAAGGAAGGGCGAGTTATCAAGCGTACCGGCCACAAATCGAAGAACTCGACAGAAAACCTCAAAAATCAATTCCATCAGTAGAACAACCACCTGAACTCGAGCTTAAAGAAATACCCTCTAACCTCAAGTATGCCTTCCTAGCTGAAAATGACCATTTGCCTGTCATTATTTCCTCTTCTCTGAATTCCGGGGAGGAAATGAAGTTACTTGAGGTGTTAAAAAGCAAGACAGCAATCGGGTGGACTATCGCTGATATCAAAGGAATCGATCCCTCCTATTGCACACACCATATTTACATGGAGGAAAACTTCAAGCCTATCCGACAACCTCAACGCCGGCTAAACCCTAACCTCAAGGAGGTAGTTCGAAAGGAGGTTCTGAAACTCCTTGACGCAGACATCATCTATCCAATTTCTGACAGTCCATGGGTCAGTCCTGTTCAAGTTGTCCCTAAGAAGGGGGGCATCGAAGCTGTTATTAATGAAAAGGGAGAGACTATCCCTCAAAGAAAGATCACAGGATGGCGTATGTGCATTGACTATCGGCGTTTGAACTTGGCAACCAGGAAGGATCATTTCCCTCTCCCCTTTATCGACCAGATGTTGGAACGACTAGCAGGGCAAGAGTACTACTGTTTTCTAGATGGGTTCTCGGGTTATTTTCAAATACCAATCGCACCTGAGGACCAGGACAAGACAACCTTCACTTGTCCTTACGGTACCTTTGCATACCGACGGATGCCTTTCGGTCTATGCAACGCCCCTGCTACCTTCCAGAGATGTATGCAAGCAATATTTGCTGACTTCATCGAGCAGAGCATAGAAGTCTTCATGGACGACTTTCAGTCTATGGCTCTAGTTTCGACAAATGCTTGGCACAACTAGATTTATCCTGACGGTGTGAGGATACTAATCTCGTTTTAAACTGGGAGAAGTGTCATTTTATGGTCAAGGACGGGATCGTCCTTGGACATAAAATATCAGCAAAAGGGATAGAGGTGGATAAAGCCAAGGTAGAGGTTATCGAGAAGTTACCAGCACCAACTACAGTTCGAGATATACGAGCGTTTCTAGGGCATGCAGGATTTTATCGGCGGTTTATTCAGGACTTCTCCAAAATCAGCAAGCCATTGACCGACCTGCTACAAAAAGATGCCCCGTTTCATTTTGATGAAAGGTGTTCAGCTGCTTTCCAAACCATAACACAAAAATTGGTGTCAGCACCTGTGGTCATACCACCTGATTGGTCTCTTCCTTTTGAGATCATGTGTGACGCAAGTGACTACGCCGTGGGGGCAGCTCTTGCCAGAAAAAAGAGAAAATCTTGAGAGTGATCGCTTATGCTAGCAGAACATGAACGACGCCAGAAAAACTATACGACCACCGAAAAAGAACTTTTGGCTATAGTTTTCTCCCTCGATAAGTTCAGATCTTACTTATGGGGAGCAAAGTCATCGTGCATACAGACCACTCCGCTCTCAAATACTTATTTACAAAACAAGAAGCCAAGCCTCGCTATTGCGCTGGATTCTTCTACTTCAAGAGTTTGACATCGAAGTCAAAGATAAGAGCGGGAAACTGAATGTCGTCGCTGACCATCTCTCTAGGTTGGTGACCCTACGGATAGTGTGCCCATCAACGAATTCTTCCCCGACGAGACTGTCTTCTCCATCACCAAAGTACAGGAGCCATGGTACGCAGACCTGGCCAATTATTTAGTCTCAGGAACAGTACCCTACGATTTTTCCTACTCCCAGAAGAAGAAATTTCTTTCTGACTCAGGCATTATTTCTGGGAGGACCCGTACTTGTTCCGAGTTAGTGCTGATGGGTTGATTCGACGATGTCTCCCGGAAGAAGAGGTTTCAGCGTCATTCACTTTTTCACTCACGGGAAGCCGGAGGTCACCATGGACCCACGAGGACCGCTGCTAAGATCCTGGCCTCAGGTTTTTATTGGCCTACCCTTCACAAGGATGTGTACCAATTCTGCAGACAATGTGATAATTGTCAGAAAATGGGTAACACATCCAGGAGACATGAGATGCCACAACAAGGGATACTCGAAGTAGAGCTCTTTGATTGTTGGGGCATTGATTTCATGGGACCGTTCCCTTCCTCGCAGGGCCACGAATATGTTCTAGTGGCAGTTGATTATGTTTCGAAGTGGGTGGAGGCTATACCCTGTCATCATGCCGATGCAAAGACAGTAACCAAGTTCCTCAAAAAGCACATCTTTACCCGTTTCGGCGTGCCCAGAATTATTATCAGTGATGGGGGATCTCACTTCTGCAACCGTTTATTCGAAGCACTTATGGTTAAGTACGGGGTACGTCACAAGGTAGCTTTACCTTATCACCCCCAGACAAACGGCCAAGCAGAAGTTTCCAACCGTGAGTTAAAATGGATCCTCTAGAAGACGGTTAACTCATCAAAAGGATTGGGCACTTAAGCTAGATGATGCGCTTTGGGCTTACCGCACTGCATTCAAGACTCCCATCGGGATGTCTCCTTTTAAGCTTGTTTATGGGAAATCATGTCATCTGCCAGTCGAGCTGGAGCATAAGGCGTATTGGGCACTCAAGGCCCTAAACTTCGATTTAGAAGCCGCAGGAGAAAAGCGGAAGTTTCAACTCTCTGAACTCGAGGAGTTAAGAGATCAGGCATACCGAAGTGCGACGATATACAAGGACCGCACCAAGAAACTTCATGACCAGATGATCCACAAACGCGACTTTCAGGTTGGCGACGGAGTGCTGCTTTATAATTCCAGATTGAGACTATTTCCTGGAAAACTCAAGTCTCACTGGACTGGCCCATTCCAAGTTGTTGGAACCACTCCTTTTGGTGTTTACGAACTCCAGAATCAAAAAGGAGAAAACTTCAAGGTCAATGGATCACGTTTAAAAAGGTATGTCGGAATTCTTGAAAATAATGGTGCTATGTTCGAAATTTCTTTCATACAGGAATACGAGGAAGCTTCCACCCCAAAGGAACAACAGACAACACCTCTACATCATAAGTTTACAAAAGTGTACAAACTTCCTAACGCCAGCAGTTCAGATACCACGCCCTCAAACTCTTCTCCAACCTAAAGCTTGGTCAAATACGTCTAGCTAGAGACGTTAAACCCGGGCAGCTTGGTGGGAGGCAACCCACTATCTATCTTTTATCTTTCCTTTAATTTAAATGTTGTTTTCTTTTTTGTACTATATTTCCCTTTTATATGTTATAATAAATGCAGGCTTCACTTGAGTTCTTCTCGCTGTGTAGAATATTCTTTACAGGTTCAATTCATGACATTCCACAGCAACACTCAAGTGTGGGGGAGCTCTACACACTCTACGAAATCTGGGGAGTACACTCTTTCCTTTACATTGCTTGCCCTATTAATTTTATTTCATCTACGCAATGAGGGCATTGCTTAAGCTTAAGTGTGGGGGAAGAGCCTTTTCAGGTCATCTAAATGCTTAAAATTGTTAAGTCTCTCTGCTTATCTTCTGCTTACCTCGCATTTGTTCAAAAATTGAATTATGTACCCTGCTAATGTAGGTTGTTCTCTTTAAAAACAAATACTATTATGAATTGTGGGATAAAGGGTACAAATTTTTAAAAAAATTTTCATTTGATTACTTTTGAGGAGCATTTTTATATGCGGTGTGACCAAATAATCTGCAAATGGTTGGATTTTATTGCTCAGGGTTTCTTTCTGTCTTCTCTCTTAGGGATTGCTAAGGGGTATTTTTCTGTAAAAAAAAAGAAGAAGAATACAAAAAATAAGGGACTTTCGAGACACCATTGGTAACCAACAAAAGAGAGTTGAGTGTTCTTGAATACAAAGGCATTATGCCTACATTTTCTCATCCCTCATGCAAAAGTGAAGCAAATGCATAAATCTTTTCTTCCTTTTATTTTCTCCTCAATGCCCATTCTTGAGAGAAGTTGGCCATGGTAAAAGCTCTCGGAGTCGCCTAAACAAAAGAACATTGAAGTACCTTAGATCATACCCCGAAACTCTATATTTTGTTTTTACCCTGAGCACACCTATGCCACCAGCAGATAATTTTTCACACTCCTCAATAAGTTTTAGAGATCATGAACTATAGACTTTTTTATCCTACCCTTCATAATAATATTTGTTAGTATTGAGCATCTCCTACTTGCTTAGGTACATGATTTTACTTGAGGACAAGCAAAAAGATAAGTGTGGGGGTGTGATGAGTGTCAAAATGAGCATGTTTTATAGGTGTATTTCATGTTTAATATTAGCACTTTTCTTGCTCATTTCTCCACTTCGGTTAGTTTTCCTCTAGTTTATGTTTTATTATTTATCTCACAAAATTATTGGTTTAACATGAGGAAAACCAAGCCGGGAGTGAAGTAGACGGAGAGACGAACGCGTAGACGCGAATGGCTCAGAAAACAGAGTCCAAACGAAGAATCTAGAGCCGGTCAAAGTTTGAAGGAATAGGCCACGTCAAGGGTTGCAACCGCCCAAGAAGAGGCGGGCCGCAACCGCCTACTAAGTGGCGGACGAGACTGGGTGCAACCGCCTACTAGGTGGCGGACGAGACTGGGTGCAACCGCCTACTAGGTGGCGGACGAGACTGGGCTGCAACCGCCCCGTAACTGGCGGTCTCCTCACGGGTGCAACCGCCCCAAAACTGGCGGACATCACACACAACCGCGAGGCGGAACCACAGGCGGACAACAACAAGAAACCGCCTATTAAGAGGCGGTCAAGACTAAAATCAATGCGCCCCGACTAGTTTTCTTCCTCCTCGTCGTCTTCTCCAACTTGCTGCGCCTTATCTATCTACTCCGACCACCGCCTACCTTAAATCGCTCACGCATGCTACTCCTGTCCCCTGCAATTAATGCTTCAATCAATGAAGCAATCAAATATCTACGGAAGACTACCTCTTAATTTCTTCTATAAATACCCATTCCCTACAGCCTTGTACGAGTGCACGGAGAAAACCTGAAAATCACTCACACTCACCTCATCTCATTCTCTTCCAGTAAATCACTCCCGTATATCATTTCACTCCATTAACTCTCTAATTCACCCACTTCACTTATAATAACTTACGTACATGTTCCACTCTTCATTCTCCTCATTTCTCCATTCACTAATCACGTCTCCGTGCTGTTATTATGTCCAATCTCTGTCTGACTTATTACCAGTTAATATGTCTGGCTAAGGAGGATTTGCTCCGGGCAAGGGTTTTAATTATGGGTTGTTAGCTGTGTAATATATTTCTACCAGTTAAAATAAATTCAGTTCGTTACGATTAAAGTTTTGTTTCTCTCCCTTTTTAATAAATTTCATCGGTTTATTAAAAAGCCTTACTAAGTCTGTTTTTAATTTCATCGGTTAGAAACAGACGGGTTAATTAAGTCGTAAAACTGTAAGAACTTATTTTCATCGTTTAAGTTAATACATGTTGCAAGAATAAAGCCTCATACTCCTCTGCCGTTTATAGGCTTTTGCTCGAGTTTTCATCGGACCTTGCATTACAGGTAAACGAGTTCTTAAGAGTTTTCATCGGACCTTAAGAAAATTACAGGAATCTTGCCAAACTATTTTATTAAACCGGTAGAGTTAGCACAATTAATTAAATCATATTAACCTGAACCCGGAGTTCCGTTTAATTCATCTGCACTCAGTTTTCTAATTTGCTTAATATTTTCTCGAAAACAAGTCAATTAACTTCCCCCCCTTTTGTGACAAGCTTAGGAACTATTTTAGCTCGCTATAAGTCCCACGGTTTGACCCCGGCCGCTTCTGTCTTCTATACTACTGTGACCGGGTTTTAATTTGCAGCCCGACGGATATTTTGAGTATTAATTTCTTTCTTTTATCAATTTCACCTGTGCTAATAACCCACGATAAATCCACTCTGCAAATCCCCAAGTTTTCAGGGTAGAAATCTGGCTTGGCTACTCCTCGCTTCTCCCTTTTCTATTTCAATCGTCGTTTCTGCAAGCGCTGCCCGATGAACTCGAAGAGGTGAGGGCTAAATCTCGGTTTCATCGGACTAGTATTCGATGATAGCACTAATCGGCTTTGCATTCGTTGCTTCGGCTTCATTTCTATCTCTTTCCAATATTTATTCTGTTACATTTCACATATAAACCGCATTAGAGATATTGATACCAGAAGGCATGTCAACCCTATTTTCTCTTCGAGTTGTCTTTCATTCTTTTAAGATGTTTCCCCGATTTGGTTTATTTCTGACCCATGATGTTTCCCCGAGTTGTTCTTCTCTGCGTCTTGCTTTCATTTTTCTGCAAATTATACAACCTGGTATGGACATTGCAGTCCACGAACAAGTCGAGTAACATGCATGTTGTTAACCCCATGAATATGCCGCTACAATATCAATGGACTGGTCCCCCTTCCAGTCACGATTCTTTTATTTTTATGTTCACCACACTCAGATTTGAATGACGAGTGGACTGGTCCATCTCCAGTCATGTTTTGATCTGCCTTCATGATATTTTGGTTCGATAGTGAGCACGGTAAAGGTGTTTGTAGCGGGTTTGATTTTGTTTCTTCTGATTTATCTGTCTGACTGATGTTTTGTTTAGTCTCTGGTGTCTCGGTATACTTGCAGGGGACTATCTGTGCTTCTCCTTGATACCAATTCCAGATCACTATTGTTACTATTCAAACCACGGTGAACTTTACTGCCCCGTTTTGTATGCCTGTTGCATATTCCCTTCATAGCTGTTATGTGTTGCTTGCTGAAATATATGCTGAAATATGAGTCTCTACCAATGATGTGAATACCTATTGTGCCTCTTATTTTTGATAATGATTTCTGAACCTGTTTGTTATATCTCGTTTGCCTGTCAAAACCTTGTCATTTTGTTTAGCTTCTGTAATATATTCATGTTTGTTTGAGTGTGTGAAAAGAATGCACTAAAAATCCTAGGATTAAGGCCCTCATCTTATTTGTTTGATGAATTAGTAGAGCAAACTTCAATCTGTCACACTAGTTGTATTAGTTCAGGTAATATTTTAAAGGGTATACTTAGGGTAATAACTCATAAGCGGCAGAGTATTAAAAGAAGGCCATTTTGATTAGCTTGTTGATCTGTTTAACAAAAGTAATAGGAATCAATAGTAGAATCTGTTGCCAAATTTGGGTTTAGAATTTAGCCTCTGATTTTACCTTTCTGTTATAGATTGCTTATGAAGTTTGGTTTTCTTTCCATATTTTGGTTTTGTATAAAGTGGTTCCGGGCTTGAATGACATAGGAACAATCTTGTTGACTTCTACATACCTTGGGAATTCGTTTGATGAGGATAATTGAGAAACAACAAACTGGCAAACTGATGTGGTAGTTTAAGGTCTGTTTTCCTTGTCTGAGGTAGTAGTTGTAGGCTTCAGTTTCACCTAGGTTTGAACCTTTGCTGTTCTTTAAACATCAGAGTGAAATAATTTAAACTGCCAAAATATCCCAACTCAAATTTGATTAGCGTTTCATTTATCCTAGGGCTGCAACTTCTGAGTTTAACCAAGATACCCACCATGCCCCAATAACTTCATGCGTATTTGATTTATTTAGTTGGTTGTTCCTGCCATGTCGGTCTGATTATTTTCATCTGAGAAATCACTGTTCCTTCTATGCCTTTTGGTCTGATTATCTACGTGTTATACATGTATATATTATATATTTTGTTTCATTACAATTCTTGATTCATTCCCTTGTACATTTCTTTACTATCTAAGCCCTAGTTACTATGTCCTTAGGTCCAAGCCCGTAGGATAGAGGGGGTCCCCCATACTTGATTGGTCATTGACCAATCTCTTGGTGGTGACTCCCTAAACCCTAAAAACGCATCTAAATTTATGTATATATGTAAACTGACAATCCCACTTTCTTAGACCATCAGATTCTCTAATTCAAAATTTTGTCATCAACGTTCATATTCTCGACCTCCATCCTCAAATTCAAAATTGTCTCTCATTTTTCATAATCACTCTGTAAATATAAACACCAAACTTTTTTAAGAAGATAAATTCATTTCCATGTCCTCTGTTCAAACTTAAATAAAAATAATCCTTCAAAAACAAAAATCAGTCTCAATCTGATTTCCACCTAAAATTTCAAATTTTGCTTTAAAAAAAATCCAAACAAGAGAAAATCATCAAAAGCCCAATTCAAAACTGGTTCATGCCCATTCAGATCGGCCCAAATCCTATATAAAATCGACCCAGTTTCCACAAGCCCAAACCCACGAGGCCCAATAACTGACCTAGTTAGGCCAAGCCCAATTCAAAATCGGCTCAAAGCCCAAATAAAATCGGCCCAGTTTCCACGAGGCCCAATAACCGACCCACTTAGGCCCAAGCCCAAATTCAAAATTGGCCCAATCCCAAAAAGCCCAAGTCCACAAAATCAGCCCAAGTCCACAAAATCAGCCCAAAACCCACAAAATCAGCCCAAAGCTCAATTCGGATCGGCCCAAAGCCCGTGAGATTGGCCCGTTTCCCATATACCCAAATCAAGGCCCAAATTCCACAAACCCAAACTTTGACCAACCGAAACTTTGACCAACCGAAACATTGACCAACCCAAACTTTGACCAACCCAAACTTTGAACCCAAACTTTGACCAACCCAAACTTTGATCAGCCCATATTTTGACCAATCCAAACCTTGACCAATCCAAACTGTGACCAACCCAAACTTTGACCTTGACCTAGCTTTGACCCGGTCTAGCTTTGACCAATCCGAATGTTGACCTTGACCAAATTCTGACCTTGACCAAATTTTGACCTTGATCAAATTTTGACCTTGATCCAACCCGATTTTGACGTAACCCGAACTTCAATCTAATTCAAGCCTGAACCTCAATCCAATTCAAACTCGATCTCAATCCAAACTAAACTCCAATTCAATTCAAGCCAAAATACATTTCATCCAATCCACACTCAACTTGTAAATTTCATTCAAACTTCTAAAACCTAAAAAGAATTTCAAACCATCATTTTATTCAAATTTCATCAAGTTTTCAAAGAAACCACTTGTGGAATTTTGAAGGAAAAATTTTTCTCACATCACAGAAAACTCTTCTCGAAACGAAGAAAGTTCTTCTCACATGCACAGAAAGTTTTATCCTAAAACATTTCTTAAAATCAGTGTTTCCTTATCGAGAATTCAGAACAACTTCAAAAGTTTTCAAACTTAGTTTTCATCTTAAGTAAACCGTTTTCGAGGAATAAGAAATGTCTGATCCTTTCAAAACACTTCCTTCCTGTTAGAACATCACTTGTCTCCCTTCCCAAAATAAAAATCCGAGGCTGGGCACTGGGGTCGTAATCTCCCTTGTCGCAGTCTGGATCTCTTTAGGCGGGGCATTAGGGTGACAAACCTCCCCTAATCGCAGCCTAGATTTTTACAAGGCGGGGTGCTAAGGAAGTAACGACCTTCCTAGTTGCAGCCGGGATTTTAGAATCGTCTAACTCCCTTCCACCCGATTTCAGTATTTTCGGCTTTTAATGTTTTAAACCCAAGAGTTAGAGACGTTATTAGGGTTTGACCGAGAACATCTCATTCATGGTGTTTCTCTCTAAATCCTGTTTTTTGACATAAATTCATTGCCCCATCTTTCGATCCTCTACATTTACCATTAATTAAGTGTCGTGTTTGAGGGGGTACATAGGGTAATCCCTTGGGATTATCCGCCCTTTTTTTTTTTTTTTTTTTTTTTTTTTTTTTTTTTTTTCTTTAAATTTTTTTTTACAATAAAAATGATTTTTTCGGTTTTAAAAACTTTAAGAGAGACAATTCTAAATAAACCAATCCAACCCTTCCATTAGAGCTCCAAGTCACATAGGACCTCCAATTCCTGAATGCTCCTGAACAATCTTAGCCATCTTAAACCTAAGACATTCCTAAAACCCGAACACCTGCAAACCGAATATCCTCTTCCATACTCAATCGTTCTGAAAACCCGAGCTCCTTTTCAACACCTTCAACTTCCCAAAACACCTCAAAAATGTGACAATTCCAAATCTGAACTTCACAAACCCAATAAACTCCTCAAAATAACCCGAATACCCTTTAACTCCATCAAATAACTCAAGTACCCTCCAACTTCACAAAATGTCTCGAAGAACCCCTCAACTTCACAAAAAATGACCAAAATGCCCTTTTACTCCTTAAAACTTCTAGCATCCTCCTAAACCCTGCAAGAACCGAAACAACAATAAACTCCTCCAAAACAATTGAAGTCTCTCAGCACTCAAACAAATCCCGCCGACCGATATTCCAAGACCATCCTATTCCTTCAAACTCTTCAAAGTCATCTTTTCCTCAGTCCACACTCAATCCTATCCTTTGGCTTTAATTGAATCTCTCTAAAAAGGTTTTGAAAGAGGGCAATCCCGACCATTGAAGACCGAAGTTTCTTCGGGCACCAATCCAAAGTCGTGGTCATCGCCACTTTTAAGGGGTGTAACCCAGTGCAAACCCACAATAGAATCTCTACAAAGAACCAGATAAATCCTATCCATAGGCAACAAATTCAGAGTCAACCAACGGTACTTAGAACCCTTTTTCCCTTCCTTCCTAGTATCTTAGGTCAAACTAGGTGGCGACTCTATTCAATTTCCGCCCTTAGGGTATAAGTACGCGTGGAGCCAATTTAGAGCGGATGTAGTGCACACTTGCACTCTCCCTTATTCATTCTAGGAAATACGGACGATTTAGTAGGTATTTTAGGGATGCCAATTATAATGGGTTTTCACCATCCACAAAATGGCAACTTCTAGGATCTTGGCTTCTCTGTCAGACCATATTTTGATAGACCCCCCTCATACTGAAAAATCAACCTCCACAGAGACAAAGAAGCTTGCAAATGTCCTAGAATTCAAACCCCGTGCATCAGAGCATTGAAAGTGAATACCGAATAATCCAAACATCTACCACGAAGAACAAACCTAATGTTTATGTCATGAAAACTGAAATATATCAAAATGTAGAAATTCCTAACAAAAGTTCTACAATTCAAACCTCATGCATCATAGTATTGAAAGTGAATATCTATCTAATAATCCAAACATCTACCAAGCGGAACAAACCTAATGTTTATGTCACGAGAACTGAAATATATCAAAATGTAAACATTCCTAACAAAAGTCCTAGAATTCAAACCCCATACATCAGAGCATTGAAAGTGAATATCTATCTAATAATCCAAACATCTACCAAGCGGAACAAACCTAATGTTTATGTCACGAGAACTAAAATATATCAAAATGTATAAATTCCTAACAAAAGTCCTAGAATTCAAACCCCATGCATCACAGAATTGAAAGTTGGGGTTTATTCCGAGCAGCAGTCATTTAAACACTTTCTTGGTCCTAAGTTACATTGTCTGTGAGGAAATGATCACGATTATTACTTCTTTTACGTAAATATATATTTTGATTTGTTAGGAGGTTTCTTAGATCCCAAAATCACTCAACTATATAACAAAATATGGAAATACAAAATGTCAAAAAACGTGTCAAATAAAGACACTATATTGTTCAACTCGTGTCAAATAAAGACACTATATTGATCAACTCATGTCAATTTAAATCACGAGTTGAGTTATGTCCTCATTTTATCTGTCACAAGTTGAACAATGTAGTGATTTAATCTACCACGATTTGAGCAATATGTGTCTTTCTTTGACAAGTTTTTTGGCATTTTAGTAACAAAGAAATGACTGTAAACTGTTTCTGTAACACCCCCGTCTATTAATCCTAATCCTTACTGTAATTACAAGGTAATCGCAACAGAAATTAATGACGTTATAATCGCAGCGGAAACACTCACTAACTAGGCGGGTGTCACAACCACCATTCCAAAGAATTAACCAACCATCCGCCGTGATGATCGAGACTAATCCAACCACAACGCTCACCAACATTTCTCCACGCCATTCGCCCAACAGTGAATCCAAATATCATCCTAGAAACTAGTGAGCAACTGTTGGGCAAAATAGTGTTGAAACTATCTTGCTAACTATGGGCAGTGAACCCAATCATTGTAGTACAACAAGGTCGTATCCACAGGGACTTCGTAACTATCTAGCTAATTATAAGCTTAGTAAATGTGCAAGAGGATATATACAAAAGTGCATAAATGTAAATTATGGGTTTTGGGTTTTTGGGTTATAATTGGAGAAATAAAGAAAAGCAATAAACACTAAACTAACTATCTAGGATAGGTGTAGCTCGGGATGCATGGGTATTTGCACCCATCTCCCCTTTACTACCAATGCTCAACCCTCGAACTCATGGCTAAACAACAGGAACGCTAAATTGACTAATAGCCTAATCAAGGTCTACTAATCCTAACCAACGGAGTTGGAACCTGGCGGTTCTTCCAAGTACCTAGTCAATTGATAGCATTAAGCACAAATTTACCCTAAGTTGCAATGAGAACCTCATCATCTCAAAATCAGTGAAATCGGCTAACATTGATTTAGTCCCAACGGTTTAGGTTTCTATCTCAGAATATCATTTTGATAGAATCCCACAATAATGCTAAACTAATCGGTAGGCCAAACCAACCAATTTAACATATAGAAGACAAATTGAGCAAAACCCTGAACAAATCCCCAAATCATGAGCACAAGTTAGAAGTCATAAACACTCAATAATCATCTTCATTAAGCTCAAACTAAATAAAGCACAAACACAAGTTCAAGATTCAACATGGAGATTTTAGGGATTTTGGGACAAATCCCCAATCCCTAGCTACAAATGATTCTACACAGCCTTAGAGAGAAAATAAAAGAGCAAGGGATAGAAGTAGCCATTAATGGAGCTTGGAAGAAGTGAGCTTCTCTTCTCTCTCCTTCCTCCTCCTCCTCCCTCTCTTCTCCTTCCCTTCTCTCTTTCTCTTCTCTCTTCTCTCTTCTCCTCTTCTTTCTCCCTTGGAATCGCCTCTTTTCTCTGTTTTTGGGGCGGACCGAGCTGATGAAGAATGGGCAAGTTTTCCCCCCCCCAAAATTCCGCCCGTTTTTAAAACGCAGATCTGGGCAAATTTTCGACCCGTCCCGACCCACCCTGGTCGGACCCGTGGGTCGGAGGAGCGCGTCCAGGAGCAATTTCGGGCCGAAATGCTCTTTTCTAAAGTCCGTCCGACCCAGGGTCTGACCCAGACTATGGGTCGGACGATTCCAGTAGCTCGGGGACAAAAATCGTGTTCTTTTAAAAGTCCGTCCGACCCACGTCCGACCCAGACCTATGGGTCGGACGGTTCCAGTAGGCTAACTTCGAAATGTCGTATCTTCTTCGTTTCAACTCCGATTTTGGATCCGTTTGCGCCCACGCATTCCTCTCTTCATCTACTTTACTTCTATCTATGTTATTCCTCCTGTTTAAACAATAAATGTGTAAGACACCAATGAAACACAAAACTAGAGGAAAATAAGCCAGAGTGGAGAAATGAGCATGAAAAGTGTTGATTAAACATATGAAATACTCCCCTAAAACATGCTCATTTAGACACTCATCACACCCCCACACTTACCTTTTTGCTTGTCCTCAAGAAAAACCAAGCCCCCAAGCAAGTAAGGAATGCTCAATACTAACAAATACTAACATGAATTGTAGGATAAGAGAAGAAGCAAAAACTGATTAAAACCTTTGAGGAGTGTGAACCATCTCTTAGTGGTGGCATGAGTGTACTTAGGGGAAAA
Organism: Limonium bicolor; assembly: GCA_023374045.1. Taxonomy (NCBI): domain Eukaryota; kingdom Viridiplantae; phylum Streptophyta; class Magnoliopsida; order Caryophyllales; family Plumbaginaceae; genus Limonium; species Limonium bicolor. The sequence goes on from CM041776.1 coordinate 472,718,411, forward strand.
ATAAAAACTAGAGTTTCGGGGTATGATCCGGAGTGCTTCAAAGTTCTAAAGATTAGGTAACTTGGAGAGCTTTTACCATGGCTAACTTCTCTCAAGAATAGGCATTGAGAAGAAAACAAAATGAAAAATAGATTTATGCATTTGTTTCACTTTTGCATAAGAGATGAGAGGATAACATTTTGGCACCAAGCCTTTGCATTTAAGAACACTCAACTCTCATTGTTGGTTACCACTGGCATCTCACAAGTCCCTTAAAGGATTTTCACGAGAAGCACCCCTTAGCAATCCCTAAGAAAGAAGACAGAAGGAACCCCCAAGCAATAAAAATCCAACCATATAAGATCACTTGGCCACACCGCATGTAAAATGCTCCTCAAAAGCAATCAAAAAGAAAAATGTAAGCATTTATCCCATAACTCATAATAGTATTTGTTCTTAATGAGAACAACTCACAACACAAGGGTCCAAGTTTTTTATTTTGGACAATCGCAAGATAAGCATGAAGTATTAAGCATTTAAGCACACAATTCACCGAAAAGGTCACTCCCCCACACTTAAATTGAACAATGTCCCCATTGTTCACCAATCAAAACCGGGGAAGGTTCCAGAAGACCTTTGCGGGAAGTAGACAAAAGGAAAAGCACACGGGACACAAACAAACAGTATAGCATAGAAGCTATCCCCAGCTTTGCAAATTCAAAATTAGAGAAGAGAGAACGAAAACTAAAAGGAACTAGTACTCCCCTGAGATTGCTATTGTTTTCAGTTTGTAGAACTCCCCCACACTTGAGCTTCAGTCTCAAGTAGCGTAGCTTGGTTGCGGTGTGGAATTGAAATTGCACCCGCATAAAACACTAGAAGCAACCAAACTACAACTGGAGTTAAGGGTTAGCAAAAACAAAACCAAAGGAGAACGAAAACAAAAACTGGAAATTAAAATCGTGGAGTCGTTGTGGGCAAATATTAAAGGAAGGGTGAAACGAGTACTCCCTGATAAGATGCAGAAGGAAGATAGGGTGCCCACACAATTGCAAGTGGGAGGGGTCGTTGAGGTGCTACCTTCAATCGTTGGAGATGAAGGTCTTAAAAGACAGGACACGAAATGAAATCCGGGTTGCCTTCCGGTAAGCGGCCCTTCTTTAAGGTCTTTGGCTAGACCATACCACCGTGAAGTCATCCGGGATCGAATATGAACGTTGAAGTCGGCTTCAACGGGTGGGTTGGGCGGGCATCATCTAGCAATGAAGAACGACCCGCATCAAAAGGAAATGTGGCCTCAACACTTAGGATGTGAAAGTGTAAACTCCACCGATCGTTCATCAGGTGGAAGTGTTGAGGTGGGTGATCCTTGGTACGAGGATCAAACTGTGGTGGAGCCTCCTCTTCAAATTCAAGGATGTAAACATCCTAATCTTCAGTGAGCGGTGCAGGGTGAACTCTAGGGCGGACTTTGTCTTCAATCTTTGGTCCCAGATCAAATGGGAAGGTGGCCTCCACACTTAGCGGGTGTACGTTGAGCTTCCACCCAACTTCATTAGTGCACGGGTGGGAGCCTTGATCCTTCAAGTGAAGATCAAAGTTTGATGGTTCCTCCTCCTCCTCAAATTCGAGGATGTAAATGTCCTCAACTTCTTGGTGAGGCTCATGGGAAGAGCCTTGATGAAAATCAACTTCAGAGGGAGGTGGCTCCTTGAAGTTGATTATAGCACTCTCCTCTGATGGCTCGGAGGGAGGCGGCATCTCCTCCTCCTCAAGTTTGAGGATGTGTCCATCCTTATCTTCTGGGTGGAGCACAGAGAAGGAGGGGAAATAACGGTAGTTGACTTCAGAGGGAGGAGACTCCATGAAGTCAAGGTGGAAGCGGTCCTCTGATGGCTTGTCTTCGAACTCAGGCAGATGGTTGAATGATGTTTTCTCAGGTTCAAACGGGGGAGGTGATAGAGAGCAACTTAAGTCCTCAGTAAGGTGATCCACGTTATGAACCATTTCGCTCGCCGGTTGCTGCGATTCAAGGTTTAGTAGACCTTCCATCATCGCGTTCATCTCTACTAATTTGGAATAGAGCTTCAGTTGGTTCATGTCGAGGTTTTTCCTTAGTCTGATGCTCCACTTCATGGACCATTTCACTCTCTGGTTGTTGCTCCCTTCGAGCTAGTGTAATGAGCTGGTTCATGTCGATGGTGTTCATTCTAGCACTAAGATCCTCCAGAGTGGGTGAATATACCCTTGCCGTGATCTCAGAACAATAAGCACTCTTCTGGTCTCCTCCACTCTCTTGGCACCTGATCCATCGACTGATGTCTTGTTCAGTGGGGTTTGGATTGACAGATAAGAACCGGTTCTCCATGAGTGTCTTCGATCTTGAGATTAGATCCTCACAAGGAGGGCACATATGAAAGGATCCACACCCTTGACAATCAATGTATTGGTCATAGGTTGCTCCAGAGGTGTAGCCGTAATAATCTTCTGCTTGATCATCAAGATCATCCATCAAAGATAGGTTCCTAAAAAAAAGTAACACAAATTTATACACAAAAGGGGGAAATAAAGGAAATGAAAAATATGCACAGAAACTAAACATATAATAAACAGATAGTTGGACCGAAGTCCCTGGCAACGGCGCCAAAAACTTGTTGGGCAAAATAGTGTTGAAACTATCTTGCTAACTATGGGCAGTGAACCCAATCATTGTAGTACAACAAGGTCGTATCCACAGGGACTTCGTAACTATCTAGCTAATTATAAGCTTAGTAAATGTGCAAGAGGATATATACAAAAGTGCATAAATGTAAATTATGGGTTTTGGGTTTTTGGGTTATAATTGGAGAAATAAAGAAAAGCAATAAACACTAAACTAACTATCTAGGATAGGTGTAGCTCGGGTGAAATACCCCAAACCTAAGTATGCTAAGTGAACATCAAATTATGATGTAGTAAGGCTAGAATATGCCTTTGAAAGATTGGTAGACAATTTAAACCAAGGAAAACACAAGAAAGTGCCTTAAGGGCAATCAGGGCAAAAACGTGCTCTAAGCTTGGAGTGACTTTGATTAGCACCCAAATACCATTATAAGACTTTAGTAATATGATAATGGACATTTTAAATCAATTAGCAAAGAAAACCAAGCTTGAAAACAAGTTAAAACACAAAATGTGCTTTAAGAAGTCTTAAAGCACATTTTTGAGAAATTGTCTTAGAATTGAGTTTGAGTGGCTAAATGTCCATCATTACTCTTTAATCAACATGGTACTAATTAGTATCACATTAGGAGGTCTAAATCAATGAGAAATCAAAAATTTCCCGATTATGTGCCTTGTTTAGTGAATAGTAACTATTTAGTGCTAGTTAAGACATAAGTCAACATAAGTCAATAAGATGGTCAACCAAGACCATAAATATCTCCATTTATTAGAGGGGGGCCGGTTTTGATGTGGGGAGTCACCACATGAGTCATCAAATGAGAAAGGAAAAGAAGAGTAAAGTGAGAAAGTTACTATTTGCTTTTATAAAGCAAAATATCCTTATAAGCTACCTTCTCTCCTCTCTTCTTCATTTCTCTTCTTCTTCCACGGTTCTTCTCTTCTTTTCCTCTGTTCCAAACCGTCCCAAGCAGCCTCCATTGTTGCTTCACCTTGCTTTGGCAACAACTTACTCATTTTAGCTCCAAATCAAAAACTAAACACATATTATTCTTAGTTAGGTCAAGACCTATCTTTCTATCTTTTCAAATCTTTCAAAGCTCCATTTTGGTGCCATGAGAAAACTTCATAGATGGAGGAAAATCAAGTTTGAAGAGCTCATTAGCTTCTCCATTCTCTTAAGGTAAAGAAAATGTAAGAAAAACCATGTTTCCATCATTTCTTGTACATGGCCGAAAATTCCTTCTCATGGGGCTATGTTTTTATGCCTTGTTCTAGCTTGATTTATTCACCAAGGACTAGTGGAGGTCCTATTTCATTCAATGCCAAAGTCTACCTTGAGACTTCAAAGGTAATCATCCACTTTAATGCCTTAGAACACATTTCTAACCTAGGTTTTTATTCCGTGAGGTTAGTGCATTGTTTAGTACTCATATGAGTCCTTGAATATTGATTAGAACATTGGCAAGGGGAATTTAAGTGGTGGCCGAGATCTATGCAAGAAGAAGGTCTAAGGAGGAGATTAAGATAAGCTTGAGAAAACAAGGTAAAATGCTTACCTAATGGTGGTTTAAGATTAAGGAATGAGTTTTAGATAAGTACCAATGTGGCTTAGAGCTTACATTGTGTATTGGGTTATATAACCTAAGAAAAAGAACTTAAACAAGCTTATGAACTTGTGATTAAGGAGCTAATGAGAATGAGTTAGTAATATAAGTTTAAGGTGGATTTTAAGAGCATTATAACTACTATGAGATTGATGAGTGTATTTGCAGGTTGAAAGCTTATATATGTGGGAAATTCAGTGTTTAAGTTTAAGTCATTTAAGGGCCTAAGAGCCATGTCATTTAAGAGCCTTAGTGCTATGCAATTTAAGATTATTGCAATATATTGAGTTTGTTGTGAATGAGTTGGTTTGGGTGATGAGATATGATGAGGAAGAACTTGAGGTGTGTGAGATGGTTAAATGAGGAAAAATAATGTGTTTGGGTATGATAATATACTAGAGGAGCTATTGCGAAATTTGAGTAGAAAATAAGTGTTTAGGTGATGGTGGTGAATTAATATGACCTAGGATTTACTAGGAGTCATTATGAAGAATTTGAGTGGAAATGAGTTAACTAAGGAGTTCTTAAGGATGAGAATGACCTAGAATGGTCTATGAGGAAGTTAGAGTTTAGGTGGGTGTATTGAACACACCAAAGTCATGGTATGAGGAATGGTAAGACTTGTGCATAAGTTTTAAGGAGAAGGTGTATAATGCTTAAGATGATTTAGGTATGAACTTGGGAATATATCAATGAAAGTCTTGGGAAGCTTGCCTAAGTAGTGATGGTGTTAGTAGAGGACTAATGAGGTTTAGTTTAGATTGTAATAAGTGGACTTAGGTGATGGAAGAGAAAGGTGAGGGAGAATGTATTCAAACGTCAAGGAAAATGACTAGGAATGTAAGAGAGCGTGTGATCATGAGGAAGGTGAGTAAGTGAATAAAAGAAATGTTTAGGTATGCACAAGAGTTTAGGAATGATGAGTAACAAATGGAAAAGAGAGGAATTTGTGCATGGTTATGTAAGATGACTTGAGGAAGTTTTGGTAAATGAACTGAAGATGGAAAATAATGTTTATGAAGTGCCCAAACTGTTAAGGAGGGAACACTTGGGTTGGTTGAAGTTTTGGTAAAGATACAAGTTGGTAATGTAAGGAAGTATATGGTAAGTGTTAGGAGTGTTTGTAAGAATTGAGCAAATGTTTGAGAAGATTTTTGGAAGTTGTTTTAATGAGTTTGGTGAAGGTTATAAGGTGTGTTTGATGTGCCAAATGATGTTAGAACACATTAGGAGGCTTGAGGAAAAATTTGGAGAAAGTTTGACAATGTATGGGAAGTTTCTGCAGCCGACCTACCCAGGGGACCGACCCCAGTCTGGGTCGGTCGGGCTGAAACTGTGAAGTTGGATGTTCTCTGCACCCGACCTACCCAGGGGGTGGGTCGGTCGGTGGGTCGGTCGGACCATAAAAAAAAAAAAAAAAAAAAAAAAAGAGGGAAACCCTAAGAGAGTTTAGCGGTATTAATGGTACCCCATTAAGGGGGCAATGATGATTAGAGGCATAAAGACCTAAGGGATTAAGTTAAGAATAAACTTAAAAGTTTAAGATTAAGTTTGTAAGATTAAGTTGTAAGACTTAAGAGGTGTTAGGTTGGAATCATTAAGGGTTAAGTAAGTTAAGTAAGTTAAGTAAGTTGAATTAAGTTAAGTGATTAACAACCTAAAACTGAATGAATGTTTTAGGACTTGGGAGTTTGGACTCCGGAAGAGATTAAGCAACTGAACGGCCAACGGTGAACGGTACAGTTCTCTTGTGACCTGCTTGCTAACGAGGTGTCCCTCGGCTTGTGTGCTATTTGTTTTTGTGTGCTCACTAAACAAGATAAAGCATGCAACCGGAATATATTATATTTATTGTATGGTTGTGTGATGTTTGAAAACTAACACAACATACCGTGAGAACTTACTAACCAATGTTTAGTAAGAAATTGAGTGAGACTAAGGAACGCCCCTAATAAGGGACGATATGAACCGAAAAAGGTTAACTAACAAACATGGTCTTGAGACTATTACTAACTGGAACTTGAGTGAGGAAACCCGGGACCGATCTCCGGTCATGCATGCTAAGGAAAAAGGGGGACGGTATCTGAATCAGATCCGCCCTCCGCTTAAGAACTTGTCTTCGGACTTGTAGCCTAGGGCTGGTTGCCGGCTCAGCTACGCTGGATTCCCGTCCAGGGTAGGTGGCATTAAGATGGTGCGGTGGGATCACCTAAATCCCAGGTTTGGACTTAGGCTACAACCATTCCCCTCCAGGAACGGTTTGTATTCTGAGAATAAGTTAAGATTAAGATAAGTTACAATCATTCCTTTTTAAAGGATGATTTGTAATATTAAGATTAAGATTAAGTTAAGATTAAGATAAGTTACAATCATTCCTTTTTAAAGGATGATTTGTATTATTAAGATTAAGATTAAGTTAAGATTAAGATAAGTTACAATCATTCCTTTTTAAAGGATGATTTGTATTGTTAAGATTAAGATTAAGTTAAGGTTAAGATGAGTTGCAACCATTCCTCTTTAAAGGATGGTTTGTATAATTAAGATTAAGATAAGTGACATCCACTCCTTATTAAAGGATGGTTGTTTCTAAGATTAAGATAAGACTAAGATTGAGGTGAGATAAGGTTGGACTAAGATTAAGAGGGAACATTACTTAAGGAGTTAAATAATTAACTCTCTAATTAAGGGAACGCATTTAAGTCGTTCATTGTGTGTGAACTTGATTGTTCATATCTGAGTTGTTGTTTACTGCACTTACTATTATATTGTGCATCTAATCAACCTCCATGCTATCGACAATTAGTCGTCGTAGCCACGTTAGCTTGGGGGCCATGAGGGGATCGTACCAGCATTCGTGCTGACCCCCTTTGGGGGCTGTTTTTACTACACAGGTACATCGGGAAGCGGCCGTCGCAAGAGTAAGAAGAGGATACAAGCGTTAAGGATTAAGTGTGACCTACGAGTTGTGCATGTACACTCGTATGGCAATTGAGTTAGTAAGATGTATAGGTTGTGAGAGGATTGTAAGAAGGTTATGTAAATGGTTAAGGTTGTTAGACTAATGTTCGGTATATTCTGTAGTCAGACCGTGGCAAGGTCCTGGATTGTAAAGAATTCCGCTGTGACATATTTATATATATACTGTTAAGTTGCTAGACCACATTTGGATTGAGTTGGGGTGTTACAAAAAGTGGTATCAGAGCGTAGTTACGCTCTGAAGACAAGAAATACCGAACTTAGGAGAATATTGAGGTTGAGATTGAGTTATGGGTTAAGGGTTAAGAGATAGAGTGAGAGGTGCGTTAGCCAGGACTTCCCGGTGTTTACCGGATATCCATAGTACCTAGGCCCGCCCTCCACATCCCTAAACCTAAATATGTGGAACAAACGCCAGAGAGAGGAAAGCCTTCTCTTACTCGGGGAAACCCGATCTGGCAGTTAGTTAACAGTAAGCAATACAAGAAAGAACTTGTTGTACAACAGTTACGGAGAACTTGGAGGTTTTCAATGGAGCGCAACAGTGAAACAGGCGCTACCTATGGAATACTATCAGTAAGGGAGCGGAAATTACCGGCAACATGGGTCGACATGCTACGCAGTCGAAATAACCCGTCATACCAATGATAAGGAAATCACTACGGGTGCAATAGAAAGGAAAAAGAGAAGTGACATGAGTACCGGACAGTGGTCCGAAGGAGCATAACAGTAGGATAATACAGAGCATGAGGGTTGAGATTACTGGAAGGTCCAGTTAAGAAACGGGAACTCATATAAATTGTTTACCGAAATAGGACTACGATGTAGTGCCTAAAGGAGAATCATTACTGAGTAACCACAACAAAATGTGTGGAGACAGGAGCGAGGATTAAGACATAAGAAAATATTAAGGGATTCCCTCAGAAAGAGGAACACCCTAATAAATGACAGTACTGTCAAACAACAAGGAAACTGCCGGATGGACGGTTATCCAAAATAAGTGATTATCGAAGGAGTCCCGAGGACTACCAATTACATGGAAATTAGAAGGAGGTGTCACTACCGATGTACCTTGTACCAATAACCCATCCTGCATGGCGCACTTGCCATAGCAAGTGCTACCACGGTTAAGCCACACGAAAAGCCATCAAGGCAAAATAGGAGAACGCTACAGTTGTAGCATATATTAATACCGGATTGTAAATCCATAAGAACAGAAAAATAGGACCTTGGAAGGCCCGACGGCCTGACCATGCTGAGATAAGGTAACACACCAGTCAGTCGGGAGCGGAACTTGGACATAATATTAGACCATATGGATGTTAGCAATGGTACAACCCATTACAACAACAACCGACAGTACGGTAAGAACACAATCCTGAACTCCAAGGGGAAAACCTAAGAGATCGCTCGGTATTGCGAGCAAAACACTATGTAAGCAATAACATGCAGGGGATGTATTATAAAATACTATTGAGACTGTTGAAGCAACGACTTACAACGAAAACGGGATAAGACTCCCAGAGTGACCATTAAGGATACCAATAACAACATTCTTCAATGCAGATGTTGGAAAACCCAGAAAACAAGGATAAAAGAAATAAACGTAAGCTATAACCTATTAAGGATTAAAGTCGTACAACCCTGGAAAAGGAAAGCTCGGAGGACTACCCCCACAGAGCGGGCATAGTCGAGCCGAACAGCTGATGAATGACAGTTACCACTGTTTGTTTAACTCATTAACACCCAAGTATGATTGATCATCAACGGGTGGCATAGTCAACGGAAGTTGAACGAAGCGTTGAGATGGGAGTGTAAGATGATAGAATGATATCCAACTTGGATACCTTAAGGCAAACGCCTAATACGAACTTATCCTTGACTACTAAAAGACATAAGTTTAGTAAAATGACAGTATTGTCAAAGACATTAAGTAACCTCAGATCACCTGAACAACTTCCCTAGCAGGAAGCAGGATGCAGCAACTTATCATGAAACCCGATGCTACATTTAGTATGTAACCTAACAGTGATAGTGCTCAAAGAACCAGAATCTTATAGGGATGACCTGCAGATGAGTAAGAGTACAAATAATGAACTGAGACATTAAGCATTAAGAGCCTACGAGCCATGGATGTTAACCACATCAGAGCCCGAGGCGCAGTAAGTTATAAGAGAGCTTGTTTAAGCCACGAAGGGACTACAATTTGTAGATATGAACGGTTACCAAACCTATAGCTTAGATTGGGAAGATATTACCAAGAAAGGGTACCAATGAGAATATTGAGATAATGCTAAGGACAGGAGCGGAGAACGAACCATGCCTTTTAGGGTGGGGATACCTCTCCTTGTTGTGAGGCCATGAGTGGGAATGAACCCCTCAAAAAGGGCTTTCCCCTATTAGAGATAAAATACACTTTATTTAGGAAATGGAAACTATGAACCTTGAGATTACCTTAGAACATACCAGATACACTTGAGTAATAAGGAAGGTTGCACAGATAGACCCCATATCCAACACCCAGGATGTAAGAATTAGTAATGGCCAGAGATAAACATTGTGACTGCACATTATGGCACGTCAATTAATCAATGCTCAGAAGAGCTTGTGACTCAGTGGATGACTTCTTCAGTAACCAGTTAAACTACATGGTAGATAACATCACTAAGGATGAAAGAAAGCGAAAGAAATTAGCCTACTTACGAATCTAAGATTGGAGCATAACATCTTCATATCAAGAGTCAACTATTTTACAACACGGTACGACAACCGCCAATACCGGAATGAGAGAACTCCCAGTGTGTTTACACCAAGAAAGGATTGAGTACAAGGTAAGACATTAGAATAAGTGAGTAAGGGGTTGCACCATTAATGGGCAACATGGTAAAGGCCAACTACCACGGTAGTAATGGTCGTGAGTATAATAGATAGATAAGTGGATTAAGTCATGGTGCGCGGTAAGGCGACCATTATGTATGAGCCGTCAAATATTGACACTGAGGCAATTAGATTTATGAGTTAAGACCAGCATAAGTAAGAAAATAAGATGGTAGACGAACTGAGCATTGAGGCCAGTAGTCTAGACTTGGTTTGGTAAGATTACACAGGAAGCACACAACCCATTCCTTAAGGAACTGGAAGTGCATTCCTAGTAGCATAAATATGAGAAACAAGATAAGAGGCTCTACAGAAAGAGACCTCAGATATTAAGTGACCGAATCAATACGGAATACAGGAAGGAGCTAGAGCATACCATACCCAAGAACACAATAAATGGACTTCCCTTGATTCACTTCAAGAAGAACAATAAATGTTATTATGGAACAATGAAAGAGGAGATCGACAACAGAATACTTCATAATTAGCAATAGCTAAACGTGTGACGGACACTATGAGTTTACTAAAACGAGACGTGGGACGACTGCACCCCACCGGGGCTTGCAGGCCTGACACGCTCATTTATGAGTTAGTTGGGTAAGTAGTAATGTACCAGTAAGGTACCCCATGCATGTAGACGAGTGGTGTAAGGAACACGGGAGGTAGTCGACTCCGTACCACGGACAGCGACACAAGATCAGACAAGAGCAGCCATTACCGCAAACAGTCGAAGAGAATAATTCAGTTGAATCAGCAACATAGAGGAACCAGAGAACAAATAATTAAGGACTAAGAAGTGCGAGAAGCACGGATTGTTAAGTATAGACATAGGACATGTCTTAAGATGAGTAAGATTAGACTGTAAAGTGCAATAAGCACTAAACAGTAGTTTGAGACTAAGAATCATCCTCAGACCAAAGGTCATTTGGGGAGAACAATTTAGACATTCGAGAAAATACTAAGAGTATGAGCATAAGACCTTCAAGGAGAATGGATAGACGAGCTACAACTCATTAAGGCCGTGTATATATAAAGACAACACGTGTCCATTGAGAGACCAATATTCCTAAACTGTAAGGAGGCAGGAGGATATATAATACCATGAAGTATAAGAAAAGCAGTTAAGCCTAAGATTATCAGAGTTGCGCAGCGAAAGCTAGCAGATCAGTACCTTTGATGTTAGACCAAACTAAGTTAAGAATACGGTATAAGTACCGTTAAGAATCCTCGATACAGAGACTAAGTCATTTCTGATCGAATTATAAGTAAGATAGATAACGTGGAAGCTAGAATGCTTGGTAAGAATTAGACATCTTGAACTTATGTTCAAAGATCATGTAATGTTGATTACGTGGGCGTAATCCATTTTAAGGGGGGTAGAGCGAAAACCGCTTAGCGTATGTTTGTGTACTGAGTACATAAACTACGGTGTGCATAGCACAAAATAATTTGAGACTATGTCTTACATAAACATTTTAAGATAAATCATGGTTATTACACACAGAAGATGTGAATACCATACAAATTAAGTACTTATCTTGTTAACTCCGGTGTGAGTACAAGTTAAGAGAATTAAGGAAGAAGAATAAGGAGATTTAAGAAATAAGGAATATATATGAGGTATAAGTCGATATGAGACTATGTGTGAGATAAGAATAAGATAACATTATGAGATACAATTTGATATGAATATGAGGAAGGAAATTGTAATGCTATGAGATATAAGATGGTGAGAATTGGTATGGAACAGTTATAAAACTTAGTAGGAATTTAAGTCTTGAGGTAATTACTAAGAGATGAATCGGGAATGTTTGATGGACTTAGTCCACACTTTGGAGATGTGATGTATGATGATTAGAAGAACTAAAAAGATAAAAAAATTGGACATGAGTGAATTACCTGATGTTTGAAAATGACGTGGGAGGTGGAACTTGATTTTCTAGGGATCAAGGGAAACCGAAAACAAATTGGAGTGGAAGGATGGTTCTACACTGATGCTGATCACATCAGGGTAGGATTATTCCGGAAACTCCCTACCAGTGGTCACAATTAAATCACACTAAGGATAGAGGCGTTAGTATAAAGTGAAATTGGAGTAGCTTGTATTTTTAATTAGAGGAATTATTCCTCACATGACCTCGTAAAAAGGATTACCTTTTTACTGAGTCTCGCCCATGAAGTCGAGGACGCACGAGCCTTTGTCTTCGGACCGGTGACATGGGGAGAGCAGAGTGTTTTGTATTCTGGCCCATGGTGACGAGGACGAATGAGCCATTGTCTACGGACCGGTGACATGGGAGAATACGTTGGAAGTTATGTGAATGTTTTAATCATCAAAAAGGAACAAAAGGAATTTTGAGTGCTACACATGCTTAAGCATGTTGTGTGATATTTAAGTATAAGAATATGATGGATCTAATGATCCAATGAGATTAAGTATACATAAGTATGATCTATATGATCTAAGGAATGAGGTAAGACATGTATTCTAATGAGATAAGATGCACTTTGAGGACAAAGTTCTTTTAAGGGGGGTAGATTGAAATACCCCAAACCTAAGTATGTTAAGTAAACATCAAATATGATGTAGTAGGGCTAAATATGCCTTAGAAGATTGGTAGACAATTTAAACCAAGGAAAACACAAGAAATGCCTTAAGGCAATCAGGGCAAAAACGTGCTCTAAGCTTGGAGAGACTTGGGTGAGTACCCAAATATCATATAAGACCTTAGTAATATCTAATGGTCATTTTAAATCAATTAGCAAAGAAAACCAAGCTTGAAACAAGTTAAAACACAAAATGTGCTTTAAGAAGTCTTAAAGCACATTTTTGAGAAATTGTCTTAGAATTGAGTTTTGAGTGGCTAAATGTCCATCATTACTCTTTAATCAACATGTGTACTAATTAGTATCACATTAGGAGGTCTAAATCAATGAGAAATCAAAAATTTCCCGATTATGTGCCTTGCTTAGTGAATAGTAACTATTTAGTGAGTTTAAGTTTTAATCAACATAAGTCAATAATGGTCAACAAAGACCATAGCCTTATTAGAGGGTGGACGGTTTTTTTATGTGGGGAGTCACCACATGAGTCATCAAATGAGAAAGGAAAAGAAGAGAAAGTAGAAGTTACTATTTGCTTTATTAAAGCAAAATATCCTTATAAGCTACCTTCTCTCCTCTTCTCATTTCTTCTTCCACGGTTCTTCTTCTTCTCTCTGTTACAAAACCGAGAGTGTTGCTTCCCCATGGTTCTCCATCTTCAATCACTTACCAAATACACAATTGCTCCAAATCAAAAACTAAACACATATTATTCTTAGTTAGGTCAAGACCTATCTTTCTATCTTTTCAAATCTTTCAAAGCTCCATTTTGGTGCCATGAGAAAACTCCATTGATGGAGGAAAATCAAGTTTGAAGAGCTCATTAGCTTCTCCATTCTCTTAAGGTAAAGAAAATGTAAGAAAAACCATGTTTCCATCATTTCTTGTACATGGCCGAAAATTCCTTCTCATGGGGCTATGTTTTTATGCCTTGTTCTAGCTTGATTTATTCACCAAGGACTAGTGGAGGTCCTATTTCATTCAATGCCAAAGTCTACCTTGAGACTTCAAAGGTAATCATCCACTTTTATGCCTTAGAACACATTTCTAACCTAGGTTTTTATTCCTTGAGGTTAGTGCATTGTTTAGTACTCATATGAGTCCTTGAATATTGATTAGAACATTGGCAAGGGGAATTTAAGTGGTGGCCGAGATCTATGCAAGAAGAAGGTCTAAGGAGGAGATTAAGATAAGCTTGAGAAAACAGGTAAAATGCTTACCTAATGGTGGTTTAAGATTAAGGAATGAGTTTTAGATAAGTACCAATGTGGCTTAGAGCTTACATTGTGTATTGGGTTATATAACCTAAGAAAAAGAACTTAAACAAGCTTATGAACTTGTGATTAAGGAGCTAATGAGAATGAGTTAGTAATATAAGTTTAAGGTGGATTTTAAGAGCATTATAACTACTATGAGATTGATGAGTGTATTTGCAGGTTGAAAGCTTATATATGTGGGAAATTCAGTGTTTAAGTTTAAGTCATTTAAGGGCCTAAGAGCCATGTCATTTAAGAGCCTTAGTGCTATGCAATTTAAGATTATTGCAATATATTGAGTTTGTTGTGAATGAGTTGGTTTGGGTGATGAGATATGATGAGGAAGAACTTGAGGTGTGTGAGATGGTTAAATGAGGAAAAATAATGTGTTTGGGTATGATAATATACTAGAGGAGCTATTGCGAAATTTGAGTAGAAAATAAGTGTTTAGGTGATGGTGGTGAATTAATATGACCTAGGATTTACTAGGAGTCATTATGAAGAATTTGAGTGGAAATGAGTTAACTAAGGAGTTCTTAAGGATGAGAATGACCTAGAATGGTCTATGAGGAAGTTAGAGTTTAGGTGGGTGTATTGAACATACCAAAGTCATGGTATGAGGAATGGTAAGACTTGTGCATAAGTTTTAAGGAGAAGGTGTATAATGCTTAAGATGATTTAGGTATGAACTTGGGAATATATCAATGAAAGTCTTGGGAAGCTTGCCTAAGTAGTGATGGTGTTAGTAGAGGACTAATGAGGTTTAGTTTAGATTGTAATAAGTGGACTTAGGTGATGGAAGAGAAAGGTGAGGGAGAATGTATTCAAACGTCAAGGAAAATGACTAGGAATGTAAGAGAGCGTGTGATCATGAGGAAGGTGAGTAAGTGAATAAAAGAAATGTTTAGGTATGCACAAGAGTTTAGGAATGATGAGTAACAAATGGAAAAGAGAGGAATTTGTGCATGGTTATGTAAGATGACTTGAGGAAGTTTTGGTAAATGAACTGAAGATGGAAAATAATGTTTATGAAGTGCCCAAACTGTTAAGGAGGGAACACTTGGGTTGGTTGAAGTTTTGGTAAAGATACAAGTTGGTAATGTAAGGAAGTATATGGTAAGTGTTAGGAGTGTTTGTAAGAATTGAGCAAATGTTTGAGAAGATCTTTGGAAGTTGTTTTAATGAGTTTGGTGAAGGTTATAAGGTGTGTTTGATGTGCCAAATGATGTTAGAACACATTAGGAGGCTTGAGGAAAAATTTGGAGAAAGTTTGACAATGTATGGGAAGTTTCTGCAGCCGACCTACCCAGGGGACCGACCCTAGTCTGGGTCGGTCGGGCTGAAACTGTGAAGTTGGATGTTCTCTGCACCCGACCTACCCAGGGGGTGGGTCGGTCGGTGGGTCGGTCGGACCATAAAAAAAATAATAAAAAAAAAAGAGGGAAACCCTAAGAGAGTTTAGCGGTATTAATGGTACCCCATTAAGGGGGCAATGATGATTAGAGGCATAAAGACCTAAGGGATTAAGTTAAGAAAAACTTAAAAGTTTAAGATTAAGTTTGTAAGATTAAGTTGTAAGACTTAAGAGGTGTTAGGTTGGAATCATTAAGGGTTAAGTAAGTTAAGTAAGTTAAGTAAGTTGAATTAAGTTAAGTGATTAACAACCTAAAACTGAATGAATGTTTTAGGACTTGGGAGTTTGGACTCCGGAAGAGATTAAGCAACTGAACGGCCAACGGTGAACGGTACAGTTCTCTTGTGACCTGCTTGCTAACGAGGTGTCCCTCGGCTTGTGTGCTATTTGTTTTTGTGTGCTCACTAAACAAGATAAAGCATGCAACCGGAATATATTATATTTATTGTATGGTTGTGTGATGTTTGAAAACTAACACAACATACCGTGAGAACTTACTAACCAATGTTTAGTAAGAAATTGAGTGAGACTAAGGAACGCCCCTAATAAGGGACGATATGAACCGAAAAAGGTTAACCAACAAACATGGTCTTGAGACTATTACTAACTGGAACTTGAGTTAGGAAACCCGGGACCGATCTCCGGTCATGCATGCTAAGGAAAAAGGGGGACGGTATCTGAATCAGATCCGCCCTCCGCTTAAGAACTTGTCTTCTGACTTGTAGCCTAGGGCCGGTTGCCGGCTCAGCTACGCTGGATTCCCGTCCAGGGTAGGTGGCATTAAGATGGTGCGGTGGGATCACCTAAATCCCAGGTTTGGACTTAGGCTACAACCATTCCCCTCCAGGAACGGTTTGTATTCTGAGAATAAGTTAAGATTAAGATAAGTTACAATCATTCCTTTTTAAAGGATGATTTGTATTATTAAGATTAAGATTAAGTTAAGATTAAGATAAGTTACAATCATTCCTTTTTAAAGGATGATTTGTATTATTAAGATTAAGATTAAGTTAAGATTAAGATAAGTTACAATCATTCCTTTTTAAAGGATGATTTGTATTGTTAAGATTAAGATTAAGTTAAGGTTAAGATGAGTTGCAACCATTCCTCTTTAAAGGATGGTTTGTATAATTAAGATTAAGATAAGTGACATCCACTCCTTATTAAAGGATGGTTGTTTCTAAGATTAAGATAAGACTAAGATTGAGGTGAGATAAGGTTGGACTAAGATTAAGAGGGAACATTACTTAAGGAGTTAAATAATTAACTCTCTAATTAAGGGAACGCATTTAAGTCGTTCATTGTGTGTGAACTTGATTGTTCATATCTGAGTTGTTGTTTACTGCACTTACTATTATATTGTGCATCTAATCAACCTCCATGATATCGACAATTAGTCGTCGTAGCCACGTTAGCTTGGGGGCCATGAGGGGATCGTACCAGCATTCGTGCTGACCCCCTTTGGGGGCTGTTTTTACTACACAGGTACATCGGGAAGCGGCCGTCGCAAGCGTAAGAAGAGGATACAAGCGTTAAAGATTAAGTGTGACCTACGAGTTGTGCATGTACACTCGTATGGCAATTGAGTTAGTAAGATGTATAGGTTGTGAGAGGATTGTAAGAAGGTTATGTAAATGGTTAAGGTTGTTAGACTAATGTTCGGTATATTCTGTAGTCAGACCGTGGCAAGGTCCTGGATTGTAAAGAATTCCGCTTTGACATATTTATATATATACTGTTAAGTTGCGAGACCACATTTGGATTGAGTTGGGGTGTTACATCGGGATGCATGGGTATTTGCACCCATCTCCCCTTTACTACCAATGGTCAACCCTCGAACTCATGGCTAAACAACGGGAACGCTAAATTGACTAATAGCCTAATCAAGGTCTACTAATCCTAACCAACGGAGTTGGAACCTGGCGGTTCTTCCAAGTACCTAGTCAATTGATAGCATTAAGCACAAATTTACCCTAAGTTGCAATGAGAACCTCATCTCAAAATCAGTGAAAATCGGCTAACATTGATTTAGTCCCAATGGTTTAGGTTTCTATCTCAGAATATCATTTTGATAGAATCCCACAATAATGCTAAACTAATCGGTAGGCCAAACCAACTAATTTAACATATAGAAGACAAATTGAGCAAAACCCTTAACAAATCCCCAAATTATGAGCAACAAGTTAGAAGTCATAAACACTCAATAATCATCTTAATTAAGCTCAAAGACTAAAATAAAGCACAAACACAAGTTCAAGATTCAACAATGGAGTTTAGGGATTTTGGGACAAAATCCCCAATCCCTAGCTACAAATGATTCTACACAGCCATAGGAGAGAAAATAAAAGAGCAAGGGATAGAAGTAGCCATTAATGGAGCTTGGAAGGAGGTGAGCTTCTCTTCTCTTCTCCTCCCTTCTCTTCTCTTCTTCTTCTTCTCTTCTCCTCTTCTTTTCTCCCTTGGAATCGCCTTTTTCTCTGTTTTTGGGGCGGAACCGAGCTGAATGAAGAATGGGCAAGTTTTCCCCAAAATTCCCCGTTTTAAAACGCAGATCTGGGCAAATTTTCGACCCGTCCGACCCACCCTGGGTCGGACCCGTGGGTCGGACGCGTCCAGGAGCAATTTCGGGGCCGAAAACGCGTTTTCTAAAGTCCGTCCGACCCAGGGTCCGACCCAGACTATGGGTCGGATGATTCCAGTAGCTCGGGGACAAAAATCGCGTTCTTTTAAAAGTCCGTCCGACCCACGTCCGACCCAGACCTATGGGTCGGACGGTTCCAGTAGGCTAACTTTGAAATGCCGTATCTTCTTCGTTTCAACTCCGATTTTGGATCCGTTTGCGCCCACGCATTCCTCTCTTCATCTACTTTACTCCTATCTATGTTATTCCTCCTGTTTAAACAATAAATGTGTAAGACACCAATGAAACACAAAACAAGAGGAAAACAAGCCAGAGTGGATAAATGAGCATGAAAAGTGTTGATTAAACATATGAAATACTCCCCTAAAACATGCTCATTTAGACACTCATCAGCAACTAAGTATAAATTTACATCAACCGAAAGTGGGCATATTTAATACAATGCCACCAATGCTCATGTCAACCAAAAATGCTATAATTTAATTCAACTACAACTGTTGCCATATCAAAATAACCAAAACCCAAAACCCGCGCTCCGTCATCACGTCAATCGCCTGAAAGTAAAATGTCGTGCCCATGGAGGGCTCAGCACTTGTCCGAGTATGTTAAATTGTGTTATCTTGGACCCCTTTAGGTTACATAGGTTAATTAGCCATCTTGACATGTCATTCAATTTACATGCTGTTCCGGTTTACAAGTACGAATAAAACTATAAATACAGAAATGTAAACACCCAACAATTCATACAAGATAATCATAGATCATTAAAACGGATATAACATCCACACATTAAATCATCTACTTTAATCCTTATACAAGGATTGAATCGTCGAGTCAAAATTTGCACCCTCATGTTTACCACCAACACTGGAAGCCTCGCTTCCACCAGCTCTCTTATTATCTTGTGGGTGTCTCGTTAGATGGACAAATTCCCATTAACCTTGCCAAGTTTTATTTTTAATTGGACAGTAGTCTTGTTGCCAATAATCAGAGACCATTGGCTTCCCTGTGTCTCAAGAAAGAGACGTCCATATGGTCGTAGCCGTGTGCCAAACAGCAGCACCCTCTGCCAACCGATCTAAGACGATCAATTGGATTTCCACAACGAGAGGTTCCACACTCGAATCCTCTCTGGTGATCACACTGCGCAACCTGCTGGAACAAATGCAGACCAGGGTTTCCCGTACATAAACCACACCACCTCATCATCCACCATATCTCCATAGTTAATCGTTTCAACCGACTCGCCAACATTAGTTTTGAGTTTGTTGGAGATTACATTTTATTAATTCGATGCCTCGTAAGGTCTTACACATACCTAGGAATAATCTAGGTTGTATTCATGTTAAGTGCCAATTCTCTTAGGTCGGTAATTCCGAACCTTTCTTCCTAAGTTTTAAGTCTTAGGTAATTTGAGTATTATTGACAGTGTCGTACTCCACTGTGTTACCATCCTTGCTCGTATCGTAGTCGCGTGATGTAACGTACTAGAGCGTCTGAAAGACGTACGCGCAACAATAATAATACGTTCAGTCGTCGAGCATATAAAAATCATATAACACAAATATCATCATGCATATTTTTCTTAAGCATTTGGCACACAAGTTTGTCCGAACCCAAGGAAGCCCTCAGGGGTTCAGACTACACAATCCAACATACCTTACAGCGTTGTCGCCCGCATGATAACCCCGACGTAGACTCTAAGGCTCACCGTGCTCGCGCCTACCCACTCGTACCTCTGGTATACACGTCGTTCTAATATTAGTATGTATACATATGTACCTCGTGTCTATTAATCAAACTAGACCAACCCGTATTTTCATCTCGTGGCTAAACCTTAATTTATCTCTCATTCAACTTGTTAGTCGTCAGCCTTAGGGATTTAAATTTCAGCTACTCGTTATAGTTTACGAGTACGTAATTTTTCCTACGGTAGTATTGTAACACCCCTAATCCTAAGCCTGTAATATCGTCGCATGTCGTAGCGTAACAAATAACAAATCACAGTGGAAAATAAAACTAACTACCTTGGTGTTACACACCGTCACTCACCTTTGAGAGCAACAAGGCAACCTTACTCCTCCCAACAGTACAACTCCTCACGCTGTGATGAACAGATACTGAGTACTTCTAATTATTACAAACCAAATCCAACTAAATGAGCAACTAACTGAATACAACAACCTCTTAAATACAAAATAAAACCAATGGTGTTTGCTGAAAACACAACAGCTACCCCCGAGTCCCGCACTCCGACTTGAGTCTTCTCCAATAACCTGGAATGTTTGGCCCAATGAAGGGCTCAGCAATCGAAATGTTTGTATGCTAAATGTAGTCTTAAATCATTTGGATTCCTTAAGTCGGTTTAGCCATCTTGATATTAGATTCTTTACATGAAATACCGGTTGACAATAATAACAGTAATAACTGTAAACACTTAACAAACACATAACAATCCACCTGTAAACACCAGTGCACAATAGTACACAACACCAATAACCACACAACAATAACCCATAGCAATAACCAATAATCACACATTAATAAACCGTAACAATAACCAAACAAGATACGTGTATTAAACTGTACTTGTTAGTTAGCCACTTGGCCCTTATCCTTTAAACCAATCATTTAACCTTTTCCAATTAATTTCCACCTCGAGTGTCATGATAAGTCAAACCTTAATAACTTATTAATGGACGAATGTCCCTTGTGTTCCATTGGAACTGTTTACCAGCTGACCCTGTGGCCCTGGTTAATTGACCGATCCGGTCGAACCTGTGCACCAACGGCAGTGCCTTCCGCCATCCCCGAATGTGGCTGATGGATTTCGAGTGACTCTCCATTATAGTCTCTCGTAGTGATCACAATGCGCAACCAGAAAGTCGAAACGATCTGGATTCCTCTCTTTATAAGTTAGCCATTTTTGTCAGTGACATAATAACCAACCCTTGAGTTAAGACTATAATAGTTGACCATCAGTTAGGTTCAATAATACCTTTAGGTCAGTTAGTCTTGTTCCAGTTTAGATGTATAAACTTCCAGTCATAAGACGTTCGCGTAAAAATAAAACGCAACAAAGTTGAGCAATACAGTATACAATATCATTCCCATAAAATCACAGATATCGCTCTTAAACAATTAACACAAAATGTCTGGACCTTAGGGTAATCCTTAGGACATTCAGACCACACAATTAACATACCGTTCACCAAGTAACTGCTAGTTTGACAAGTTCCTGTTCAGTAGTTCCTCCCCGTACGCTGTTATTTAAACATGCAATACCGGGTAATATAAATATAACTATTCATTAAACATTATAGTACTGTCACTGTAATGTTTATACTCGTTGTATAATAACTTTCTATGTTCTTTTATTTCCCCCTGCTATTTTACAGTGACTCTTGGTAGTTCAACAGTTCGTTATTTTTTTGTGATATTCACATGTGATAATGAATTCCCACTGTACTGTATATCTTTATTTCATTAATCATACATCCATAATTATTTTTACTTACTTTACATTATATCCCTTGGTCATTTTTATTATAACCAAAATTATTTAATAAACTTTATATTGTACTCCATAATATACCATAATACATTATATTACCTAGTTTTACTTCCTTCCTTTATTAAATTACAAAACCAACCTTAATAATTCTGTATTTATATATTATACCACCAACTTAATAAATTACTAAATAACCACGTATAATTTCCGGTAATCAAAATTGATCCCATTAACTTTTACAACTTACCAAATAACCACATACCTTTATAATTACCAAATACCCATATTAATTTTCGGAAATTGTAAAACAATTATATTAACTTCTATAAATTGCCAAATACCCTTATAACTTTTATAATCCACTTATTACCCACATTATCCTTTGTAATTATTAATTAACCATCTTACTTTTACAATTTACCAAATACTCTTACCAACTTTCGGTAATTACAATTTAAGCTCACCAATTTTATAAATCACTAATTAAGCCCATAAGCTTTTCGGTTTCAACATATAGTTTTCTATATTTACACTTTTAACTTCAAAACTTTATATAAGTTACATATTAACTTATAAACTATAGTTTTAATATTTAATTCACTAAAATAACCAAAACAATCCATAACTTTCTTAAATTTCCATTTCCGCCCCATATTAAATTCTATTTTTCATATATACTTCCATAAATTACATATTCACCCCAAAACCTTTATAAACTTAATATTTTATGTCATAAATCATTTTTACCCAAAGTTTTTGGTCGACACTTTGACCAAGACTTAATTTCATAATTAATACTTTAATAAACCCATAAAATCATAAGTAATTCGGCTTTAACTCTAAACTTCTCAATAATTACAAAAATAGCCCCAAAACTTTATAAAATAATATTTTAACACTTAAACACTTATTTAAATTCACCAAAATTCATAATATTAATTCCTACCTTATAATATATATAAATATACCAAATTCACCCTTTCATTCTCGGTAATTATATTAAGCACCCCAAACATTTCAAAATTTACCTCTTAGCCACATAATTTATTAATCTATCCATTTAAATACTTGTAGCTATTTTTAATGTTCCCAAAATTAATAATATAAGTTAATACACTTATATATATTTCAAAATTCATCAAATCTCACATATTGCTCTCGGCTTCAATCTTGTTTTACCATATGGTTTTAAAACTTGATTTAAACCTTATAATATATACATATAAATGTATATAAGCCATATAACACTTCTAAAAATTATGATAATGATTTAGAATAATTATAAACTCAAAATAGAACATTTAATCCTTAAATATTTTGGTTTGAATATATGTGTATCCTAATTAATTTTTGTGACACACATTTATACCTTAAGGTAATAATCTTACCTTATATGTTATAAATTATTTTCTTTGATACTTTAACTCAATAATTTTCAGCCTTAATATTAACATGGCCTAAACATAATTTTTATACCAAGGTTTGAAGCTTAAATCAAGCTTAAACTTAATAAACCTTATTTATATAAACTTACCCTTTAAATCAAGACAATTCTTGTACTTGATTTTTCCTTGAATTCCAAGCTCTCCAAATGCAATCTTGATGAACAATTTTCGGCTCCTTAAATATATTTTGGAGATCCATTTGTTAGACTTCTAACAAGGATTTATAAATAATATTTGAAGTAATTTTACAAGAGTTTACCTTAGGAATTTAACAAGGTATTTTTGATACACCTTGGGATGATTGTAGATCCAAGTTTCCTTCATGAAATAATGAAGAGAATATAGAT
Organism: Limonium bicolor; assembly: GCA_023374045.1. NCBI lineage: Eukaryota > Viridiplantae > Streptophyta > Magnoliopsida > Caryophyllales > Plumbaginaceae > Limonium > Limonium bicolor. The sequence continues at coordinate 472,741,732 of CM041776.1, forward strand.
TTAGAAGCTCTTATATTTTTGAAAATGATTTAGGTAATTACTTAGGATTTTTCAACATAAAAATATACCTTAACTTGATCTTGTTGTTCCTTGTGTTGTTGTTGAATTTAGGAACCTCCTTGGAGCATATATGCTTGGCGATTTCTTGTAGGTTTGCTAGGATGATTTCTTGCTTCAAGACTTAGTAGATTTAACTAAGAATTTACATAAAATGGTGTTAGAAATTAATTCACCATTAATGGAGCTTTGAAGCTCTAAGGAATTAGCTAACAATGGAAGAAGAAAAGAGAGGAAGGGAAACACTTACACAATCGGCCAAGGGCTGGGCAAAGAATAATGAAGTGTTACGTGAGGTCTTAAGGTAAGAAAGGTAAGGAATCAAGTTGAATTATTTTGACACAATTATTGTCTAATTGATTAGTCTTTCTTTTATTTAATTGCTTTCATTATTGCCTCTAGAAAGTCTCTTAATTGATGTAAGAAATCGGCTGATTGATGAGAATAATGGGGTCTTTATTTGACAATTGATGCTAGGAGACAAGAGTTAAGTTAGGTTTGTCTCCTTTGAATTTTCTAAATCAACTCACTTATTCTCACTTGTCTTCTTCCTATATTATACGGTAATGGGGTATGCATTTGGGCATTTGATTCTTGTCAATTAATGACATAAGAACATGGCTATATTACTAGGTATTTTAGCTTGTTTTTAGTAAGGCAAACAGCCCTCTTTTTTTCTTGTTAAAATCGGCCATGTAGTGCTGTTTACTAGTCTTTAAATTCTTGTTTGTATTAGGCATTAGAACATGGTGAGTTAAGTGATGTATTCTTTTAGTTTTAATATAGGCAATCAGTCCCCCTTTTATCTTGTACAAATCGGCTGCCCATGTGCTGCATGAGCAAGTTGAACTTCTTTTCCATGCTTGAAATCGGACATATGTGCTGTTTGGAGACAATTGATTTTGTCAATATTAGGCAAGGGATTAGACATAGTTAGGTAGTGTATTATTTAGACTAAAGTATAGCAATCATAGCCCCTTCTTTTCTAGTCAAAACCGACAGCACATGGTGAGTAATATGGGTGTTTTGTTTGATTCTTGCAACTTGCAAAGATGGATTCTAGCTTGTTATTTTTAATTGCTTTGCTTTGCATTTCTTTTTGCTTATATTAATTCTTCTTGTTCTTGCAGGTTTATACGGTGGATTAGCTTCTCCTGACTGTAAATGATTGTTGTATCATCATATAATTCATGCTAAGATGACTCACCATCCATAAGACAATGTTTTTTGTCAAAACTAACCAAATATCACCCATTTTAACGCATGGGATGGGGGTCCAATGGAATTAATTTTTCATTTCATTCCTGTCCCATTATATTGTGCTAAGACCATACTAATATGTGTAATAGGTTCCAGCATTTAATTGGTACATTTATATGATGGAAGAAGATGAAACTTTTAAGGTAAAAATGCTGATTTTAGGTATCTTTTTGTCTCAAAATTCGCCCCTGGTTGTGCTATGATTTTAGCACTGGAATTAATTGATTTAGATGTTAAATTTATCCACTTTTAATATTATCAACTCGTGGCTACTCAAAAGCTTCAAGGCAATTGCGTAAAACGCATTTTTGTGACACCCGAAGGTGCATTTTTGTGCTTTAAGGATTTTCTAAAACAATAATTAGTCGCTATGAGTTCCAAGTGTTTATTGACATTGGTTATAGTCAATAATAATATGTTAAGGTTTTACATTGAGTTATATGGGGTTATCTAAACTTGTAACTCAATTTTTGGGCTAACAGGACGCTCCCGAGGCAAAAAGGAGCGTTAAGAAATTCGTCTGAGCACTTTGCGTATTTTTGAAAAAGTAGCTCGAGTATTCTCTTTAGAATGATGAATATTAATGTTAGGAACTCTTAGAATAATTTATTTTGGGGTTTGTGCCACTTCGGTACCTCTCCGAGGCACTCCCGTGGGTTTATGGGGTCCTCATTGGGAACTCCCGAGCACTTTGTCTCTAACTGAGAATCTATCTTGAGAACATCTTCTTAAATGTTCATTCAAGTGCTATTATGCATTTAAAATGAAGTGTAATGCTTTACTTTATTTAATAAGGTATTTCCAGGACTTTCGGGCCTTAAGGGGCCCTTAAGGGAACTCCCGGGCACATTGTACTTTTACTCAGTTCTAACTGAGGACTTGTGTTTTAAAGGTCATAAAATGATACTTGGTTAACTTCGTATGAGTTTTATAACTTATATAACTCGTTTATCTTAAGGTCGAGGTTTAATGCACATTTTTAACCTTAAGGAGTTTAGGTGCGTTTTTAACGCCCAAGTGTTTATATGCTTTCTTAGGGTTTAATAAACCCCCAAATAATATTTATTTACTTATATTTAATTATTTAAATGTTAGGGGTATTTCAGTCAAAGGACTTCGTCCCGAAGTCATAACTTATACTTACATATCCTATGGAATCAAGTTCCTCATATCTATTCCCTGTATGCTTATCATTCCTCGGTGTCAATACTATAGTGACACCTCTACATTCCATCTGTAATCCGAGTGTATGCAGTTCATACGTATACATAGCCTTACTCATGACATTCAACATAATTGTAACACAAATAACTTGGTAAATACTGTAAGGTAAGTAAACACAGAACACAACCATAACTTATTCAAGTGTCACCTAGGACACAACAATGACCATACAAGTGTCTCATAGGACATATCAACTATAACCAACCATTGTCACATAGGACATATCAACAACCATTTAACCAATTGCACACATGTGCAACAATCAAACACAAATAACCATACACAAAACCAATATAGACTACAGATATACAAGTGGCATGTGGTGCTCTACCCCCCTTAAAAGGGTTAAGCCCATGTGCCCCCACAAGTATACACAAAAACTAAGAGTAAGTTGCTGGATACTTGTCTTGCATGGAGTCTTCTAACTCCCATGTGGCCTCCTAAATGTCATGGTTTGACCACAGAACCTTGACCATTCTAATGGTTTTGTTCCTGGTCTCCCTAGTCTTGGATTTTAATATGCGAACTGGGGTCTCCTCATATATAAGTGTAGGATCTAGCTCGAGTATCTCGGGCTCTAAAATAAGTGATGGGTGAGGCACATACTGCTTTAGCTGTGAAATGTGAAACACATTGTGCACTCTCCCAAGCTCAACAGGTAAATCTAATCTGTAGGCTAATTGAAATACCCCAAACTTAGATATGGTGTTTAAGTGATAAAATAAGATATAAGAAGGCAAAATAATGCCTTAGAAACATTAAGAAACCATTTTAATCAAAGAAAACATAAGGAAACACCAAAAGAGCAGTTTAAGCAAAAACGTGCTCTAAGCTTGGAGAGACTTGGGTGAGCACCCAAATATCATTCTTAGACCTTAGTAATATCCTAATGGTCATTTTAAACCAATTACCAAAGAAAACCAAGCTTGAAAACAAGTTAAAACACAAAATGTGCTTTAGGGAGTCTTAAAGCACATTTTTGAAAAATTGCCTTAGAAAGGGGTTTTGAGTGGCTAAATGTCCATCATTACTCTTTAATTAGCATGTGTACTAATTAGTATCACATTAGGAAGTCTAAATCAATGGGAAATCAAAAATTTCACAATTATGTGCACTAATTTGTGAATAGTAACCAAATAGTGCCTAGTTTAGTTTTTAATCAATTAAGTCTAATTAATTGGTCAAACAAGACCATGACTAGCTTAATTAAAAGGGGGTGGCCGGTTTTTAAGGTGATGATTCACCATATGAGAAAATAAGAAAAGAAAATAAGAGGTAAAGTAATACTACTATTGCTTTTAACATAAGTATCCCACCTTTACTTACCTCTCTCCTCACCTCTTCATTCTCTCTTGTTCCCACCGGTTTTGAGCTGATCCTCTCTTCTTCTTCTACGTGAAATTCAACCTCCATGCTAGCTCAACCTTGCTTTGGCCATAGCTCACTCATTTTAGCTCTAAAACCAAAACAAAACACATATTCTTCTTAGTTAGCTCAAGCTCCTTCTTCCTATCTTTTCAAAACTTCAAGAGCTCCATTTTGGTGCCAAGTCAAACCGCCATTAGAGGAGGAAACTCAAGCTTGGAGACTCCATTAGCTTCTCCATTCTCTTAAGGTAAAGAATATGTAAGAAAATCTAGGTTTCCATCATTTCTTCACATGTCCGAAAATTTGTACTCATGGGACTCCATGTTTATGCCTTGTTCTAGCTTGTTTTCTACTCTCCAAAGGATAAAGGAGGTCCTTCTTGCTTCATATCCAAGCTTGTCTTGAGAAACCAAGGTAAAACAATCAATTTAATACCTTAAAACACATTTTTAACCTAGGTTTTTATTCCTTAAGGTTAGTGTGTTGTTTAGTACTCATTGGAGTCATTGAATATTGGTTTGAACATTGGCAAGGAGAACTTGTTGGGTGACCGAGATTGAGCAAAGAAAAACTTTAGGGAGAAAGTTGGTGAAGCTTGTGAAAGAACAAGGTAAATTACTTGCCTTAAGGTGTTTAATTCATTAAGGGATGGGATTTAGGTATATGGTGGGTGTAGCTTAAGGTTTACGTTAGAAAAGGGCTATATATAACCTAGGAGAAACAATGGCTATGTTTGAGAACTTGTGACTAAGGAGCCAATGAGAAAAGAGATAGTCAAACAATGTTGAGATGAATTACAAGAAGCATTTTATTTCATTGGGAGCCTTGTTGTGTGTATTTGCAGGTTAAAGGCAAATATATGTGGAAATTTAGTGGTTAAGATAATTTTCATCTAAGGGCCTAAGTGCCAAGCATTTTAAGTTTATACACTATATGATGATGTGGTGTAGTTTTGGTGTAAATTGTGTGTCAAGGTGATGTAATGAGAATTTAGGTGTCTTGGTTGTTTGATGGTGAAAAACTAAATCTTTTGTGTAACAATATACTAGAGAACCCATGGCAAAATTTAGTGAAGAACCTAAGTGTTTAAGATGTTCTAAGGAGATTTCATGACTAAGGTAGTACTAGGAAACTTTAGGGGTTGTTTTGATGAAAAAGGGTGAGTCTAAGGTGTTTTAATGAGCTATAATGACTTAGGCATCACCATGGAGGATTTAGGAATCAAAAGAATGTACTAGTGTATTTAGAACTTAGGCAAATGTTGGTAAACAACTAGGAAGGAAATAATGTGTTGGTAGAAGGAGGCATAAACATGTGTAGAAACTTTAGGTAGCTGCATAAAGGAGTTTTAGATGGTGAAAGATTCTTGGGGGATGATGTTATAGTGGTGAGGAAGCATTTGGCATAGTGGTTACATTAGGTATGAACCACCACCTAAAAACCTAGTGAAAAACATTACATGTGTTGGCATGATTACAAGGAAAATGCATAATGACTAAGGTGGATGTTGGTGAGTGATTTAATGTGTTTAGTGGAAGACTTAAGGTGTATTTGAGGTGCCCAAATGAGGTTAGAACATACTAGGATGTAAGAGGAGAAGTTTGGAGTCAAATGGGAATTTAGAAACAAGGTTCTGGAGCCGACCGACCTTAGGGACCGGACCTGCAAGGTCGGTCGAGCTCAGTTTACACTGCCGGAAAGAGTTTCTGGAGCCGACCGAACTTGGGGACGGGACTACAAGTTCGGTCGGGCTTGTATTTTGTGTACGAATTAAGTCTCTGGAATGGACCGACCTTGGGACCGGACTTAAAAGGTCGGTCATACCTAGAATTTTGTACGGGAATTGGTCTCTGGAATCGACCGAACTTGGGACTGGACTTACAAGTTCGGTCGAGCTTAAATTTCCCATGGGGAAAACTCTCGGGAATGGACCGACCTTGGGGACCGAACTTGCAAGGTCGGTCGGGGTAGAATTTTCAAATGGTAATGCATCCTGGAATGGACCGACCTTGGGTAAGGTCGGTCGGTAAGATCGGTCGAGCCAAAAACACAAAAAAAAAAGAAATTTTAAATTCCAAAGATGTTAATTGGTAATAAGGTATGCCATTGGTAGGGTAATAATGATTAGGAACCTAAGAACCTAAGGAATTAAGTTAGGTTAAGTATAAACCTTAAGTTTAAAGTTAAGTTGATATGGTTAAGTGGTAAAGACTAAAGAGGGTATCGAACGGGAATCTTTAGGGATTAAGTGTCTTAACTAAGGTGCAAATAACTAATGACATAAAAATGAATGAATGTTTTAGGTTTGTGAAATGGGACCCCGAAGGAGGTTAAACAAACAACAGTCGACGGTGAACGGTACAGTCTTTCTTGTGACTTACTTGCTAACGAGGTGTCCCTCGGCTTGTGTGCTATCTGTTTATTTGATATGACTAAGACAAGATAAAGCATGCAACCGGTTATATTTGTTCTCGTTGTGAATGTGTTTTCTTTACACTAACCCTCGAGACTTGAGATTGTTACTAACTAAGTTTAGTACTTACTGAGTTAAGGTTAAGAGTTAAGTATTGGTGATTGTTGGTTAATACCCGTCAAGGTTTAACTAACACATGGTATTTAAGACTTTCACTAACCATGACTTGGGGTGGGAGTGAGGAATCCGGAATGGTACCGGCACATGTGTATTGGGGGAGGTCGGTATCTGAATCAGATCCGACTTCCAAATAAGACTTGTCATTAGACTCGTCGCCTAGGGTCAACAAACCAACCCGACCAGCCGGACTACTGTTTAAGGTGGGAGGCACATTAAGGATGGCGTGGGGGGATCAAGCCTACATCCCAACAAATTAAGAAAGGTAGCTTATTGCCGGATAGTGCACTGCTACCGGCTAGGGTTAACCAAGCCCTATAAAGATAAGCAACCAATTAAGGGCTAACCAATCTAATAGTGGAACGGTTGGCAACTATAAGGTTAAGGAGATTGTGGATTTAAGGAGTTGAGATCTAACTCACTTATTAAGGGAACGCCTGAGTCGTTCATTTGCATATGAGCTATTTATGTTCATTGTGGTTTGTTGTTTTGTTACATTTCATATTATGATTTTGATGATAATCAACTTCCATGCTATCGACAATTAGTCGTCGTAGCCCCGTTAGCTTGGGGGCCATGAGAGGGTCGTACCAGCATTCGTGCTGACCCCCTTTGGGGGCTGTTTTTACACTTGCAGGTAAGCGGCCCATGAAGTCACACCACGAGAGTAGGAGCGGGTAGCCCTAGGTGGGACTTATTTTGAGTACGGGTAGCGCCTGTGCACCCGTCTGTTGATAGATGAACTTGTGAAATATTGTATGGTTTTGGAGTTACTTTAAACTCGGTTGGTGTATGTATTATGGATATGCGGTTGTAAATATTTAAGTAACGGTATTTCTTGTTGATTAGACCGTGGCAAGGTCCTGGTGATAGTTTATTTCCGTTGCGACGTTTAGGTATTATTTGTTAAGTTGCGATAACCACGATTGGCTTAGGACGGGGTGTTACAAAAGTGGTATCAGAGCGTAGTTACGCTCTGATCAAGAAATACCGGATATAAGAAACCACCGAGTTAGGATATAAGTTCAGAAATAAGTGGCGGATTAAGGGTGTGAGCTGTTAGTGTGAGTAGAGTCAGATGACCACTAATAAGTGTGGATTGTCTTTACCGTCTACGGACGTTATAAAATCGTTAACCAAAACGGTGGTGGATACGAATCTAATGTGAGTTGTGATTGCTCAGATGTCAGAAAGGAGAGGCCGAGGCCGTGGTCGAGGCGACGAGGCTGAGATACCGGAAGGGCAGACGATCGCAGAGATCGTAGCTACCGCCTTAGGGCACATGGGCTATCAACCTGGTGTGGGTGCACCACCTCCACCGCCACAACCCCGGGAACCGAATTGGGTGAAGAGCCTTACAGACCTTCGACCTGCACATTTTAAGGGGGAGACTGATCCCGCCAAGCTCGAGGCTTACATCTCCGAGCTGGAGACCGCCTTTGAGACCCTTGACGTCCCTGCTGGGATCAAGGTGCATCTAGCTGCGTTCTACCTGAAGGGGGCAGCAGGCGATTGGTGGAAGTTGGTGAGGGCCGAGCATGTGGCCAATCCAGAGTTCGGTTGGGAGCAGTACACCGCCTTGCTACGAGCAAAGTACTATCCATCCCATGTCCAGACGAAAAAGTGCCTACAGTTGGATGCGCTCAAGCAGACCGACAAGATGACGGTGGACGAGTATTACACAGAGTTCACCGCCTTGCTCCGTCTTCTGCCAGGTCTTGGGTATTCAGACCAGATACTGGTGGACTGCTTCTATGGCGGGCTTAGCCATCGACACCGCTACGGCATGGGGCCGACGAGTTATACTACCTTGCAGGTAATAAGAATGAGTAAGATATAATTAAGTGAATAAGATTTAGTTTGCAGGAGTGCTATCATGCCGCTGCTAAGGTTGAGATAACCGTCCAGCTGAGGGACGAGGACAATGCCAAGAGAAAGAATGCTAGAAAGAGTACAGAACACCAAGGGCAAGGTGGGTACAAGAAACAGATGTACCAGCCTCAAGCCCAAAAGAACCAGAACCAAAAAGGAAAGGAGGGAAATGAGAAGGCTACTGATGAGCCACTGAAACTGACTTATGCTTATGCTGCTAAGCCCCTGCGCTCTAGGGCGCCACAGGGTAAGGAAATACATCTTGAGTAAATAAGAATGGTTAACAACATTGAGACACAATCACTGATGCGATACGTAATCAGGTACTGAGACTGGAAAGGAAACCGGAGGTGGCTACCAACGACACTACTATTGCCAGAGGTGCAAGGGGGACCACCCCGGAGTTGACTGCAGGGGGAATAAGGTGGAGTGTAATTTTTGCGGTGTACTCGGGCACCAGGAATATGAGTGCTACGGGAACCCGGAGAGTAAGAATTACAGACCTAGTTTTAAGATTAAGACTAAGACCGATCAGGGAGCTTGTTCTGACGGTCATAAGGGGGCGCAGCAATCGGCGAGCAAGAACCCATGGGTGACCCAGAAGTCGGGACCCACACTACACATGGTGGACCGGGACGATGAGCCTGAACCCTCATCGAGGCCAGGTACCGCTATAACCACTTAGTAGTAAAATTGCCTGCTTACCCATTACATGCATGTTTGGGGAATAATTGAGTTAAGTGGGAATGAGATAAGATTAGAACTTAAGTAAGATATAACCTACTACCACTTTAGGAAGCGTCAACATTTGCTATCCAATGCCTTCTGCACCTAACCCGGAGTACACCGACATCGAAACCATAGACTTTCCAACCGAACAATGTCAGGTTATCCACCCAGGTATGATTTTATTAAGGGGATACCTTACACCTGAAGCGCAAATAGCCATCATCAGGAAATGCAATCAGCTAGGAATGGGACCGGGAGGTTTTTATACACCGGAGTACCCAGGGGGAGCAAGGATGAAATTAAAATGATGAGCTTAGGCAAGGATTGGAATCCGTATGCCAAGACCTACCAAACCACGAGGATACAAGATGGAGTCTCACCACCGGGAATACCCGAAGAGTTCCATCCGGTTATTACACAACTCATGGAGATCGCTCAGTAGTTGGAAGCTGAACCGGTTTCAGACTTACAAGCAGACATTTGCATTGTAAACTTCTATGAGAAAGATGGGCGACTTGGACTACATCAGGACAAGGACGAGACAACGGGGTCTCTCGAACAAGGGATACCCGTAGTGTCTTGGTCCATAGGAGATGACGCTGAATTTTTGTACGGCGAGCAGAAGCATGCAGACCGTGCTAATAAGTTAATACTTAAGTCAGGGGATGTATTAGTTATGGGAGGAGAGTCAAGGATGTTATACCATGGGATTAAGAGAATCAAGCTGAATACAGCACCGTCAGCAGTGATTAATGCGACGCATATGAAACCAGGATGGTTAAACCTAACCTTTAGACAATATTAGCTATGTAACGTTTTTAGTAAGAGATGAGGGATGAGATGTAAGATTAAAGCACATGTTGTAAACAGGATGGTTATGAATAAAATAACATTGTTGTTCATATAAATTGTTATGACTCTTGTTATACCATCAATACTCATGAAGCTTATGGATACAATTAGGTCATGGACTCGGTACGGAAGGTGCGCTAAGCATACTTACAGAGGCACAGGCCAACGCCAGCGGTACTATCCTTACTGGCACCTTTCCGATTAATGAAATTGAGGCATCAGTTCTCTTCGGCTCAGGAGCCTCGCATACCTTTGTCTCGACATCTTTTGCGAGAAGGTTGGGGTTAGACGCCGACGAACTACCCGACTTCACGGTTACGCTCCCGTCTAAGGAGAAGGTTTGTTGCACTCGCTACTACCGAGGAGCCATTATCAGAATTAAGGGGGAAGACTTCCCAGTCAGTTTTATTGAGTTCAAGGAGTTAGGATTTGATGTTATCTTCGGGATGAACTGGTTGGAGCGGCACAAGGGTCGTATCCTCTGCGCCGAGCATAGATTGCTGCTCAGGAGCCCGTCTGGGTAACAATATCATACCGCCAGAGGCCTAGAGAGCCTTCGACTAAGATCATCACCGCCATGGAAATGTAAAGAGTTGAGGAGAAATGAAGAAGTGTACCTCTGCTATTACAGGACATAGAGAGAGACCCGAGTTCGACCCCGACTTACCGGTAGTGTCGGAGTTCCCCGACCTATTTCCACGGAACTACCCGGCATGCCACCCACTCGGGAGGTAGAGTTCACCATCGAGCTGCTACTTGGTACCGGACCGATAGCCAAGGCACCATACCGCATGGCTCCGGCAGAGATGAATGAGTTAAAGGAACAATTGAAGGACTTGTTAGACAAAGGGTTCATAAGACCCAGTGTATCACCATGGAGAGCGCCAGTCCTCTTCGTAAAGAGGAAGGATGGTAGTCTCCGCCTCTGCATCGACTACAGAGAGTTGAATGCAGTGATAGTGAAGAATAAGTACCCACTACCCCGCATTGACGATCTGTTCGATCAGTTGAAGGGAGCATCTGTGTTTTCCAAGATTGATCTCAGATCGGGGTATCATCGGATAGCCATTAAGGAGGGAGATACTGAGAAAACGGCATTCCGGACACGATACGGCCACTACGAGTTTACGTTGATGCCGTTTCTTTTTCGAACGCACTGGCAAAATTTATGGATCTGATGAACTGCTTGTTCCGGACAGCTGGACAAGTCGGTTGTAGTGTTATTGATGATATTTTGATATATTCAAAATCGAAGACTGAGCATGAGGAACATCTGAGGAGAGTACTGGAGATATTGAGGGAGAACCAGCTATATGCTAAGTTCTCCAAGTGTGAGTTTTGGCTTGACCAGGTCTCTTTCCTAGGTCATGTCATCTCAGATGCTGGGATCTCAGTGGATCCAGCAAAGATTGATGTCGTGCGTACTTGGCCAAGACCGAAGACTGTTACCGACATCCGGAGCTTTCTCGGTCTGGCAGGTTATTACCAGAGGTTTGTTAGAGATTTCAGCAAAGTCGCGAAACCGATGACCAGTCTGATGAAGAAAGATGCACCGTTCTTATGGACGGCTGACTGTGAGAGATCATTTCAGAGTTTGAAAGACTCACTGACCCTCACCGGTTCTGATCATTCCAGACGGTACAGAGGGCTTTGAGGTTTACTGTGATGCATCCGGCAGAGGGCTGGGTTGCGTGCTCATGCAACATGGCAAGGTGGTGGCATATGCCTCACGCCAGTTGAAGAAACATGAGGAGAAACTACCCCACACATGATTTGGAGCTGGGAGCTGTAGTCTTCGCTTTGAAGATATGGCGCCACTACTTATACGGGGTTAGTGTGACGATCTACACCGATCATAAGAGCTTAAGATACATATTTACTCAGAAGGAGTTGAATCTCAGACAGAGGAGATGGTTAGAATTCTTGAAAGACTATGACATTGACCTCCAATACAAAGAGGGAAAGGCCAATGTTGTAGCGGACGCCCTGAGCCGTCGAGCACACTCACTCCATTCGCTAGTTTCTTTCTCCAGCTTGGTTGATGAGGTGCGAAGGCTCAGAGGACAGATGAGTATATGAGAGAGGTCAGACAGAAGCTGACAAATGGAACTTTTGAGGGTCAGAAATATGACTTCAGACTGCACGACGATGATCTGATCAGACTTAAGGGCCGGTTATGCATACCACGGGGCAACACGGATCTGAAAGACCGTATACTTAGGGAATCACACTGTTCTTCAGTTTCCATCCATCCGGGAGCCTCTAAAATGTATAAAGACATGAAGAGATACTTCTGGTGGTCGGGGATGAAGACAGATGTTACCGAGTTCGTCTTGAGGTGTCTCACATGCCAGAAGGTAGAATTCGAGCACCGACGACCGGGCGGAATGGTATAGTCGATGCCAGTTCCGGAGTGGAAGTTCCATGATATGTCCATGGACTTTGTAGTTGGACTCCCACCTGCTAGGGGAGGTCTCAACATGATATGGGTGGTGGTGGATCGCCTTACCAAAGTAGCCCGATTCATACCGATGAAGGATACTTAGAAGGTGACCAAATTAGCTGAGTTGTTTGAGAAAGAAATTATGAGACATCACGTGATACCAAAGACCATAGTGTCAGATAGAGATACTAGATTCCTTTCGAGGTACTGGAGAGCTACCAGAGAAGCGTTGGGTACAGAACTCAAGCTGAGTACCGCGTTCCATCCTCAAACTGATGGTCACTGAGCGTACTATTCAGACACGATCGAGGACATGCTGAGGGCATGTGCCTTAGACTTCCAGGGCATTTGGATTAACAAATTGCATCTGATCGAGTTTTCATACAACAACAGCTATCACGCTTCGATCAAGATGGCACCTTTTCAAGCGTTGTACGGTAGACCATGTCGTACACCGCTCTGCTGGGATGAGTCGAGTGAGACGGTCATTATAGGAGCAGAATACTTAGAGCAAGTTAAGGCTGAAGTTCAGCAAATCAGGGAGAACATGAAAGCTGCTCAAGATAGGCAGACGTCGTATGCTGATGTTCGACGACGAGACCTGGAGTTCGCAGTGGGCGACCGGGTATTTCTGCGAGTTTCACCAATGAAGGGTGTATTCAGATTTGGGCAGAAGGGCAAATTAAGCCCGAAGTTTGTTGGTCCTTATGAGATTACGGAGCGGGTGTCCCGGTTGCTTACAGGTTGAATTTACCTGCTGAACTGGGTAAAGTGCATGATGTTTTTCATTTTTCACAGCTAAAGAAATACATGCACCACCCCTCCCATGTGTAGAACTTGAGAGGTTGACATTAGAACCAATATGAGATCAGTGGAGATTCCTCAGAGAATCTTGGATAGTAAGACTAGGGACACTCGCCATAAGTCTGTGCGACCGATGAAGGTTCTCTGGTCTAACCAGGATGTCGAAGAGGCCACGTGGGAATTAGAGGATAAGATGAGGGTGAAGTACCCTTCTTTGTTTACTGACAAGATCATCTGTATAGGGTACGGGGCGTACCCCTTTTTAAGGGGGGTAGAGCTTCCTCGCTTTTGAGTTAGGAAACGAACTTGTTGTCGCTTGTTTGGTTGTTTAAGATGTGATTTTGTGTAAGTTCCTACACTTTGTGGTAAGTTTGAGATATGTATAATACTTATGTATTTTATTTGTGGAAGACCTTTGAGTCTTGAGGTGTGTGAATGTGAATATAAGATGTGGTGTTAAGATTAAGAGAATTGAGTATCGTGAATGGTTAAGCATATATGTGAACTTTGGGGACAAAGTTCTTTTAAGGGGGTAGATTGAAATACCCCAACTTAGATATGGTGTTTAAGTGATAAATAAGATATAAGAAGGCAAAATAATTCCTTAGAAACATTAAGAAACCATTTTAATCAAAGAAAAATAAGGAAACACCAAAAGAGCAGTTTAAGCAAAAACGTGCTCTAAGCTTGGAGAGACTTGGGTGAGCACCCAAATATCATTCTTAGACCTTAGTAATATCCTAATGGTCATTTTAAACCAATTACCAAAGAAAACCAAGCTTGAAAACAAGTTAAAACACAAAATGTGCTTTAGGGAGTCTTAAAGCACATTTTTGAAAAATTGTCTTAGAAAGGGGTTTTGAGTGGCTAAATGTCCATCATTACTCTTTAATTAGCATGTGTACTAATTAGTATCACATTAGGAAGTCTAAAGCAATGGGAAATCAAAAATTTCACAATTATGTGCACTAATTTGTGAATAGTAACCAAATAGTGCCTAGTTTAGTTTGTAATCAATTAAGTCTAATTAATTGGTCAAACAAGACCATGACTAGCTTAATTAAAAGGGGGTGGCCAGTTTTTAAGGTGATGATTCACCATATGAGAAAATAAGAAAAGAAAATAAGAGGTAAAGTAAAACTACTATTGCTTTTAACATAAATATCCCACATTTACTTACCTCTCTCCTCACCTCTTCATTCTCTCTTGTTCCCACCGGTTTTGAGCTGCTCCTCTCTTCTTCTTCTACGTGAAACTCAACCTCCATGCTAGCTCCACCTTGCTTTGGCCATAGCTCACTCATTTTAGCTCCAAAACCAAAACAAAACACATATTCTTCTTAGTTAGCTCAAGCTCCTTCTTCCTATCTTTTCAAAACTTCAAGAGCTCCATTTTGGTGCCAAGTCAAACCGCCATTAGAGGAGGAAACTCAAGCTTGGAGACTCCATTAGCTTCTCCATTCTCTTAAGGTAAAGAATATGCAAGAAAATCTAGGTTTCCATCATTTCTTCACATGTCCGAAAATTTGTACTCATGGGATCCATGTTTATGCCTTGTTCTAGCTTGTTTTGTACTCTCCAAAGGATAAAGGAGGTCCTTCTTGCTTCATATCCAAGCTTGTCTTGAGAAACCAAGGTAAACAATCAATTTAATACCTTAAAACACATTTTTAACCTAGGTTTTTATTCCTTAAGGTTAGTGTGTTGTTTAGTACTCATTGGAGTCATTTAATATTGGTTATAACATTGGCAAGGAGAACTTGTTGGGTGACCGAGATTGAGCAAAGAAAAACTTAAGGGAGAAAGTTGGTGAAGCTTGTGAAAGAACAAGGTAAATTACTTGCCTTAAGGTGTTTAATGCATTAAGGGATGGGATTTAGGTATATGATGGGTGTAGCTTAAGGTTTACGTTAGAAAAGGGCTATATATAACCTAGGTGAAACAATGGCTATGTTTGAGAACTTGTGACTAAGGAGCCAATGAGAAAGAGATAGTCAAACAATATTGAGAAGAATTACAAGAAGCATTTTATTTCATTGGGAGCCTTGTTGTGTGTATTTGCAGGTTAAAGGAAATATATGTGGAAATTCAGTGGTTAAGATAATTGTCATTTAAGGGCCTAAGTGCCAAGCATTTTAAGTTTATACACTATATGATGTGGTGTAGTTTTGGTGTAAATTGTGTGTCAAGGTGATGTAATAAGAATTTAGGTGGTCTTGGTTGTTTGATGGTGAAAAACTAAATGTTTTATGTAACAATATACTAGAGAACCCATGGAAAAATTTAGTGAAGAACCTAAGTGTTTAAGATGTTCTAAGGAGATTTCATGACTAAGGTAGTACTAGGAAACTTTAGGGGTTGTTTTGATGAAAAAGGGTGAGTCTAAGGTGTTTTAATGAGCTATAATGACTTAGGCATCACCATGGAGGATTTAGGAATCAAAAGAATGTACTAGTGTATTTGAACTTAGGCAAATGTTGGTAAACAACTAGGAAGGAAATAATGTGTTGGTAGAAGGAGGCATAAACTTGTGTAGAAACTTTAAGTAGCTGCATAAAGGAGTTTTAGATGGTGAAAGATGCTTGGGGGATGATGTTATAGTGGTGAGGAAGCATTTGGCATAGTGGTTACATTAGGTATGAACCACCACCTAGAAACCTAGTGAAAAACATTACAAGTGTTGGCATGATTACAAGGAAAATGCGTAATGACTAAGGTGGATGTTGGTGAGTGATTTAATGTGTTTAGTGGAAGACTTAAGGTGTATTTGAGGTGCCCAAATGAGGTTAGAACATACTAGGATGTAAGAGGAGAAGTTTGGAGTCAAATGGGAATTTAGAAACAAGGTTCTGGAGCTGACCGACCTTAGGGACCGGACCTGCAAGGTCGGTCGAGCTCAGTTTACACTGCCGGAAAGAGTTTCTGGAACCGACCGAACTTGGGGACGGGACTACAAGTTCGGTCGGGCTTGTATTTTATGTACGAATTGAGTCTCTGGAATGGACCGACCTTGGGACCGGACTTACAAGGTCGGTCATGCCTAGAATTTTGTACGGGAATTGGTCTCTGGAATCGACTGAACTTGGGACCGGACTTACAAGTTCGGTCGAGCTTAAATTTCCCACGGGGAAAACTCTCGGGAATGAACTGATCTTAGGGACCGAACTTGCAAGGTCGGTTGGGGTAGAATTTTCAAATGGTAATGCATCCTGGAATGGACCGACCTTGGGTAAGGTCGGTCGGTAAGATCGGTCGAGCCAAGAACACAAAAAAAAAAGAAATTTTAAATTCCAAAGATGTTAATTGGTAATAAGGTATGCCATTGGTACGGTAATAATGATTAGGAACCTAAGAACCTAAGGAATTAAGTTAGGTTAAGTATAAACCATAAGTTTAAAGTTAAGTTGATATGGTTAAGTGGTAAAGACTAAAGAGGGTATCGAATGGGAATCTTTAGGGATTAAGTGTCTTAAGTAAGGTGCAAATAACTATTGACCTAAAAATGAATGAATGTTTTAGGTTTATGAATTGGGACCCCGAAGGAGGTTAAACAAACAACAGTCAACGGTGAACAGTACAGTCTTTCTTGTGACCTGCTTGCTAACGAGGTGTCCCTCGGCTTGTGTGCTACCTGTTTATTTTTATGACTAAGACAAGATAAAGCATGCTACCGGTTATATTTGTTCTCGTTGGGAAAGTGTTTTCTTTACACTAACCCACGAGACTTGAGATTGTACTAACTAAGTTTAGTACTTACTGAGTTAAGGTTAAGAGTTAAGTATTGGTGATTGTTGGTTAATACCCGTCAAGGTTTAACTAACACATGGTATTTAAGACTTTCACTAACCATGACTTGGGGTGGGAGTGAGGAATCCGGAATGGTACCAGCACATGTGTATTGGGGGAGGTCGGTATCTGAATCAGATCCGACTTCCAAATAAGACTTGTCATTAGACTCGTCGCCTAGGGTCAACAAACCGACCCGACCACCCGGACTACTGTTTGAGGTGGGAGGCACATTAAGGATGGCGTGGGGGGATCAAGCCTACATCCCCAACAAATTAAGAAAGGTAGCTTATTGCTGAATAGTGCACTGCTACCGGCTAGGGTTAACCAAGCCCTATAAAGATAAGCAACCAATTAAGGGCTAACCAATCTAATAGTGGAACGGTTGGCAACTATAAGGTTAAGGAGATTGTGGATTTAAGGAGTTGAGATCTAACTCACTTATTTAGGGAACGCCTGAGTCGTTCATTTGCATATGAGCTATTTATGTTCATTGTGGTTTGTTGTTTTATTGCATTTCATATTATGATTTTGATGATAATCAACTTCCATGCTATCGACAATTAGTCATCGTAGCCCCGTTAGCTTGGGGGCCATGAGAGGGTCGTACCAGCATTCATGCTGACCCCCTTTGGGGGCTGTTTTTACACTTGCAGGTAAGCGGCCCATGAAGTCACACCACGAGAGTAGGAGCGGGTAGCCCTAGGTGGGACTTATTTTGAGTTCGAGTAGCGCTTGTGCACCCGTCTGTTGATAGATGAACTTGTGAAATATTGTATGGTTTTGGAGTTACTTTAAACTCGGTTGGTGTATGTATTATGGATATGCGGTTGTAAATATTTAAGTAACGGTATTTCTTGTTGATTAGACCGTGGCAAGGTCCTGGTGATAGTTTATTTCTGCTGCGACGTTTAGGTATTATTTGTTAAGTTGTGATAACCACGATTGGCTTAGGACGGGGTGTTACACTAATGGGCCCACTCGCTCCGTAATAAGGTACGGTCTTACATACTTCGGGCTAAGCTTGCCTTTATGCCCAAATCTAAAATTCTCTTCATTGGTGAAACTCTAAGGAATACTCGACTACCTACTGCGAATTCGAGGTCTCTCCTTCTGATATTAGTATATGACTTTTGTCTATTTACGGGGTATAGCCCCCGAATCTATGCATTCTCTGACATGTTCCATAGTGCTTTAGTATGCTTTTATATCTGAATCCCACATGTATGGGTGAAGGTAATTTATTATCTTTTATATTGCCAATATTATTTCATGGCGTGTTTAAACCATTTGTGTATAACACACTTCCATTAATCGCCTCTTAGTTGTAATCGTCGGCGCTCGTGTCTTTGTATTAATATTGGGCATACTTATAATCCCTATCTTTAGGTCATTATCTTGTGATTCTGGTATTTGATTTTACTGTTGCCATATACGGCTTTCATTTTAAATGTAAGGTATTAGCTACGGTTGAGCCGTGCATCTTATGTATATTATAGAAAGTTTTCTTGATATTATTGAGTCACCAATTATCGGTAGTACATACACGATTCTTATCGTCTGTTCATCAGGTATACCACAGTAGGGTTCCTGTTAAGGTTTCTAACAAGGTGTAGTTGCCTCTTTATTGAATATGTTCTTACGGTTGAGAATCAACTCATGTGAGTATTAGTATAATGTTTCTACTCTTGATATTCTACCTTGTTTATAGGTAGATTCCCATTTAATGTATATATTGGTTTGAATTCATAAAGAAAGACATGGAAGTCGATCTTTCCTTCCAGATGGCAAATTGGGCCATATTTTAGAAGGTAGCTGGAGAGTATCCTTATTATAAGTAATTGTCTCTGGATCTCATATTTAATTTATTAATATGGTTCATGGAATAATAATAGTTAGTATTTCCCTCACAATTGACTGTTTTTCCGACATATGCGGAGTTTGTTCTAGCTATTTAATCTCCTCAGGGTAACCTGGACATCCTAACTCTTAATTTACACCCTTTATATCTCATATGCCTATTAGTCAAATTTTTATTAGACTTAAGAATAAATTCTTACGTATTACTGAAATATTTGTGACCAGTTGTAAGGAGTCTCAGGAATCATCCAACTCTGAC
Source organism: Limonium bicolor (assembly GCA_023374045.1). Taxonomy (NCBI): domain Eukaryota; kingdom Viridiplantae; phylum Streptophyta; class Magnoliopsida; order Caryophyllales; family Plumbaginaceae; genus Limonium; species Limonium bicolor. Next base: position 472,760,835 of record CM041776.1, read on the forward strand.
GGGGTCAGCATCAGTGTTGAACTATCCTTCCACACCATTTTGTGATTGATTTTCCCTTGATCTGACCAGGATCAAGTTTGACCTCCCACGTCAAATATCAAACAATCACATAATTGTCATTTTCCAAATTTTATCCTATTGAACTTTGTGACGTGGTGACTATGTACCTTTTTCCTCGATTGTTATACAACTATTCCAATAACTGACATAACCTATACTTGAATCTAGTGTATTCCTTAATCCCCGGAACTAAGTTCCTTTGATCAAATCATCAAGCGGGGTAGCCAGTTTTTCCTCTTGGCATAAAAGATAAATTCTTATTAAAGCATCTAGGCTCATACTGTCCAATAATTATATCCATCAATCATCTTAACTCCTGAATCCATTATCCAAGTAATAAATTTCGTTATGGACTTAGATATCTTAGAATACTCTTCTCTCCTTAAAAGGCTCATCTAATATTTAGCTCGCCAGGTTTGATTATTGCCTATACCTTAGTTATAATTTCATAGAACGAAGACAGTCACAGTTAGACTTCCAAGTAAAAGTTTTTATAACTCGATCAACAACTACAGTTCCATAATGTATTATTTCCTCCGCCTTAAAGCTTGGCTTCCTTATTTCATCTAAACTCCATAAATTCGGTGAACCATATGTTCAGCCTAGGTCAAATATCTCTTAATATTGGTACCTTCTCAAACTAAGGGTTTCCAGTTAAAATCCTACGGTTTGGTAACAGGACAATCCAAGCTTATTGTTTGTTTCTGTCCTTTAGAAATGGTTAATCCACAAGCTCAATGGCTCCCAAAATATGTCGATTATGTGCATCAAACGGAGGGTTTAGAATCATAGGGATTAATATACAACGTTAGGAACGTTTGCGTCTAAAACAATTGTTACAAGCCAAGGGATATGTTTCCTTACTTCTAAATATAACTTCCACTTACTTTTAGTGTACATCTTAATTCAAACTCTTAATGTAACTTATACTACCTTCATTGTAAGTGTTAAAGAGAGTTATTCGCTACCATGTTTGTATTAAAATTTATAGCACCCATAGGGTTAATCTTAGTTGACTTCTTTGTGCTTCTCTCTTCTTCTTTTTTTTGTATTCATAAATTGAGCTGTCATAGGAGACTTTTGCTCGTGTAGAACCATAAGGATAGTGTAAGACGGGTGTCTCAAAATAGGGTAGGTATATTTTAACGATACCTTGGCCCTCGGAAATGTATTAGTACTCTTTAATGTTTTAGGTTTACAACCTCTAAATTGTATGTATATAGCATTTGATTTTGCTAATTAGGTCGTTTCCCCGACTTTAGAAAATATAGTTTCAAAGTTTGTTCTCTCTCCTTTGTTTCTCTATTATTGTCATATTTCAAGGTTTTACACAATTTTCTCTCGGAGTTAATAAGGGATTGTAAGTTTTTCTATTCCCGCACTGAGCGGTAAGCTCGGTGCCTGGGTATCCCATAAAATTTTAGTGTTTGCTCTTTACACGAACTCTTTTGACAATTCATGTAGTCTTAAGTATTTTATATTAATTAATGTATTCTTTTTCATGACATCTGCTCGTTATTTAGGCAGGTCATAATTTGTAGTTACTGTAAGTTTGGACAGTTGATAACGCCCTTCGGCAAACCGGCAAAAAAATACCTTATTATTCCTCACTGTACTATCTCACACCTCGTATCCCAAAGATAAACTCAGTTTGTATTCGGTTTAATACCCTTAATCCCATGGTACACTAATCTGGATTCTCCACCAAATATCAACGCGTCTCCTAACTTTAAAATAATTTTGTTCGCCTTCTTATACTCTTCTTATTACCATAAAAACTCAGCAACATCTCCCTGTGGGGAATGCTATAACTGGGATCCCCATCCTTACCCATACTCATCATATATAATTTAAGTTTTGATCCACTCCTATATCGTGGAATATAAAATCCTCCAAGGCTTATCCCCAAGTTCTACATTCATTTATAATAATTATTTGTTCATCTATAGTTAAGTATTTTCTTAGTAGGATCATACCGGGTCGAAGTACTCGGCATTATGCCTCTGGATATCCCTGACCTTCGCTCATAGGCTCAGGTGATCACGGTCTCTAGGTAAGGAAACAAATATCGAAGTATCCTATTAGATGAGAGGTTACCTAAGTTAGGTCTCTCTGAATTTTGATACTCACTAATCACATATAAGTCTCATCGACTGGTAAATATAACACACATTTATGCATCATGCATTAGGTTTAAGTTCTAGGCTTACCGGTTTCGCGCTGAGCGCTCGCCTCAGCGCCTGAAGTTCCCACTGTGTACAGGGTATTTCTTCATGGAATTTTCTCCTTTCCCTTCCGGCTCCCGGATGCAGATGGCTGTCCTGCCGGTCCACTACTATAGGTGTTGTTTGCGGTGCCTGGCCTCCTCTTGGTCCGCCCGCCTCAATAACTGGTGTCCTCTGTGAACCTCTAGCTCCCTTGTATACTCGACTCCCTGGATTGGAAAAGCATTCATACTCCCTGTGACCTTCCTTTTTGCAATAACGGCACTCCACTTTCCTTCTTGCGCAATCTACGCCTGGGTGATCTTTTCCACAGCGTTTACAATAATAGTGACATCGGGTTGGCTTATTGCCTCTAGGTGGTGCTGATCTCCGTGGCTGTGCATCAATGGCTGAGCCGGTCAGACGAGGAAACTGCTCCCTTGTCTTCTGATCATGGAAGTCCGTCCACCCTTTCTTCCTATCTAAGAATTTCTTCCCTTTCATGTGGTAACCGTCAGAGGTTGCTCCACCATCATCTCCTTCAGTACTCTTTCTCTTCTTTCTTTCTACGTCGGAGTAGTCGACTCTTGGTATGTAGTCCAACAAACTGGTGCACCGTGCATAGTATTGGTCAACTGTTTGACTCCTTTGGACTAAGGTCTCGATCTCTTGCCTTTTCCTCTGCTTTATGTGTTCAGGGTAGTACTTCTCCCGCAACAGTTCCACAAACGCTGTCCATCCAAAGTCCGGTGTAGCTCTACGGTGGCCCTTCACAGACCACCACCAATTGTCAGCTGCGCCCTTCAAGTTATACACGGCGATGTCGACCTGCTGGTCTTCTGGAACTCTGACAGCCTTGAACGCCTTCTGGTGCTCCACTATGAATTTCTCCAGTGCGGCAGGGTCCGGTTCTCCTGAATAAATGGGTACTCTCGCGTCTGCAACGCTCTTCAACCAGTAGGTCTCCCTGGGCTGTGGCGGGTGGGGTATGGCTCCCGTAAGTTGAGCTCCTAGTTGCTGCGCGCGAAGACTGCCATGGCTGCCGCTAGGTCTGGTACTGCTGGAACATCCGCCGGTGTCTCGTCATCACGTCCACTGCTGTCTCCACGTGGTCTTTCTCTTGTCGCCATCTATAACAGTATACTATTATTTCTACTCGGTTGCTACACCGTCATACACAATCACAGTCATGTAAGTAAGTTACCTATTAGCAATAAAATATCCCTAGGGTTTTTTCTAAGTCACGTTTCCTCACAGAAGTTTTCCTGTATTCTCGAAATATCCTGTGCTCATTGTCCTAGACTCTGTATCTTTCATCAGAGCGGTACTCCGCTCTGATACCACTTTTTGTAACACCCATAATCCTAAGCCTGTAATATCGTCGCATGTCGTAGCATAACAAATAACAAATCGCAGCGGAAAATAAAACTAACTACCTTGGTGTTACACGCCGTCACTCACCTTTGAGAGCAACAAGGCAACCTTACTCCTCCCAACAGTACAACTCCTCACGCTGTGATGAACAGATACTGAGTACTTCTAATTATTACAAACCAAATCCAACTAAATGAGCAACTAACTGAATACAACAACCTCTTAAATAAAAAATAAAACCAATGGTGTTTGCTGAAAACACAACAGCTACCCCCGAGTCCCGCACTCCGACTTGAGTCTTCTCCAATAACCTGGAATGTTTGGCCCAATGAAGGGCTCAGCAATCGAAATGCTGGTATGCTAAATGTAGTCTTAAATCATTTGGATTCCTTAAGTCGTTTAGCCATCTTGATATTAGATTCTTTACATGAAATACCGGTTTACAATAATAACAGTAATAACTCTAAACACTTAACAAACACATAACAATCCACCTGTAAACACCAGTGCACAATAGTACACACACACCAATAACCACACAACAATAACCCATAGCAATAACCAATAATCACACATTAATAAACCATAACAATAACCAAACAAGATACGCGTATTAAACTGTACTTGTTAGTTAGCCACTTGGCCCTTATCCTTTAAACCAATCATTTAACTTTTCCTTTCAATTAATTTCCACCTCGAGTGTCATGATAAGTCAAACCTTAAGAACTTATTAATGGACGAATGTCCCTTGTGTACCATTGGAACTGTTTACCAGCTGACCCTGTGGCCCTGGTTAATTGACCGATCCGGTCGAACCTGTGCACCAACGGCAGTGCCTTCCGCCATCCCCGAATGTGGTTGATGGATTTCGAGTGACTCTCCATTATAGTCTCTCGTAGTGATCACAATGCGCAACCAGAAAGTCGAAACGATCTGGATTCCTCTCTTTATAAGTTAGCCCTTTTTGTCAGTGACATAATAACCAACCCTTGAGTTAAGACTATAATAGTTGACCATCAGTTAGGTTCACTAATACCTTTAGGTCAGTTAGTCTTGTTCTAGTTTAGATGTATAAACTTCCAGTCATAAGACGTTCGCATAAAAATAAAACGCAACAAAGTTGAGCAATACAGTATACAATATCATTCACATAAAATCACAGATATCGCTCTTAAACAATTAACACAAAATGTCTGGACCTTAGGATAATCCTTAGGACATTCAGACCACACAATTAACATACCGTTCACCAAGTAACTGCTAGCTTGACAAGTTCCTGTTCAGTAGTTCCTCCCCGTACGCTGTTATTTAAACATGCAATACCGGGTAATATTAATATAACTATTCATTAAACGTTATAGTATTGTCACTGTAATGTTTATACTCGTTGTATAATTATTGGTATTTGTACCCCGTTGTAACACCCCAACCGCTAATCCGTCCATTATCCTCTAATCAATCCCGTACTTACCCTTCTCGCAGCGGAATACTTACTTACTCCCGGCGGGTGATACAACGCCGTTAACCCTCCAAGGTTAACAAGGCTACTACTACTTACCGTTTCGGTCTGATGATTAAATGAAATACATACCTACTGCTTACTTTACAATACCAAACACTTAGTTTACATTTGATTACCGAGTTCACCGAATTATCTGAATTACATTCCAATACTACTTCCCAAAAATGAAGAGTTTATACAACTACTCCTTTCTTTCCAATCAAGAATTTAATATCCCAAAAAGGTGTACCACATGGTACACCGGCTACCCAAAAGCTCTAGCCGTGTACAACTCGGTACACTATTCAATTCTACTACTACTCCAAAAGAATTACATCTCGTCCTTACTCTACCTTCACGCCTCGCGGGTACCTGTGGAGTAAAAACATTCCCCCGAGGGGTCAGCTTACGCTGAACATGATAACCGCATACCCCGCGTACTAGCGAGGGTACGCCAACTAATTGGTCGTATACATGCGGTTCGTTTCATACATACATACATGCTTCATACAATACAATACATTCATTTTACCAAGCATACATACATACCATGCATATGAGGAATACAATACAAGTCATTCATTCATACTTACCATACTCACCGCATCACGGAGATGCAATTCTCCAATACATACAAGGTCTTGTTAGCCTTATTACACACCCGGGTTAATCGGGTGTTCAATACTTTTTACTCCGGGTCAATGACTTACAATAGTCAAGACCGATACAATACAATACTTACATTCTTACATACTTTATTTCCAGTTAAGTCGGTATGACCTCCGGCAGGGAGTACTATCTCCCACCACCGGGCTTTGAGATGGCACACTAATCCAGGATGCTACCCATACAAAGGGAATTAGTCCAAGGAAAAGATCATAGCCAGGATTCGGTTCCAACCTCTTGTGGTTCCTTATCCTCACGCGTGGCCGAAACTATATCGGGCTTCTACTCATTCCATTACTCATTACTCATGTCAGGAGTTAGATTGTTAGGAATTAGTAGAAGTCCATACTTACTTTCCATACATACTTACGATACACATGTACTCATACTTACCCATACACTTCATTCTCATACATACATTTCATGAATTATACAAACTATTCGTTCAAGAAGAATACAACAAGAACAATATAGTTCAAACACATTTATGTGCAATATAAATCCGATTCATGCATTTATCTTGTTGGTGATCACATAAGCACACAAATCGGGGTAACCAAGTTAGGATACAGGGCATGAAGAAATCATACCGTACACCGTCGAATACGTACTACTGGTTCCTTTGGAGATCAACTATTTGATTCCTATACATACATGAAGTAGTATGATCAATGATCTATTATTGATCTAACTTACTCCTTCATTGTTACTTTCAATGTATACTTGCTACTTTATTACTTTCCTACTTGGTTATAACACCATTCTTTTCTCATTACTCTTATCTTTACTTTCTTACCTTTACTATTTCATTTAGTATGTACTACTATATACATGCATATGTGTATATAGGCATATATATGTATATATACATGTCCCTATGATTGCTATAATCATATTATAAAAATACTCTTTTTTTTTTTTTGAAGACTCGACCGGACTTGCAAGTCCGGTCGCAAGTCCGGTCCAAGTCAGTAGCTATCTGCACCGAAAATTCCTGGCCCGACCGGACTTGCATGTCCGGTCGCAAGTCCGGTCGATTCCAGTAGCTTACATTACGAAAATTTCCTGGCCGACCGGACTTGCATGTCCGGTCGCAAGTCCGGTCCATTCCAGTAGGTTGCATTACGGAAATTTTTCTGGCCGACCGGACTTGCATGTCCGGTCGCAAGTCCGGTCCATTCCAGTAGGTTGCAGGCGGGAAATTTTTCTGTCCGACCGGACTTGCATGTCCGGTCGCAAGTCCGGTCCATTCCAGTAGGTTGCAGGCGGGAGAATTTTTCTGTCCGACCGGACTTGCAAGTCCGGTGCAAGTCCGGTCGACTCCAGAAGCTTTCCCCGCCTTTGTAAACCTGGGCCCGACCGACCTTGCAAGTCCGGTCGCAGGTCCGGTCGGCCCCAGTACTGCAGTTTTAAAATTTGTTTTCAATTGCATTCTTTACCCATTGCTTCTCCAATCTTTACCAATATTTCCCCACATGATTTAACACTATTTAGACACTCTAAGTCACCTTAGTCCACCCACCATACTTGTTACCCCATTCCTACACAATCTACACAAATTCTCCTCATCTCTAATCAACACTTACATTATTTTCCTTTACCTAATGCTACAGATTTTAGTTCTCCTCATTATGCTACAGATTTTTACTCAACTCTTATACTCCAACACTCCCTCAACTTATGCTATTCCTAGCATCCAAAATACATTACTCACATCCTAGTTCCATTCTCTTAACTTACTTCTTTCAAAATCTGTTACAACTACTAAACCACCCATTTTTTACACTCTTCAAAATCTGTTACAAATGTGCCTAAGTCCTCAAATTCCTAGATGAATTTTGACATAGCCTCCCCTATATTTTAACATTCTCCACACACTAATTCAGCTCACAAATTCATGTTCTCACAACCTGTTACACAATCCTCATCATACACATTTCAATACCACTACAACATCCATAAAATCCTGCACATACCCATTCAATACCCCATGTTTTCCCAAGGTTTCAAAACTCATTTAAATACCTCAAAGCTGTTACAACATCATTCCTCATTATACTACAATATACGTGTTACTCGATACTCAATCCATTGCTCATTTTTACAATTCAAAAACTGTTACAATCTTTTCTCCAATGCGTTACTACATTACTACTACTCATAAAACTGTTACATTACTACATATGAAACTAGTTCAAGGTAAGAGGCTTTACCTTGTTCTTACTAGTTTTTCCTTTCTTTCTTGCTTTCTCCTTTCTTCTTTCCTTCTTCTTGGTTCTTCCTCACAAAATGCACAATACTACAACCACCATACCAATACACACTACCATTTAACATTCATTTTTGCACTAACCCTAGAATTTAATGTTTTAGGGTTTAGACAAGGGTATTACCTTCCAATGGATGAATGGAGTTCTTGACTAATGAAGGAACAAGATTCCTAGCCCACAAAAGTAGCCAAAACCGGCTGGAGCAAGGGAGAGCCAAGAGTTCAAAAATCGAAATTCTTAAAATGCCAATGGAAGCTAGAAACAATGAATTTTCGGAATTCTTTTTACCTCAAGATGAAGAGGAGGTGAAGGTGCTTCTAATGGTGGCTTCAAATCTCCAAATGGTGAAAACCCATAAAATCGAAAATGGAGCTTTTGGATTTTTGAAAGGAGGAAAGTGTTCTCCTTTGCGAGGGGATTACAATGGTACTAATTTTGTAATTTTTGGAGCAAGTTTAGTGGGTTAACAAGAGGAGAGAAGGTGAGCTTGGTGGAGGTTTCTTCAAATCCATGCTTGTCGCAGGGAAGAAGAAGAGAGAATAGGAAGGAGGGAAAAAAAACGTGTGAGGAGGGTGGGTAGGAGAGAGAGTCTAATTTTTTTCCTTTACTTATTTCTCTTGTCTTTTAGTTCATAAGAGAAAATAAAGAGAGTGGGGGAGACTAATAAAATCGGCCCACATATGCACACACACTCACATTTCTATTTTTATTTGCAAAGTGGACACACTAACTTTGTTTATTTGTATTCTTACCCCCCAACTTACCGGTTGTTACAGTTTTCACTAACCGGTACCCGTTTTCCGGAATTTTCTCGTTTAATTAATTTTATTGGTTCTAAAGCTTCACTAATATTTATTAGTGACTATTTAGTTGACCAAAATTGTTACGAGTCTATTTGACCCGCTTAAAGTCACGTTTTCCCGGTTTCCTCGAAAAACGCGCTTTAAGGTTCGTTTATGCTTTTAACCCATTTTAAAGGTCCGTTTTCTTCGGGATTTGTTCCCTCGTATTTATTTAAGTGTAATTAAGCCTTTAAAAATATAATTAGCCTAATTAATCACTGTTTTTAATTACGGGGTATTTCAATCTACCCCCCTTAAGAAACTTTGCCCTCAAAGTTGCTCAAGGTTACTTTACCATTTCTACTCATTTGGCAAATCAATTGCCACAATGCATTCTACTACCACCTTACAAGGTGTTCACAATTCTTACACTACCAGCATCCACAATTCAAATACCATGTACAACTTCTTCGAATACCATACACATACAATCATACACAATACTCCATTCAAATACCATACACAATACTCCATCATTCATACATTCCACAATACATTCACAATACTTCACAATGTCATTCGTGTCATATACCGTACAACACAATGCATTACTCATTACATACATACCATACACATCGTACTACATACCAAATACTAGCACTACTTTGTGCCAATACAATACAATTAGCACTACATGTGCCAACCAAAATACAATTACATACATACATACTGCAATGCTAACCCGAAGCAATGCAAAAGCAAAAAGGCTCTACCCCCCTTAAAAGGGGTACGCCCCGTACCCTCCGTGCTATACGGATACTAGACATCTAGTCTACAAATAAATTCGGGTACTTCGCCTTCATGGCGTCCTCTAATTCCCAAGTCGCTTCCTCGACGTCGTGGTTAGACCACAAGACCTTCACCATTCGTACAGATTTATGGCGAGTGTCTCTTGTCTTGGTATCAAGGATTCGCAGTGGAGTCTCGACATATCTCATGGTCGGCTCTAGGGATAGATGTTCGGGTTCTAATACATGAGAGGGATCGGCTATGTATTTCTTGAGTTGTGATACATGAAAGACATCATGAACACGCCCCAATTCTTCAGGCAATGCTAGCCTATAAGCTACGGCTCCAACCCTCTCGGTAATGGCATACGGGCCTACAAATTTCGGGCTCAGTTTGCCCTTCTGGCCAAATCGGAAGACACCCTTCATAGGTGAGACACGCAAGAACACTTGGTCGCCCACGGCGAACTCAAGGTCGCGTCGTCGCACATCCGCATAGGATTTCTGTCTATCTTGGGCTGCCTTCATATTGGCTCGGATTTGTTGTACCTCAGCTTGTACTTGTTCCAAATACTCCGGTCCTATGATGACCGCTTCGCTTGACTCATCCCAACACAACGGGGTACGGCAAGGTCTACCATACAAGCTTGGAATGGCGACATCTTAATCGAAGCATGGTAGCTATTGTTATACGAAAACTCGATAAGATGAAGCTTCTCAATCCAGCTCCCCTGGAAGTCTAAGGCACATGCCCTTAGCATATCCTCTAGTGTTTGGATGGTCCTTTCTGTCTGACCGTCGGTCTGTGGATGGAAGGCGGTGCTAAGCTTCAACTCAGTACCAAGCGCTTCCCGTGTCGCTCTCCAGTATCTCGAAAGAAATCTGGTGTCGCGGTCAGATACAATGGTTTTTGGGACTCCGTGGTGTCGGATGATCTCCTTGTCGAATAGCTCTGCGAGCTTCGCCACCTTCCAGGTGTCCTTCATCGGTATGAATCGGGCAACCTTGGTGAGGCGATCGACTATTACCCAGATCATGTTGAGTCCTCCCCTAGCAGGTGGGAGTCCAACAACAAAATCCATGGAGATGTCATGGAATTTCCACTCCGGAATGGGCATGGATTGCACCATTCCTCCCGGTCTTCGGTGCTCAAACTTCACCTTCTGGCATGTGAGACACCTCAGAACATACTCAGTCACGTCTGATTTCATTCCTGACCACCAGAAGTACCTCTTCATGTCTTTGTACATTTTAGAGGCTCCCGGATGGACATGCAATGTCGAACAATGTGACTCACGCAGAATGCGATCCCTTAGCTCAGCATTGCTTCGGGGGACGCATAATCTGCCATTCAAACGGATCAGACCATCTTCATGCAGTTTGAAGTCGTACTTTCGGCGCTCGAAGGTACCATCTGTAATTTTCTGTCTGATCTCTGTGAAGTAAGGGTCGCTCAACTGAGCGTCTCGCACCTCGTCAACCAAGCTAGAAGAAGCGAGTAGCGAATGGAGCGAGTGTGCTCGACGACTCAGGGCGTCGGCTACTACGTTTGCCTTCCCTTCTTTATACTGGAGGTTGATGTCGTAATCCGAGAGGAACTCCATCCACCTCCTCTGCCTTAGGTTCAATTCTTTCTGGGTGAATACGTACTGTAGACTTTTGTGGTCGGAATAGATGGTGATGCTTACCCCATAGAGATAGTGTCGCCATATCTTCAAGGCGAAGACAATGGCTCCTAACTCTAGATCATGTGTCGGGTAATTCTCCTCATGCTTTTTCAGCTGGCGAGAAGCATAGGCTACACCTTGCCATGCTGCATGAGTACGCATCCCATGCCCTTACCCGATGCATCACAATACACCTCAAATCCCTCTGTGCCCTCTGGAAGTGTAAGAACTGGCGCTGAGGTCAATGAGTCTTTCAGTTTCTGAAGATAGCTCGCACTCCTCTGTCCATACAAAGGGTGCATCTTTCTTCATCAATGCGTCATGGGCTTAGCGACTTTGAGAAGTCCTTTACAAACCTCCGGTAATAACCGGCTAAACCAAGAAAGCTCCGGATGTCGGTAACAGTCTTAGGTCTAGGCCATGATCGCACTGCTTCGATTTTGGATGGATCTACTGAAATGCCCGCGCTCGAGATGACATGACCGAATGATACCTGATCTAGCCAAAACTCGCATTTGGAGAACTTCGCATACAGCTGGTTCTCGCGCAGTGTCTCAAGTACTTTTCTCAAATGGTTTTCATGCTCTTCTGGTGACTTCGAATACACAAGAATGTCGTCATGAATACTACTACCGAAGTGTCCAGCTGATCACTGAATAACCGATTCATTAGGTCCATGAATTGGCTGGTGCATTAGACAAACCGAATGGCATCACCGTGAATTCGTAGTGGCCATATCTTGTTCGGAATGCTGTTTTCTGAATGTCTTGCTCTTTGATAGCAATTTGGTGGTAACCGGATCGGAGATCAATCTTAGAAAAGACGGATGCTCCCTTCAACTGATCGAACAGGTCGTCGATGCGTGGCAATGGGTACTTGTTCTTTACGGTGACCGCATTCAATTCGCGGTAGTCGATGCAGAGGCGGAGACTACCGTCCTTCTTCTTCACGAAGAGGACCGGTGCTCCCCAGGGTGATACGCTCGGGCGTATAAACCCTTTGTCGAGAAGATCATGTAACTGTTCCTTAAGTTCTGCCATTTCTGCCGGTGCCATACGGTATGGTGCCCTAGCGATGGGACCAGTACCCGGTACAAGATCGATTTCAAATTCTACCGCCCTCTGTGGTGGCATACCAGGTAGCTCTTTCGGAAATACATCGGGGAATTCTGAGACTACTGCTACCTCGTCACTGAACTCTGGATCTCTCTCCAGGTCTTGCACGTGACATAAATACACTTCATGCCCTTTTCTGAGCTCCCGATACATTGCCATGGCGGAGATGACTGTAGTCGAAGGCTCTCTCGGTCTCTGGCGGTATGAAACAGTGACCCCAGATGGACTCTTGAGCAGCAATCGGTGCTCGGCGCATAGGATTCTCCCCTTGTGCCGCTCCAACCAGTTCATTCCAATAATTAAGTCGAATCCCAATCCGTTGAATTCGATGAAGGAAATGGGAAACGCTTCACCTTTGATTTGAATGGTGGCTGATTTGTAATACTTGGTACATTGTACCCGCTCCTTCGATGGGAGAGTAACCAAGAAGTTTGGTAGCTCATCCGCATCTAGCCCCAACTTCTTCGCAAGAGATGGCGATATGAAGGTGTGAGAGGCGCCGGAGTCGAATAATACTGAGGCTTCGATGCCGTTTACTGGGAAGTTCCCGTTAGAATGGTGCCGCTCTTGCCGGCTTGTTCTTCGGTGAGGATGCTCAGGTTACCTTCGGTACCGAGTCCACAACCTATTGATTCATGAGATTATAAGTAAAGATGGTGGAACGCAAGTGGAATTTAATAACCAACACTGCTTTTATTGAATAACCAACCATCATACATACTGTGTCTCTAATACACGTTACTACTGGATTACATGCTACTACAAGATTAATACTTTCTAAAGGTAAGGTTCAGGCGTCCTGGTATCATGTGTGTGGCATTGATTATTGCCGGTGGTGCCGTATTCAACTTGATCTTCTGGATCCCGTGATACAGCAACCTTGATTTTCCACCCATGATTAGAACATCTCCTGATCTCAATACCAATTTTTCTGCGAGGTCCACACGCTTCCGCTCGCTATACAAACGGCGTCATCACCAATGGACCAAGACACTACGGGCACTCCTAGTTCAAGAGATTCCGCTGTCTCGTCCTTGTCTTGGTGTAAGCCAAGTCGTCCTTCTTTTCATAGAAGTTGACGATACACAGATCTGCTTCAAGTGCAGGGATTGGTTCATCTTCATACTGTTGTGCAATTCCACAGCTTGTGTGACAAGCATTTGGAATTCTGGGGGTATTGCTGGAGGTGTTGCTCCGTCTCCTGCTCGCGTTGTTTGGTATGTCTTGGTATAAGGGTTCCAGTCCTTTCCCAAGCACATCATTTTCAGCTTCATTGTAGCTCCACCGGGGAATTCGGGTGTATAAAATCCTCCTGGACCCGTTCCTAACTCGTTGCACATCGTCGGATGATTGAAATTTGTGCTTCGGGTGTCAGGTATCCTTTTAATAAGATCATACCTGGGCGGATGACCTGACACTGTTCGTTGTTGAAGTGGTGGTTGGCGATGTCGGTCTCTTCATGAGGTGAGTTTGAAGGTATTGGGTAACAGATATGGAATTTCCCTAAGGTGGTAAATTCATCTAGAATAAGTTCTAGGCTTACTAATTCATTTCATGCTCAATACATACTTCCATGTTACTTACTCATGCTCAATTTCATACTTCAAGTACTTACGCATTCATACATTTACTCATACAGTTACTTCACTACTTTAGACATGCTTTTCAAGGATTAAAGGTTACGGTAGTTACCTGGGCCGGACTTAGTCCCGGTCCCATCACGGTCAATGATGTGTAGGGCGGGCTGCCTCTGCGGTGCGCCCTTCTGCGGGCCTCGGGATCCCTGTCCCTGTGAGGTATGCTGGGCATGAGCATCACCAGATGCAGCTTCCTTGCCCTCACGCTGCTTGTAGCCCTGGTAGTTGCCCTTGGGCCTAGAATTCTCCGGGCATGCATTGGCACGGTGGCCCGGTTTCTGACAATTGAAGCAGCGGATCTCCCTTCCTTGGCAATCCGTGCCGGGATGATCCTTGTTGCAGTTACGGCAGATGTAGCTGCGGCCATCAGATTGGTTCTTTCCTTGGCCAAATCCAGAACCTATAGCTTTCAAGTTAGCAAGGTTTGGTATACTTACAATACTCTATATACTTACAATTTCACAAGTGTACTAATTCGGTTTCGGTTACTTACCCCTGTAGGGCTGAGACCTCAGTGGCTTAGCTGCCACTGGTGCGGTGTAGGCAATCTGTAAAGGCTCAGTTGCCTTGCCCTTCTCAGCATGGGCACCGCCGTCTCCGGAAGTGTTCTTCTGATAGGAATGCTTCCCTTTCTTCTTCTTCCAGGTTTGGATTGGTTTGTCATCGGAGGGTTTTGTGCTCCTTGCGCTTCAGCGCTTGTCCTCATCTCTCAGCTGGCAGGTGATCTCAACTCGAGAGCAGCGTGGTAACACTCCTGAATTACTTAGGCATTAGGTTACATTACACGGAATACTTTACATTACTCATGGCTTTTTAAGGGTTCAACTTGTTTACCTGAAGGGAGGTAAACCGAGTGAAGCCCATGCCATACCGGAGTCGATGGCTCAATCCGCCGTAGAAGCGGTCGACCAAGACTTGGCCGGTATACCCAAGGTCGGGTAGAAGTCGGAGAAGAGAGGTGAAGGTGCGGTAATATTCATCAACCGTCATCTTCTCGGTCATCTTAAGTGCATCGAGCTCAAGCCTTTTCTTGGTCTTGACATGCTCGGGGTAGTATTTAGATCGGAGGAGAGAGGTAAATGCTTCCCATCCGAATGCCGGATCAGCTACGTGCTCGGCCTTAACGAGCTTCCACCAGTCCATAGCCGCATCTTTCAGATAGTACGCAGCTATCCTCACTCGAACTCCGGCGGGAGTCTCAAGTGTGTCGAAGGCCGTCTCCATCTCGGAGAGGTAGGCCTCGAGCTTGGCGGGGTCGCTCTCGCCTCTAAAGCATGCCGGTCGGAGGTCGGCGACTGCCTTTACCCAATTTGTCTCACGGGGATGAGGTGGGTCGGGCTGCTGCTGCTGGCTGCTTGGTTCTGCTGTGTGCTTGTACAGCGTGATTACTTCCGGTAGCATCTGCGCTACCGTGGCGGCGACGATCTCAGCTATCGTCTGCGCGCCCGGTCCACCAGACGTCTCTCCTCTAGGTCGGCCTCGACCTCGTCCTGACATCTGAACAAGTGTGGATTACATTAGGTGATGTGATACTATGACCTCATGGTCTTCATTCAAGCAATGGTATCGTCCTTGCAGACGTTAAGGGTATCCGTTGTTAACAACGGTAGTTCCTAGTTAGGTTTCTAAATATCCGTCTTATGACGGTTGAAATCCTAACTCGGTAATCACTACTTAAGAGTCTAATCATCAGAGCGATACTTCGCTCTGATACCACTTTTTGTAACACCCCAACCGCTAATCCGTCCATTATCCTCTAATCATCCCACTTACCCTTCTCGCAGCGGAATACTTACTTACTCCCGGCGGGTGATACAACGCCGTTAACCCTCCAAGGTTAACAAGGCTACTACTACTTACCGTTTCGGTCTGATGATTAGAATGAAATACATACTACTGCTTACTTTACAATACCAAACTTAGTTTACATTTGATTACCGAGTATACCGAATTATCTGAATTACATTCCAATACTACTTCCCAAAAATGAAGAGTTTATACAACTACTCCTTCTTCCAATCAAGAATTTAATATCCCAAAAAGGTGTACCACATGGTACACCGGCTACCCAAAAGCTCTAGCCGTGTACAACTCGGTACACTATTCAATTCTACTACTACTCCAAAAAATTACATCTCGTCCTCTACTCTTCACGCCTCGCGGGTACCTGTGGAGTAAAAACATTCCCCCGAGGGGGTCAGCTTACGCTGAACATGATAACCGCATACCCCGCGTACTAGCGAGGGTACGCCAACTAATTGGTCGTATACATGCGGTTCGTTTCATACATACATACATGCTTCATACAATACAATACATTCATTTTACCAAGCATACATACATACCATGCATATAGGAATACAATACAAGTCATTCATTCATACTTACCATACTCACCGCATCACGGAGATACAATTCTCCAATACATACAAGGTCTTGTTAGCCTTATTACACACCCGGGTTAATCGGGTGTTCAATACTTTTTACTCCGGGTCAATGACTTACAATAGTCAAGACCATACAATACAATACTTACATTCTTACATACTTTACTTCCAGTTAAGTCGGTATGACCTCCGGGCAGGGAGTACTATCTCCCACCGCCGGGCTTTGAGATGGCACACTAATCCAGGATGCTACCCATACAAGGGAATTGGTCCAAGGAAAAGATCATAGCCAGGATTCGGTTCCAACCTCTTGTGGTTCCTTATCCTCACGCGTGGCCGAAACTATATCGGGCTTCTACTCATTCCATTACTCATTACTCATGTCAGGAGTTAGATTGTTAGGAATTAGTAGAAGTCCATACTTACTCTCCATACATACTTACAATACACGTGTACTCATACTTACCATACACTTCATTCTCATACATACATTTCATGAATTATACAAACTATTCGTTCAAGAAGAATACAACAAGAACAATATAGTTCAAACACATTTATGTGCAATATAAATCCGATTCATGCATTTATCTTGTTGGTGATCACATAAGCACACAAATCGGGGTAACCAAGTTAGGATACAGGGCATGAGAAATCATACCGTTCACCGTCGTTACGTACTACCGGTTCCTTTGGAGATCAACTATTTTTCCTATACATACATGAAGTTATGATCAATGATCTATTATTGATCTAACTTACTCCTTCATTGTTACTTTCAATGTATACTTGCTACTTTATTACTTTCTACTTGGTTATAACACCATTCTTTTCTCATTACTACTCTTTACTTTCTTACCTTTACTATTTCATTTAGTATGTACTACTACATATACATGCATATGTGTATATAGGCATATATATGTATATATACATGTCCTATGATTGCTATAATCATATTATAAAAATACTCTTTTTTTTTTTTTTTTTTGAAGACTCGACCGGACTTGCAAGTCCGGTCGCAAGTCCGGTCCAAGTCAGTAGCTATCTGCACCGAAAATTCCTGGCCCGACCGGACTTGCATGTCCGGTCGCAAGTCCGGTCGATTCCAGTAGCTTACATTACGAAAATTTTCCTGGCCGACCGGACTTGCATGTCCGGTCGCAAGTCCGGTCCATTCCAGTAGGTTGCATTACGGAAATTTTTCTGGCCGACCGGACTTGCATGTCCGGTCGCAAGTCCGGTCCATTCCAGTAGGTTGCAGCGGGAGAATTTTTCTGTCCGACCGGACTTGCATGTCCGGTCGCAAGTCCGGTCGATTCCAGTAGGTTACAGGCGGGAGAATTTTTCTGTCCGACCGGACTTGCAGTCCGGTCGCAAGTCCGGTCGACTCCAGAAGCTTTCCCCGCCTTTGTAAACCTGGGCCCGACCGACCTTGCAAGTCCGGTCGCAGGTCCGGTCGGCCCCGTACTGCAGTTTTAAAATTTGTTTTCAATTGCATTCTTTACCCATTGCTTCTCCAATCTTTACCAATATTTCCCCACATGATTTAACACTATTTAGACACTCTAAGTCACCTTAGTCCACCCACCATACTTGTTACCCCATTCCTACACAATCTACACAAATTCTCCTCATCTCTAATCAACACTTACATTATTTTCCTTTACTCTAATGCTACAGATTTTAGTTCTCCTCATTATGCTACAGATTTTACTCAACTCTTATACTCCAACACTCCCTCAACTTATGCTATTCCTAGCATCCAAAATACATTACTCACATCCTAGTTCCATTCTCTTAACTTACTTCTTTCAAAATCTGTTACAACTACTAAACCACCCATTTTTACACTCTTCAAAATCTGTTACAAATGTGCCTAAGTCCTCAAATTCCTAGATGAATTTTGACATAGCCTCCCCTATATTTTTAACATTCTCCACACACTAATTCAGCTCACAAATTCATGTTCTCACAACCTGTTACACAATCCTCATCATACACATTTCAATACCACTACAACATCCATAAAATCCTGCACATACCCATTCAATACCCCATGTTTTCCCAAGGTTTCAAAACTCATTTAAATACCTCAAAGCTGTTACAACATCATTCCTCATTATACTACAATATACTTGTTACTCGATACTCAATCCATTGCTCATTTTTACAATTCAAAAACTGTTACAATCTTTTCTCCAATGCGTTACTACATTACTACTACTCATAAAACTGTTACATTACTACATATGAAACTAGTTCAAGGTAAGAGGCTTTACCTTGTTCTTACTAGTTTTTCCTTTCTTTCTTGCTTTCTCCTTTCTTCTTTCCTTCTTCTTGGTTCTTCCTCACAAAATGCACAATACTACAACCACCATACCAATACACACTACCATTTAACATTCATTTTGCACTAACCCTAGAATTTAATGTTTTAGGGTTTAGACAAGGGTATTACCTTCCAATGGATGAATGGAGTTCTTGACTAATGAAGGAACAAGATTCCTAGCCCACAAAAGTAGCCAAAACCGGCTGGAGCAAGGGAGAGCCAAGAGTTCAAAAATCGAAATTCTTAAAATGCCAATGGAAGCTAGAAACAATGAATTTTCGGAATTCTTTTTACCTCAAGATGAAGAGGAGGTGAAGGTGCTTCTAATGGTGGCTTCAAATCTCCAAATGGTGAAAACCCATAAAATCGAAAATGGAGCTTTTGGATTTTTGAAAGGAGGAAAGTGTTCTCCTTTGCGAGGGGATTACAATGGTACTAATTTTTTTTTTTTGGAGCAAGTTTAGTGGGTTAACAAGAGGAGAGAAGGTGAGCTTGGTGGAGGTTTCTTCAAATCTCCATGCTTGTCGCAGGGAAGAAGAAGAGAGAATAGGAAGGAGGGAAAAAAAAAACGTGTGAGGAGGGTGAGGGGTAGGAGAGAGAGTCTAATTTTTTTTCCTTTACTTATTTCTCTTGTCTTTTAGTTCATAAGAGAAAATAAAGAGAGTGGGGGAGACTAATAAAATCGGCCCACATATGCACACACACTCACATTTCTATTTTTATTTGCAAAGTGGACACACTAACTTTGTTTATTTGTATTCTTACCCCGCAACTTACCGGTTGTTACAGTTTTCACTAACCGGTACCCGTTTTCCGGAATTTTCTCGTTTAATTAATTTTATTGGTTCTAAAGCCCCACTAATATTTATTAGTGACTATTTAGTTGACCAAAATTGTTACGAGTCTGTTTGACCCGCTTAAAGTCACGTTTTCCCGGTTTCCTCGAAAAACGCGCTTTAAGGTTCGTTTATGCTTTTAACCCATTTTAAAGGTCCGTTTTCTTCGGGATTTGTTCCCTCGTATTTATTTAAGTGTAATTAAGCCTTTAAAAATATAATTAGCCTAATTAATCACTGTTTTTAATTACGGGGTATTTCACCCGTGAATATTTATATAATTTGCTTGCAAACATTACTTGCAGTTAAGCTCTATTGATCTACTCCTTTGGGTCATAAGTTACTTTCTAGGGGGTGTGCACCCTTAAGGACGTAGAGTGTGGTAGGATATTATTGTTGCGGCCCCAATCTGGGTGTCGTCCACGTATACTGATAATTGGATTCTTTGAAAGTTCTCCCCCGAAATATTTGGGTGATTTGGAAATGTTTCGATGGAATAATGTTATTATGCGAGTTATTGATTTGCAAATACAAAACGAGTTTCAAAATGTATTTTACACAATGAGGCAATGTTTACTCAGTTTCACTGATTTGCGCGGTCCCTTCGTGTTTTTGTATATTGTATTATGATCGCACGTAATGGTTGTTGATGTTGGGAACCGGCATGCGCTATCACATAGTTTAGGAATTTGGAGTTGTTCTGAATATTAAATTGAGATACAATGATTGGCAATGAATTCTTTTAAATTACAATGTTTGGGAATTGGTTTTGGATGAATAATGCCTGAGCGTTCAACGGGTATTGAGTGTAGCGGTAACGCCCTGGTTTAATTACTTTCCGCTGCTGTTTTAAGTTCAACTTTTGGTTATTATGTTCAGTATAACATTCCTTGGTAAATACAATTCAAGAGGAGTTATTTTATATTGATTTCAAGGTTGTTCTCTGAGTATTTCTTGCTATAGATATTGACTAAAACATTTTTCTATCCTTTTACATCAGTTTGTAATCGTTATGTGCCTTTTCTGACTCTGTTTTTGTACTATTTTTTGTAATTCTGGACCAGTCCGAACGTCCGTCTGGACTTCCATGTTCGAACAGATCCCGAGAAGCATTTTATTTTTCTATGTTTGGGTGTGTCCGAACATATGTCCGAAACATGCGAGGACGGGTCTGATCTGTAAGTCTCGGCATGTGTCCGAACTTACATGTTCGAACTAATGCTCGGACATTCAGTTTTCAAAAATCTCGACCTGTGTTCGAACTTCAATGTCCGGACATAAGTTCGGGCAAAGTTTGTTTTGTAGTTTTCGGACTCGTTTAAAGTCCATTTTCGAAACCGTTGGCGCCGTTAGATTCGTGGCGAAGCGCTCTTTATTTTAAGGCAAAAATCCAGGGTGTTACAACCAGCTAGGACAACACTTCACTGAAAAATGGAGACAAAAAACAAACATTCAATAACATAAATCCTAGGCAGCTAGAGTTACCAAAGCATCGGAAAGAGTGAAATATATGAAATATTAATGAGAGGCAAATAATTGAAGCAGAGTGTCGATGAACAGGTTAAATTGATGGATTCAAAATAGCATAGAAGAAAACTCTAACTAAGAACTGGAATAAGGGGCGTTTGTTTCAAGTAGGGAAACAAATGGAATCAAGAAAGGGAATGGAAAGGAATGGAAAAGAATTTTCTTTGATTTTTTCAGTTGTTTGTTTGAGCTAAGGGAAATGAAATAAATAATCGGTCAATGGTCGTCGGTCACCGGTCAATGGTCATTATTACTGGTCAATATTCACCGGTCACCTGTCAATGGTCATATGTCACGGTCAAAGTGACTAGGGAAAGGAAATCTCATTCCCTAGTAGGGGCTGGAGAATCAAGATAGAGGGTATTGGGGTTATCCCATACCCTTTCCCTTACCTGAAAATATGAAAAAATGGCAAAACAAAGAGCAGGAAAGGGAATCAGAAAATTAGTTTCTCCACCCATGTGGTTTGACGAAATTACACACCCCAACCATGTGGTTTCAAAAATTACTTTCCCCACCCATGTGGTTTCCCTTTTTTTGCATCTTGCAACTTTTTTTATTTTTTGTTTAACTTAAAAGATGCTTAAATATTTTCTAAAGTTGATTAAACTTTACACGGACAATGTTAAAGTGTTATATTTTGGTCTGACACAAAATCCAAAGTTTTTTAAGCTCATATGTGATCCATGGGACCCAATAAAATATGTGATATGTGAACGTGTGTTGATTGGGTCCCACATGTCACATGTGAGCTTAAAAAACTTTGAATTTGATATTTGACCAAAATATAACACTTTAGCATCATCCATGTAAATTTTCATCAATTTTGGACAACATTTAAGCATCTTTTAAGTTGAATGAAAATTAGAAAAGTTGTTAGATGTAAAAAGGGGGAAACCACGTGAGTGGGGAAAGTAGTTTTTGAAACCTCATGAGTGGGATGGATAATTTCACCAAACGTCATGGGTGGGGATGTAATTTTCCCAAAGAATATGATCAGACAATAAATGGATCGGCAACCAACTGACTCGAGTAAAAGCAAGAATTTCAACCACAGAAGTGTATATCGATAGAAAAATAGAGAAGAAACTTACAGTAAAGCAATGGCTGACAATGTTTGTAACGTTTGACGATGAGGAGGAAATTGAAAGGAAATCTCAAGTAAACAATGGGGAATGAGTCGAACATGTTTGACACTGACGCTTAACTGCAAGAATGCGAATAGAAAACTGAGAATTTTGAATATTCTAAGTTGTATCCAATTCGTATTTAAGGATCACTTCCTAATTTTTTGTAGTTTTATTCAAATTGTGCATGATAACCAGTAGAGGGTTTGGAAGCAAGGCACGTCTATTCATCTTTCATTCATGTATTTACATGGAATACTTGTTTTGTTTCTTGTCTTTCATGAGGTAAAGGTGAAGGAAAGAAAGCAGTGGATTGCTTGTGCACTTGTAAAGAATATAACCTTAAATTTGGCACTATTCTCAATGACAAACTGAGATTAATCTCCTAGCTAAAAGCGTTCAAAATGTAGAGAGTTACCTATATGAGTTCTTTGGCAACATTAATGATAACTACATTATTAGTGGTTAAATTCCTTACTTTATTTAATTGGCATCCTGAACTATAGTCCATAATACACATAAAGCTTGGAGTATGGAGATGGACTAAGGTTTGGTGAAAAGATCTTCATTTTTCGTGCAATTCGTTCATAGGAGTCTCGTCTTTAAAAGACTACTTGTAAGTGATACCGTTTGGAATCATGGTTGCTAATCAAAAATCTGTAGGGGGAAGAATGTACAAAAAGAATAAAAATAATAAAAGATGAAAAGAATCCTACAACTCTATACGGGTAGCAAAAATTTCCGGTCGAAATATAGTGTAAGTAGATTACGACCAAGAGTATCGAACCCAAGGGACTTAATAAAAATTAGTCCTAATCCTAGTAATAGCCTATTCTAAAACAAGGGGGGAAATGTAAATATCAATTCTACACTAAAATAAACTAACTAATAATCCTAACTAAATGGTATTTACAATGAGTTATCCTTGATTCAGAATAATAATCAAGATAAGAACAAGTATGATCACAAAACCAAGTTGACAAGTTTTGAATTAACCAACTTTTGAATGTGCTGGATAGGTTGCCGGACAAAGGATGCACGACACATTCAAGAACTTTGAATGTGCCGGACATCAGACACCCGACCGGTCACCCGACATATTCAAAATGTCAAGATTGTTTTCTAGTTTCTTTGTCGAAACAAACACTCTCAATCCATTATCGAATCCAGCAAATCTATTGCCGATAAACGAACAAGAAAGAGGAGAATAGAATAGGTTAATTCTAAATCTTAGGTCTCGTTGCCCATCCATAGAACAAAAATGTTTAAGACCACTAAGACCCCTCAACCAATTCTCTTATAATTTTGAAGAAAGAAAACAAGTATCGAACTTTATTCTTCTCTATACTAGGATCGAAATCTTAGTTTGAACTTGCAAACTTATTGATAACCATAAGAGTCTTACAAGGAAATCATCCCTAACCAAAGATAGCAAGGAATTCTACTACACCTCCACTTAAACAAAAGAGAAAATACAAAGAGGGAAAGGAAATTGGTCATAGCCTTAACCCGACAAGATCTTCTTCTTCTCTTCGCGTGGATGGTGGCGCAGAACCTCCTTGGACACCAACACTTGGAATGATACGGAAATGGAGTTGTGAATGGAGGGAAAATGGTGTGTTGAAGTGTGTCTCAAATGATCACATGGGTAGGGTATTTATAGGTGTTGGAAGTATTCTATGGAAAGACATATCTTAAATGATGTCTTTCCATAAAGACACACCTCCAAGACATGTCTTTAGCAAAAGATACCTTTTACCCTAGTTGTATTGGTATGGAAAGACACATCACCAAATGATGTCTTTCCATAGTATCTTCCCATCCAAAAGACATCTTTACAACTAAAAGACACCTCTTCACCATGAGACACCTTTTCACTATGAGATACCTTTTCACCATAAGACACCTTTTCATCAAAACACCTTTCCGCCAAAAGAAACTTTTTTGCCAAGAGACACCTTTTCGCCAAAAGACATCTTTTCACCAAAAGACACTCTTCACCAAAAGACACCTCTTCATCAAAAGGCACCTCTTCATCAAAAGACACCTCTTCATCATGAGACACCTCTTCATCAAAAGGCACCTCTTTGCCAAGAGACACCTTTTCACCAAAAGACACCTTTTCACCAAAAGACACCTCTTCACCAAAAGACACCTCGTCATGTACTGCTAACTTTTGGTGAACCGAGGTAACTTTTACTTGTGCTGGCTATGATGGTACCCGGCCATTGCATCCGGCATGTCTTCTGGCTGCTCCACTCCTGCCGTGAATCGTACTTCCTGCATCATGCCCGGCATCATTTGATTAAAATTTATTCCTTGCATGAAAACACAGAAAACATAAGTCTGGACATAAATAATAAACTTTATATATAATATAACATCAATACTAGCTATTTTAACCTTAGTTTCATAATAATATTATAATTCTAACTACTATAATATGATAAGTATGAGGCTTATCAATGGTCAAATATTGTGTGCATCTTGAAGGGAGTAGAATATGTACTAGAAGGATGTGTTAGTTGTTGTTCATCTTATCTTAGTATCTAGATTGTCGCCTAGGGTTGTAATTGGATGAGGTGGATACTCTTTTTCCTCCTTGAGTTTTTATCTCATTAGGTTTTACTTAGGGAGGTTTTAATGAGGCCCAAGCAATACCCATCCACCTGGTTCTCGAGGAAACATTTCTTTTAATAATGGCTACTGGCACAAATTATAAAAAAAAACTGTAGTCTCTAACATACCCACAAAAGTAAGAAACCTCCCACTAATGGTTATTAACAGAGGAACTGTGATAAAACTTCAAATAGAGATCTTTCGAGAATGAAAACAAGTAAACCCGACTGCACATGATAATTTAAATTAATTAGTTATTATTTTTATCACCCATTGGGTTTTTACTTGATAATATTTTAATGAGAAAATGAAACATTAATAATGGCCCAACTTTTCACAATGTGTAAGTTTAATATTTAGAGTTTGAAGTATTTTTTACTAGACTTTAGCAAAATTTAGGTGAGAACAAAACTTAGAAAGAAAACTAATGATGTATAAAAAAGAACCGAAATCGAATTTTACATACTACCTCTATCCCACTTTGACCTTTCTATTTTTTAACACGTTTTTCCACTTCATTATTATACATATAAGATAAAATAATTTTATAAAACAAATGTCTACAATATATCCAAATAGTAAACCAAAAGGTCAAACCGGGACGGAGGAAGTATTTTGGAACCAATCTAGAGCTATCAAGAAGCGATAAAGCATGTACAAACCTGTTCCACACCCAGTGTTGGACCAGGAGTTTTGTTTGGGGGCCAAAAAAATTTAACACTATCATTATTTAAAATGTTATGTTATTTTGTACTATTTCAAAAATTTATAAGAGCATTTAACAAATTTTCAAAATTTCGGGGGGGCGGTGCCCCCCGTCTCCCCCGCCCCCCTTTGGATCCGCCTTTGTCCACACCACACTATATCATACCTAGAACTAGCTTGGAACTTACATTTACCGGTTCAAGCACACTTCCTTCCCATAGAGCCTAATGCTGGCCAACGGAACCGGTTCCAACTGGAACCTTTTGGACCAAACCGGAACCGGCCGGAACTAGTTTGGGACCAAAACTGTCAGCTAACAAAGTGAATCCGAATGCACCCTTGAAGATTCGAGATGGAACCGCTAAAACCGGAATGAGAAAATTGCCCCGGAACCGGTTAATATGACCGTTGGTCAAACATCCAAAACGACGTCATTTTGGAGCATGGGCGCGCCCTATTTGGGCATATAGCCATTGGAAACGGAACCAAAAATCGGCTAGAAGGCTCCAACAACTCTCTTATTTTGTGTCTAACGGCTCCAAACGCCTATAGATGGCCATATCCCCTAAAACACTATAAAAAAACCCTATTGATCACCATTCTCACCACACAACTCATCCTACTCTTCCTTTCTCTTATTACTACTATTTTCTTGTGTAATTAAGGGTTATTAAGCATTTTAGCAACTAGAAAAGTACATTTCCCATATTAGCTCAATTCCCACATTCAAGTAAAATGTTTAGAAGAGATGGAAAGGAAACGATGCAAGGAAACCCTTCTTTCAACCTCCTAATTGATCCAAATTTTTATTTGATGATCTAGATCAAATCGATGAGATACAATTCGGGTATCATCAACAATAACCATTTTCGCCTTTATTATTTCCACAAAGCGCAAGTGACACAGTCTCTCAACATGGATCTACTAACATGGGTTCGACACCATCAGTGCCTCCATTGGTAAGTTTTAATATTAGTTATAATTTATTTGTACATACTTCAATTGTAATTGCATTATTAGTTATAGTTTAAATCAATTTTTTCCAATTATAGGTACATCCTCTATTGTATAATATGATGCTCACAATCTTGATAAAAAAAATGATCAAGATGATGATGATGATGCCAACATACCATTAGGAAGAAACCAACTTCTTGGGTGTGACCATACTTCACAAAAAAAAAGATCCTAAGAAGGTTGGAACATACAAGCAATATTACAATATTTGCAATAGGGGACTTGCATCGACGGTGGATCCTATAAAAAGCACTTGAAGATGCACAACATCTACAAGGATACGGTAATGGGGGTACTAGCGGCCAAACTATGCTTACTGGGTTTACCTAACGACAACTCAATCCAGTTTTTTTTTTGATATTATAGAGATAAAATGATAGATAGCATGGGTTGATTTATGATTGCTAAACAATTTCCTTTTAATTTTGGTGAAAGCTCTAATTTTGAAAATTTTGTTTGCATCATATCACAACAACAATTTAAAAGAGTGTCTAGGAACACTTAAACGTAGAGCTTTTGCACAACATGCCACAACTAGAAAAAGCCTAATGAAAATGATAAATAACTTTGATGGTCGTGTTAGCTTGACTAGCGATATGCGGACGTCTACAACTAATGACGCATTTATTTGTGCTACACTTCATTAGATTGATAGTTCTTGGACGCTCCAAAAATGTATTATTGCTTTTGATTTTTTGATGATGCACATAGTATCATAACATATCTAAAAAACTGATAGAAGTAGTATCTTAATGGAATTTGTTAGAAAAGGTGTTCTCCATTTCTTTAGATAATGCTTCGAACAATACTAGGTGTGCACATTTTTTAAAATATCATCCGCACTCAAACTCTTACATGATGGGGAATTCTTATATGTTCAATGTTGTGCACATGTTTTAAATTTGAGTGTTCAAGATGGGCTACATAACTTGACTACTTCACTAGAACCACTTGGACATGTTATGAGAAAAATTAAAAAATTGCGTCCTGTTAAACAAGAATACAAATTGTGTAAGCAAGCTAATTTATGTGCTCGTCATTTCGCTCTCGATAACCCAATAGATAGAACTTCACTTATGATTTGTTGGTAAAAACTAAGAAACAACAACTCATTTTATCTCATATATATATATTCCTTGTTTTGCATGAGAACAAGAATGTAAGTGGGCTCGATGGGGTTATCAAGGATATGATGTCCAAATGGTTACATACTTTAAGGAATTTCTTTTTATTTATTATATTTTAAATGTTCTTGATCCACAAATAAAATTAGCTGGTCTAATAAATCACTTGAGTATTATTATCGTATTGTTCTAGGAGGCCAACTTGAGGCAGATTATGTTGAGAAACATGTACAAAAGTTGAGAAAGCCTTGAGATCTTTACATGATGAGTACACTTCAAATTTTTGTCTAGACAAGTGATGAGTGTCCAAATGAGCATACTTTAGGGGTGTATTCATATGTTTTGTTAACACTTTTCATGCTCATTTCTCCACTCTAGCTAGTTTTCCTCTAGTTTTGTGTTTTATTGGTGTTTTACACAATTATTGCTAAAACAAAAGGAACAACATAGCTAGGAAAATAGTAGACAAAAGACAAACGTGTGGGCGCAAACAGATCCAAAATCAGAGCTAAAATGAAGAAGATACAGCATTTTGAAGACTAGCCTACCCACGGGACCGGCCCACAGGACCGACCCAGGGAGGGTCGGTTTAACTTTTTCCGGGAACTACTGGGTCCGGCCGACCAGACGATGGGTCGGTCGTAACCTACTGGAACTGACAGACTCAGGGACCGGCCCCAAGGTGGGTCGGTCGAACTTAAAATCACTCACGTGCATCATCTTCAACAGGGGGTGACCGACCACAGGACCGATCCAGGGTGGGTCGGTGGCCAAAATTTTACTCAAAATCATGCTTTTAAAAGAGGAAAAGAAGAGGAAAGAGGGGGGATTCGACACAACACATAAAAACGAGAAGGAGGAGAAGGCTCACCTCCATTGAAGCTCTTCTTCAACCTCCAATGGCTATTTCTTCTCCTTTCTCTCATTTTTGTGTTTTAATGGTTGTGTAACCACCTTGTGGCTTGGGATGAGGATTTGCCCCAAAATCCCTAAAACCTCCATTATTGAACCTTAAACTTATTTTTATACTCCATTTTAGTCCTTGTGCTTAATGAAGATAATTATTGAGTGTTTATGTCTTCTAAACTTGTTGATCATGATTTTGGGATTTGTTTAGGGTTTGCTTAATAATTGTCAATTTGCTAAATTGGTTGGATTAATGTTGCCGATTAGTTTAGCATTAGTGTGGATTTCTATCAACATGTGATTCTAAGATAGACCTAGACAAAGGGGACTAAATCGATGACTCTAATTTTGATGATTTTGAGATTAGACTACATTGCAACCTTAGGGGAACTTGAGCTTAGTGTTGTCGATTGACCCGGGGCTTAGCAGATTGAGAAGTTCCGGTTAAATTCGTTAGGATAAATGGGCCAAGATTAGGTTTCTAATTAATTGAGAGTTCCATTATTTAGCTATGAGTTCAAGGGTTGATGTAACACCCCGATTTAACCAATCAATAGTCCGAACGATGCGCCAACGATGACCTAGTAAGTCTAAGCAGCGGATCACTACTTCTACTCGGGTGTCACAGACGCCAACCACCCACGCGGTCGACTCAACAACAACATCAATACCAAGCTGCGGTCCGAATGACTGGAATTAAACCTCAATCAAATCCAAGTACAACAGAAATTACAGACCAGTACCAAGAATCTACAACATAAGTTCTTAGTTCAACAACATAATCCGAAAGTACAACAGGTTTAGTAGTACAAGTCATAACCCATACATTAACAACATACTACTAAAAAGTCTTGCCCGTACGGACTACCCACGGTAGTCACCCTGCTACTCTCCGTCTGACTCTCGATCATACCTGTAAAATAAAGGACTCAGCAAACTATGCCGAGTATGAACGTGTGAAGCCCGCATGTTACCGGGCTACACGACTACTTGGTCGAATATGATTAAGTCAAATTACATGCTATAATAAAGCAGTAAGGCACACCACAACACATCATACATCAAACACACCTCAAGGTAGCAATACATTAGAAACAAGCAACCAAGCATAACAAGTTGCTAGTATAGCAACAGCAATCATGTAACTAATCAAACGTGTACATCGGTAATTATAAACAATCCTCACTCACTATGGGATCATTCGAGCGTTGTGGTTTTCATTCTTTTTACTCTTGTTTCCATAAAGTGTATTCTCTTTCTTTCCTCTTGCACCAGGTCTAGGGATATAGTGGGTCCTGTGACCATATCATGTAGGTGCCAATCTTCCCTTGATTAGTTAAGGTTTATTTGTGAGTTCTCTTATCACCACGTATTGAAGAGCGTCTCCTCCATAGCCAATCCTCCATTTCCGGCGTCATGCGTCGAGAACGTGGGGTCACTTCAATACCCCCAAAAGGGTTCCTTCAGCTGGTATTTTACTATTCTTATTGTTATAAGTTCGACACCATAGCGGGTGTCGTTAGAATCCTCTATAATTTAAGAGAGTGTTCCTTATATATAGTTCCTTGTTGTTCACATAATTCGTGTGTTCATCTCAAGGTTTCATCGCGAGAAGGGACTACACTACTGTGTGCGCGCAAGTAATATGCAATGATATATGTAACAAGCATATAAACAAGTCATAGCAAGCAATCCAATTTCATGCCAGTCTTAAGGTCATTATCAAACAAGGCACACAGCACACAAGCCGTGTAACACGGCAACATACGAACCACACATGTCCATACCTTTTTCGCTAGTTCGAGTCATCTCACACTCGGAGTTCCGGTCGGAGCACGCTACGATCCTAGAGTTAATTAAAGCAATGTGTCAGCTCATATTTTATGTGACGACACTTTATATCGTATGTTATTCCTTAGGTATGTTGTTACACGCTTAGTTTAGATTGACTCTTAGAATTCCACATGCATTAACCCTAGGCTTAACTTACTCCTAGGATATTTCATATCTTTATTTACATGTTAATCAAGCCCTTTTTCCTTAGTTAATGTCTTAGGGCGTTTTAAGAGATAATTATGTAACAAGTTTGTGTAACGTAGATATGACTTATCTAAGGTGTATTCCTTCCTTAGGTAAATAGGTGAGTAGTATTTTAACACTTGTATAATGGTATTATAGATCCTAGAATACCCTTAGAACTCATTTATACAGAAATACAAAAGTTTCAAAATCTGAAACGCGAGCCCTTTGTAATATCTTAACTAACTTCGTTTTTAAGGTAGTAATTGATGTACAACTTTCCCCATGTTTTGGTATCCTAGTTATGTTCATTAGCTATTATTTGAATTCATTATTTAGTTAGAATCACCCTTATAACACCTTAGCAACACAGTTTTACAGAAACCATACTACCGAAACTGAAACACAAAACTGTTACATTCGACTCCATGTCTAAGTTCATAACTGGTTTATTTTTGTTTTCCCCTAACTTAAAGTCACTTAGGTTTGTGTGTTACTAGGTATTAGACCCAAGGCTAATCCAGAATACACCGACCACAGCTTGGAAGTTCACTTGACAGAGAACCGATACAAAAAGGAAAACAGAAACTCTAAAAAAAAACCCATGAGATCAATGTCCTCTCCTTGCTTCTTTTCTGTTTGAATGTTATTTCTTTCCTTCAAATCCATCCCCTATGTGCTCCTTACCCAGTTACATGTTAAACCTCCTCTTTAGACATAAAACTATTACAATAATGCTTAGTAACTTTGTACAGAAACTGAACAAAAACTGTAACTGAAAATTGGAACTGATTCTTTTCTGGTCTTTCTTTTCTGTTTCGAATTGTTTCCTATTTCCTCCTAAGTACCTGTACTTAATTAGTGAGTTAATAAGTTTTTAGAGCTCAAGGTTAATCCTAAAACCACAAGGACAACCCCTCTGAATATCATTGTACAGACTTAACAAACTGACACTGAAACAGAAAACAAAACTGTGACTTAAACCGGCAGACTGCTGTTTCTCTTTATTTTCTTTCTGTTGTCCTAGTTACCCGATTCTTAACTCCTCAAACTTCCTGCCAACTTAATTTACCTCTTTTGACAACCTTTCTAACCTATACCCAAGACACCACAACTCTTCTAATATCTTAGTGAATCTGTTATAGAAAACTGAAATTGACCACCACCTGAAACTGAGCTCGACACCACAATTAATTTTATCATCTTGGTTTCTTTTAAGTTTTCAGATAACCCAAGGCAATCAGGTCTGCACACCTAAGACCTCTTTACACACGGTCTAAATTGGGAAGAATGGAATACAGGTAATGCAAACGGTAGTTATTACTAGACTACAGAAACTGATAACCTGATGTGAACTTTCTGTTAGAGCTGGTTTCTGTCACCTCAATCTCCTTTCTGTTTTTTTCCTACACCGACCTACAACCTCCTCCAGCTAATTACATACTTAGCTAGACTGTTTACAAGACTCTAGTTTCGTTTCCAACTCAAGGAGCAAGACACCCCCTCTGAGAACAAATCTACACAGAAACTGCAAGTAAGATCTGTTGTGGTTTCTTATGATTCTTTTCTGTTATAGTTTCCCATCTGTTACAGATTATGTTTATTCTTTCTTTTTTTTTCTGTCATGGTCCTTCAATTACTATCCTGTCCCAAATGGTTTACAACCTCACATAAGAGTATTGGGTAGCATTTAATATCATTGCCCATCCATTACACCCCTTTCAACCACTCTGCCGAGGGTTATACCGAAACCAGACTTTCAGAAATTTTAGGAACTAATACTTTCACATTCTGATATTTTACTCTCATTTCAGTCTGTTTGTTTACAGTCTGTGTCTCAAATTTGTTTTCTGTTTTCACACCTTGCCCACTCATTTAATTAGGTACTTCAGTTAAGCTTTTAAACCCTAAATAACCCACGTGACATTCAGTATGAGAAGCTGATATACAGGAACACAAATTCAGGACTGAGAAACTGAAACCTAAACTGATCTGATTGTAACAGACCATGGACTGTCACATTTCCTATCTGTTACTTGTCTCTCTCTCTTTCCCACGGTGCTTAAATATTTGCTTAAATGGGTTAGGGTGCTTTAGACTCAATAACCACCCAACTACAACTAGACCTGGCAATTTTGACCAAACCCGAAACCCAACCCGAACCCAACCCATATTTTGCGGGTTAGGGTCTTGATTATTGACCCATCTATTTTTTGCTATGGGTTAGGGTAATAAGCTAATTTTGTGGGTTGGGTTAGGGTAGATATCATAACCCATGACCCAACCCGAAACCCGAAATATATTTGATAATAATTAATTCACAATTATATATATATATATATATATATATATTATATATTATTTTCAGATGAAACTATACCTTAGCCTTAAGCCCAAGTGCAGTTGGACTATCCCACCTTTAATATATCATATATTTTAACTAAACAAACGGCCTAACTATTTGCATATCAAACAAAGGGCCCAACCAAACCTTAACATAATGTTGAAAACCCAAATACTCTCGTCTTGTAGACTCACTTCCATTTTTCTTCTCTACGTCGTTGTTCATGTCTATGTGCTCTTCATCTTTGCCCAAGGTTTGTTTTCCTATTCTCACTGCCATAGTTGTTCTTGAGAACATATGTATGTTTAGATTTTCTAGAATGGTGAACAAAGTTGGTGATATGTATTTTTGTAAGTATGATCTTGATTATGAACCTCTTAGTGAATTCTGAAACCAACAATACGGATATCATGCTACATAGAAGTTCCTCAACTGTTGGTAACGATTAAGTTATTGTGATTTTACTTTTCTCAGGCATAAGCACTCATTTTAAACAGATGTAATTATTTTAAAAACTATTAGTCATAGTTTGAGGCCTTGAGCTCTCAGTTTATAAATTATTTCTAACTTTAGAAGATTTGTCTTTAGTATATTCTCTAATGCATAATGAAGATTTCATTTTCGTTCCCTCTTTATTAAGAACACTAGGATCATGTGCATATCTAGATAGGATTCCTCCCCAACAGTGGTAGAGCTTTATGCTCAGACTGATAAATATAAACTTATGGAAAAAGTACATGTCATTCTATCCATGGGAAATTGGTGTAGTACTTTTACATTCTTTGCATAACATGAATTCGTTTAAAGTTGGGTCGATCAAGCAAGGTTACTTCTCTTCATTTTGTTTCACCCTAATTAGTTAGCACTGGATGTTTTTGGATTTTTTGTTAAAGTCTACTCCTAATCCGTCTAAATTATTGTATGCTTAAAAATGGATTGGGTGGGTTGGGTTAGGGTTGAAGGATTTTAAACGGGTTGGGTTAGGGTCATGATTTTCTGACCCATCCATTTTTGGGTTGGGTATGGGTTGATGATTTTTTAAATGGGTTGGGTTAGGGTTGATATCAACCCGACCCAGTGACCCAAATTGCCAGGTCTAACTACAACCTGCTAAAGTCTTCTGTAGCAGAATCATACAGACCTATGTCCTCAGTAGCAACTGTAGGTTGGAATGCAAAACTGATATCTTTTTTTTTTCTTCTACTGTTATTTTGCTCCGGTTACCTAATTTGTTCTTTGGGTCTTCCTCACTGCTTCAATTACCTACTCGTGGTCTTATTACAGTTCCAGTACTAGGACAACCCAAGACCCTAAGTGGAAGCTACAGAAAACCACCTTTACTAAAAAACTGAAAACCGATACTCACTTCTGTTTCAGTTCTGGTTTGCTCACCCCCCCCCCCTTGTGTTTCTTTGTTTTCTTTCCTAGCTTCTTCGTTAAATGTCTTGATACAGTTTCTTTTTTTTTTTCAATCACTAAGACCACCCAAGACAATATAGTGTAGTAGTGATTCCTCACACAATCTGAAACACTAAGAACTAGACAACTGATAGAATGCAAGACTGGAACAGAAACTGCCACGGTTTTTTTTTCTTCTTCTTCTGTCATTGCTTTTCTTCTGTTATTTTAGTTTGGATTCTGGTTTCCCAAGTGTAAATAGATTAATTAGGTGGGTTATGTGGGTGGGTGTTTGCTCAAGACTTGAGATCTTAACAGAAACCACGATGGTGTTAATTTACTGAAACTTCATGCATGCAGTTCAACTGATAACAGAGACAGGAACTGTCAGCAGTAGTTTTCTTCCATTTTCTTTTTGAACCTTAGTTGCTTAGCTAGTTGTATTAACATGACCCTATCCTCAACGTAACTCACAACATGCATGGACTATGCCCCTGAGGAACTGATATGCAGAAACAGAAAGTTACAGAGTTTGGAGTAGTTATCAGCTAGACAGAATTCTATCCACACCAGTTAGCTTAGTTTTTTTTTGTAGAGCTATCAAACACGGATCGAGTTGGAGTTTAGGAATTCTACCTTGAGTGTTAAAGCTTGTTTGACCCTAAGTTGGCCCTTGGCGCACCCTGGTATTGTCCTTCAGCTGGACAAAAACCCAACGTCACATTCAGTTGTTATTGGATTTAGCTTTGTGAACCAGTGTTGATAGATAGATTGTTTTTATTTAGCAGTGCTCTCTTACCTTGATCAGGGACTAGTGGCTGGGGATCTTGGCTCTCAGAATGATCTCACCGAGGCAGTTTAACACACTAGCATGGAGAAAAAGAGGGAGGTATTACTAGTTACCACTTCTAGTTACTGGAATGGGCAAAACAGGAGGTTGTAACAAGAACAGAACTCCCTCTCTTCTTACCTTGTCGAGTTACCAGGGTTGTTCTGATGCACAGGGCTTGAACACCAACCGGGAAAGGCAGGGAGTAGACAGGCCTGAGCTACTGATTCAAAGATGAGGAGTTATTGTCACAGTTAGACTTAGGATCAAGGAAGGAAGGAAATCAAGGAGGTAGGAAAAACAGTCACTAGGCTTTGGCTTACCTTCACGTAGGAGTAGCAAAGAATGTCCCGGTCTGCTGTTAGCGTGGGCATGCTGGTGAGGAGGAACATGACTGGGGTGGAATATTAATTGGCTGGTAGAGACAGGGGAGTAAGGGGCAGAATATTAAACAATCGTCACTGTGAGTTCCCAAGGGAATTTGGAGACATCCGAGATGCCCAAGTTACTAGGAGGGTATGGCGTTGAGTAAAAGAATCGAGCTGTCGCCTGGTAACTGGAAATAAGGGAATGCTTACTGACTCTTTTTTTTTCTGTTTAGCTCGATCATACCGCACCGAGGAAGAAGAAGCTGAGACCGATGCGTGTGGTTCTTTGTTTTCTTTTCTTTTCTGTGTAATTAGCTTAGGTGTTTTACTACTTTTTAGTTGTAGGTTTAGTTACTGAAATTGAGCATAGCTCAGCCGGTTAAAGCGTTTATGAGGTATACGGGAGGTCTCGGGTTCGAACCTCAGCGGGAGCATCCTTCCTCCTTTCCTATTTTTTGTATAACTATTACACACTTATTTATATATGAAGGACTATGTACTATATCATTTTATTTTATTTGCTTATTGTTACAGGGTTATGCGACGTTATCATTTCATTACAACGTTACGATATCGTAACGTTACATATTTGTAGTTTTCGTATTCGTACATACACATGTATATACATATACTAGATTTAATTGTTCGTATTATGAAACGTGTTATGATTTAATACGTTAAATATTTAGGGGTATTTCAGCTTACCCCCCTTAAAAGTGACTTCGTCCCGAAGTCTTACATCCTTAACTTATATTTTCCACTTCTGGTAATCTTAGGGATCCATTCCCGCATTCATTCACGATACACAAAGGCTTAAGTTCGTGATTAAAATTCTCAGTGCTTCTAAGCACCATGCCACATCAGTGGCTTCATACAAGTTTCATAGCAGACCAGGAAGCTAGCAATGAGTATAACATGTTAAAGTGCCAGCCAACACCAATATTCATTCATACAGAGCATACATATACGTACATAACATTTCCACAGATATACGAACGCAGTTCACACACATAGCATCCAAACATAGCACATCATACGAGCAACAACATAGTAAAACGAAACACGCCTACCCCCCTTAAAAATGGATTACGCCCACGTAATCCTTTTTATACCATCCTAGAGCCTTGGTTCAAGATGTTTTAACTCTCATTGAGCATTCTAGTTTCTATGTATTGTAGTTTACAATATGCTCTCATCATAGGCCTTGATCATGTTAAGGGTCTTGTCTCTGTATCCAAAAGGCTCCTATCGGTAGTCGTACTGATCTGGAAACGGATTCGGGTTTAGTCTCCCTAGGTCTAAGGTATTGGCCGACAGGTCACTTGTTACTCACTGGAAGATGTGATATGGTCCACCAGCTTCTGCTGCGCGACTCTGATTACCTTCGGGTTTAGCTTTCCCTTACTAAGTCTTTCAAGGTAGTGGATGGTTTAATTGTTTCTTCCGCCCAGTCTCTTGGCTAACATGGGGTAATTTAATTTGTACACGGTCTCTATGGATTGTATTCTGTCCATTCAGTTCCTTTGGAGACGGGATATTCATGCTTTTGGTGCGCTTTTTAAGCGTCTAGATTTTTGTTTCTGGCTGCCCCTTTTGGGGGTTAATGATTTAGTTCTTGTTATTTGAATGTTATCGACGTGTCACTGTTACCATGATTGGTTTAGGTTTTTACTACCGCTCATACTTAGGTTTAGTTTTTACAACCCGGTTAGACGTCTTTCGTCTCTAAGTATCTTTATTATCCAGCCCAATTATGGCTTTGATCCTGTTGGTTGACTTCAATTGGTTTCAGTCAAAAGGTTACTAAATTATATATGTTAGAAGTTTCTGTGGTTGTAGCCTCTAAATTTCGAATCATGTATCAATGTATTCTACCCGTTTGTATTATCTACATCGATATCGCATCCTTCGTATTTTGTAGTTCATGTTTCACTTGTAGGAGGTTTCGGGAGTTATCCAACCCTTACGTGGTCAGCGTAAGTGTTGGACTATCCTTCCACCCCAATTTGTGCTCAGTATCACTTGACCTGACCAGGGTTAAGTTCAACCTCGCACGTCCAACAAACAATCATTATATTAATTTTTTTTTCTCTTTTTTTTTCCAACTATGTATATATCTAAACGTGTACATATATACATTACCTCATTTTTGTATCATAACATGTATACTTATGTTTATAAGTTCCAAGGTCGTATTTGAATTATACTACCATTTGTCTTAAATATGCACATATGGTTGTTTCCATTAATTAAATGGTATATTGGTACATACATTAGTACCCTTCTTATATTACATTCCTTTTCATTCCAAGTTCTCATATAGGGAGATGTAGTATGGATATAGGTGATCCATCCGCACCGTATTTATAGATATGGATATAGGTGATCCATCCGCACCGTATTCATAGATATAGTATGGATATAGGTGATCCATCCGCACCATATTCATAGATATAGTATGGATATAGGTGATCCATCCGCACCGTATTCATAGATATAGTATGATATAGGTGATCCATCCGCACCGTATTCATAGATATATATGGATATAGGTGATCCATCCGCACCGTATAAATGTAGTATGGATATAGGTGATCCATCCGCACCGTATAGATATAGTATGGATATAGGTGATCCATCCGCACCGTATAGATATAGTATGGATATAGGTGATCCATCCGCACCGTATAGATATAGTATGGATATAGGTGATCCATCCGCACCGTATAGATATAGTATGGATATAGGTGATCCATCCGCACCGTATAGATATAGTATGGATATTGGTGATCCATCCGCACCGTATAGATATAGTATGGATATAGGTGATCCATCCGCACCGTATAGATATAGTATGGATATAGGTGATCCATCCGCACCGTATAGATATAGTATGGATATAGGTGATCCATCCGCACCGTATAGATATAGTATGGATATAGGTGATCCATCCGCACCGTATAGATATAGTGGATATTGGTGATCCATCGCACCGTATTCATAGTCTCCCCATATGATTAGGTTCTCTTAATCTTCTTGCCTTATGATTAACCCCAGGTGTTATAGTGAATAATTTGTCCCCTTTTTGTCATGGTTGTTATACTGAGTAGGAGAAATTAAGTTATACGATATTGTATAATTGAATTTAAATCATGAGGTTGGAAATTGCTTGGCTAAGTAATATTAATCTTGACAAACATTTGAAAAGAAGATGTATATATATATACTTTCACATATACAGTTGGTATTTAAAGTGGATATAATACGTGTATAAGTAAGACTATTCACATAAAACAATTGTGATAATAATGAATAAATGAGCTTACAAAATAATGAGTGAAATGAATGAACTTTTAAAGTTTATTATGGTATTATACAAATGTTACATGATATCAAGATAGGAATCTCAATATAAGTTTGTATAATATATTACAAACTAGTGAGAATAATCGCCTTATATAAAATAATGACATGTAACATCCAATAAAAGGGAGTTTTATAAGTTATATATATTTGTACGTGCACAAAGGCGTGACTAATATTTGTAGGAAAATACGTATAAAATTTGGTTGAGAACCATGCAATATTAAATGATGGGTGTTATGAATGAATAAAGTTGATAAACTGTAATTTATACAATCCGGGGTAGCATATTGCAAAGTACATGCATTATTTAATACCGTATATTATGATGAATGTCGTGAACTAAAGTACTTGGGTAAACTAGTCAAGCCAACATGCTTGACTAAGTCAACTAATTTGACCAAGAGGTCAGGTTGACTAATTCATACCTTGAATGGGAGTTTAAGAAATAATACTGTCACAATGCATGCAACTATATTATGTGATTAAATCCAATAGAAATTGCATGTATATAAACATATATGTGTAAAACCAAGAATTATGTATATATATAAGTATATATGATATGGTTTATTAAAATGAATAATGTGGTATGTAATATATGGTATAATACCAAATTGTTAAGTAATACTGTCATATAGCGTTGGTGCTTGAGCATTGAATGTCATGCGAAGCAACATTGCAGGTGTGGTCACTTCTTCCATCACCATAGTTAATGATATGCATATGATCCAAAGGGTTTATATTTTTATAACATTGAATTCCACGGTTACCGTTGCATTGCTTGCGGTTGTTTTTAATAGCTCCTCTTTCGGAACTTGTTCCTCCATGATCGGAACTTAATTCTTTATGGCCCACAACTCCTTTTACTTGGTCTCCTTGAACAAAATATTTGATAGATGTTTGAACATAGTGGCGGATTTATTGCCATTTTTTTTTTCTTATCTGTTTGCCTTGTGTTGGGGTAGGGAATTAATTGAATCCCGTAATATTATACTTTAGTGCGTAAAATTTGTGCCATGCTTAATTAAGCATTATAGATTGTACCAATTTTATGGTGTAATTTTGTCTTGAACAATATCCTCTCATTTCATGGTTTTACGAGGGGTTTTCTAAAATTAACCTCTCGAGTGTACGAGTTGAAGAATTTATCTCAATCCAATCCTTGGCTTATTTAATTGCTTACGTAAGCTTTATTTATTTCCTAAATTTTAGGGTGTTTCGGCCCTCTTCGCTTGTAAGGTAGGGTTCTGTCGACTGCTAAGCATGTCGACCCAAGTTGCCTCAAAAATTGGTCCCTCAATGAGTGTTATTATATATATAATATATATATATATATATATTTGTTTGTGGTACTAATAACCTTCCAGATTTCATGCATGGTCATACAACTTGGCACACAAAGACTTGGTCATGCTTTGCAGTCATTTGAGGTTTTAGGTTTTACCTGCAGCTGAAGGGGTGTCCGGTCCTTCGGTGCGATCCATGATGTTTAAGGCCGCCTCCCCTGGCCTCGGAGTAGATGCCTTCTGGGGATCTCGGGATCCCGCTCCCCTGTCACCCTTCACACCATAACCGGGCTTATAGCTCTCGCTCTCGGGATTCGCGTAGCACTCAAAGGCCCTGTGCCCGCGCTTCCGGCAGTAGAAGCACTTTACCGGTTCGCCCTGGCAATCAACCCCGGGGTGGTTCTTCGTGCATCGTCTACATTTAAATCGGCGCTCGGTCTTTTTGCTTGGGCCGGCTCCAGACCCTGAATATTGGATTTGGTTAGTCAACAATTGGTCAGGACAACTGTAACGGTACTTAAGCATTAGCGTTTGGTTCATTTACCCTTGGATGGGTAGGAGCGTAGCGGCTTAGCCGCAATAGCCGGGTGGCCTAGCTGAAATGTCTCTGTGGGCTGCTCCCATGGTATTTCACTCGCCTCTTGCTCGGGTAGTACTTCTTCTTGCCCGCACTCTTCCGTTTACGGCCCTCTGAGTCACCACCTTTCGCCTCTCTCTTCTGGGCGGATTCCTCGTCCCGCATCTGGACGGTGATCTCGACCTGGAACGTGCATGGTAGTAGTCCCGGGTCGTGGCGTCGCGGTCTCGTCCTTGTCCTCGTCGCTCGGCCATCTAAGAATGTCATTGTTAGTTTAGAACATACACAAGAATCTTACTACAAGTTGTTATCGCCCTTGCTGGCGGTTTAAATTGGTAACATCGTGCCTCACATAACTAACCCTTAACCCCGTTTCCCAAATTTAGGTTTTCCTATTCTCGGTACTTCCCTGTTCCAGTCATCAGAGCGCAACTACGCTCTGATACCACTTTCTGTAACACCCCGATTTAACCAATCAATAGTCCGAACGATGCGCCAACGATGACCTAGTAAGTCTAAGCAGCGGATTCACTACTTCTACTCGGGTGTCACAGACGCCAACCACCTACGCGGTCGACTCAACAACAACGTCAATACCAAGTTGCGGTCCGAATGACTGGAATTAAACCTCAATCAATCCAAGTACAACAGAAATTACAGACCAAGTACCAAGAATCTACAACATAAGTTCTTAGTTCAACAACATAATCCGAAAGTACAACTAGGGTTTAGTAGTACAAGTCATAACCCATACATTAACAACATACTACTAAAAAGTCTTGCCCGTACGGACTACCCCTACGGTAGTCACCCGTGCCTACTCTCCGTCTGACTCTCGATTCATACCTATAAAAATAAAGGACTCAGCAAACTATGCCGAGTATGAACGTGTGAAGCCCGCATGTTACCGGGCTACACGACTACTTGGTCGAATATGATTAAGTCAAATTACATGCTATAATAAAG
Source organism: Limonium bicolor (assembly GCA_023374045.1). Classification (NCBI taxonomy): domain Eukaryota; kingdom Viridiplantae; phylum Streptophyta; class Magnoliopsida; order Caryophyllales; family Plumbaginaceae; genus Limonium; species Limonium bicolor. The sequence continues at coordinate 472,802,632 of CM041776.1, forward strand.
CAGTAAGGCACACCACAACACATCATACATCAAACACACTCAAGGTAGCAATACTTAGAAACAAGCAACCAAGCATAACAAGTTGCTAGTATAGCAACAGCAATCATGTAACTAATCAAACGTGTACATCGGTATATTATACCAACAATCCTCACTATGGGATCATTCGAGCGTTGTGTGTTTTCATTCTTTTTACTCTTGTTTCCATAAAGTGTATTCTCTTTCTTTCCTCTTGCACCAGGTCTAGGGATATAGTTGGGTCCTGTGACCATATCATGTAGGTGCCAATCTTCCCTTGATTAGTTAAGGTTTATTTGTGAGTTCTCTTATCACCACGTATTGAAGAGCATCTCCTCCATAGCCAATCCTCCATTTCCGGCGTCATGCGTCGAGAACGTGGGGTCACTTCAATACCCCCAAAAGGGTTCCTTCAGCTGGTATTTTACTATTCTTTATTGTTATAAGTTCGACACCATAGTGGGTGTCGTTAGAAGTCCTCTATAATTTAAGAGAAGTGTTCCTTATATATAGTTCCTTGTTTGTTCACATAATTCGTTGTGTTTCATCTCAAGGTTTCATCGCGAGAAGGGACTACACTACTGTGTGCGCGCAAGTAATATGCAGCAATGATATATGTAACAAGCATATAAACAAGTCATAGCAAGCAATCCAATTTCATGCCAGTCTTAAGGTCATTATCAAACAAGGCACACAGCACACAAGCCGTGTAACACGGCAACATACGAACCACACATGTCCATACCTTTTTCGCTAGTTCGAGTCGTCTCACACTCGGAGTTCCGGTCGGAGCACGCTACGATCCTAGAGTTAATTAAAGCAATGTGTCAGCTCATTATTTTATGTGACGACACTTTATATCGTATGTTATTCCTTAGGTATGTTGTTACACGCTTAGTTTAGATTGACTCTTAGAATTCCACATGCATTAACCCTAGGCTTAACTTACTCCTAGGATATTTCATATCTTTATTTACATGTTAATCAAGCCCTTTTTCCTTAGTTAATGTCTTAGGGCGTTTTAAGAGATAATTATGTAACAAGTTTGTGTAACGTAGATATGACTTATCTAAGTGTATTCCTTCCTTAGGTAAATAGGTGAGTAGTATTTTAACACTTGTATAATGGTATTATAGATCCTAGAATACCCTTAGAACTCATTTATACAGAAATACAAAAGTTTCAAAATCTGAAACGCGAGCCCTTTGTAAAAATTATGTTAAAAAACTAACTTCGTTTTTAGGTAGGTAGTAATTGATGTACAACTTTCCCCACATGTTTTGGTATCCTAGTTATGTTCATTAGCTATTATTTGAATTCATTATTTAGTTAGAATCACCCTTATAACACCTTAGCAACACAGTTTTACAGAAACCATACTACCGAAACTGAAACACAAAATCTGTTACATTCGACTCCATGTCTAAGTTCATAACTGGTTTTTTTTGTTTCCCCTAACTTAAAGTCACTTAGGTTTGTGTGTTACTAGGTATTAGACCCAAGGCTAATCCAGAATACACCGACCACAGCTTGGAAGTTCACTTGACAGAGAACCGATACAAAAAGGAAAACAGAAACTCTAAAAATGAAAACCCATGAGATCAATGTCCTCTCCTTGCTTCTTTTCTGTTTGAATGCTATTTCTTTCCTTCAAATCCATCCCTTATGTGCTCCTTACCCAGTTACATGTTAAACCTCCTCTTTAGACATAAAACTATTACAATAATGCTTAGTAACTTTCTGTACAGAAACTGAACAAAAACTGTAACTGAAAATTGGAACTGATTCTTTTCTGGTCTTTCTTTTCTGTTTCGAATTGTTTCCTATTTCCTCCTAAGTACCTGTACTTAATTAGTGAGTTAATAAGTTTTTAGAGCTCAAGGTTAATCTTAAAACCACAAGGATAACCCCTCTGAATATCATTGTACAGACTTAACAAACTGACACTGAAACAGAAAAACAAAACTGTGACTTAAACCGGCAGACTGCTGTTTCTCTTTATTTTCTTTTCTGTTTGTCCTAGTTTGTATCCTCTTACCGATTCTTAACTCCTCAAACTACCTGCCAACTTAATTTACCTATTTTGACAACCTTTCTAACCTATACCCAAGACACCCCAACTCTTCTAATATCTTAGTGAATCTGTTATAGAAAACTGAAATTGACCACCACCTGAAACTGAGCTCGACACCACAATTAATTTTATCATCTTGGTTTCTTTTTAAGTTTTTAGATAACCCAAGGCAATAAGGTCTGCACACCTAAGACCTCTTTACACACGGTCTGTAAATTGGGAAGAATGGAATACAGGTAATGCAAACGGTAGTTATTACTAGACTACAGAAATTGATAACCTGATGTGAACTTTCTGTTAGAGCTGGTTTCTGTCACCTCAATCTCCTTTCTGTTTTTTCCTACACCGACCTACAACCTCCTCCAGCTAACTTACATACTTAGCTAAGACTGTTTACAAGACTCTAGTTTCGTTTCCAACTCAAGGAGCAAGACACACCCTCTGAGAACAAATCTACACAGAAACTGCAAGTAAGATCTGTTGTGGTTTCTTATTGATTCTTTTCTGTTATAGTTTCCCATCTGTTACAGATTATGTTTATTCTTTCTTTTTTTTCTGTCATGGTCCTTCAATTACTATCCTGTCCCAAATGGTTTACAACCTCACATAAGAGTATTGGGTAGCATTTAATATCATTGCCCATCCATTACACCCCTTTCAACCACTTGCAGAGGGTTATACCAAAACCAGACTTTCAGAAATTTTAGGAACTGAAACTTTCACATTCTGATATTTTACTCTCATTTCAGTCTGTTTGTTTACAGTCTGTGTCTCAAATTTGTTTTCTGTTTTCACACCTTGCCCACTCATTTAATTAGGTATTTCAGTTAAGCTTTTAAACCCTAAATAACCCACGTGACATTCAGTATTGAGAAGCTGATATACAGGAACACAAATTCAGGACTGAGAAACTGAAACCTAAACTGATCTGATTGTAACAGACCATGGACTGTCACATTTCCTATCTGTTACTTGTCTCTCTCTCTTTCCCATGGTGCTTAAATATTTACTTAAATGGGTTAGGGTGCTTTAGACTCAATAACCACTCAACTACAACCTGCTAAAGTCTTCTGTAGCAGAATCATACAGACCTATGTCCTCAGTAGCAACTGTAGGTTGGAATGCAAAACTGATATCTTTTTTTTTTCTGCTGTTATTTTGCTCCGGTTACCTAATCTGTTCTTTGGGTCTTCCTCACTGCTTCAATTACCTACTCGCGTGTCTTATTACAGTTCCAGTACTAGGACAACCCAAGACCCTAAGTGGAAGCTACAGAAAACCACCTTTACTGAAAAACTGAAAACCGATACTCACTTCTGTTTCAGTTCTGGTTTGCTCACCCCCCCTTGTGTTTCTTTGTTTTCTTTCCTAGCTTCTTCGTTAAATGTCTTGATACAGTTTCTTTTTTTTTCAATCACTAAGACCACCCAAGACAATATAGTGTAGTAGTGATTCCTCACACAATCTGAAACACTAAGAACTAGGCAACTGATAGAATGCAAGACTGGAACAGAAACTGCCACGGTTTTTTTCTTCTTCTTCTGTCATTGCTTTTCTTCTGTTATTTTAGTTTGGATTCTGGTTTCCCAAGTGTAAATAGATTAATTAGGTGGGTTATGTGGGTGGGTGTTTGCTCAAGACTTGAGATCTTAACAGAAACCACGATGGTGTTAATTTACTGAAACTTCATGCATGCAGTTCAACTGATAACAGAGACAGGAACTGTTAGCAGGAGTAGTTTTCTTCCATTTTCTTTTTGAACCTTAGTTGCTTAGCTAGTTGTATTAACATGACCCTATCCTCAACGTAACTCACAACATGCATGGACTATGCCCCTGAGGAACTGATATGCAGAAACAGAAAGTTACAGAGTTTGGAGTAGTTATCAGCTAGACAGAATTCTATCCACACCAGTTAGCTTAGTTTTTTTTGTAGAGTTATCAAACACGGATCGAGTTGAGTTTAGGAATTCTACCTTGAGTGTTAAAGCTTGTTTGACCCTAAGTTGGCCCTTGGCGCACCCTGGTATTGTCCTTCAGCTGGACAAAAACCCAACGTCACATTCAGTTGTTATTGGATTTAGCTTTGTGAACCAGTGTTGATAGATACAGATTGTGTTTTCTTTTAGCAGTGCTCTCTTACCTTGATCAGGGACTAGTGGCTGGGGATCTTGGCTCTCAGAATGATCTCACCGAGTAGTTTAACACACTAGCATGGAGAAAAACAGAGGGAGGTATTACTAGTTACCACTTCTAGTTACTGGAATGGGCAAAACAGGAGGTTGTAACAAGAACAGAACTCCCTCTCTTCTTACCTTGTCGAGTTACCAGGGTTGTTCTGATGCGCAGGCTTGAAAACCAACCGGGAAAGGCAGGGAGTAGACATGCCTGAGCTACTGATTCAAAGATGAGGAGTTATGTGTCACAGTTAGACTTAGGATCAGGGAAGGAAGGAAATCAAGGAGGTAGGAAAAACAGTCACTAGGCTTTGGCTTACCTTCACGTAGGAGTAGCAAAGAATGTCCCGGTCTGCTGTTAGCGTGGGCATGCAGGCGAGGAGGAACATGACTGGGGTGGAATATTAATTGGCTGGTAGAGACAGGGGAGTAAGGGGCAGAATATTAAACAATCGTCACTGTGAGTTCCCAAGGGAATTTGGAGACATCCGAGATGCCCAAGTTACTAGGAGGGTATGGCGTTGAGTAAAAGAATGACGAGCTGTCGCCTGGTAACTGGAAATAAGGGAATGCTTACTGACTCTTTTTTTTTCTGTTTAGCTCGATCATACCGCGCCGAGGAAGAAGAAGCTGAGACCGATGCGTGTGGTTCTTTGTTTTCTTTTCTTTTCTGTGTAATTAGCTTAGTTGTTTTACTAGGTTTAGTTACTGAAATTGAGCATAGCTCAGCCGGTTAAAGCGTTTATGAGGTATACGGGAGGTCTCGGGTTCGAACCTCAGCGGGAGCGTCCTTGCTCATTTCCTATTTTTTTGTATAACTATTACACACTTATTTATATATATGTAGGACTATGTACTATATCATTTTATATTTATTTGCTTATTGTTACAGGGTTATGCGACGTTATCATTTCATTACAACGTTACGATTTCGTAACGTTACATATTTGTAGTTTTCGTATTCGTACATACACATGTATATACATATACTAGATTTAATTGTTCGTACAAACACATGTATATACATATACTAGATTTAATTGTTCGTATTATGAAACGTGTTATGATTTAATACGTTAAATATTTAGGGGTATTTCAGCTTACCCCCCTTAAAAGTGACTTCGTCCCGAAGTCTTACATCCTTAACTTATATTTTCCACTTCTAGTAATCTTAGGGATCCATTCCCGCATTCATTCACGATACACAAAGGCTTAATTTCGTGATTAAAATTCTCAGTGCTTCTAAGCACCATGCCACATCAGTGGCTTCATACAAGTTTTCATAGCAGACCAGGAAGCTAGCAATGAGTATAACATGTTAAAGTGCCAGCCAAGACACACAATATTCATTCATACAGAGCATACATATACGTACATAACATTTCCACAGATATACGAACGCAGTTCACAACAATAGCATCCAAACATAGCACATCATACGAGCAACAACATAGTAAAAACGAAACACGCCTACCCCCCTTAAAAATGGATTACGCCCACGTAATCCTTTTATACCATCCTAGAGCCTTGGTTCAAGATGTTTTAACTCTCATTGAGCATTCTAGTTTCTATGTATTGTAGCTTACAATATGCTCTCATCATAGGCCTTGATCATGTTAAGGGTCTTGTCTCTGTATCCAAAAGGCTCCTATCGGTAGTTGTACTGATCTGGAAACGGATTTGGGTTTAGTCTCCCTAGGTCTAAGGTATTGGCCGACAGGTCACTTGTTACTCAACTGGAAGATGTGCGATATGGTCCACCAGCTTCTGCTGCGCGACTCTGATTACCTTCGGGTTTAGCGTTCCCTTACTAAGTCTTTCAAGGTAGTGGATGGTTTTAATTGTTTCTTCCGCCTAGTCTCTTGGCTAACATGGGGTAATTTAATTTGTACACGGTCTCTGTGGATTGTATTCTGTCCATTCAGTTCCTTTGGAGACGGGATATTCATGTTTGGTGCGCTTTTTAAGCGTCTAGATTTTTGTTTCTGGCTGCCCCTTTTGGGGGTTAATGATTTAGTTCTTGTTATTTGAATGTTATCGACGTGTCACTGTTACCATGATTGGTTTAGGTTTTTACTACCGCTCATACTTAGGTTTAGTTTTTTACAACCCGGTTAGACGTCTTTCGTCTCTAAGTATCTTTATTATCCAGCCCAATTATGGCTTTGATGCAGTTGGTTGACTTCAATTTGTTTCAGTCAAAAGGTTACTAAATTATATATGTTAGAAGTTTCTGTGGTTGTAGCCTCTAAATTTCGAATCATGTATCAATGTATTCTACCCGTTTGTATTATCTACATCGATATCGCATCCTTCGTATTTTGTAGTTCATGTGTTCACTTGTAGAGGTTTCGGGAGTTATCCAACCCTTACGTGGTCAGCGTAAGTGTTGGACTATTCTTCCACCCCAATTTGTGCTCAGTATCACTTGACCTGACCAGGGTTAAGTTCATCCTCGCACGTCCAACAAACAATCATTATAATTAATTTTTTTCTTTTTTTCCAACTATGTATATATCTAAACGTGTACATATATACATTACCTCATTTTGTATATAAAACATGTATACTTATGTGTTATAAGTTCCAAGGTCGTATTTGAATTATACTTACCATTTTGTCTTAATATGCACATATGGTTGTTTCCATTAATTAAATGGTATATTAGTACATACATTAGTACCCTTCTTATATTTAATTCCTTTTCATTCCAAGTCTCATATAGGGAGATGTAGTATGGATATAGGTGATCCATCCGCACCGTATTTATAGATATGGATATAGGTGATCCATCCGCACCGTATTCATAGATATAGTATGGATATAGGTGATCCATCCGCACCGTATTCATAGATATAGTATGGATATAGGTGATCCATCCGCACCGTATTCATGATATAGTATGGAAAGGTGATCCATCCGCACACGTATAGATATAGTATGGATATAGGTGATCCATCCGCAACGTATAAATATAGTATGGATATAGGTGATCCATCCGCACCATATAGATATAGTATGGATATAGGTGATCCATCCGCACCGTATAGATATAGTATGGATATAGGTGATCCATCCGCACCGTATATATAGTATGGATATAGGTGACCATCCGCACCGTATAGATATAGTAGGATATAGGTGATCCATCCGCACCGTATAGATATAGTATGGATATGGGGATCCATCCGCACCGTATTCATAGTCTCCCCCATATGATTAGGTTCTCTTAATCTTCTGCCTTATGTTTAACCCCAGGTGTTATAGTGAATAATTTGTCCCCTTTTTGTCATGGGTTGTTATACTGAGTAGGGAAATTAGTTATACGATTGTATATATTGAATTTAAATCATGAGGTTGGAAATTGCTTGGCTAAGTAATATTAATCTTGACAAACATTTGAAATAAGAAGATGTATTATATATACTTTCACATATACAGTTGGTATTAAAGTGGATATAATACGTGTATAAGTAAGACTATTCACCAAAACAATTGTGATAATAATGAATAAATGAGCTTACAAAAAAATGAGTAAAAGTAAAAATGAATGAACTTTTAAAGTTTATTATGGTATTATACAAATGTTACATGATATCAAGATAGGAATCTCAATATAAGTTTCTATAATATATTACAAACTAGTGAGAATAATCGCCTTACATAAAATAATGACATGTAACATCCAATAAAAGAGTTTTATAAGTTATATATATTCGTACGTGCACAAAGGCGTGACTAATATTTGTAGGAAAATACGTATAAAATTTGGTTGAGAACCATGCAATATTAAATGAGGGGTGTTATGAATGAATAAAGTTGATAAACTGTAATTTATACAATCCGGGGTAGCATATTGCAAAGTACATGCATTATTTAATACCGTATATTATGATGAATGTCGTGAACTAAAAGTACTTGGGTAAACTAGTCAAGCAACATGCTTGACTAAGTCAACTAATTTGACCAAGAGGTCAGGTTGACTAATTCATACCTTGAATGGGGGAGTTTAAGAAATAATACTGTCACAATGCATGCAACTATAGTATGTGATTAAATCCAATAGAAATTGCATGTATAAAACATATATTTGTAAAACCAAGAATATATGTATATATATTAAGTATATTGATATGGTTATAAAATGAATAATGTGGTATGTAATATATGGATAATACCAAATTGTTAAGTAATACTATCATATAGCGTTGGTGCTTGAGCATTGAATGTCATGCGAAGCAACATTGCAGGTGTGGTCACTTCTTCCATCACCATAGTTAATGATATGCATATGATCCAAAGGGTTTATATTTTTATAACATTGAATTCCCGGTTACGTTGCATTGCTTGCGGTTGTTTTTAATAGCTCCTCTTTCGGAACTTGTTCCTCCATGATCGGAACTTAATTCTTTATGGCCCACAACTCCTTTTACTTGGTCTCCTTGAACAAAAATATTTGATAGATGTTTGAACATAGTGGCGGATTTATTGCCATTTTTTTTCTTATCTATTTGCCTTGTGTTGGGGTAGGGAATTAATTGAATCCCGTAATATTATACTTTAGTGCGTAAAATTTGTGCCATGCTAATTAAGCATTATAGATTGTACCAATTTATGGTGTATTTTGTCTTGAAAATATCCTCTCATTCATGGTTTTACGAGGGGGTTTCTAAAATTAAACCTCTCGAGTGTACGAGTTGAAGAATTTATCTCAATCCAATCCTTGGCTTATTTAATTGCTTACGTAAGCTTTATTTATTTCCTAAATTTTAGGGTTTTTCGCCCTCTTCACTTGTAAGGTAGGGTTCTGTCGACTGCTAAGCATGTCGACCCAAGTTGCCTCAAAAATTGGTCCCTCAATGAGTGTTATTATATATATATATATATATATTTTGTTTGTGGTACTAATAACCTTCCAGATTTCATGTATGGTCATACAACTGGCACACAAAGACTTGGTCATGCTTTGCAGTCATTTGAGGTTTTAGGTTTTACCTGCAGCTGAAGGGGTGTCCGGTCCTTCGGTGCGATCCATGATGTTAAGGCCGCCTCCCCTGGCCTCGGAGTAGGTGCCTTCTGGGGATCTCGGGATCCCGCTCCCCTGTCACCCTTCACACCATAACCGGGCTTATAGCTTCGCTCTCGGGATTCACGTAGCACTCAAAGGCCCTGTGCCCGCGGCTTCCGGCAGTAGAAGCACTTTACCGGTCGCCTTGGCAATCAAACCCCGGGGTGGTCTTCGTGCATCATCTACATTTAAATCGGCGGCTCGGCTTTTTGCTTGGGCCGGCTCCAGACCCCTTGGATGGGTAGGAGCGTAGCGGCTTAGCCGCAATAGCCGGGTGGCCTAGCTGAAATGTCTCTGTGGGCCTGCTCCCATGGTATTTCACTCGCCCTCCTCTTGCTCGGGTAGTACTTCTTTGCCCGCACTCTTCCGTTTACGGCCCTCTGAGTCACCACCTTTCGCCTCTCTCTTCTGGGCGGATTCCTTGTCCCGCATCTGGACGGTGATCTCGACCTGGAACGTTGCATGGTAGTAGTCCCGGGTCGTGGCATCGCGGTCTCGTCCTTGTCCTCGTCGCTCGGCCATCTAAGAATGTCATTGTTAGTTTAGAACATACACAAGAATCTTACTGCAAGTTGTTATCGCCCTTGCTGGCGGTTTAAATGGTAACATCGTGCCTCACATAACTAACCCTTAACCCCGTTTCCCAAATTTAGGTTTTCCTATTCTCGGTACTTCCCTGTTCCAGTCATCAGAGCGCAACTACGCTCTGATACCACTTTCTGTAACACCCCGATTTAACCAATCAATAGTCCGAACGATGCACCAACGATGACCTAGTAAGTCTAAGCAGCGGATTCCTACTTCTACTCGGGTGTCACAGACGCCAACCACCTACGCGGTCGACTCAACAACAACATCAATACCAAGCTGCGGTCCGAATGACTGGAATTAAACCTCAATCAAATCCAAGTACAACAAGAAATTACAGACCAAGTACCAAGAATCTACAACATAAGTTCTTAGTTCAACAACATAATCCGAAAGTACAACTAGGGTTTAGTAGTACAAGTCATAACCCATACATAACAACATACTACTAAAAAGTCTTGCCCGTACGGACTACCCCTACGGTAGTCACCCGTGCTACTCTCCGTCTGACTCTCGATTCATACCTGTAAAAATAAAGGACTCAGCAAACTATGCCGAGTATGAACGTGTGAAGCCCGCATGTTACCGGGCTACACGACTACTTGGTCGAATATGATTAAGTCAAATTACATGCTAAATAAGCAGTAAGGCACACCACAACACATCATACATCAAACACACCTCAAGGTAGCAATACATTAGAAACAAGCAACCAAGCATAACAAGTTGCTAGTATAGCAACAGCAATCATGTAACTAATCAAACGTGTACATCGGTATATTTATACCAACAATCCTCACTATGGGATCATTCGAGCGTTGTGTGTTTTCATTCTTTTTACTCTTGTTTCCATAAAGTGTATTCTCTTCTTTCCTCTTGCACCAGGTCTAGGGATATAGTTGGGTCCTGTGACCATATCATGTAGGTGCCAATCTTCCCTTGATTAGTTAAGGTTTATTTGTGAGTTCTCTTATCACCACGTATTGAAGAGCGTCTCCTCCATAGCCAATCCTCCATTTCCGGCGTCATGCGTCGAGAACGTGGGGTCACTTCAATACCCCCAAAAGGGTTCCTTCAGCTGGTATTTTACTATTCTTTATTGTTATAAGTTCGACACCATAGCGGGTGTCGTTAGAAGTCCTCTATAATTTAAGAGAAGTGTTCTTATATATAGTTCCTTGTTTGTTCACATAATTCGTTGTGTTTCATCTCAAGGTTTCATCGCGAGAAGGGACTACACTACTGTGTGCGCGCAAGTAATATGCAACAATGATATATGTAACAAGCATATAAACAAGTCATAGCAAGCAATCCAATTTCATGCCAGTCTTAAGGTCATTATCAAACAAGGCACACAGCACACAAGCCGTGTAACACGGCAACATACGAACCACACATGTCCATACCTTTTTCGCTAGTTCGAGTCATCTCACACTCGGAGTTCCGGTCGGAGCACGCTACGATCCTAGAGTTAATTAAAGCAATGTGTCAGCTCATTATTTTATGTGACGACTCTTTATATCGTATGTTATTCCTTAGGTATGTTGTTACACGCTTAGTTTAGATTGACTCTTAGAATTCCACATGTATTAACCCTAGGCTTAACTTACTCCTAGGATATTTCATATCTTTATTTACATGTTAATCAAGCCCTTTTTCCTTAGTTAATGTCTTAGGGCGTTTTAAGAGATAATTATGTAACAAGTTTGTGTAACGTAGATATGACTTATCTAAGGTGATTCCTTCCTTAGGTAAATAGGTGAGTAGTATTTAACACTTGTATATAATGGTATTATAGATCCTAGAATACCCTTAGAACTCATTTATATAGAAATACAAAAGTTTCAAAATCTGAAACGCGAGCCCTTTGTAATGTTAACTAACTTCGTTTTTAAGGTAGTAATTGATGTACAACTTTCCCCACATGTTTTGGTATCCTAGTTATGTTCATTAGCTATTATTTGAATTCATTATTTAGTTAGAATCACCCTTATAACACCTATCAACACAGTTTTACAGAAACCATACTACCGAAACTGAAACACAAAATCTGTTACATTCGACTCCATGTCTAAGTTCATAACTGGTTTATTTTGTTTTCCCCTAACTTAAAGTCACTTAGGTTTGTGTGTTACTAGGTATTAGACCCAAGGCTAATCCAGAATACACCGACCACAGCTTGGAAGTTCACTTGACAGAGAACCGATACAAAAAGAAAACAGAAACTCTAAAAATGAAAACCCATGAGATCAATGTCCTCTCCTTGCTTCTTTTCTGTTTGAATGTTATTTCTTTCCTTCAAATCCATCCCCTATGTGCTCCTTACCCAGTTACATGTTAAACCTCCTCTTTAGACATAAAACTATTACAATAATGCTTAGTAACGTTCTGTACAGAAACTGAACAAAAACTGTAACTGAAAATTGGAACTGATTCTTTTTGGTCTTTTCTTTTCTGTTTCGAATGTTTCCTATTTCCTCCTAAGTACCTGTACTTAATTAGTGAGTTAATAAGTTTTTAGAGCTCAAGGTTAATCCTAAAACCACAAGGACAACCCCTCTGAATATCATTGTACAGACTAATAAAACTGACACTGAAACAGAAAAACAAAACTGTGACTTAAACCGGCAGACTGCTGTTTCTCTTTATTTCTTTTCTGTATGTCCTAGTTACCCGATTCTTAACTCCTCAAACTACCTGCCAACTTAATTTACCTCTTTTGACAACCTTTCTAACCTATACCCAAGACACCACAACTCTTCTAATATCTTAGTGAATCTGTTACAGAAAACTGAAATTGACCACCACCTGAAACTGAGCTCGACACCACAATTAATTTTATCATCTTGGTTTCTTTATAAGTTTTCAGATAACCCAGGCAATCAGGTCTGCACACTAAGACCCTTCTTTACACACGGTCTGTAAATGGGAAGAATGGATACAGGTAATGCAAACGGTAGTTATTACTAGACTATAGAAACTGATAACCTGATGTGAACTTTCTGTTAGAGCTGGTTTCTGTCACCTCAATCTCCTTTCTGTTTTTCCTACACCGACCTACAACCTCCTCCAGCTAAGTTACATACTTAGCTAAGACTGTTTACAAGACTCTAGTTTCGTTTCCAACTCAAGGAGCAAGACACACCCTCTGAGAACAAATCTACACAGAAACTGCAAGTAAGATCTGTTGTGGTTCTTATTGATTCTTTTCTGTTATAGTTTCCCATCTGTTACAGATTATGTTTATTCTTCTTTTTTTTCTGTCATGGTCCTTCAATTACTATCCTGTCCCAAATGGTTTACAACCTCACATAAGAGTATTGGGTAGCATTAATATCATTGCCCATCCATTACACCCCTTTCAACCACTCTGCCGAGGGTTATTACCGAAAACCAGACTTTCAGAAATTTTAGGAACTGAAACTTTCACATTCTGATATTTTACTCTCATTTCAGTCTGTTTGTTTACAGTCTGTGTCTCAAATTTGTTTTCTGTTTTCACACCTTGCCCACTCATTGAATTAGGTATTTCAGTTAAGCTTTTAAACCCTAAATAACCCACGTGACATTCAGTATTGAGAAGCTGATATACAGGAACACAAATTCAGGACTGAGAAACTGAAGCCTAAACTGATCTGATGTAACAGACCATGGACTGTCACATTTCCTATTTGTTACTTGTCTCTCTCTCTTTCCCACGGTGCTTAAATATTTACTTAAATGGGTTAGGGTGCTTTAGACTCAATAACCACTCAACTACAACCTGCTAAAGTCTTCTGTAGCAGAATCATACAGACCTATGTCCTCAGTAGCAACTATAGGTTGGAATGCAAACTGATATCTTTTTTTTTCTTCTGCTGTTATTTTGCTCCGGTTACCTAATCTGTTCTTTGGGTCTTCCTCACTGCTTCAATTACCTACTCGCGTGTCTTATTACAGTTCCAGTACTAGGACAACCCAAGACCCTAAGTGGAAGCTACAGAAAACCACCTTTACTGAAAAACTGAAAACCGATACTCATTCTGTTTCAGTTCTGGTTTGCTCACCCCCCCTTGTGTTTCTTTGTTTTCTTTCCTAGCTTCTTCGTTAAATGTCTTGATACAGTTTTCTTTTTTTTTCAATCACTAAGACCACCAAGACAATATAGTGTAGTAGTGATTCCTCACACAATCTGAAACACTAAGAACTAGGCAACTGATAGAATGCAAGACTGGAATAGAAACTGCCATGGTTTTTTTTTCTTCTTCTTCTGTCATTGCTTTTCTTCTGTTTTTTTTAGTTTGGATTCTGGTTCCCAAGTGTAAATAGATTAATTAGGTGGGTTATGGTGGGTGGGTGTTTGCTCAAGACTTGAGATCTTAATAGAAACCACGATGGTGTTAATTTACTGAAACTTCATGCATGCAGTTCAACTGATAACAGAGACAGGAACTGTTAGCAGGAGTAGTTTCTTCCATTTTCTTTTTGAACCTTAGTTGCTTAGCTAGTTGTATTAACATGACCCTATCCTCAACGTAACTCACAACATGCATGGACTATGCCCCTGAGGAACTGATATGCAGAAACAGAAAGTTACAGAGTTTGGAGTAGTTATCAGCTAGACAGAATTCTATCCACACCAGTTAGCTTAGTTTTTTTTGTAGAGTTATCAAACACGGATCGAGTTGGAGTTTAGGAATTCTACCTTGAGTGTTAAAGCTTGTTTGACCCTAAGTTGGCCCTTGGCGCACCCTGGTATTGTCCTTCAGCTGGACAAAAACCCAACGTCACATTCAGTTGTTATTGGATTTAGCTTTGTGAACCAGTGTTGATAGATACAGATGTGTGTTCTTTTAGCAGTGCTCTCTTACCTTGATCAGGGACTAGTGGCTGGGGATCTTGGCTCTATGAATGATCTCACCGAGGCAGTTTAACACACTAGCATGGAGAAAAACAGAGGGAGGTATTACTAGTTACCACTTCTAGTTACTGGAATGGGCAAAACAGGAGGTTGTAACAAGAACAGAACTCCCTCTCTTCTTACCTTGTCGAGTTACCAGGGTTGTTCTGATGCGCAGGGCTTGAACACCAACCGAGAAAGGCAGGGAGTAGACAGGCCTGAGCTACTGATTCAAAGATGAGGAGTTATGTGTCACAATTAGACTTAGGATCAGGGAAGGAAGGAAATCAAGGAGGTAGGAAAAACAGTCACTAGGCTTTGGCTTACCTTCACGTAGGAGTAGCAAAGAATGTCCCGGTCTGTTGTTAGCGTGGGCATGCAGGCGAGGAGGAACATGACTGGGGTGGAATATTAATTGGCTGGTAGAGACAGGGGAGTAAGGGGCAGAATATTAAAACAATCGTCACTGTGAGTTCCCAAGGGAATTTGGAGACATCCGAGATGCCCAAGTTACTAGGAGGGTATGGCGTTGAGTAAAAGAATGACGAGCTGTCGCCTGGTAACTGGAAATAAGGGAATGCTTACTGACTCTTTTTTTTTCTGTTTAGCTCGATCATACCGCACCGAAAGAAGAAGAAGCTGAGACCGATGCGTGTGGTTCTTTGTTTTCTTTTCTTTTCTGTGTAATTAGCTTAGTTGTTTTACTAGGTTTAGTTACTGAAATTGAGCATAGCTCAGCGGGTTAAAGCGTTTATGAGGTATACGGGAGGTCTCGGGTTCGAACCTCAGCGGGAGCGTCCTTGCTCCTTTCCTATTTTTTTGTATAACTATTACACACTTATTTATATATATGTAGGACTATGTACTATATCATTTTATATTTATTTGCTTATTGTTATAGGGTTATGCGACGTTATCATTTCATTACAACGTTACGATTTCGTAACGTTACATATTTGTAGTTTTCGTATTCGTACATACACATGTATATACATATACTAGATTTAATTGTTCGTACATACACATGTATATACATATACTAGATTTAATTGTTCGTATTATGAAACGTGTTATGATTTAATAGTTAAATATTTAGGGGTATTTCAGCAACCCCTGCGACGTCACTTTTTTTCAAAATTTGACTCTAAACTCATTTGATCATAACTTTGGCTAGGATGATCCGTTTTTGACGTTCTTTTTATCGATCTTCAAGGTTTTCCATAACCTATTTATTGGTATAGGGTTCATGGCCTGGTTTGACCATTCTCAAAAAGTCAACCCTAGCAAGGCTTTAAAGGCTTTAGGGTTTCTAGAATTTTATATTGACTTTTATGTTTCAAAACAATGTTCCAACACTTCCTAAAATCTTTATAATATAGTTGGAGTGTTTATAAATTTTCCTAAGATTTATTGACTTATAAATCTTATTATTAAATTCATAATACTATATAATAATATATAATAACTAAATGTTTCATTGTATTCTTTAGGGGTTAAATAGGAGAAATCCCCTAAATAAATTTCATAATTCCACATAATAATTTAATATTCATAATTCCATATAATAATTTAATATTTAATAAAAGAAATCCCCCTAAATTAATTTAAATTAATTTAGGGGTATTTAGTATATCCCCCTTAAAAGTAACTTCGCCTCGAAGTTTAAAAATCAACTAATAGGCACTCACACCGCTTCGGGTGTGCTGAGACAATAATAATTCCAATGAAATTCCATACCAATCCAATCCTTTACTTCCATTTGAACATTCCGCTTGAGAGTACCGAAATCAAATCAAACTGAATCAAAATATAAACTGAAACAAAACACAAACGTGACAAACTACTATGCCATAACGTAAAACTACGTACACACACACACCTTTCACACTACTAATATTGTTCTCCCTCTACTAACAATGCAACAAGGCATAATCCGATGAGATAACGAAGGAGGAGTATGTGAGTATATCCCCCTTAAAAGAGACAAAGTACGCCCTCGTACCGCCCTTAACGTGAATCACATCCGAATAGCAGAATATCAAGTAAACAGATGTGGGTATATCTTGTAACACCCCCGTCTATTAGTACTAATCCTCACCATAATTACCATGTAATCGCAACATAAATTAAAGACGTAGTAATCGTAACATTCACAGCGGAACACTTTCACTATCTAGGCGGGGTGTACAACAACCATCCATCCAACTACTTAACATCCATCCGCAGGTGACGAGATTAACATAACTCCTAACGCTTATCAAATGTATCACAAACCATCCAGCCCATAAGTAATCCATATCAACCTAAGAACTAGTGAGCAACTATTAAGAATCATAAATACCACAACCACCACTTGGCACATTTAATACAATGCCATAGTCCGGAAAACTCCTACACATACCGTCTAATCAAAATTAAACCCATACCCCATCCCGCACTCCGGCGTCAATCATAGTATACCTGCAAAAATGTGGTTGCCAAAAGGCTCAGCATGAGGCTGAGTAGTGTGTTGAACTATATGATCCTAATTGCCTTTAGGCCACATGAGTTAATTAGCCGTCTTGATTAGCATGCTATTCAATTTTCATGCTGTTCCAGTTACAAGTATATATAAAAGACTGTAAAAGCGGAATGTAAACACGCAACAGTTCTCCAAGTAATCACCACAAACAACATATTAATAACCATGCACAATAGTCGCCAGATCGAAATCGTAATCGCAAGTTCGTTATTCAATCGTCTGGAGCCCCGCTCCTACCAACTCTCTCATCATCCTTTGGGTGTCACGTTAGATGGACAATTCCCCATTAACACCTCACCAAGTTTTTGGTTATTATTGGACAGTAGTCCCATTGCCAATGATTCAAGATCATTTGGCTTCCCCGACGTCTCGTGAGAAACATCCGTGTGGCCCGAAGCCATGTACCTACGTTAGTACCCAACGCCAACGATCTAAGACGATCCTTGGATTCCTCAACGAGGGGCTCCATGCCTGGACTCCCCTCTGGTGATCACACTGCGCAACCTGCTGGAACGAATGCAGACCAGGATTTCCCCGTACATATCTCACACCACCTCATCAACCTCCATCTCTCCATAGTTAAGTGTTTAACTGACTCTAGGTTATATTCATGTTCTGTGCCAATGCTCTAAAGGTTGGTAATACCGAACCTTTCTTCCTAAATTTTAAGTCTTAGATAATCTGAGTATTTTTTACTGTGTCGTACTCATCGCTTTACCAATAGTATCGTCGTTAAATGATTATCGTTATCTATAGCCAAAGGTGTTCGCGCACAAATAATAAAACGCTAGATATTCGAGTAAGTAACATTTCATAAACACATGCATACTCATCCATATCATCTTAAGCAATTAGCACACAAATGTCTGAACTCAAAGAATCCATCAGGGTTCAGACCATAGAATCCAACATACCTTACATCGTTGTCGCCCGCGTGATAACCCCGCGTAGGCTCTAACGCTCACAGTGCTCGTGTCTACACACTCGTATCTCTGGTATACACATTGTTCTAATATCAGTACGTACATACGTATTTCGTATTTACTTCACTAACCTAGACCAACCCGTACTTCCATCCCGTGTCTAACTCTTAATTGACCTCTTGTTTATCTCGATGGTCGTTAGCCTTAAAGAATTAGGTTTCAGCCACTCTTATAGTTTACGAGTGCGTAGTTGTCGCTACGGTACTATTACTTATCTCATGGAAGTTTCATTCACGTTTTGTTTGCGTAATTGTTGGTGTACAAGCACACGGAAATAACATTAACGTTGTACGCATGACGTTTTAAACATTCCGCAATACAAACTGGTTCGTGTAGTTATTTTTTTATGTAGATGAACGGCTTATCTATACATGTATATATATATATACAAACAATTACATATATATTATAGTTGTAACTATATGTCATTGTTTACGTATGGTCGCGTGCATGTAAAATATTACCCCACTGTAAACATTTACAATACGGATTTCGTTACATTTACGTTTCTACTCGCAGTGGCATAATATCGTATGTGGCTTGTTATGCATGTTATACCCTCGAGCTAGGTTACGAGTTCACATGATAAAATTATTATAGAGCCTCCTCTTATAATATATCCTTTCATACTTAATATAATGTCTCATTACGTCACCCAAGACTTTATAATATACAGTATGTTCAAAACTTAAAAATTTTCCAAACACTCCTATATATATATATATATATATATATATATATTTTCGGTAACGACAATCTCTTCCCCTCATAGTTTGATTATTTATGAGATTAACCTATATATTATAAGAATTACATTTCTAGTCTTATTAAATTATAAACTAAGGTTTCAAACATTTATATACATATAATGTGTACGTAATTTCCTAATAGCCCAATTCTTCCGGAAATTCCTATGTCATCTCACATGTTTGTCTATTTACAAAACCACCCCCATATTCCATACTTGTTATATTATTTACCTCATTATTTATAACATAAGGTATCTTAACATTATAATATACATACATATGATATATATATATATATATACGGATAACCCCTCAGCTTATTCAAATTTGATTGTTCACCCCACATCTCCCTCATAATTACATTATAACCCCCTTTGTTTTATAAACTTCCATTTTAATTACTTAAACCTTACATTATACACCTTAATTATTTAAACCTCATTTTAACCCAAAACTTCACCGAAATTACAAGCTGACCCCTAAGGTCTTTATGTTCCTTTCTTATACCCAAATAGTTCGGTAATTAAGTTTTATACCCATAGATTTTATAATTGTTACCCTTAATTCCTAAACCATATATTACAATCCTTATTTAATTTATATCATCCATTAAACTCCAAGACCTTTCCAGAATTTTATACTAACCCCCTTAAATACTGAAACTTCCGTTTTATGCCCCAAGGCTTTCGGTAATTACCTTGCTTACCCCTAAACTTTATAATTGTCACAATTTCATACTTAACTATATAGTATAACTCTTAATTAATTAAATCATTAAGCTTACCCCAGAGTTCTCTAAAATTTCCAACAAACCTCAAAGGTTCCCATATTTACATTTTGATCCTTATAATTCCCGGTAGTTACATACACTCCCCTAATCTTTTTATATTTATTGTTTTTAACTTAATGTTTCTTTAAATACTTAAATAATCATCTTATCATTTTAATTTGGTCAACCTTCATACGTGGTCAAGGTTGACCACTTAAATCATTCTTGACCGGTTTTGATAGCACTTACGAAACTACCCCCATAGGTTCTTAGTTTTACAATTTACCCCTAATTTTATAAAATTCATATTTTATACTCATAAAATGATCCCAAAAGGTTATCCCTCTCGATTATTATTATTTATACTCTATATTTCTCTTTTTACATTTTGACCCATGTGTGACTTATTCATTTATTTAGGATATTTTCATAAGGTTTTAAAATTCATTTGGGCCATATTAGAAGCTTATAATTATACCAACATTTCCTAATACATTCCTAAGTAACTATAATTAATAGAATTATGGCTTGCACCAGAATTGTTGTATACCATCTTTTAAATCAAACTAAAATTTATTTATAACTATTTAGCCCCCAAATACTTATAATGACATGGCCTAAATATATGGCCTAAAAATATCATACTAATTATTTCAAAATGGTATTTAAATTCTCTAAAATTTTGCCATGACCACGGCTGTGCAGAATTTTACAAAAAAAGACCCTTTTTAATTCCATTTCCTCGCATATTCATAATTAACTACACATCAACAACTTCAGTAACCCATATATGTATCCGCCACCCCATATATATGTAAATATATCCATCTATATTTTTTTTATCCTATCTCATACCATACATATTAACAACTCAAAATGACACATATATTTACCCAATACTTGTTATGCCTTTCCAGCTCAATATCACACACGCATTATACTCGGTAATTTCTGTATATTGATAACTCAACATGTATATATACCCCCTGATTTTTGCGGTTCCATTCACATCTAAACTAACATTTTTTTTTTATATATACACGCATTATGACTTTACTGGCCACATATACTCACATGGTTTACTAACTTAGCACCGCTACCTGCTGTGTAATATCATCTCAAACAATACACGTATGTACATACATCATTTGCTATCCATTATAATTCAACGATACACACCCTTTTCGGTTTTATTATGCAGTATTCAATTGGTAAGTTTGATATCTTTAGAAAAGAGTATAGTCCTTAGTTACCTTGGTTCAGTTACTGAAAGGAAACTTCTCCCAAATCCAAGGTCTGTTTGCTGTTTGCAGGATGTGTTTACTGCCTCGGTCAACTAGAAACAAGGACGTTTCAGTATAAATTTTTTTTTTTTTAGAATACGCAGAAGGGAAGCTTATACAGCCATGATGCCCATGCTCACCTTGTTTCTTGTTTTTTTTTAAAACTCCTTTCATGGAGTCATTCGCTGGTTTTCTGCTCAAAAGGGAGGGCTGGCATAGCACCATCACCGGGAGTATACAAGACAGACAGAGAGTCATCAGAGTGGGGTATTTTTTTTCTCGGCATAACAGAACAAGGAAGGGGTAGTTTTAACAAGGTTTTTTTTTTTGCTTACCGGTAAACACAAGAGAATCTCTCTTCCTTTGGTGTAGTTCCCGACTGATTTTCAGGCCTTGGTTCGTGGTTGTAGTCTTCCTGCTGATCACGAACTGAGATGGCTTAGGTTGAGGGGTCTATTAGAGTTTCAAGCAGAGGGGGCCAGTGCCTTGTTATGGCGACAAGGAAAAGTAAGCAGGACTGGAGACTTGTGCAGAGAAAGGAAAGGAGAAGAGGAAGCTGTCTTACTGATTTTCTCCTTGTTGATGCTGCTTCTTGACGTTCAGTTGCAACTGGGGTGCTTTCTCTTGTATGTTGGGCTACTAAAATCAGAGAAGAGTAGGAGGTGGGATGAAGTGGAAGAGATGGAAGAAAGAAAACCGGTGCGGAAAAAAGAAGAAGAAGAAGAGGTGACTGCAGCTTACTGTTTCTTCCGTTGTCTGCTCCACTGTCGTTTTACCGCTCGTATCATTCTGTTTTTTTTTTTCTTGTTACTTGTTCCTCTATTGGTACCGATGGTGAGCAGTGAAATTGTTGATGGTTTACTGCCGTAGTAGCTAGCCAAGGTGGAGCAAGGCTTGAATAAAAAGGAACGGTTGAAACCGCAGGAAAGAGAGAACAGGATGAATGTTCTTACTGGTTTTTGTTCTGTGTGCTACCGATTTTTTTTGGGTGTGCTGAGTTCACTGCAACAAAAGGGAAGAAGGAGGCTGGGACTGGGGTGGTCTCTCAGCTCATTTTCTCTTCTGTTGTTGTTGTCGAGAGTGTACCAGGGAGGAGAAGAAAGCTAAAACTGCCGTGGAGATAGGAAGAAGAGAATGGAGTGGTGCCTGTACTTTTAGTGTCGGTGATGGGAAAGAATGAACGGATTGGGTGTGTTGCAGGAGAGAACAGTTGACAATATGAGGAGTTAGGTTGTACTGCTAATGATTGTTTTTTTTGTAGGGGTGCAGCCGGTTATAGGTTTGGAGGGAATTCAAATTTCTTCCCAATTGTTAACATTTTAACATGGTATATATATATATATATAGGTTTGTGATTATATTAATGTGTCATATTGTTGTTCATAATATTTTCGGTTTAGAAGTGTGTATATATATATATATATATATGAGTTTATGTTTTGAGTCTATAATTTGTCTAGAGTATATAAAAGTTCGTATACCTTCTTACGATATACTAGTGGTGTTATTATACGTACCAATCTGTACATGCGATGTTACTTTTTTGGAGTTTCATGTAATATCCGTTTGGAACTATATTTTTTATACCATAACGTTTTTGGTAATTGTTGCTCATAATTTAATTTAATATTCACTAATTTAAA
Source organism: Limonium bicolor (assembly GCA_023374045.1). Lineage (NCBI taxonomy): Eukaryota > Viridiplantae > Streptophyta > Magnoliopsida > Caryophyllales > Plumbaginaceae > Limonium > Limonium bicolor. The sequence continues at coordinate 472,825,383 of CM041776.1, forward strand.
GTAGTAATTATTCGGGATATTTCAGTCTACCCCCCTTAAAAGAACTTCGTCCCGAAGTTGTCTAAATCGAATATGTATCTACCTACTTAACGAATCTCAAGGTTCAAATCCATCCAGTCCTATCAATTCTAAAGTTCCAACGTTCTATTCTACCACTAGTTTCCAAACTAAACCAACCACACATATGTATATGTCACAAGTCCCGAAGGACATTCATACATAATAGTTCAAGTGTTCTAGGCACATACATATCACCAATATATCTCAAGTGCTTAAAGCACATTCATGAAATCAACATACATCCACAACATAAACAAAATGGCTAATATGCCAAGGGCTATATCAATTCTACCATCTAGACCACTTCCCCGAAGTGTCTATTAATTCCATTCCATTCTTTACCAAACATAATAGTATATAAATCACAAACGCCGCTAAGGATGTATCCATCCAATGTATAACATACACAAAACATCACCGCATATAAAAAATACCAAGTATGTCTCGCACGTACAACAAATCACACAACAAACAATCAAAGCCTAGTGTACACAAGTGCATGCCAAGAGGCTCTACCCCCTTAAAAAGGGTTGCGCCCCGCACCCCACAAGTATACAACATCCGCTCAATGAAGAGCGCTGGATACTTGGCTCTCGTAGAGTTCTCCAACTCTCATGTGGCGTCTTCCGCCTTTGGAGTGGATTTTCCTCGTATCCGAGAGAGACGGGTATGATTCTAGTTTCTTGGCTCTAAAACATATGAAGGGTGAGGCACGGACTTCTTTGTGTTCTTTGTGCTCTCTCTCAAATTCATTCTAATGGACCCACTCGCTCCGTAATGAGGTGCAGACCTATGAACATAGACTTAGTTTGCCCCTTTTATTGTTATCGACATGTTGTAGATTGTTTATAAGTGGCAAGTTATTGCTGACCTCGTTCCAATATGACAATGTTGTCCACGGTCTTTTCTTAATTTGGAAACAGAGGTATCAAAATCGGCGGGTAACTTCGATTGTAGGCGTGCACGATTAGATCTTAGTCGTATATTCTATGGTTGGATTACTAGCGTACATGCGCGTATCTTATCTCACTGATCTTCAGTTTGAAATGCAATATGACATTGGCTATCGTTAGTACTTAGTGCTCTTTGCACTCGTCTTTGTAATACTAAGACGTACTAGCCTTTATGTCTATGGAGATAATGCTTGTCATCCATGTCTCTAGGTGGTCTTGTTCCGGGGTAATGTATTTGTTGTATTTCTTTGCTACTTACTTCATGTTGATGTATATTATCTTCTCGTGTGTCCGGCTAGCAACAATGTTCGTATGGTTCATCATGCTTTCTGCCAGGGGAATCTATTTGTTGTGCTTGTACTAGAGTTCTACCGCTTCAGCCTTCATTTCTCTTCCTTCTATGCGAGGTTCACTCGACTATTTTCACCCACATATTTCTTACTAATGGCTGTTCATGATGGTTACTTCTATGCGTACCATGTCCTAGTCGGTTTGACGGTTGTTAGTTATCCTAACTTATTTCTCGCTTAAGGCGTCCGCTAGTATACTAGCTCTGCCTTCCTCTATTGTGTAATCATGTGTTTTAGGTTCACATCCCTTGGTGGGTTCCTCTGGACGTCAAGAATTTGCTTGATCCTTATGAGGTTTTCACATATTAGCCGTCCTTTCTATGGGTTTCCATATCTATGTCATTAGCGATCACGACTTGAAAGGTTTCTTTTGTCTTCACTGTGCATTAACCACTTTGCTGCGGGGTTACGACGCTGGTCGTATTGTATTCAAGGTCCTTGGCTCCTCTAGCCCCGTTGGTTTAACTGAGGCTCTTCTCGTCCATATTCGAGGTAATTGACTGCACTGGTCGGATTTGCATCACTGACCTTGGCACGAAGTTGACTACTTCTCGTGTTCCTTACACTACATGTCTACTGCATGGGGTACCCTACTGATACATTACTACTTACCTGTCTAACTCACGAATGAGTCTGTCAGGCCCACATGCTCCTATCAGAGTGTGGTCGTCCCACGTCTCATTTTTGTACACTCGTAGTGTCCGTCACACGGTTACTGAAGTATTCTATTGTCAGTCTCCTTTTTAATAGATACCTGGGTGTCATCTGATGTTGATTAATTCTTGCTTAAGTTATCTTGTCGTAGGTGTTGTTGCCCTAGTGGCATGGATTAGAAAGATGGTTAGAGGCGATACTTCGCTCTCCTAGACTCGTGTGCTTCTAGTGACGTGTTGGTTGTGATACTCCTTTCTAAAGGTAGTACTTGGGTGTTAATTGGTTACATATTCTATATCGGTTCACGTTTACGACTACAGTCAGTTTAGGTAAAGTTGTGTTAATGTATGGTATTTTCAGTCTTCTATACATCACTTCCTATAATCTGCGGTTGAAGATTTTCGGATTTTAAGTTAGTGCTAGAGATCACCGAAACTTTTTTGGCTGATCAACGGATCGTCAATCCGTGGTACCGGTATTTGTTTAACTGTCACTGTATTCAGTTCATGTATTTAGTGTAGAATCTGGACTATGATTTTGTCGTGTATCCTTGTACATAACGTAGAAAGGTTCCTGTCTTCGTCAGTTCGTTAGTCACTGATCATATAGGTACGGTTTTAATCGCCTGTTTTTATATGCTAAGCATAAGATTTCCGCTGAGGTTCCTAGTTAGAAGTATGTATTCCTCACAATGGAATTTGCTCATGTGGACTTGAAGACAACTTGCCTTAGTGTTCATATAAAATTTCTATTCTTCAACTCTACCAGGTTTACAGGTAGGTTCTCATTTCACACACTCATCAGGGGTTTATTGTAAAGATTTGGGCACTAATCTTTCCTTACAGATAGCGGTGTAGTTATAGTTTAGAAAATTGGTTGAGGATACCTTCAATTGTATTTATAGGGGTGTATTACTCAATTGGTAATCAATTAATTAACATGCACCATGTTATAGTTATCCCAAGCATTCTTTATAATCGACTATAATGGATGTTCTCTACACACAATTTACACTCAAACTACACCAAATCACAATATAGTGCATAAACTTAAATTGCTTGGCACTTAGGCCCTTAAATGACATGGCTCTTAGGCCCTTAAATGACATGAACTAAACACTGAATTTCCCACATTTAATAGCTTTCAACCTGCAATTACACTCATCAATCACATAGTAATATACATGTTCTTGTAATTCACCTTATGATTGTTTTACTAGCTCAGTTACCATTGGCTCTTTAGTCACAAGTTCACAAATATGATTATGTTATTTTCCTAAGTTATATAGTTCATTATATAATGTAAGCTCCAGGCTACATTTGGTATCTATCTAAACCCCACTCCTTAAGACATTAAACCACCTAAAGGTAAGTCATTTACCTTATATTTTCCAAGCTTTTCTCACTTTCCTCCTTTGGTTTCTTGATTGGATTTCGGCCAAGGACTTTAGTTCCCTTGCTAATTCTAATCAACATTCAAATAATGTAATGAGTGCTAAGAAATATACCTAGACTCATGTAATTTACTCTTAGGTTACAAAAGAGTGCTTAATGCATTAAAATGGATGATACCTTTGGAGTCTTAAGATATACTTTAGTAAAGAATCTGATATGTGTGAAGTTGATATGGTTTATAGGTGATAAATTCTTATTTTATGCAACATTTTATGCGCTTTCTCACACTTATCCTATGATTTCATGATTCATATTTTGGGAAAGAACTGATGCAAATTAATACTTTAAAATCAGGAAATGATGGTGAAAATGCATATTTCTCCTCAAGAGCTTTCCAATGCCGTAAACGGGGAGCAAATCGGAGCTCAAACGAAGAATCTGGACCCTGTCGAAGTTTACGGAAAAAAGGCACAAAATATACAGGTGTCCGGCTAACCTGTCCGGCCCATTGACCCATACATGTTGTAACCTGACCGGCAAACTGGTGCAAACGCTGAGCCAGACATGACTAAAATCTCACCAGTCGAAGCTTTAACGTGTCCGGATGACGTGTCTGACCCTGTGACCCGGACGCGCTCAGAAGGACAAAAATATTTATGACCACGGGTACAACACGGAGATTTGATACATATACGCGTCCAACCAGGCTGTCCGGCTAACTGATCCGGACGTAGATCCGGACGTCTCACAAACGACAGAATCTCGCCTGACAACTCTATCTCTTGTCCGGATAACTGACTCGGACGGGTGAGCCGGACGCATGCATTTTAGATCCAAAATTTCTATTTTAAAGAGGCGTTCGCAGGCATTTGAGGACATTTAGAATTGAGAATTGAAATTGAGAGCCACGACCTAGTTCCTCCTCTGCAGCCGTGCAACCAAGTTTCAACCAAGGAGAATTTTTGAATCAATTTCTTCACTTTGTTCAACGCTACAACTAGCAAATCTTCGGATCCAACATAGAGATGATTTCTACTCCTTCTCTAATTATTTCCTCTTTTGATATGCTCGGCTAAGGGATTAAACTCCGGGGAATGGCGGTTGTAAATAGTTAGGTTTTGTAGAATTAATATTAGTTGATTTGGGATCTATCAGCGGTTTGTTTCTGATTATAAATATTGTTTGCGCTATCAATAAAACTTGCTATTTTATTTTTAGCTTTGCAAAAGTTGTCGAGATCTGATCCGTGATTGATAGCTAGGTCGTTATAATCTTTTAATCTGTGGAGAGCTTTATCTGATTGATCCTGATGCAATTAAAATTCATATGCTTAATCCCTCTGCGTTAGTAGTGATAGGTTTATGATTTAATCTGTTGCGTTCTACACAGTGGAGTTCTAATTGGCTAGGATTTAGTCTTTTAGAAACTTACTAGAATTAGCCGAACCATAATCCCCAATCAACTGGTAATAGAATTGCATGACTTAACAAGGAAAGACCACCTGAACCCGGAGTTCCGCTTTCATTATATTTTTATCAGTCAGTCTTTGCTTGTTCTTAATTTTATTTGATCAACAACTTCCCCCGATTTACAGCTTTTGCTAGGATTAGATTTGCTTTCTTAGTCCCCTGGTTCGATACCCCGGTTGCTCATATTACTTTACTGCTACGACCATGAATTATTTTGCAACCCGTAGGTTTATTTTATTTATTAACTTCTAGGATTAATTTCGTAGTTTTTAATATATCAAAAAGACCGTTTGCAAATTGGCGCCATTGTCGGGGACTAGATTTCTATCTAGTCCTTAGCCTTGGTTGTTAGTTTAATTTATTTTTGTTTATTGTTTTATTTTACTTTGTTTTCTTTTGGTTTATTTTATTTTATCTTTTAGCTTAATTTTATTTCTGTTTATTTCGTTATTTTTCATATATTACTTTTCTATCATATATTTTATTTAGTTTTAATCCTCTTTAGTTTGTGTTGTTTCTTTTTGTGACCTTTTGCAGGTAGTTGAGGGTAAATACCCGTTCTCGGTCGGACACTTACATCGATTTAGATAAGGTTCTAGACCCAGAGATCGAGCGTACCTTTCAGCAAGCCAGACACTAACAAAGGTTTCAAAGACAATTATAAATGGCGACTCCAGCAGATGGTGCACAGGCGATGAGGAAGTTCAATCGACCTGAAGCTGTACCTAGAAGTAGTCCGGTAGTCCTTCCTGTGCTCACACCTGCACTTACAGAGGAGTGGAAGGACCTGAAGCCTTTCCACTAGTCCAAGGTTGTTCGAGAGCTACCTCGAGGCACATTCGATGGAACTAATCCCGATGACACTCTGGATCATGTAATTCGCTTACTTATTCACATTGATCAGACCAGGTGTTCTGAAGGTTTGTTAGAGTTTATTCGATTGAGTCTCTTTCCTAATACCCTATCTGGTGAGGCTGTTAATTGGTATTGTCATCTTCCTTCTGGTATTATCTCGACATGGGAGCAGATGACAACCAGGTTCTACGATAAATATTATCCTATTTCTCGAACTATTGACTTGGTAGCCGCTTTGCTTGCTTTTAAACATACAGGATCTGAGACGGTATGTGAGACATGGGATAGATTTAAGGAGATGCTTCGCCAGTGTCCACACCATGGCCAAGACATGACCTGCATAGCCATGACGTTCTTTCACGGGCTCCACCATATACACAAGGCTGAGGTGCGATCTGCTCTAGGTGGTGACATCCTCAACAGATCTGGCACCAACTTCATGGCAGCCATGTAGACTTATATTGATGAGGTACGCCAGTAGGGATCAGAAGTTGGCCGGTCTATGACTGTTCCTGTTGGAGTAAAGGGTGTGCAGAACCTCGATCCTTGGATGGCACACATGGAGGAGACTTAGGCACAACAAACTACTCTGGTAAGTTCTCTGGTTAAAAGATTTGATGATTTTATGATTAACCAGCAACCAGTGCAGCAGGTGAAAAGGATAGCTACCAGCTCAACAGATCCACTTTGTTGTCAATGTGGGGGCGCTCATGCTTTTGAGATGTGTCCACTGAAAAGGTAAGAAAGTTCCTTTCCCTTGATTCCTCTACCTATCCTATGGTTTTACCTGGTTCCTGACACAGAGTAGACTTTGAGAGAGAAGACTTTGTAAAAAGAGTGCTCAGATTGTATTGATATCTCAAGCGTGTCGTGCTTTACGGGGGTGTGCCCCTATTTATAATGTTTATATTGCTAGATCAGAGGTTGCCAGTCTGTCACCCTCTTCTTATTGCCAGGCTGGCAACCGTACATAAATGAAATGTCTAATTGCCTACTGGCCGGAACATGTTCCGGCCTAGCAATATTTCTCATCCTAGCCTACCTTATCCGGTCACAGGCGACCGGATGCTTTATTCAATCTTTCCTTTACACTTTTCCCTCTTCATCAGTCCCACAAGTTCTACTTTTGATTCCCTAATGCAGAAAGTAGAACTTTCCTCTTTTTGTACATTTTTAGAAAAAATTTGACGTTTGCATTTGTTTGTCTTTAAGGTTTCTGGACTGCCCTTCCTGAAAGTCTTCCGGTTGGCCCTGATGCTCTTCCGCCCTTCTTTTTCCGGCCATCTCTCCCTAGTCCCACAAGTTCTCTTTTTCTTTTCCTTTAAAAAAGAAAAAGAACTTGCCACCTCGTACCGATTTTTCGGCTCGTGCCAAGCTCGTGCTTGCGCCTTTTCGATGTAGAATATGCGGAGCCTATTTCGTGTCAGTGCCCTATCTTAGGAAGGTACATAGTCCCTACTTTTCCCTGCAAAAAAGGGTGGTGGGTCTTTATAGCATATATTCTTATTTTAATTACCTGGGCGAGAACCGTTTTTCTTCAAAACCCTAGGCTTTTGGTAATTTTTCGGATACTTTCTCTCTCCTTCGTTTGCTCCAGACTCTGTTGCTCTCTTTCTCGCGCTTTCACTTTCGAACCCTTCCACCATCCTCCTCGGTTTTACCAGCTCCAATGGCTTCCTCCAGTTCGAAGAAGAACAAGGCAGCAGCAAATTTCGTTCCTGCTAAAGAGCACTACTAGAAAATACGAATTTACCCACGGAAAATTACCCACGGGACATAAACCGTAGGTAATACCCACGGTTTACCTACAACCTACCAACGGACCAGTGAAGGTAGCATTTCCCAACAGAATACCTACGACTTACCCACGGAATAATATACCCACGGACTATTCCGTAGGTAACAGGCGTGGGCAGATACGCGGGGAGACGCTGCCAAGTAGCGTGAAAAATACCCACGAGCACGTTCCGTGGGTAACATGGCGGCAAAAACTACCTACGGAATATCCCGTAGGTATAAAATTTCAAAACGGCTGTGTTTATTACCGGTAGCCGGCTGTGTATGTAGCCACTTTTACCCACGGAAATATCCGTAGGTATTTACCCACGGACTATTCCCGTAGGTAAATCGTTTAAAAACGACCGCGTTTTATACCTTGGAATATGCTGCGCGAAGGCTACTTTTACCCACGGAGTTTTCCGTAGGTATATACTACGGACTTTTCCGTAGTTAAATTATCAAAACGACTGCGTTTTAAATCCGGTAATATGCTGTGTATATAGGCCACTTTTACCCACGGAGTTTGCCGTAGGTATATACCACGGACTATCCGTAGGTAAAGTTTATCAAAACGACTGCGTTAGTAACGAATATGCTGCCGATTTAGGCCACTTTTACCCACGGAAAGTCCCGTAGGTATTTACCCACGGACTATTCCCGTAGGTAAATAGTTTAAAAACGACCGCGTTTTATACCTTGGAATATGCTGCGCATGAAGGCTACTTTTACCCACGGAGTTTTCCGTAGGTATATACCTACGGACTTTTCCCGTAGTTAAATTTATCAAAACGACTGCGTTAAAATCCGGTAATATGCTGTGTATAAGGCCACTTTTACCCACGGAGTTTGCCGTAGTATACCCACGGACCTATCCTGTAGGTAAAGTTATCAAAACGACTGCGTTTAGTAACCGATAATATGTCCGATTTAGGCCACTTTACCCACGGAAAGTCCCGTAGGTATTACCCACGGACTATTCCCGTAGGTAAATAGTTTAAAAACGACCGCGTTTTATACCTTGGAATATGCTGCGCATGAAGGCCACTTTTACCCACGGAGTTTTCGTAGGTATATACCTACGGACTTTTCCCGTAGTTAAATTTATCAAAGACTGCGTTTTAAATCCGGTAATATGCGGTGTATATAGGCCACTTTTCCCACGGAGTTTTCCGTAGGTATATACCACGGACCTGTCCGTAGGTAAAGTTTATCAAAACGACTGCGTTTAGTAACCGATAATATGCTGCCGATTTAGGCCACTTTTACCACGGAATTTTCCGTAGGTATTACCCACGGACTATTCCCGTAGGGAAATATTATCAAAACGACTGCGTTTTATAACCGGTAATATGCTGCCCATGCCACTTTTACCCACGGAATTCTTTGTAGGTATTTACCCACGGACTTGTCCCGTAGGTAACTTTTTTTCAAAACGACTGCGTTTCATAACGGTAATATGCTGCGTCAGTATGCCACTTTACCCACGGAAATTACCGTAGGTATTTACCCACGGATTTTTCGTAGGTAAATATTTTTAAAACGGCAGCGTTTTGTGTCTTGATACTATGTTTATGAAGCAAATTTCTACTCACTTCTGCGATTTCGATTCATACTCCCGTTGCTCCCCGTTGCTCCCGCTGCGAAATCCAGCTTCTTCATTCCCCTTCCATGCTCTTCTTCCTCAAACTTTGACTCCCGCAAATCTGGTCCTCGCCATACTCACTGCAAATATAATCCTCAAACTCACTTTAAACTAAATTCCGCTGCTCCCCAACCTCCTCTTCAAACGAATCAGTTTTCCCGCGCTACATTGTTCGTTCGCTCTCAAATCCGGTGAGTTCGACTGCTCCCTAGACTGAAGACCTGCTCTCTTCTTCGTCTCTGAAGAAGCAACTGTGTCGCCTCAAAGATTATGCTGGGTCTCGTGTGTGTAGCCTGAAGAAGGGAAGAAGTAAGTCATTTTCCCACTCTTGCGCTTCACATATTTTTTTCTTCTCTTCCGGTAGCTACAACCCTAGAGCGAGAGATAGGTTTTGGAGTGTATCCGCTGAGTTTCTTTTCTTTGTTTAGATTAGAGCCCTAAATATGTAAGTTTGAATGTTTTGCTGTTAATTACGAAGAATTTATGCCATTTAATCTTGGAAAAACCACATTACCAAAAAAAAAAGCATATGAAAGCCTTGTTTCTCGGGTGATGGTGTGACTTGAAGTATGTTAAAAATAGCAAAATACGTTAACCCTACCTTCAGTCATAATAAATTAAGAAGCCTGAATTTTGCATTGCAAAATTCCCACGTTAGTAAGCTAGTTTAGAATAGCAGAACAAAAATTCGTATGTGAGTTCTGAAACATTTTAGAAAAGAAATCAAGAAGAAGCCTACTATTAAATTGAAGGAGAAGAGCCTACGTAACTTTGAATGGTTGTTCTACACATAGCAATACCACATTGTAAAAACTGTGACGATGTACATGATGTAAAGTGTAAAAAAATGCAATAGTTACAACAAAATGACAGTTCAATATACCATCACGAACTGCTATTAAAATACTGTCTTTTTTGGTTGTTATTAGCATGGTATAATACGGATTACAAGCCTATTCCCCCAGGGCGTTCGTCTCTCTTACCTAAAATCTGTCACACCCTTCTCAGCTGATCGAGAGCCCTTTCCATCTTCTCTGGATACCTCTTCACTTCTTTCTTACCTAAAAAACGTCGAAGTCCCTGTGGGCACCCGCATCCACCTTCCTTCCTCTGATTCCCACCCCCACGACGATTTCGGTCTTGGGTATGCTGTTTACGCGGATTTTTTCCCTCGCGGCCTGACCGTGCCTCCTCACCCATTCGTTCCGGGCTTCTTAATTCGCCGTTGCTGCGTACTTGCCCACTTACACCCAAAAGCAATTTCGTCATTCACGCTTATGTGCTCCTTTGCGAGGAGAACCAAATTCGGGCGGAGGCGACTGAGTTTGCCCAATTTTTCTCCACAAGGGATGATCCCGACAGTTTGACTATCAAGGCGAAGGCTGGATTCTCTCTTTTCGACTATAAGAAGGCGTCTTCCGGATGGAACTCCCGATGGTTCATCATTACCCCGCCACCCGACCGGTTCTTGGGAGTCCCTTACTGTTCTTCGATCCAGAAAAGCTAATTTAGTTGTCCCCCTTCCCCTGCAAAGGATATGCCTATCTCGAGGATTCTGAAGGCGTTGGGTAGTCAACAGCTGACGGTTTCTCAATTCTTTACCCAGGTGCGCCTGGATTCACCGAAAAAATATCACAGTAAGTTTTACTCCGCTTATTCTTAATGCGGTCTTTTACCTTTCCTTACCGTTTGTTGCTTATCTTTCGCGTTGTTTTTGGTAGATTTCTTTTGTAGAGGAGATAAAGTGGGGCCCTTTAATAGTTGGAATTTTGTCAATTTCAAAATTGGTGATGAACGAGTTGATTACTATGCGTCTGTTGATGCGGCCATTGATGCGGCTGAGAAACTCCTCGGGGATGCCTCTGTTTCCAAGAAAAGACAGAGAGGTGACAGCGACAAAGATCAATCCGGAAGGAAGAAGAACTAGATCATCGAGTCCCCAATTCGATCGAGCAATGATTTACCAGGTACTTGGCACGTGAGTCCATGGTCTGGACGTCACGTCTTTCTTCCTCTCACTCCTGGTTTAGGTCTGGATTCTAACTCTCGTCTAGGACAGGAGTCTAGCCATCCGACTCCTATTTGTGATTTATTTCCTGACTTGCCAGGGTACTTTTCTTCTGGTCTGGCGCAAGGCATCGCTCTAGAAGAGACAGACTTACGTATTGATCTTTCGGCTGAAGAAAGTTCTTTTCTTTTGACTTTCCTTTTGCGTATTCTTTGATGATTCTTCCTATTTCATGCTCTCAAGGTGCTCCCATAGTTGTGCCCGACAATGAAGTTGTATCCGGTCCTGCCCCCCGTGCTGCTGCTATACCAACTTCCAATACTTAGAAACTCCGGAAGAAAACTGTATTGTAACCGAAGGTCATTTTATCAGAAATATCTAAAGATAAAAAGGAAAGCGGGGCTCCTGGCGCCTCAATTTCATGCGATGTTTCCGGAGCCAAGGAATCGGTGTACGAAAGGGTGAGGGAATATCGGGCAGTCCCTGAAAACCCAGAACTCCGAAGCAAGCAAAGAGAGGACATTGCCGCCTCCTCCTCCTCTCCACCCCCTCCTGTTCAGGGAAATTTTCCAATCCCTCGCAGAAGGGGGGATGGTTCTACCGCCTTGGAAAACCCTTACCTAGGATTTCCTTGGATACCGCTCGATATTTTGACGCATGGAAGGAAGCAATAAAGTTGTCTGATCATCCGGACGGGATCTTTGCGCCACCATTCATCACTACTGCCATCAAAGAGAAGACGAGGATCGGGAGCGGAGGAGCTGATGCTATCATGCGTCACTCTCTCCCCTTGGGGGAGGTTTTTGACCTCATGTGGCAGGGTATTTTCAGGGTTTGTGTGAGCTTTTACCCGTACTTTTACATGTTATTTTAGTGCTCCTTTAACCTTTTATACCTTGCATTTTTTTAGGTAATGTCGATGGCCCAAAGCGCCGAAGTTCAGACTCGAGACCTCCAATCTGACCTACGATATGAGATGAGTCGGGCTAACAACATTGTGGCAGAGCTGAGGCAAACCCATTCTTCTCATGACACCTATATCAACCAAGTTCACTATGAGATTGACAACAAGGTGAAGGAAAGGACGGATACTTTGAACAAGGAATTGCGGTCATCTCGTCATGAGTGTGTTTGTCTGCGCGATGAGTACGAGTTGAAGTTAAAGAACCTACGAGAAGAGATGTTTTCCCTGAAGAACTAGAACCTTCAAATGGATGGCATCTTGAAACAGGTATGCTGCAGCCCTTCCGGTGAAAAGGATGCCTGGACGCAAGTGCAAGGTTTTTCTTACTTGGAAGTTTTTTTACGGTAGGTACAAGCTGCTCATAAAAAAGAGGTGAACTCTCTTGCTACTGACAAGGTTTATCTGTCTGACCTGAAGGTTGCCCTTGAGAAAGAGGTTGAGACCCTTGAAGCTGATAAAAAGAATTTGGCCAAGCAAAATGAGGCTTTGGTGGAAGACAAAGCCAAGCTCATTCACGAGCTTACCAACCTAACCGAAGAAAGAGACGCTCTGGAGGAGCAGACTCAGGCTGCTTTTGAGCAAGAGAAACAGGCTCTGGTTCACGATCGAACCACCTTAGTGGAGGAAAACATGGTCCTTTCTTCCGGTAAGGTTGCCCTTGCGGCCGAGAAAGCTGATCTGGAAGAGAAGGTGAAGACTTTGGAGGGAACCGTGGCCTTCCTCCAATCTGAAAATGCTAAGCTTCCGGCCAAGAGTGAGTTTTTTTTTTAACTGTTCCTTTACCGGTTGTCTTCCCTCTTTATGTCCTATCCTTACAGATAACTTATTTCTTTCTTTCTCTTTTGATCAGGCCCTGAAAACCTTTTAAAGCATGTTGAGAAGCTCAGCAACCATATTGATAAGCTAAACTAGGAGCTTTCTACCATGAGTTCTCATTGTGATCGCTATCGAGTCCAGGTTTTATAGCTTGAGGGGGAAGTCGCCAAGCATGTGGCCTATGCTCGATAGAGCCAAGAGGAGCTGAAGAAGCAGGGTACCATCATCACCTGCCTGAAGGAAAATTTCGGTTCTCAGAGCCGGAAGATTACTAACGTCTATCGTCAGATCATTTCGAGGCACTTCTTGAAGAAAGGAGAAGTTCTGGATGATGACTTGTATGGTGAGTTGGAGATCGATAAAGTTGCTCAAAAAAGAAACTTCTTTGAACATTTTGAGAGATTCGGCCGCCTTCCTGGTGAAACGTGTTTCGGGCCTGGTCAGGCTCCTGATAGCGGCATGCTCCAGGGAGCCGTATGCCCTCACCAGGTCGTCGAAAGATCCAAATCTCAGGAGAGCGTATCCAACCCAGTTGAAGGATCAGTCACAAAAAAGCTTATATATTTTCTTTATGTATCCTTCATTTGGCTTAATCCGGAGCGACCGGATTTCCAAACGTTTTGCATACACCTTTTGTTATAAAAAAGGGGCCTTTTATGCGTTTTATTTGGTTTTTTTCTTAGGAATGCTTAGGAAACATTCGGCCCATATTATTCTTTCAAGGCATGAAAGCCTGTGGGCACTCTGGCCAGATGTTGCATTTCAAGGCATGATAGTCTGTAGGCACACTCGCCGGATGTTTCATTTCAAGGCATGATAGCCTGTAGGCACACTGGTCGGATGCTGCATTTCGAAGCATGTAGGCACACTGGCCAGATGTTGTACTTCAAGGCCTGATAGCCTGTAGGCACACTGGCTGGATGTTGCATTTCAAGGCATGGTAGCCTGTAGGCACACTGGCCGGATGTTGCATTTCAAGGCACGATAGCCTGTAGGCACACTGGCCGGATGTTGCATTTCGAGGCATGATAGCCTGTAGGCACACTGGCCGGATGTTGTATTTCCAGGCATGATAGCCTATAGGCACACTGGCTGGATGTTGCATTTCGAGGCATGATAGCCTGTAAGCACACTGGCCGGATGTTGCATTTCAAGGTATGATAGCCTGTAGGCACACTGGCCGGATGTTTAATGAAATTTTTTTTTTCAAAAAATACCTCATTTTATTGATTTTATATAGAAATGCTTTTACAAATTAAACTTTTTTAAACATTCAGCATGCCAAGAGTGAGGCAGCTCGTATCCTTCATTGTTTTTCAGGCGGTATGAGGCTCGCCCAGTTCGTTGTTGTATTATAAATGGTCCTCCCACTGGGGCTCTAATTTCTTTGGCTATTTTACCTCCCGAAGGACTAGCTCGCCTGGAAAAAAATGTCTTTCTCTTGCCTTTTGGTTAAAGTATCTCTCAACCTTTGCCTTATCTTTTTCCATCCTGATATGTGCCATGATCCTAGTTTCTTCAAGCAAGTCAAGGCTATCTTTTATCCCTTCATTGTTATTCTCCTCATCATAGGATTCCCACTTAATTGATGGGACTATAATCTCAGTCGGAACAATTGCCTCTAGACCATAAGTCAGCCTGTAGGGAGTTTCTCCAGTAGGTCCTTTTTCAGTTGTTCTGTTGGACCAGAGAACCTGAGGCAGCAATTCCGCCCATCCTCCCTTTTTATTGTCCAACTTCCTTTTAATAGCTTTGACGATCTGTCCATTCATATTTTCCACCTGACCGTTCGCCTGTGGATGAGCGACCGATGCGAATCTTAGATCAATCTTCCATTCTTCACAGAATGTCCGGAAGCTATTGCAATTGAATTGGGCTCCATTACCCGTTATTATTACTTTCGGGATTCTGAATCTGTAAACCACATACTTCCAAATAAAGTCTTGTGATTTTCTCCCCGTAATAGATATTGTTGGCATCGCTTCTACCCACTTGGTGAAGTAATCTATAGCCACATAGATGAATTTGTACCTTCTGGGAGATGCTTCCTGGAAAGGTCCAACAATATCCAACCCCCACATGGCAAACGGTATCGGGGATAGTATGGCCTTTTGCATGGCTGGGGGATTATGTATTTTGTGCCCGTGTTCCTGACATTTGACACATTTTTGTATGTATTCCTTAGAATGTTCCCTCATTTTCTGCCAATAGTACCCTAGCCTTAGGATTTTGTGAACTATTGCCCTTTCCCCCTGATGGTTTCCACAGGTTCCTTCATGTAGCTCTTCCATGAGCCTTGTTCCTTCTTCTATAGTGACACACTTATGTGCCGGCCTTGCGAATGACCTTTTGTAGAGCTATCCCTTTTCTAGGAAAAAAGATGCGACCCTTCATTTTGTTCTTGTCACCTCTTTTTCATCTTGCGGCGAGCTTCCGTTTCGTATATACTCAACAATAGGCGCCATCCAAGATCCAGTTGCCGCGTCCGATTCAATGGTGCATACTCGGACTTCTTCCAAACTTGAGTTAGTTTTTATCTCCATCCACACTTTATCTCCAAACTTCGTCCGATTCAATGGCCAATGCATCAGCTTCTACGTTTTCCACTCGTGGATGATGCCTTAACTCGGATTTCTGAAAGTTTGCCTTCATTTCTTGGACTTTGGTCAAGTATTTCCAGAGTTTCCCCTCTTTGACCTCATAAATGTTATCATTCTGACGTGCTACCAACATTGAGTCTGAGTATATTTCCAACTCTACACATCGAGTAAAGTAATAAGCTTTACTTTCCTCCCTTTTCGGATGTACGTGAAAAGTTTATAAGAATTTTCATAGAAATTAATATTATTATTATAAGAAAAACCTATTGCCCCTAAGGCAGTGGCGATTTCCAAACCCTGAATGAGAGCCTCATACTCTACTTTATTTTTTGTTACCTCAAACTCCAGCCAGAACGCAAAATTGAGAATTCTCCCATCCGGGGTTTGGACCACTATTCCGGCCCCAGCCCCAGTCTTGCATCGGGCCCCATCAACTAGGATGACATGTGGGGTTGTAGGCTCTCTTTGTTCTTGGGCAAAGGTTGTTTCAGTTATGAAGTATGCCAAGACCTGTGCTTTTATAGCTGTTGGAGGAAGGAAAAGGATTTCGTACTGGGTGAGTTCGACAGTCCAACTCACCATCCGCCCAGACGCATTAGGATTATTTGCTATTTGCTTTAGCAGCCAATTTGTTCTAACAAATATTCGGTGTGACTGAAAATAAGGCCGGAGCTTTCGAGATGCGACAACTAATGTGAACAAGAATTTTCAATGTTGGTATACCGGCTATCTACTGGGGTTAGAATTTTGCCAGTATAATACACTGGTATTTCTTTTTTCTCTTCCTCCATTATTAGCACGGCTGCCACCGCCCAATCCGTGGCAGATAGATAGAGGTACAAGTCCTGACCAGGTGCGGGAACACCTAATTTAGGCAATTCTTTGAGCATTTCCTTGATCCTTTCAAAGGCCTCCATACACTCTTGGTTCGACCAAAATTTCCTGTTTTTCCTTAGAACATTGAAGAATGGTATTGAGTTTTCTTGGAGCTTCGAGTAGAATCTTCCCAAGGCCGTGAGTCTTCCGTTCAACGCTTGCACATCTTTAATGTTTGTTGGTTGCAACAGATCGAGGATGGCCTGGGTTTTTTCAAGATCTACCTCGATCCCCCTCTGCCCGACGATGAAGCCCAAGAACTTTCCTTTTGTTACCCCCAAAAACACATTTTTCCGGATTTAGCTTGATTTGCTATTTGTCTAGGGTGTCAAAGGTTTCTTCCAGATCTTTCATGTGTTGTGAAAAGGGAGAAAATCGGATTCTAGAGAGGGTTAACAACAAAAGGGAGTAATAACAGAGAAAGGGAAGAGTTCTGAAAGTTCCCACCCTCCTTTTATTCCAAGGGAGTGATCCCCTATTTATAGTGTTTCTCATGGGCTATCTGGCCTATCATGTCGTGCCAACCTGGCACGTAAATATCTTGGTAAGCCTACAAAATATCTCGTAAATATCCTATTCTAACTTCCCTACTTTTACTAATCGCGTCCAAATTATACTCTTAGCGACCGGTCACAAGCGACCGATCGTTACTTATACTATGTCTGGTATTTCTAGTGACCGGTCACAGGCGACCGGTCGCTGCCCGCACTTCGTTTGGAGTCTTTTGCGGCCGGTCAAGAATGCCCGGTCACGGCTGGTATCTTGCCTTAGGCACCCGGTTGGAGTGACCGGGCGCTCCTTTGTGCTTTCTTCCTACCATCCGTCCGGTCGAACTGGCCCGGTCGCTGCGAGCTCTTCTTTCCTCCTTCGTTCTGCTGGTTCCTGCTTCTTCTGAGGCTTCTGGGCATATTTTCCCCTCTTCATCAGTCCCACAAGTTCTACTTTTTGGCACATAAAAAAGTGGAACTTACAAAAAAGAAGATAAAAATTTACATGCTTTCTACCTTTCCCTTCTCCTATCTCCTAGTCCCACAAGTTCTTTTTCTTTAGCTTTTACAAAGAAAAATGAACTTACAAAAAGGTTGGTACAATCAAAAGTCCCACAAGTGTCTTTCTTCTGAATCTGACAAATTGGAAATTCTGGGACATTAATCTTTGAGATAATATATCTTGATGGGTGGATCCAACAATATCTTGATGGATGAATCCCCTGATGTTCTAGTATATAATATTTAAGAAGGCCGAAATCCAGAAATCCAGAAGTCCGGAATAAGATCTTCGTAAAGAAGACCAATGGTTCTGATAATAAGAACCATTCCCTTTTTGAAGGGTAAAATAATATAATGATCCAATCCTTGCTCATACTAGCCAAAGGATGATAATTCCCTTAAAGGGAGAATAAAGATATCATATTTTACCATCTTTGCTTATGCTAGCCAAAGAATGGTACTTCCTTTTAATATACATTTCTCATCTTTGCTTAAGTAGCCAAAGAATGGTACTTATGATCATACCCTTCTAAAGTGTTTCTTTTAGAAGGTATTGGATCGAGATACAGTGTGGCGTCCCACACCTAATAATTTACCCATTACAGGCGAATTTACCCATTACAGGCGACCAGAGCTCCTGATGGATCCAGAGATGGGTTTTGTTTTTGGTTGGCACATTCTTGACGGCCTAAGGTGGCTCTATGGCCGGGTTTCTTTTCAACCCAAGGTGGCTCTATGGCCGGGTTTCATTTCAACCCAAGGTGTTACTTTTTTCCATAGGGCCTATGAAAACGCCATGGACCAGAGGGCCTATGAGAGTGCCATGGATTTTCGTCTTCTATGAGACGACCAGAGGGCCAGTGAAAGCGCCATAGATTTTGATAATACTTTTGAATTTTTCCCTTGGTGAAGATATTATCGCCTAGGAGGTCCTATGCCAGCAAGCATTTTGTTGAGAAGTGTTATTCGTCCATGACTTCGAGGCTTGTCTGATGCTCCTCTGCCCAGTAGCTTAAATGCTTTCTAAAGGTTGGCCAGCAGAAAATAGATACTCATCCTTTTTCTGTTTAATTGCTTCTGCTATCTGTAAGAAAGTGATCTCAGCAGCTTGGTTCTAGCTTTCATAACTTCCTTAAGGTGCTCGTCCTACAACCCTCTGATCTTAGGTTCGATTCTTGGCATGATTAGAAAGCATTTCCTTATCCCCATCAGCATCTAAAACAGTAGGAGTTTTTTTCAAGTAGCTGTTCTGGAATTGGCCGTGAGTGAAGGTGGTCTGAAAAAAATTCCTCCCAGGCCTGAGCTGGGGATTTCCCGGCCTTCGGCATCTCCCGGTCTTTGGTGAAGTAGCTCTTCGGCCGGGTCAGAACTAGGATTTGACGATCGATCATGTAATCCTTCTCCCCTTTTGACACCTTAGTAGAGAGTTTGCTCTTCTGCCTGATTTGTAATGAATTGACTACGGTCTTGCGGTAGATGACACAGAATTTTCACCTTTCTGCCCACAACTGTAACAGCTTCAAAAAAAATTGCTTGTCTCTGAATCCTTGATTCGTCTATAATCCTTAGGTAGTCGTTATCCCTTCACTGATGGCTTCTTTTTTTTTGTAACGCTTGGTTTTGATTGCCGTAACCTTGCTCTTTTGCGGGTAGTGGTAATAGTAGCAGAGGTTTGCATTATGTCGGTTTTGTCTGTCCATCAGAAGATTTGTACAAGGTTAACTTCAAATCCAATCAGCATCAGGTACAACATCTTAATAATTGTAGGTTAATACCTATGAGAATATAACTAATCAATGTTGAACAAACGAGTTGCGAGTATTATGAAAATTTTGTTAGGCTATATCAGTATGGGCATGATTATTTATAAGTGCAGAAAACAACAAATACATTAAGCCAACAGACACAACATAGCCCCTATTGTATTTAAATGCAAGATTACTGCAAGCTAAAGCAGGGAACACTAGCAAGCAATTTATGCCTCAGTATGACACTATTTTCTTAGCCCAGATCAAATATTACTAGAACTAAACATAACTCGAATTCTATCAGAACCAGACATAACTAGTATTTTGCTGCTTAAAAATATATGTACATGTCTGGTATACTACTTGCGAAGATAAAATAGAGCAAGAGTTAATTTAATCAGAGACAGATACGGAAGCATTTATGTAACAGGACACAAGTGGAGAAATTACTGTAGAACAACGATCAAAATCTTATTAAGTGATGAGACCGTGGGTTTAGGGCCTTTGGGCTGAAAGGTAGTTAGGGCCAATAGACAGCAAGAAATATTTAGGCTAGGGGGTAATTTGGGAATTAACTGGTGTTGCCCCTTGCCCAAGGCATTTGCCTCCTGCTATTGTCTATTTAAGGAAACTGATGACTAGGCTGTAACCATCGAATTGTATTCCTCTTTTGGCCACTCTAGTGGATAGGCGGGTTTTCCCGATTTAGGCAGAGCCTTGCTCTGATTTCGGCAGGATTTATTCCTGATTCAACCTTCACCATCTCACCCTCTTCCTTGTCCATTCATTTCTATATTTCACTTGTAAGTTCATGAGCTTTGCTCTCTATTTCTCTCAATATACAGTAGTATAAAAGGTTGGGTTCTTGCTGTGGGCTCTCATATATCTGGGTTTCTATCAATTGGTATCAGAGCCTAGATCTTGTTAAGTGGGGTTGGAAATGGCGTTGAATTATCAGGAGCTTAGAGAAGTTTTCCTAAAGTTGGAGAGAAGAGTGAGAGAGCTCCAGGAGCTCACTGCACGCTGGAAATCCAAAGGGATTATTGTGGCAACATCAGCAGTTGAAGCTAGGCCAGGGGAGACTGATGATAGGGACATGAGGAAGGAATCCAAGAAGCTTACGGGCGCTATGAATGGCCAGAGGCTGAACTTGATGATAGAAGGAACAGAGGTACCTACAGGCCCATACCGGGAAAAGGAAACTAATGAGAGGGTAGCTCCATTCACCAATAGCGACCAAGGATTGACAAGAAGAGGAAAAAGAATGAAGATATTGACAAAGGTGAGACCAGTTCAAAATAAAGCATCAACTCAGAGAAACTGGGAAAAACAGAACAGGCAGAAAAAGAGGTACGTTCGACCCACTTCTCTGATTAAGAAAATTGTGGAATCAAGGAAGTATAGGGGGCTGGTCGATCAGAAAGGAGATGCTAACTCAGAAAAGAGGTTTCGGCAGAATAAAATCAATCAGAAGAAGAGAAAAAAGAGAAGAAGGAGGAAGAAAAGGAAAAAGAAAACAAAGAAGAATGGATACCTATGGCAACTGGTGAGGCGGCGGCAGAGGAGGTGTGCAAAAGCTCGATCAGGGTTGTTTGTTTTTTCTCACGTGAAGGAAGAAGTAAGTGGGCCAGACAAGTTAATATTATTTAATTGGGCAGCAGGTGGAAAAGTCAGTGAAGACTATTTAAAAGCAATTGGGCCTATTCACTTATTAAGAATACGGTGGCCCACATCTTTTCACTTGGAAGGTGGGTCTATTAAAATTACAAACACAGATTTGCAGCCCCACCTAGGATGAAATATTGCTTATATTACCGATGGGGTCATGGTTGTTGGCTCTGTGCGGCACCGGAAATACCAACAGGTAAGGATGCCAAATTCCCCAGCATCTTCCCCAGCCACCATACCCTTTCCTGTCCCGGAGAATTCTGCTCCCAAGTGGTGGAAACCTTTCATATGGCGGAAGCTCTTCAACTACTCAGACAGACATATCTTTAGGAAAGGATGTATTTGGTGGTGTGGTCCTCCATCCCAGATCTCATAACCAGCAGAACAATAATGATAACTTGGACGTCGTTGGACCCAGATTTTTTTTTTTAATTTTTTTTACTTAACAATCACCATGCCACCACCACCTTGAGGACAAGGTGGCTGCCTACTGGGGAGGGAAGACACCACTCTCATGGCGCTACAACCAGACAGGAGTTCATTGAGATCCGACATTCATGGTATCAACAGTGTGGAGGCAGCATCTTCAACACCATCATAACTTTATTTAATTCACCACCTTGAGGACAAGGTGGCTGTTAACCGGGGAAGAATGATGAGACCGTGGGTTTAGGGCCTTTGGGCTGAAAGGTAGTTAGGGCCAATAGACAGCAAGAAATATTTAAGGTAGGGGGTAATTTGGGAATTAACTGGTGTTGCCCCTTGCCCAAGGCATTTGCCTCCTGCTGTTGTCTATTTAAGGAAACTGATGACTAGGCTGTAACCATCGAATTATATTCCTCTTTTGGCCACTCTAGTGGATAGGTGGGTTTTCCCGATTTAGGCAGAGCCTTGCTCTGATTTTGGCAGGATTTATTCCTGATTCTACCTTCACTATCTCACCCTCTTCCTTGTCCATTCATTTCTATATTTCACTTGTAAGTTCATGAGCTTTGCTCTCTGTTTCTCTCAATATACAGTAGTATAAAAGGTTGGGTTCTTGCTGTGGGCTCTCATATATATCTGGGTTTCTATCATTAAGTGGCTGCTGTAATTTCCAAATACGGATGCATGGCATCAATGTTCTACAGGCCAGTCAATTCCAAGTAAGGAAGCACTTTTGACAACAGGAACCGACACAGCAAATGAACCATATCATTTCAAGCAGATTTTTACCGTGATTTGATATACAAACTATGAAATTAATCTGCAATGCCAATATCCTTTAAACAAGCAGTTTCAGGAGCTTAATTTGAGTTGACAGAAGTATAGTGTATTAACAGCTACAGTCCATACATAATTTAGAAGTAATGAGCAATGTTTACAGATCACAATCTCATAATATGTTCACAATCGAAAACTGATAGAGGAAGAGGCATCAAAACTAGTTTAAAAACCATACAACAAACTGAGGCCGAGTTATTTATAATGAGGACAGAAAACTTATCAAGCAGCAGCTGATCATTAATACATCACCTAGACAGTGCAGCAGCTTATTATTTAAACAACTAAAAATAGCCCAACAGAAGACAATTCAGAGGATTTTATAATGCTACTGTAATAAGAGATAGGCAAAACAGCATGTTTCAGCATCACGAATTTTTTTTAAAGTATGCACAGATAGTAGCAACAGTTTGAATTCTTGAAATTATACTCCCTGTTTGTATTGTTCAAAAATGAATTTTATGACATTAAGGCCAAACAGATCCAAACGTTTTGCCTTATAAAAAGAGGCGTATGCTGATGAAAAGCTCTAGCAGCAATAAGAACAAATATACTTTTTGGTCGTTGAGCTCCATCATCTAACAATCAGAAGCAATTATGGCGTATGCCAACAGATTTTGTACGGGAGACCTCAAAACAAGCTTTGTACCGGTGTGAGAATAGTGGTAGAGTGACTCCTGTGAGCAATTGCTATCGAAAACGATGCCGCTTGGCAAGAGATAGCTTTGCCTGAATATGCACTTAAATTGCTGGGGTTAAGGAGTATTAACTTAGGCAGGAGAAAAACCATTGCCCTGCTCACACTAGAGCCTATATTTAGAAGCAGACGTTGAAATATACGATCACTTATTTATGACTAAGAATGCTATTTCCACTATCTCTGATAGCCATGAATTCAAAATTGCCTGAAAGCAGGAGAGACTTGCAACTTGGTAAATTTTTAGCCTATGGCAAAAGTAGCTATAAATAGCTTAGAATATAATCAAGTTCAACCTACATTCATATCTCGATTTCATAGAGGTTAAAAACTGAGGTAATCTGTGGCAGTAATCAGAGGAGAAATGTACGCAGGAAAAATAAATTGTAAAAGGCTTAACCAAACCTTATAGAAGCACGCTTACAACACATCATAATTTTGGGTGAAATTAATCAACAGCCAAACAGATAAAAGGTAAAGCGTTTTTTGGAGATTTCAAAAGCTGTTGAGAGACATAAACAGCAAGACAAAAGGATAATCAGTGTACTCGTGTAGCGCAAAAATTTTGAATAACATCAGCATAATAAAAAGATTTAATTTGGAAGTTAAATATTTGCTAATACAGATCTCTTGATCCTTACTCCGCTTACAGACGTCACTATTTGGTTCTAACATGATGACACTTTTAAATAGAATAAGGCAACTTGCCTGACATGTAGATCCCTTTTTTTTGAAATAAAAAATCAGAGTATCTGAGTGAGGCCTGTAATCCAAATCTCACGAATTTTGGTCTCAAAATGTTAAAACAGCGACTACTGCATCCATAGCTTTTTAAAACTGCAGTAACAGATGTCAACTGACTTTATAAAAACCGAAGCAATTCAGCCATGAACTAACCACGTTTGTTCAAAGGGTAAAGGTTTGAAGGGTGTAGAGTTTACTGATAGAATGACAGTACAGGTAAATTCAAAATGTCCAGAGCATGATAACAGAGAAGGAAGAAGTTTGGATCAGTGCCCAAACAGGTTGCAAAACTAGTGCAAAAACATCATAACCTAGTGCTAAATGATTTGACAATTAGAACAATATGCATAGCTTATCTTTTAGCATGGTTTAATAGGTAGGAAATCAAAAGATGTTTATGCCCAGAGTGTGACACTAAACACCAGTAAAACCAGAAAGAGAGGAGTTTTAGTTTTTCACAAACTTTGAAGGTCACTGTAAACCAGAATGAGGTGGAGTTTGTAATATGATCCCCCCCCCCCATTCATTTGACACTTTACTTGGTGCAACCGTTAAGCCTAATGCTATGAAACAGAAGCCATTTCATATTTCACTGTACTTTTGGTCTTGTAAATGCATATAGGTAAATGACAACAGCAAAACTTGGGAAAAGCTTCAAAAAACTTTCATAACTTACGGGAAAAATTGTTTTTAGAAGAAGATCATCATAGTAGTAGCAAGGCAGAGAGGGAAGATTGAGCTGGAATCATTCTGAAATGTCTGAAACAGCATACTAGGAGTAAAATTAAGCAGGAAACTTCGGCCTCAGACGAAGCACACTCACATAGAACGTTTGTTAAGAAATTATACAGGATATAAGGCTCAATCCCACTTTTGATAATATCAGGCTTCTATCAGTGGTTTAAAGATAAAAAGCTATAGTTGCTTTAGAGGTTATAATAGATGTAGGAAATTATTAATACACATCCTCTGATCAGTTTTAAGCGGAAACATTTGTTGAATCCAAACAGAATAAGTGCGATCGTGTAATTTTCAGGTAGGGAGCACTCAAAGAGAGATTTCATAAGAAAAAGACAGCAGCAAGCAGATTATGCGTCAGTAAGGATGGGTGGATAAGAAAAATGAGATCATAATCAAAATTAATGATCAGGAAACGTTTTCAAGGATTCACAATCTCAAATTTGATCATCTTTGATAAAATAAAAATCAGAGGGATAGCAATACAAATGCAATGGTATACTTTTTATCTTCAGAGGTGTTTTGACCTTTAACTCACATCTTATAACACAAAGAGGGGCGGCAGATACATTCAACAAATCACAAATATGATTTAACCTTTTAGGATCGATGGACTTTTCTTTTATGCTTATCTTCGAATGCCGCTCCTCTGTAGTAAGCTTCAGTTGCTTTCCTTGCGTTCAGGGCCTGAGCCGTGCACCTGGATTGAAAGGAAGATGGACGGTGGTGCCGGGGGGATGGTGGATGGTCGTGACTTATGACTTGTGTTGATTATGATTCTAATCGAAATGGAATGTTCATCGCACCTCTCTGAATTTCCTCTTCATCCCCGCGCCACAAGAGAAAAGATCGATGTTGCGCCTGACCGACAGAAGAAACTCCCGGTCGATGCCTTGCCTGGCCAAGAGAAGGGGCGCCTCCCGGTCGCGTCTCCCGATCGCCTACTACACCTCCCGGTCGTATCTCCCGGTCACCGAGCAACCATCTCCCGGTTGTTGAAGGGGAAATCTTTGATCATTGAATAGCTATCGCCAGGGCTTTGAACTGTAATGCTGCTCTCTTCGTAGATGATCCTTGTTGCTCTCTGAATCACTTCTTTATTCTTTAGGATGAGCATAGACTGGCGACTTGCATCTACAGAGAAGTGGCCTTTATCTTGTTGAATACTCTTCAAGGATTTGAGTCAATTTGACGAATCGAATGGGATGCCGCCTTCGTCGTTGATGCTTTGCTTGCTCCAAACCTTGATCGCAGTAGGCTTTCAGTTGTTTTCCCTGATTTGAGAGTGACACCAGGGGCTGAGCTGTGTGCCTTTTCAAGTCATCGCCCGACCGCTTGAAGGCTGCCGCCTGGTCGCTCGAAGGCTGCCACCCGGTCGTTTGATGCCGCGCCTGGTCAAGAGGGGAACCCCGGTGAATGCCGCCCGGTCATTGTAGAAGAAACATCGCCCGGTCATGGAGAATGTGCTCCCAGTCGAGAGGAGAGGTCGCGCCCGGTCGCGGTGAATTTGCTCCTGTTCTGAAGGATTCCCGACAATGCAGCCCGGTCATGAATTCATTATGCACCACACTTTCGATCGTTGAAAATTGATGGGGCTGCGCCTGGTCGTTCTAGAAGAAATGCTGAAATGCCGGCTGACCGTTGTAGAATAAACGTCTCCCGGTCGCGGTGAATTGAATGAGAAAGATGCCCGGTCTCAAGGCAAATTCGTAGCACCGTGCATTATGGAAGATGTCGACCGGTCATGGATTAAGATGCCTCCCGGGAGGAATCAGGTTGCAATTCGATTTTCTCAAATGGATTTTTTAAAGGCGTGACTGTATTCTTCATCGGGTGACCTGATTGGACAATCACCAAGCAAATGGAGCAATAAGTAATTAAAAATATAAAGTACGTAAATTATGAAGAAAGCGGGGAGCACGAATCCTCTTGCTACTGATCGATCTAGGTCAAATGTTTCGCCCTTCTACTCCTTCATTGTCGGGATTCTGAGTTTCGAATTCACTGGGTCTTTATCCAGTGGAAGTACAACCGCATTTTCCACTTCCAATCTTCTTTTCGTAGAATCAGAATCTCACTCGCCGCTGAACTTCATTCTTCATTGCCTCTCTATTGATTGATTGCATCAAGATTTCTTCCATGTTTCACCTTAAAACTGGGGTTTTCCCCCATCTGGCCCAAAATTCAGCGCAGTACTTCGTTCTTTAGTGTTCTTGCAATTTCCGACCTAGATTTCCAATTCAGACTTTGACTTTGCTCTCTGGTGGAGTTTCCACCATCTGCCGAGATCTGATTATTGGTGTCGTAGTATCTTGAATATGATACTTGATTTGGATTTTCACAGCTCGTAGGATTCTGATTTTGTCTCCCTATCTCCTGAGAAAATTGTAGTTAGTGCGAAACTTACTAATATTTACTTCGTTAATTTTATTAATCATCAAAATTTAAACGAGGTGAAGAATCGAAAGAGAGTGAGTGCTCGATTGGCTTTGGCTTGATTTGAAATTCGATTCCCCTGCTGAGATCTGGCTATGCTTTGCGAGTTTCATCATAAATTGTGTTCGAACTTTTCTTGATTGTTTCTCCATTAATCTGATTTCTGCTTTGACATGGGGGCAAATGATCCTTTGGTGATTGCAGTTCTTCTCGTATCACCATCTCGTAGTCGACCGTGCGAAACTCTTAAGCGATTTCAACGGGATGGCTCTAGATCGTGATTTCTCCACATTTTATGCTCAATTTAGGAGGAACTTGAGCTTCGTGATCAGTTCTTGGCTACACCGAATTCTCCCGATCAACTCAACTCTGACACTCATCTTTTCCGCCGTGGTTGTATTGTGGTTACTGGTTTCCAGTCGTTTGTTTCCCACAGACATGCCAAAATGAAAAGGGAGAAAATCGGATTTTGGATTCTAGAGAAGGTTAACAACAAAAGGGAGTAATAACGGAGAAAGGGAAGAGTTCTAAAGTTCCCACCCGGAGTCATCCCCTATTTATAGTGTTTCTCATGGGCTATCTTGCCTATCATGCCGTGTCAATTCGGCACGTAAATATCTTGGTAAGCCTACAAAATATCTCGTAAATATCTTATACTAACTTCCGTACTTTTACTACTCGCGCCCAAATTATACCCTTAGCGACCGGCCACAAGTGACTGGTCATTACTTATACTATGTCTGGTATTTCTAGTGACCGGTCACAGGCGACCGGTCGCTGCCCGCACTTCGTTTGGAGTCTTTTGCGGCCGGTCAAGAATGCCCGGTCGCGGCTGGTATCTTGCCCCAGGCACCCAGTTGGAGTGACCGGGCGCTCCTTTGTGCTTTCTTCCTACCATCCGCCCGGTCGAACTGGCCCGGTTGCTGCGAGCTCTTCTTTCCTCCTTCGTTCTGCTGGTTCCTGCTTCTTCTGAGGCTTCTAAGCATATTTTCCCCTCTTAATGTTGCTCCCGCGAATTACTTCTTACCACAATATCATCAACATAGGCCTCCACATTTCAGGCTAGCTGCTGCTTAAATACTTTATCTATCATCCTTTGGAAGGTTGCCCCTGCATTTTTTAAGCCGAAAGGCATCACCTTGTAACAAAAGGTTCCGGCTGAGGTAATGAAAGATGTTTTTTCTGAATACTCTTCATTCATTCTAATTTGATTGTATCCTGAGAACGCATCAAAAAAACTCAAGACAGAACTTTGAGCAGTTGAGACGACCAATCTATCTATTGATGGTAGTGGATAAAAGTCTTTAGGACATGCTTTGTTTAGATCCGTGAAATCCACACACATCCTCCACTTGCCATTTGATTTCTTAACCATTACAACATTGGCCAGCCATTTGGGGTAAGACATCTCTCTGATGAATCCAGCTTTGAGCAGCTTTTGAACCTCAGTGGGCACCGCAAGGTCCCTTTCTTCTCCTATTATTCTTCTCCTTTGTCGGATGGCCGGGTGCTTCGGGTCTACCCGTAGATCATGCCGGATAACGCTTGGGTCTATCCCAGGAATCTCGTCTGTACTCCAGGCGAAAGTTGTCCTTCTTTTTTTAGGAATCTCATTAAGTGAATCCGTTCTCCACTATCAAATGCATTCCCTATTTTAAAAAAATTAGAAGGGTCAGATTTTAAGTGTACCTCTCTTAGGGAATCCTTGGAAGTTTTACAATCTTCTACGCTTTGATCCGGTTCCGGTGGAAGGGGCAACTTTCCTTTAAATTCCTTATCTGATCCCACCATTTTGACCATTTCTCCTTCCGACAGACTTGCCATGATGCGAACTTCGCAGACTCGAGCCATCTTTTGGCTTCCCCTTAGGGTTACCATCTTTCCAGCTTTGGTTAAATACTTCATTTTTAGATTGTGAGTGTTGCATATGGCTTTGAAAGCATTAATCCCTGGTCGACCAAGATACATGTTATATCCGAAAAGTCCTGGTACGATGAAAGCTGTAAGCTTTTCGGTCCTTCGTTCGTCTCCCTGCCCCAATGTTATAGTGAAGTCTACACTCCCCGAAGACCTGGTAGAAACTCCCCCAACAAAGCCTCCAAGGACTGCTGAGTATGGCTTAATTTTATCTTCCAGTATTTCCAGTTTTTTAACTGCTTCGGCCGATATGACGTTCGCCCCAGCTCCGCTATCTATTAAGATTACTTCCATCATCCTGTCATTTACTTGCGCCCGAATGACAAGTGGATCGTTGTGAGGGTATAATACCCCATCCTCATCTTCGTCCGTAAAAAAATTGGGGAAAAACTTTCTCGCTTGGCAACCTTCCTTTCTGGGAGTTCTTGATGTACCGCATGAATATGCCTCTTTCTCTCATTTGGATTCAATGGTCCTACCTCTGAAAAGAGTCTTGTGAATTTGCTTAAGAGGAAATGTTATTAGGCTTTTTATTCTTTCTGGAAGGAAATTACCGGAAGGTTTTTTTACAGCATATATTTTTTCCTGAAAGTAAAAGACGTCAATTACATAATTTCGCTTTATTCTTGGCATGACAAAGTCTATCTTGTTATACCTCTTACCAAAAAAACCCCCTTCACCCTTTCATAGACCTGAGATCATACCGACTGACTTGCTATGACCCAGTTCAGGGTGGACTTCTTCTTCCTGGCGGTTTCGAGAGAAAAACTGATTGTTGTGTTGAGAGGGATTTTGCTTGTCGTACTGCCTCTGTTGGCCTGCCGGCTGCTTTCCCTTGTTTCTCTTTTCTTCTTCAATAATTATAAATTCCTTGGCCAAGGTAGCGCAATTTGTGGTTATGTGGCTCTTGTGGCCATGATACTCACAAAAGGCCACCGGAACCTCCTCCGGATGAGGTTTCTTTGGTGGAGGCAAGTACCCTTCTCTAACTGCCGCCGCATACCTGCCTGGATCGATCTGGACAGCAACCCTGGCGTTTTGATATTAAGGTCCTTGAGATGAAGATGGGATGGTGGAAGCCTTGTAATAGGGCTTGTACCTTGAGCCTCCCTCGGATGAACTTCCAGATGAGTTGCCGGATGAGCCGTTCCCATTTTGTCCTCCCTTTTTATCACCAACAACCTTGAAGCTATTTGCCAAGTCTCTAGCCTTGTTTTCTACCACTTCTGATTTCAGAAAATCATGAATCATTTCGGCTAGCTCCCCATGAGTCTTCGGAGCTTTTGTTGCGATCTTTCCAGCGAGCCTTGGTTGTGCTAATCCGTTTCCAAAAGCTTTGATTAGAATTTTTTCATCCACGTCATCGATTTCCGCCACCTGCTTGTGAAAGCGCTCACTGAACTCTTTCACCGTCTCCCCTTTTCGATGTTTGAGTTCCATTAGCTCTATTGTCTCTTTTTTAATTTTCTTACTTTCAGTAAAATATTGCTGAAACTCTTCGGTCAGTTGTTTGAAGCTCCAGATCGACTGCGGGGGTCTAGTTGAGATCCAACTGAATGCTCTTTTGGACATTGTTCTCAGAAACAAGTTACAAAGAGTGAGAGAACTTATTCCTTGTGTGTTCATTGCGAACATGAATCTCTTGATGTGGAGAGCCGGATCCCCCGTTCCATCGTACTTCTCAACTACTGGCGCAACAAAGTGAGGAGGAAGTTTTGCTCTCCAAATCTTTTCAGAGAAGGGGTAAAGAGTCATGTCAATTGATTCGTCCTCCTCGGTCTCTTCGCTGATGATCAAGGGTTCTTCTGGTTGCTCCTTTTTCCGGCCATTGCTCGTCTCAGAACCACAATTCTTGAGCGATTCAAGCACTTCAGTCATATCCTCCCATTTCTTTTGATATTCCTCATCTCGCTGCATCAGCTCTTGTTGCAAGACTTCGTTCCCTTCTACTATTCTTCCGTCAATGGTTCTAACCAAGCCTTTCAGCATCTCCTCCAAAGCTTCCTTGGAGATTGCATCTTCAACCCCCGTACTGATGTTTTCGGCCGCTCCTGTGTTATTGGCCTCGTCATTAGGTTGGATGTTTTTCTTGTTCTTGGAGCCATTTCCACGCGTGTATTCCCTTCGCTTGTACCTGTAAAAGACATAATCCCAAAATTTCAGAGTTTCGTTGTTTCCCATTCATGATCGAACTGCTACCGGTGGACTCCTGGTTGCCAAAAAAGATCTTGAGTTGTTCGTTTCCCACAGACGGCGCCAAATGAAAAGGTAAGAAAGTTCCTTTCCCTCGATTCCTCTACCTATCCTATGGTTTTACCTGGTTCTGACACAGAGTAGACTTTGAGAGAGAAGACTTTGTAAAAAGATTGCTCAGATTGTATTGATATCTCAAGCGTGTCGTGCTTTATGGGGGTGTGCCCCTATTTATAATGTTTACATTGCTAGATCAGAGGTTGCCAACCTGTCACCCTCTTCTTATTGCCAGGCTGGCAACCGTACATAAATGAAATGTCGAACTACCTACTGGCCGGAATGTGTTCCGACGTAGCAATATTTCTCATCCTAGCCTACCTTATCCGGTCACAGGCGACCGGATGCTTTATTCAATCTTTCCTTTACACTTTTCCCTCTTCATTCACAATTGGGGGAGATGAGACAAGATGAGGAAGCTCACTTTGTGGGGCAGGGGAATTACCAGCGTTGGAATAAGAACCAACATCCAAATCTCAGGTATGGTAATCCCAACAATGCTTTTAATTCTAACCTTTTGCAGGGCAACCAGCAGGGACCACCTGGGTTCTCTAGACCTTCTTATAATCCAGCCCGCCCACAAGGCCAGTTTCAGCAGGGCCAGAGTTCCTATCAGCCTGTTGCACCTCAACAACCTACCAAATCCTCCTCTGATGCAAAGATGGACCAACTTCAAGAATTGATTACATCCATGGCGAGTACTCAGAGGACTCACACTGAGACGCAGAACAATATCAATCAATCCTTGATGACTGGTCAGAAAGTTTGGAGAATTCGGTTCAGAGTATGCAGCAACAGATGAATCAGATGAACCAGATACTTCTTAATCGGCAACGACAACCTGGCACATTTCCTTCCCAACCTCATCCAATCCCAAAGGAGTCAGCTAAGGCATTGATTGTTTGTGAAGAGGTAATATCTCCTGTGGTTGGTCTTAAGGATGATACTGTATCTGCTGTAGTAACTTTAAGGAGTGGAAGGCAGTTGGAAGATAAAAGCAAAGAACAAAGGGATGAAGATCAGACTGGTGAAGAGATCAACCCTTCTTCTGTTGATGTGCCATCAGGGTCTTTAGTCCCTCCTATGGTAGATTCTGAGGAGATCCAGGCTCCTATTCTTCCTACTCCCACTCTTTCTCGCATTACTATCGATGTTTCGTCTTCCTCTCCTAAGCATGTTGAACTTCCATTTCCTAATAGGATGAAGAAAAAACATTTAGATGAACAATTTGCTATATTTTTGAGCATTTTTAAGAAGTTAACACTTGACATTCCTTTGATTGATGCTTTGTAGGAGATGCCTAATTATGCCAAATTCTTGAAGGATCTTCTGACAAAGAAAAAGAAGAAAGAGGATAAAGAAACAGTCCACCTGACAGAGGAGTGCTCTGCTGCTCTTCTGTGCACTTCCTCCTAAGCAAAAGGATCCAGGCAATCCCATTGTCCCTTGTTTTATTGGTGATGTAGACTGCGGCAGTGGCTTGTGTGACTTGGGTGCTAGCATCAATATTATGCCCTACACCACCTTCTTGAAGGTAAGAGGTGGAGAGTTGCAGCCCGTCCCCTTCAAGCTCCAGCTAGCCGACAGATCTGAGATCAAACCAATGGGTATTGTTCATGATTTAGTAGTTGGGGTGGATCATTTTATTTTTCCTACTGATTTTGTTGTTTTAGATATGGATGATGATGTAGAAGTTCCTCTTATTTTGGGTCGACCTTTTCTAAGTACTGCTAAAGCTGTTATTGATGTGCATGATGGTAAGACTACTTTATGGTATGAGGATGAAAAGATTGAGTTTGACATGAAAAAGATGATGAGGTCAACTTCTAATTCTGTTCATTTTGTGATGGCAGTAAGTCTTGTGATTGCTGATGGGGAAGATTGTAATTTGTTAGATGATGATGATGACATGTATTCTTTTCCTTCTTCCTTACTTACTATTTTTGAGCCATTGGAGCAGGTTCTTGTTGCTTCTTTGGAAGCAAAAACTGCTAATAATGAGGTTAATGCAGCACTTGCTCATATGGAGAGAGGAAAGACTGGTTTTCAAGCTTATCTCCCTCCGTTGGAGAGGCTTGATATAGATATTCAAAGACCTATTCCTTCTGTCGATCAGCCACCTACACTTGAGCTTAAGGAGCTCCCTTCTAACCTTAAGTATTCTTTTCTTGCTGATAATAATTGCTTGCCTGTCATTGTTTCTTCTTTTTTGACTTCTGGGTAGGAAGGAAAATTACTTGAGGTTTTGAAGAGGCACAAGAGAGCGACTAGGTGGACATTAGCTGACATTAAGGGCATTGACCTGGCCTTCTGCACACATCACATCTACATGGAGGAAGATTACAAGCCTGTCAGACAGCCACATCGTCGGCTCAATCCCAACATGCAAGAAGTTGTCAAGAAAGAGGTGTTGAAGCTTCTAGATGGTTGGATCATCTACCCCTTTTATGATAGTACATGGGTGAGTCCAGTACAGGTAGTCCCTAAGAAAGGTGGGTTTGAGGCTGTTCTGGACGATAAAGGTGAGTCAATTCCTCAAAGAAACATCACTGGTTGGCGTATGTGTATAGACTATAGGCGCTTGAATTTTGCCACCAGGAAAGATCATTTCCCTCTCCCTTTTATTGATCAAATGCTTGAGAGGTTGGCTGGACACGGGTATTATTGCTTTCTAGATGGTTTTTCATGGTACTTTCAGAATCCTATTGCGCCAGAGGACCAAGACAAGACCACTTTCACTTGTCCTTATGGTACCTTTGCGTACACTAGAATGCCCATTGGACTATGCAATGCTCCTGCCACCATTCAGCGTTGTGTGCAAGCAATCTTCGCAGACTTCATAGAGCAGAGAATGGGGGTTTTATGGATAATTTTTCTGTTTATGGCTCTAGCTTTGATGTTTGTTTGGCACGGCTTGATAAAATCCTAAGCCGATATGAGGAGACAAATCTGGTTCTCAATTGGGAGAAGTGTCACTTCATGGTCAAGGATGGGATTGTGCTAGGTCACAAAGTTTCTGCTAAGGGGATTGAGGTTGACCAAGCGAAGGTGAAGGTAATTGAGAAATTGCAAACACCTACATGTGTGAATGAGGTAAGAGCTTTCTTTGGGCATGTAGTTTTCTATAGACGGTTTATTCAGGATTTTTCTAAAATTGCAAAACCGTTGACTGACTTGCTTTTGAAAGATGCCCCATTTGTTTATTCTGATGAGTGTTTATCTGCTTTTGATTCGATTAAGCAAAGACTGGTAGCTGCAACCATTGCTGTCTCGCCTGACTGGTCATTACCCTTTGAGATTATGTGTGATGCCAGTGATTATGCAGTGGGGGCAGCTCTGTGCTAGAGGAAAGACAAAGTTCTCGGGGTCATTATGCAAGCAAAACATTGAATGACACCTAGAGGAACTACACCACCACTAAAAAAGAGCTCCTGGTTGTGGTATTTTCCCTAGACAAATTTCGATCATATCTTTGGGGAAGTAAAGTAATTGTTCATACTGACCACACTGCTCTTAGATATTTATTTGCTCAGAAAGAGGCCAAGCCCCGCTTGCTTTGTTGGACTCCTTTGTTACAGGAGTTTAACATTGAAGTGAGGGATAAGAGTGGTAAACTGAATGCCGCGGTTGACCATCTTTCTAGGCTAGTAGTTCTTGATGATGGTGTACCGATTAATGAATTTTTCCCTGATGAAATTGTATTTGTTTTACATAAGATGCAAGAGCCATGGTATGATGACATGGCTAACTTTCTTGTTTCTGGTGTTGTTCCTCATGACTTGTCCTATGCTTAGAAAAAGAAATTCCTTTCTGATTCTTGTCATTATATTTGGGAAGACCTTCACTTGTTTCGAGTGTATGCAGATGGGTTGATTCGCATGTGTCTTCCTGATGATGAGGTGAGCAGTGTGCTCGAGTTCTGTCACTCCAGAGAGGCGGGAGGTCACCATGGTTCTCATAGGACAACTGCAAAGGTTTTGGAGTCAGATTTTTATTGGCCTACTCTCCACAAAGATTGCCAAGTCTTTGTAGCCAAGTGTGATAGTTGTCAGAGGCTAGGCAACACTTCTTGACAGCACAAGATGCCTCAGCACGGTATTTTAGAAGTTGAATTATTTGATTGCTGAGGTATTGATTTTATGGGTCCTTTTCCTTCTTCTCAGGGTTACCAGTACATTCTCGTGGCCGTTGACTATGTCTCAAAGTGGGTAGAGGCACATCTTTACCCCCTTGCCAGCATGCTGATTCCAAGACAGTGGTTAAATTTCTGAAGAAGCACATCTTTACTCGCTTCGGGGTTCCTAGGGCGATTATCAGTGATAGAGGATCACATTTCTGCAATCTTTCCTTCGATGCCCGATTACAAAGTACGGAGTGTGCCACAAGGTTGCTTTGCCCTACCATCCATACACAAATGGACAAGCTGAAGTGTCCAATCAAGAGCTCAAGTGGATTCTTCAAAAGACCGTCAATTCTTCCAGGAAGGATTGGTCTCAGAAGCTAGATGACGCTCTATGGGCCTACAGAACTGCATTCAAGACTCCCATCGGGATGTCTCCTTACAGGTTAGTGTACGGTAAGTCTTGTCATTTGCCAGTGGAGTTAGAACACAAGGCATACTGGGCACTTAAGGCACTGAACTTTGATATTCATGTTGTTGGTGAGAAAAGGAAGTTTCACATCTCAGAATTAGAGGAGCCGAGGTTTCAGGCTTACAATAGTGCAAAAATCTACAAGGAGCGCACCAAGAAGCTCCATGATCAGATGATTCAGAGAAGGGACTTCAAAGTTGGAGATTGGGTACTGCTCTACAATTCTAGATTGAAGCTTTTCCCTTGGAAGCTTAAGTCTCATTGGGCCGGTCCTTTCAAATTTGTTGGTATCACTTCCTATGGAGCCTACGAGCTTGAGAATAAAAAGGGTGAAGTGTTTAAAGTCAATGGGGCTCGCTTGAAAAAGTATTTTGGTATAGCTGATGCTAACATTGATTTGCATGCAGTGTCTTTTGTGCAGAATTGTAACACCCCATCTCTGAATACAATGATCGTCGCCCTAAGTCCATCTCGTACATTAACAACGCAGCGGAAAAGTTCTACTAAATTGGTGTTACTGCCGTTAGTCACCACGTGACTAACTAGGCCTATTCTCTTAACAAGTCACGGTCTGACTAACTGGATAATCACTCGAGCATCTAAAACATTACAATTCATAATCCATAACTTATACAGAGTATCTCACTCCTAATACATCATACTAACATCTCATCATATACTAAACGAGTGTACATGCACAACTCGTGTAACAAAAGTAAAAGCAACCCGAAGTACACTACCCGCTCCTACTCTCAGGTCGAGTCTTTGTCTGGTACCTACCTGCAAAGTTTAAATCACAGGCCCCAAGGGGCTCAGCATATTGCTGGTATAGAAAACGTGCAGCCCACAAGCTAGCCGGGTTACACACGACTACTTTGTCGAATACATGCAATTGTTTATTCATACAAATAATAATAAAGTACGATAACAAAGAACACATTTATGTGAACATTCATAGCTCAAATAAATTGAACGTCGTAATGGACGCCCATTAATGATGTAAGTTAGATCCTAACTCTTGAAGCCTGAGAATTGTTTAGTTCTCGTGTTGACCATACCTTATAAGTGTCAACCATTCTCTTAATAGAATTGGTTGTTTTCAAACTGAATTGTTTATTTTGTCGGGTCAAGTAACCCTAGCCAATGAGTTATTAGCTCCATTGGTTTAATAAACAATAATTCTTAAGTTATGAGGGGTGTAGGCTTGACCCTCCTGCGCCTCCTGAAGTTGCCTCCCATCTCGAACTGTTCACTCGAGATGGCCAGGTCAGTTTGTCGACCCTAGGCGGAAGACAGATCTGATACAGATGCCGACCTCCTAACCTGAACATGCATGACCGGAGTCAGTCCCGGATTCCTCTCTCCCCAAGTTCCAGTTAGCTGAAGTCTCTTTGACGATTGGTTAGTTAAACCTCTCTCGGTATTAACCAACTAACAATAGGGAATATTTGTAACCTTATACAATTGTTATTAAACATAGTTAATGAACAAGCTCTGAATCAATTCGTGTTAGTGTGCAATGAACCCACAATAACAATACAATAAATCGGTTTCATGCTTAATCTTGCTTGGTCGTATCACAATAACACATAGCACACAAACCGAGGTAGACCTCGTTAGCAAACAAGCTACAAGAATCACATACCGTACACCAGAGACTGGCTAGCTCTTAATCCCGCGTTCGCCTAATCCGCCGAATGCCTCTGACTTATCTAGATATGTAATCAGAACTAGTATTAGTACCCTGTGTCTTAGAACTAATTTGGTTCTCTTTTCAACTTAACCCTCTAACTAGGTTAAGCCGGGTATAATAGTATACCGTTAAACGGGTTTGTTCATTTAGGAGCGTTTCCAAGCTCAATTCTAATTCATTAACATACTAACGTCGTTAGCAGTTATTTAGTTGCACAGTTAGCAACTTTAGACTTATACGGACCTTGTATCATATTTTCGTATTTTTCACTATTCATCCATATTTCACTATTCATTTATACGGTCTCGTATTCTACTATTCATTTATACGGTCTCGTATTTTACTATTCACCGTATTTCACTATTCACATATACGTATTTTACTATTCATGTATATATCTCGTATTTGACTATTCATATATACGTAGTTACTATTCATATATACGTATTTACTATTCATGTATACGTGTTTACTATTCATGTATACGTGTTTACTATTCATGTATACGTATTTACTATTCATGTATACATATACTATTCACGTATACGAGTACTATTCATGTAAACTAGAATTTTTCGTATACGCCCGTATGATACGGAGTTTCATACGTATTTATTTCTTTTTCCAGTATAACTTGTATTTTCATTAAAATACTTTAAGTATTGATTTCTCCTATACTTATTAAATTACGGGTATACCCCTCGTATACCTTAATTATATACAGGTCTCATTTAACCCTGTCTTAACTCTGTTTTCTTTTACAACTTGTTTCTAAATCTTTTTAATTTCCTTAACCTTCTAAACACATAAAATGTGTTATTTACATTATTTATCCATAGTTTTCTCTTAATCTCCCTTTTACTCATAATAAGTTCTAAACTTGTTATTCTATTTCTAATTTCTTCCAAAGTCTTACTTAATTAATCTCTTTTATACTTTTGGTCAATTACCAAAATATACCCCAAGTTTGACCAGTCTTTTATGGTCAAACCCCTTAACTTTCCATTATTCACAATGTTACCCCTAAAGTTAATTTAACTTAACTTTTTATTCCTTTAACCTTTTAATATCTAATCTTTTGCTACAAATTTTATTCTAGCTCCTCTAAACATTTTACAAACTGTCATTGACCAAGTTTGACCACGTTTGACCAGGGAAATTACCATTTTACCCTTGTGGTCTTTTCTTTTATCCTAACTCATTTATTAACCAATTTAACTCCAATTAATTTCTAATTTTCGTAACTAATTTTCCTACAGATTTTTGAACATCAAAAATCATTTTAAACATCTCTAAATCACGAGATTTAATTATCTAATGTTGTAGTATATATATACTCTCTTTATTAACTTTAAATATACCAAAAACCTTATAAATTCCTTATAACTCTTATAAACTCTTTATAAATTGTAAACTTAATTCTACAATTATTTTCTCATCACTTAAACTCTCAAAAACATATTAACTCATATATATTTCGGCCTTAATTTTATGTGACCAAAACTTCACAAACTTTACATATTACACTTAATTATACTAGTTCCTTTAATTTAACTTAGTTATATAATTTTTCTAACTCACCTAAGATCTCTTAATTTTCGGCCACACACTAAATTTTAGTATATGAACTTTTCTTGTATATTATGATAGCTTATATTGTAGCTTATATCATAAGGAGTATAAATCTAATTTTAGATTTACAAAACATTAACATTTAATGTGTTAAAAATTGAATCTAACACATCAATAATATCGGTAATCCTAAACAAAATAAATAAAATGTTAGATCATATATAGATCAACAATTAGAACCTTGAAATAGGTAGTTATAGGATTTACCTTGTATATTAACCATTAGCTTAATATTTAAGCTTGATTTCCTTAGAAATTTTGACAGCAATTTGCTAGAGAAATTGGCTCCAAAATTATACAACAAGATGAAGAATAATATGGGTTAGTATCCCATGCCAATCGGCTGTAACAAAAACCAAAGGATAAGAAGTTTTCAAGAAGGCAATGTTTTACCTCGAGAATCAAAGGCACTTCTTAGTGGTTTTTCCTGCGAATCTTGGGGCTCATGAGCTATGGTTGTAAATCTTGAAAAGAGGATTCCAATGAGCTATCAAGCTTGTGATTTGGAGCTAGGACGAGAAAGTTATGATCTGTGCAAGACAAGGTGTTCTTTAAGGTTCTAACCTAAGTAAATGGAGTTCTAATGGAGTTTTCTTCAAATGGAGAAGGAGCCAAGAATTGTTCTGGGCTAGAGAGGATGGATGAGTTTCTAATTGATCAATTAATCAAGGGGCAATTGCAAGGAAGGGAAGGCATCGTTGAAGATAAGTAAAGAAGTAAAGGTAATGATTATTATATTTAAAAGTAATGATTCCACTAGTAATCTAACAACCCATCTCCATTATTTTCGTGACATGATTGATCAGCTGGCCTTATCCCTTGTCCTTGCCGACACCAATAGCCAAGGATGGTCAATTTTTTGACCATTGACCATTCTTGGTCAATATTTGACTAAATGGGCACTATTTGAGGTTACTATTCACATTAAATATTATATTTGTAAAAGTTTTGGTAAAATCTTCAAATTAAATTCCTAATATGATATTAGGTAGTATACATGTATTTTAGTATGTATACAAGGCCAACTAGCCACTCAAAACCAATTTCGAAGACAATTCGCAAAAACACGCTTTAAGGAGTTTTCGGGCTCCTTTTTGTGTCTTAACTCTTTTTAGAGTTTGGTTTGCTTTGAAAATAATTTTATTATTTTATTTTAGTACATTCACATATAATCAAGCCTTTAAAACCATCCAAGACTCATTCTTAAGACAATATATCCAAAATATGCTTTAAGGGGTTTTTATGGCATATTTTTGTCTTGAGTTGTTTCTGAGCTTGGTTTTCTTTGGTAATGGTTTCATAATGTTCTTAGCTTGATTATAAGCCTTATTAATTCACTTTGGATCCTTATTGAGGTCATGAAATCTCTATGGTTTCTTAAAACACGTTTTCCTTTAAAGCACATTTTTGTGCTCTAAGGTGCATTTTCGGTTCAAACACTAATTCCGCTTAATGCGTATTACTAATCTTAGAGGTATTTCATATTTGAAATCTCTTGGGAATTTATTGGTAGTTCCCTAATTTATTTATACTCTTTAAAACACCTTTTGCTCTAATTGTTCCTAAAGCATGTTTTGGTGTAAATTGTTGTTTAACACTACTTCTAATGTTTCTAAGGCATGTTCTAGCCTTAGTATATCCTAATTAGATAATTCATTAATATATTAAGGTTTGGGGTATTTCAATCTACCCCCCTTAAAAGAACTTTGTCCCCAAAGTTCCTATATATCTATATCTCTTAGAACACACAGTAACTTCACACTAAAAGATCATATAGATCACTCAATATTTGCATAGGCATTCTGACTCATAAGGTCTGCCATATATATATTTACCACACTTGTCACACAACATGTCTTTTGTATGTTTTAGTAATCAAAATACTCTTTGTATATTCCTTGTTGTATACTCCTTAAGTAACCGGTCCGAAGACAAAGGTTTTTATGTCCTCGAGTTCATGAGCGAGTAATACCAAAAACACATGTCAACTCCAATTCCACTTTGTGCTACTGCATCTACTCTTAACGTGGTTAATTGTGACCACTTGTAGGGAGTTTCAGGAATCATCCGACCCTGATGTGATCAGCATCAGTGTTGAACTATCCTTTCACCCCAATTTGTGTTCAGTTTTCCTTGATCTGGCCAAGATCAAGTTCGACCTCCCACGTCAACTTCAAACAATCAAATAATTATTCATGTAGCATTTTATATCTTTTAGTCCTTCTAGTCATAATCATAAATCAATACATCTCCAAATTATGGAACTCCGTCCATCGTCATTCTTAATTCACCTCTCAGCAATTCCTTAGAGAATTTAATTCCTACCAGGTTCTACATCGGTCTCATACCGATTCATACCTCATAACATTACCATATTTGGTCTCATACCAATTCATATCATAGGGATTTTAATTCCCCTGGAGTTTCTACTCCTCTTTTCCTGAATTCTCGCCCGAAGTTAACGAGGTCGTCCACTAATACATCTGGTATTCGCATTTAATTGTGCGTAATAAGCACAACCACATAAGAATGAATACATGTGTTTATATAACATACGTATCAAACATTACTACTAATTGTATTGTGCTATGCACACTGTAGGTTACGTACTGAATACGTGAAATATAGGCTAAGCGATTGTACGCTCTACCCCCCTTAAAATGGATTACGCCCACGTAATCAACATTATATCATCCTTGAACATAGGTTCAAGATGTTTAGGTGTCATGGAGCATTCTGGCTCCCATGTAGTCTATCTCACATTATGATTGGGTCAGAAGGTCTTCACCATGTAATGGCTTAGTTTCTGTATCAAGGATTCTTATTGGTGTTCATACTAATCTTACAACTGTGTTCCAGTGTAGTCTCTAATGCTCCAAAGTATTTGGTAGATAAGTCGTATATTTATTCGACTGGAAGATGTGAGACACATACTTCCTTCGTCTCTTTTGTTAGGTATATCAAACATTTAAGATACGGTCCACTAGGTTCTGCTGCGCGACTCTCATAATCTTGGGGCTTAGTTTGCCCTTCCTATCCTCTTCAATATGGTTTACAGCTCTTTTGTATCCTTATAACTTAGGAATAAAGTTCTCTTAATGGACGTGTGTATCTTTATCTATACACGGGCTCTATGAGTTATAGCTTGTCTATCCAGTTCTTTGGAGATCTGATGTTCATGCTGTTATTACGTCTTTCAGCGTCTGAATTGTTTCCTACTAACTGACCCTCAGTCTGAGATTTATGTATTATCTGGAGTTGCTGCTCAGTGCTTATTGCTCTTCCCAGTTTCCTCAAAAATCTTAAAACACATGAACTGTTCATACTTACTAATTAGTGCTTCTCGCACTTCATAATTCTTAATTGTCTCCTCCAGGAATGAGTTCTTTGACGCTTTCAATCTCATTGGTTTAACTAAGTTCTTCCTCCTTAATTGTTCACGATAACTTGCTGTTCTGGTGTAAGTTCCATCTCCGACTGTCGTACGGAGTCGACTACTTCTCGTGTCCCTTACACTACTCGTTTACATATATGGGGTACCTTACTGATACATTGCTACTTACCCGACTAACTTATAAATAAGTCCATCAGGCCCACAAGCTCCTTTGGAGTGTGGTCATCCCACATCTCGTTTAAGTATACTCGTAGTGTTCGTCACACGCTTAGTTATAGCTAATTTGTGAAGTATTCTGTTGTCGATCTCCTCTTTCATCATTTCATGATAACGCACATGTCGTTCTTCTTGAACTTAATCAAGGAATATCCATTTACTGGGTTCATCACTGCATTATACCTTCTGTATTTAGTACCGACTCGATCCCTTAGTAATTTGAGGTCTCTCTCCTTAGAGCCTCTTATCTCATTTCTCAAGTCGATCCACTAGGAATGCACTTCCAGTTCCTCACGGAATGGACAGTGTGCTTTCTGTGAAATCTTTCATCACATGGTCCAGGCTACTGGCGTTACTGCACAGTCTGTCTCCCATTTCATCCCCTTTCTTACCTCGGGTTTTAGTTCATAAATCTGATTGCTTTCGTGTCAATATTTGATGGCTTATATATAGTGGTTGCTTTGCTGCGCACTGTAACTTAATCTACCTGAAAGGTATTTTTCTCATGGCCTCTACTACCGAAGTAGCTTTAGCTGTCTTGTATTGCCCATTGATGGCACAATTCTTCAATCGTTTTACTTCAACATCTTGTCTTATATTCAATCCCCTTCATGGTGTAAACAGACTAGAAGTTCTCTAATTTCGGTGTTTGGCAGTTGCCGTATCGTGTTGTAAATTGGTTATCTCTTAATATGAAGGTGTTCTGCTTCAATCTCAGGTTCGTAAGTAGGCTAATTTTTCTCACATTCTTTCATCCTTTATGATGTTATTTACCATGTAATTTAACCGGTTACTGAAGAAGTCATCCGTTGAATCACAAGCTCTTTTGAGCGTTGGTTATTTGACGTGCCATACTGCGCACTCATAATGTTTATCTCTGACGATTGCTGATTCTTAAATCCTGGGTGTTGGATATGAGGTCTATCTCTGCAGCCTTCCATATTATTTATGTGTAACTGGAATGTTCTAAGGTAATTTCAAGGTCTAAGGTTCCCATTCTCCAATAGAGAGTATTAAATCTCTAAGAAGTGAAAGCCCTTTTTGAGGGGTTTATTCCCACTCATGGCCTCACAACAAGGAGAGGTATCCCCACCCTAAAAGGAATGGTTCGTTCTCCACCCCTGTCAATAGCACTATCTCAACATTCTCATTGGTGCCCCTTTCCT
Organism: Limonium bicolor; assembly: GCA_023374045.1. Lineage (NCBI taxonomy): Eukaryota > Viridiplantae > Streptophyta > Magnoliopsida > Caryophyllales > Plumbaginaceae > Limonium > Limonium bicolor. Next base: position 472,868,946 of record CM041776.1, read on the forward strand.
GGCAATTCTCCCTCAATTTAATATAGGTTTTCATAACCACTCGTATGAACGAGTTGTAGTTCATTCATGGCCTAGACAAGCCCTTTTATGCTTTCCTGTGCCTCGAGCTCTGATGTATTTAACATCCTTGACTCGTAGGCCCTTAATGCTTGATTAGTCTCAAGTGTGAGCCGGTGTTTGGTTCACTGTTGTATTCTTAATCATCTGTAGGTTATCCACGTAATTCTCTTGTTCTCTGAGCTCTGTCAATGTTGGGTCACATCATTGGATGTACTATTGGGTTTAACAATAAGTTGTTGTAACTTGCTTCCTGTTGTGGAAGTTCGCTTAGGTAATCCGATGTTAATCAGTGTCTGTGACAATACCTTCGCTCTCATAGACTTGCGTCTCTTAGCAATTAAGGATTAGTTCTCATTACTGCCTCCAGGTGTCTAAGTCGGATATTTACCCTGGATATCATGTGCTGCCATGTCAATACTTTGTTCAACTTTCGTTGACTACGCCACCCGTTAATGACTAATCATACTTGGGTGTTAATGAGTTAGGCAAGCAATACTAACCATCGTTTATGGGTCCTTTTCTGCTCAACTATACCAACTCTATGGTGTAGTCCTTTTGAGGTTCTCTCTTTCGTGATTACACGTCTTTGACCCTAGGTAGGTCATTGCTTAAATTTGTTTTCTCTGATTCTGTTTCTAGGGTTTATCAACATCTTCAATGAAGAGTGCTGTTGATAGTATTATTCTGGGAGTTCATCCCGTTTTTATCGAAAGTTGTTATGTCCTCCATCTTCATTGTATGTCGTAATACCATCCTCATAGGTTATTACTTACATCTGGTCTTCTCACATTGTTGAGAAATGTCTTTGGTTCTTCCATTCAAGGCTAGGCTTGGTTTTGGGTTGATGTTCTTACCTGTAGTATCGGTTGTCTGTTGCTGATGCTCACGTCGTTTAGTTTCCTGACCAAGTCCAGCTCCCTGCTGACTGGTGTATTGATTTAGTTGTCATGGTCAGGCCGTCAGACCCTCCCAATATTTCGCTCTTCAGTCTTAAGGATTTGTAATCCGGTGTTAATATGTATTATACCTGTGGTTTTTACCATTTGGTCTTTAAGACTTCCCGTATAGCTTCATTGCGGCAGCACTTGCCAAGGCAAGTGCACCATGCAAGATGGGCTATCGGTACTGTGTACGTCGGCAATGGTGCATTATCCTAAACTCCATGTAGGTGGTAGTCCATGGGACCCCTTCTTTGCCCTTTTTTTGGCTTTGGTTAGTTGATTATCTGGGCAGCTTCCCGACTGCTTTTGATTGTATAATTACTTATCAGGGTATTCCTCTTTCTGAGGGGACCCTTTTTCTTTCGCTTTCGCCTTAGTTTTCACTCTCGTTTCCACACTTCGTAGAGGTTATCGAGTATTGACTCTCCTTAGGCACTACGTCGTAGTCCTATCTTGGAGTATGACTTGCATATGCATTCGTAGTCGTCTGGGCTATTGCAGTTAGGTCTTTGCAACCCCTTTCTGTATAGGTTCTGAGTTACCCGCTGCATAATTGACTTTTAGGTAGTCCCTATGCCCTTGCGCGGTATTATCCCATTGTTATTGCTCCCTTGGACTGTTGTCCGGTGTTTCTGTCGCTTCTCTTGTCCTCTCATTGCACTCGTAGTGCTTTCCTTTTTACTGGTATGGCGGGGTTATATCGACTGCGTAGCATGTCGACCCATGTTGCCGGTAATTATTATTCTCTCGTTGGTAGGATTCCTGAAATACCCCTTAACATTAGATGTATAAAAATTATAACGCGTTGTATAATTTGGACCTAAAATAACGTACAAACAATTAAATCTAGTATATATATATGTACGAATATGGAAACACACGTACGTAACGTTACGATATTGTAACGTTGTAAATAAGTGACAATAACGTCGCATAACTTTGTTACAGAAAATATATAATAACACGCTATAATATATAGTCGTACATATATTGTAACGTTGTAAATAAGTGATGATGTCGTCACATAACTTCGTAACAAAAGAAAATAATAATAATAATAACACGATATAATATATGGTCACATATATATAAAAAAATATATAAACTTGTGTATTGATTTTTAAAAGAAAAAAAGGGGAAGCAAAGACGCTCCCGCTGAGGTTCGAACCCGAGACCTCCCGTACCTTTCCCGAATGTTTAACCGGTTGAGCTATGCTCGTATTCAGCAACTAACCCACACGAACTGGAACTAGTATCAATAAACGAAGTGAATACAAAAAAAAAGAGAGGACCAACTGCTTCGCCCTCTTCTTCTCCTTCTTCCTCGTTTCAGCACTCGATCAAACAACAAAAAAATTACAGAAACCATGCCATTCAAGCACAACGACAGGAGTGGTTGTTTATTCAAGTGCCCATGATTTCTTGTAACATGAGAACACTCAATTCTTGTTCCTTCCTGAAACTCACGCCCTCTCAGTCCCAGTCCTCGGTAGTACACCTGAATCGCAAGGAAATAGTAACGACAACATCTACTTGGCAGAAATTTCCTCTCACGCCAGTCCCTAATCCATGACCTTTACACTATTCTCTGTATCACCAACTAATGTAGACATAACAGGAAAGAAAAACTAACATTAATAATGTCGATCTGCCCGACAACCTGAAACAGAAGAGAGTGGCTTCATATCTGATAAATCGCTCAAACACCCAACAGAAACATTAAAGTCTGTGTTTTGCTCAAACACCCACGCACCCCAGATTCCCTCAACTGTCTCTGTAACAGCCACTCCAGGTCTACTAAACCATGCTCCTATGTCGATCTGTGCTAGGGGAACAGACAAGGAGACAGCCACTCTGGTCCTCCTGTTACGCCCATACTCTCTAAGAGCTTAGAGCCCATGACCACCACTTCTGATGCAATTTTCCTCTAATTAATACCCTGCTTGACTATTATTCCCTCCCTTGCATGCCGTGCCAACAAGCCCTCAGGTAAGCTGCTGTTTACTCATGCGTGGAGATGAACCCAAGTTTCCATGGCACTCTTGACTCCTTTCTGTTTTGCTGTTGCAGTTCGAAGAGAAAACTGACTCACTACTCTCACATGTTCCTTGATTAACCAGTGAACTCCAAACCTCCTAGCAAGAGCTGCGTTCTCATTTAAAAAAAAATCTGCTCCAGGACCAGCACTCTGGTTGAGCATCAGTTTCAGGTAGAAGTAACAGACCCGTGTTCAAATGTCACCTACCTTCCTGTTGTCTAGGACAGTTGAAAGTCTCTCACCCCTTTTCTTTCATTCCTGTCATGTGTTAAATTCACATGCAGTCTTCTAGGCTATACTGAAACTACACTGGGTTGCATCCATTCGACACCTCACCTGTACTCTAACCAGAAGGTAAGATTTGCAAGAAAATTCAGTTTTTTATTTTAGTTTCCACCTTCTCTTCTGTTTCATTACTGATATGGCGAGAGTAACACCTGAGGACTTCTTCCAGTTGAGACTGAGTGCAAAGGGTCTGGGTGTCTGTATTGTGCCAAGGAGATTTCCAGGAGGAATCCCATTCCAAAAGACAGAAAGAAAAACCAAAGGTATCAAATCTAGCCTTCTGTACAGTTCTGTTAAAACCCATTATCTTCCTGTATAACTGGAACTCCAGAGAGGAAGTGGATACATTATCGACTTAGTAATCTACCTAAGACTTGTTAATACCCTATACTACTTGAACTGGTAAGGAGAGAAAATAGAAGTTCAAACTTGTGAGTAAAACAGAAGAAAATAACAACAGAAGAACTAGATATCAATCATACTCCAGTTTCTGCAACATATTGCAGTTCTATAATATACTACAGTGGCATGCTCCTCACTGTTTGGGTTTGATTTGTATGTTAAGACCGAACTAAAGCTACCTAATTAAATAGCTAGACCACCTGGGGAAGTTAGAGATCAAATTAAACAGAATAGAAGAAAACTATAATAGAAAAAAAAAGAAATGCAGCAGCTCACACCTTCTGGTTTCTGTCTTTTCTTTCGGTCTACAGGTTCTGAGTAAAGGGGTTTAAGGAGTGCAGGCCTTACTGTCTTAGGTCTGTTCCTTAAGTGATGTCGAGGGGAAAATACTTAGGTAGAAGTGAAAGTCTGGTTAAAGAACAATGAGGAAAATAAGAGAGGAAAGAAAGATCAATAATAGTTTTCAGTTTCTGAACATTTAGTGTTTCTGTGAAATCGGTACAGAAGCTACATGAGTGTGATTGGGTTACTTATGAGTTTAGAATATAGCTAGAACAAGAACTGTAACAAAACACACAATTAAGTGACTAAAGCAGTTACGGGAAAATGAGATACAGACTAGGTAATCGAGGCACAAAAAAAAAAAACAGAAGAAAAAAGAAGTCATAACAGTTTCTGCTTCAGGTTTGTCGAATTCAGTTTCCAGTTCTGGTTTCTGTAGAAACTCGTTTCAGAGTATTGATAAGGTTACTCTGGGTTGTTCTTAGGTTTAAGGTGTTGACAAAACATTAACTAAGAGGTACAAGTTGGGAAGAGTTGTAAGCCAACTTAGAAAAGAAACAGAAGTAAAATAACAGAAGAAGCAATAATAGAAAAAAATAATCTGTTTCAGTTTCTGAGAATTTTGAGATTCTGTATAAATGTATGTAAGTGAGTACAACAACCTTACTTTGGGTTGCCTGGAGTATAAAATCGTGTTAGAACCCTTAATTATGTAACTCAGTAAAGAGGGAGGAGATAGAAGTCAAATTAAATAACCGAAAAGAGACAAGGATAAGTCATATCAGTTTCCAAGTTTCTGTTTTACTAGGAATTGGTGTCTGTTTAATCCTGTGACAAAGGGGTGCATGGGATTAGATTAAGGGTTTTATAAGCTTAAAACTTTGTCAACTCATGTAACCAAAAGTGATCACAAGTCGGAGAGGGCTGGAGACCAGACTATGAATAAAGGAAAAGTAACAGAGAAAGGTTTATCAGTTTCTGTAGTCTAGTAATAATCACCACTTGCATTACCTGTTTTCTGTTCTTTTCAGTTTACAGACCTTGGGTAAAAGGATCTTAGGTGTGCAGTCCTGATTGCCTTGGGTTATCTGAAACTTAAAAACCAAGAAGATAAAAACAACAGTAGTGTCGAGTTCAGTTTCAGGTGGTGGTTAATCTCAGTTTTCTGTAACAGATTATACTGGAACATTGGAAGTGTAGTGGTGTCTAAGGTATAAACCAGTAGCATTATTACAGAAGTAAATTAAGTTGGCAAATAATTTGAGGATTTAGGAACCAGGTAACTAAGGACAAAAGGATGGAGATTGAATTAATCAGAGAAGGGGGAGAAATGAAGTAGGAGACTGCAGAGTCAAGATTTCAGTTTGCAGTTTCTTTTGGATCTGGCCACTTCAGTGCAAGCATGAGTCTGTATCATCAAGGGAGTTATTTGGGATTTAAACCTTTGATCAGAACACTTAAATACGTGAGTTGGTAATGAGGGAAAAATGTAAGTCAGGTTCGTGAACAGAAATAAAACAACAGGAAAGAGATATAAGAGAGTAACTCAGTTCAAGTCTTAGTTTTCAGTTTGTGTTCAGTTCTGTATGGCCTTGCACAGAGAGATGGTTAGGGGCTGTATTGCGTTATTAGTGAGCCTAAAACGTCCCAAAGACATCTAAGTAAGTTATAAATGCTTAGGGGGAAAATTAAAGGCCAGTTTCCATAACCTAATAGAGGGAATAAGGAAGACACATACCAGTATTGTTTTCAGTTTTTTTTTTCAACAATGGGTTTTTCAAGTTGGTTTTTAGTTTAAAACCTCCCTAGTACATTTATCTAGTTGGGTGAAAGTTTTGTGTGGATTTGGAAGCAGTTTAATGAACTAAAAGAAAAGTTGGAGAAGAGATATACAAATTATGTTTCCAGTTTTTCTGTAAATTGATGTTTCTGTATAACTGTAACACAGGTGGTATAAGAGGGTTGAAATGGGCTGGAAAGGAACTTAGAACCGTGATAATACATCTACCTAGGTGTTTAAGCACTTTGGAAAAAATTAGAAATCGATTTAAGGCAGTAAGAGTGAAGTTGGAATGGAAGTATTCACATGTTGATGATTCAGTTTACTGAAACTTGTGCCTCTGCATGATCGATTTCCAGAAGTGTTAAAGGTGGGGTGTTGGTCTAATAATGAACCCAAACCATTACAAATACACTTAGCTAAGTTGGTAAAACAGTTGGGGAGAGTTAGACATCAATTTGGCACATTAGAGGTGAAGCTAGATGAGGTAATGCATGGAAATTGTGTGCAGATTTGGAAAATTCAATGCTTCTGTATAAACATGTTCTAGGAGGGGTCTAAAGATTTTAGTACTATGATAATAGGTTTAAAACATTGCTAACCTATTTAGCTAAGAAGGGAAGGTATTCTAGGCAAGCTAAATCTACCTTAGTTAAACTTGTTACAATTTAGTGTTTAAGATCCTCTAGAATAATAGCTAGAGGGAGTACTTATTTAACTCATATAACGATGATGTAAACGTCCCAGGAATTAGATAACAATCTAAGGTGAGTACTTGGGAAGTTCTAAAGTTTAAAATAAACTGTACATTCAACGACTTACTTAGGGAATAACACCCGGTATAAATAAGTTAAACTATGAAAAATGTCGTCACATGAAATCATGGACTAACATGTTGTTTTAATCAGCATTAGGGTCGTAACGAACGTCAACCAGGAACCCGTGTGTGAGACGACACTTGCTTCTGAATAAGGTATGGACATGTGTGGTTCGTATGTGGCCGTGTTACACGACTTGTGTGCTGTGTGCTTTGTTTGACAATGACTATAAGACTAAAGCATGAAATTAGATTGCTTCTTGTGACTTGCTTATATGCTTGTTATATATCCTTGTGGCATATTACTTGCGCGCACACAGTAGTTTAGTCCCTTTCTCGTTTATGGAACTCGAGATGAACCACAACGAACTATGAAAACAAGGAAAAACTCTATAAGGGGAACTCCTCTCTAAACCATTGAGGACGTACCATGACACCCACTCTGATGTCTATTCATTAATGATAATGAAGAGCAAATCTCAATTGGTGGGACATGACGAACCACGTGGACAAACAAAAGAACTATACAAAGAGAAAACTCCTCTCTAACTATAGAGGACCGTTAATGACACCCACTATGGTGTCGAGATTATAATGAAAATGAAACGAAAAGTACCAACTGGTGAAACACGAGAATAACCCGGGAAGACAATAGCTCGGGCCGCGCGGTATAGATGAACGGGAGTTGGCATCTACATCAGATCCTTCGACCGTCTATGGTGGAATATATTTTGGGGGTCCCTGGGTGACCCCACTTTCTCAGCACATCCTGGAGTCTAGAGGTGACTCCGCTTTCTCGACCCCGGGGTGTCAGGAATGGGGGTGTGACAAATTGGTGGAGCTTATCCTGGAGTCTAGAGGTGACTCTGCTTTCTCGACCCTGGGTGTCGGGAATGGGGGACTAGCTATGGAGGAGACGTCCTCCAACGTGCGGTGATAAAAGAATTCACAAATAATCCTTAAAGAAACAAGGAATGATTAGCACCTATATAATAAGGTCTCGGGATCTAATCTATATCCCCTGACTCGGTGCCAGAGAATAGAGGAAAACATGTGTAATGAGACCAAGCAAATAAGAAAATTCACAAATGTGATTCTTTAAGAAACAAGGAAAGATTGACACCTATATGCTATGGTCACGGGATCTAAACTATATCCCCAGACCTGGTGCAAGGGAAGAGAAAGAAAATACACATCATGGGAACAAGAGAAAAGAAATGAAAACACACAACGCTCGAACGATCCCATAGTGAGGATCATTGGTAAACCTACCTATGCACACGTCTGATGACTTACATGAATGCTGTTGCTATATTAGCAGCTTGTTGTGCTCGGTTGCGTGTTTGATATTGCTATGTTGCCAGCATGTTATACTTGGTTGCTTGTTCCTAATGCTTTGCTACCTTTCAGTGTGTATGAAACTATGATGTATTGTGATGTGCTTTACTGCTTTACTAGAGCATGTAAATTGACTTAATAATATTCAACCAAGTAGTCGTGTGGCCCGGCAACATACGGGCTACACACGTTCATACTCAGCGTAGTTTGCTGAGTCCTTTACAACCCAATTTTTACAGGTATTGAGCCGGACGATAACGGAGCGTAGGCGGGATGGCTACCATGGGGGTAGTCCATCAGGGCATAATTCTTGAGTTGTAGTAGTATGCTTGATGTATGGGTTGTTCTACACCCAGGATGTAATTTTCAGTTTCGATTTGATAATATTGTTGTAGACACTCGGTATTCGGAATTGTATCTTGTAATGTATATGGGTTTTGGTTGAGAGCTGTTTCCAGTCATGCAGACCGTAACTTGGTGTTGGTAGTATGGTTGTGTCACCCACGTGGGTGGTTGGCGTTTGTGACACCCGGATGGAGGTTATACCGCTGCAAGCTAGTTTACATTATCGTCGGGCGTTTCATTTAATCTATGGATGTTTTATTCGGGGGTGTTACAGAAAGTGGTATCAGAGCGTAGTTGCGCTCTGATGACTGGAACAGAGGAGTACCGAGAATAGGAAAATTTAATTTGGGAAACGGGTTAAGGGTTAGTAATGTGAGGCACGACTTTACTGATCTAAACTGCAAGGGCTTGCAAGGGCGTAATAACTTGCTTGCAGTAAGTTCTTGTGATTGTTTCAGGCTAATAAATAACATTCTCAGATGTCCGGGCGACGAGGTCGAGGACGAGGCCGTGGCCAAATGGAGCAAGATAGCGTAGCTGCAGGGCAGACCATAGCTGAGATAGTAGCAGCAGCCCTAGGTCACATGGGTTTCCAGCCAGGAGCCCAGCAGGCACCACCGCCACCACAACCCCACCCACCCAGGGAGACAAACTGGGTGAAGAGCTTAACAGACCTTCGACCAGCTGAGTTCGAGGAGCGACGGACCCCCGCCCACCTAGAGAAACTACATCAGCCTCCTAGAGACCGCCTTTGAGACTTTGAATGTTCCAGCAGAGGCTAAGGTCAGACTCGCGGCCTATTACCTACGAGAGTCAGCGAGCGATTGGTGGAAGCTTGTGATGATGCTCACCTAGCCGACCCCACTTTTGGATGGGATGCTACACTGCGTTGCTGAGGGCTAAGTACTACCCCGCCACCTCCGACCATGAAGCGCTTGAGCTAGACACCCTGAGGGCAGGAGACCGGGGATGACCGTAGACAACTACTCAACGTTCACTGCTCTACTTCGTGTATTTCCAGGCTTGGGATATTCAGATGAGATCTTAGTGGAGTTTTCTATGGTGAAGAATCACCGCATCAGATATGGCATGGGGCCCAGTCGTTACGCCACGATCCAGGTTGAACTTGAACTATGAATTTGAATTAACTACTATTGTGAAGAGTTTCACTAAACCCTAGTATGAAAGGACTGCTATCATGCAGCATCCCAGGTCGAGATCACCATTCAGATCGGGGTGAGAATTCGCTAAGAAAAGGAAGGCGAAAGACGATGACTCGGAGGACCGTAAACAGAAGAGTGCGGACAAGAATAAGCGCTACCCGAACAGGAAACGGGGGAGATACCATGGGAACAAGCCTACGGAGGCACTTCAAGCTGAGCCACCCGGCGAATTCGGCTAAGCCGCTACGCTCCTACCCACCTAAGGGTAAACTGAACCCAACTCTAATGCTTAAGTACCGTTACAGTTGTCATGACCAATTATTGACTCACCAAATCACATATTCAGGGTCTGAAGCCGCCGAGCGAAAGGTCCGGGCGCCGATTTAAATGTAGACGATGCTCGAAGAACCACCCCGAAGTTGATTGCTAGGGCGAACCGTAGAGTGCTTTTACTGCAAGAAGACTGGGCACAGGGCCTTTGAGTGCTTCGCGAACCCCGAGAGCAAGAGTTACAGGCCGGCTACAGTGCGGGAGGCTAGTCCTAGAACCACATGAGAATTGGAGGATAAAAAAAAACTATGTACCCCTATATTTTCATCGATGTTTCGGCTTAGTGTAGGGTACGGGGGCGTACCCCTCTTTTAAGGGGGTAAGCGCGTTTTGTTTTGGATGTTGTGTTGATTTATATGTATTCCTACAACCACTCGTGGTTGGTTGGTAGGGTTGTGTGTTTGGAATTGTGTGTGAAAATGTTATGTACGCTATGTATGAATGAATGTTGTGTGCCTTGGTTTGCACTTTAGCATACACATTACTAGCTTCTTGGTCTACTATGAGAACTTGTGTGAAGCCACTGATGTGGCACGGTGCTTAGAAGCACTGAGCATTATAGCTATGGACTTAATTTTTTGGGTATCATGAGTGAATGCGGACTAGATACCTAAGATTGCTAGGAGTGGAAAATATAAGTTAAGGAAGTACGACTTCGGGACGAAGTCTCTTTTAAGGGGTAAGTTGAAATACCCCTGAACATTAGACGTATAAAAATTATAACGCGTTGTATAATTTGGACATAAAATAACGTACGAACAATTAAATCTAGTATATATATATGTACGAATATGGAACACACTACGTAACGTTACGATATTGTAACGTTGTAAATAAGTGACAATAACGTCTAACTTCGTTACAGAAAATATAATAACACGCTATAATATATAGTCGTACATATATTGTAACGTTGTAAATAAGTGACGATGTCATCACTAACTTCGTAACAAAAGAAAATAATAATAATAATAATAACACGATATAATATATGGTCCATATATAAAAAAATATAAACTTGTGTATTGATTTTTAAAAGAAAAAAGGGGGAAGCAAAAACGCTCCCGCTGAGGTTCGAACCCGAGACCTCCCGTACCTTTCCCGAATGTTTAACCGGTTGAGCTATGCTCGTATTCAGCAACTAACCCACACGAACCGGAACTAGTATCAATAAACGAAGTGAATACAAAAAAAAGAGAGAGGACCAACTGCTTCGCCCTCTTCTTCTCCTTCTTCCTCGTTTCAGCACTCGATCAAACAACAAAAAAATTACAGAAACCATGCCATTCAAGCACAACGACAGGAGCGGTTGTTTATTCAAGTGCCCATGATTTCTTGTAACTTGAGAACACTCAATTCTTGTTCCTTCCTGAAACTCACGCCCTCTCAGTCCCAGTCCTCGGTAGTACACCTGAATCGCAAGGAAATAGTAACGACAACATCTACTTGGTAGAAATTTCCTCTCACGCCAGTCCCTAATCCATGAACTTTAACACTATTCTCTGTATCACCAACTAATGTAGACATAGGAAAGAAAAACTAACATTAATAATGTCGATCTGCCCGACAACCTGAAACAGAAGATAGTGGCTTCATATCTGATAAATCGCTTAAACACCCAACAGAAACATTAAAGTCTGTGTTTTGCTCAAACACCCACGCACCCCAGATTCCCTCAACTGTCTCTGTAACAGCCACTCCAGGTCTACTAAACCATGCTCCTATGTCGATCTGTGCTAGGGGAACAGACAAGGAGACAGCCACTCTGGTCCTCCTGTTACGCCCATACTCTCTAAGAGCTTAGAGCCCATGACCACCACTTCCGATGCAATTGTCCTCCAATTAATACCCTGCTTGACTATTCTTCCCTCCCTTGCATGCCGTGCCAACAAGCCCTCAGGTAAGCTGTTGTTTACTCATGCGTGGAGATGAACCCAAGTTTCCATGGCACTCTTGACTCCTTTCTGTTTTGCTGTTGCAGTTCGAAGAGAAAACTGACTCACTACTCTCACATGTTCCTTGATTAACCAGTGAACTCCAAACCTCATAGCAAGAGCTGCGTTCTCATTCAAAAAAAAATCTGCTCCAGGATCAGCACTCTGGTTGAGCATCAGTTTCAGGTAGAAGTAACAGACCCGTGTTCAAATGTCACATACCTTCCTGTTGTCTAGGACAGTTGAAAGTCTCTCACCCCCTTTCTTTCATTCCTGTCATGTGTTAAATTCACATGCAGTCTTCTAGGCTATACTGAAACTACACTGGGTTGCATCTATTCAACACCTCACCTGTACTGTAACCAGAAGGTAAGATTTGCAAGAAAATTCAGTTTTTTTTTTAGTTTCCACCTTCTCTTCTATTTCATTACTGATATGGCGAGAGTAACACCTGAGGACTTCTTCCAGTTGAGACTGAGTGCTAAGGGTCTGTTATACCCAGAATTTTGACCCGCCTGGTTAGGGTCTACGAGGCCCTGGTGATGTGAGGGGCATTTTAATCAAGTAGTGAGGGATTCCGGCTCGAACGGCGCGTCCCATGGCATGAGGAGCAGCTTCATCATTTTCAGGGGCGTTTTGGTAATCTTTAAAGGCTCCTGAGACCTCCTATAAGCTTTCTCTCTCCTCCAAAGGATGCCCAAATCAGCTTGAAATGCTTTGATATTTTAACCCATGATACAGGATGACATTCTAAGCATAATGGCGTTGGAATTTTGATTTTTCGAGTTTCCAATAGTTTTCTAGCAATTTCTGACTGAATCTGACGAGAAATTCAATTTAAAAATATTCCAACATTTAAAAAATCCGATTCCACTTCAGAAAATTCATAATTTCCATCCTTGACACGTGGTTAAAATTTCACAGCAAAATTCCTTTGGGAAGTCACTTAACTAAATATCGAAAAATCTTACTTTTACTAGATTTTCTTTATCTTTAAGAAAGTCTATATAAGGGGATAGGTTTTTGGATAAAATAAGAACCATATGCTCAAGAACCCTAGAGAGTCAGGAAACACAGCCTCCTCTCTCTCTCTCACGTTTTCCAACACCCGGCCACTCAAATCATACCGAAAATCCCCCGAAATCACCATCTAAACACGTTTTCCAATCCCCAAAGCATCAATAGTCATCAAAACCCCACAAAAACACACCAAAACGTGAAGAACAGCAAGAACAACCAACAACCAGAAGCTTGGTTCGAAATCCTTTCGGGTCTGCCATCAACGGAGCACTCGACGAATCCCGGTGTGAAGAATCACCGTGAATCCGAAGGTAAAACAGGTGAAATCCCACTTTCCTAACTCTCCACGGTATAATCTGTCTTGCCTCAAATTTTGGGCTCAAACTAACCTCTACGCTTCTGTATTGCTGTTTGTTTAAGCTTCTGTCCAATAACTTGTTTGCTAAGTTTCGTGCTTAATTCGAATTCAAATTGAAAACTTTCAATCACTAACGTCTTGTACATCTTCAGGCTACGCACCCATAAAATTTGAGCCAAAAACACCTTCGGGAACAGCCTCAACGCCGCCGTCCGAGGGCGGTCCGCACCCACGGACGTCATGTCCGGGGTCCCGGACTCCCTGTCCGTAAGCTCGGACGCCCACGGACGGCGGCGGGATTTTTAAATTTTAAAAAATTTAGGTTTTCTAATAATGTCCGGGCCCACGGACAGCCTGTCCGTGGCCCCGGACTTTACAATTTTCTGTTTTTGTTTAATTCGACTTTTATTTTCATATAGGTTAACTGGGGTCCGTGGCCACATTAGGTCCGTGGCTACGGACGGAAACAAAATTTGACCTAATTCTGCCTCCGAAACCCTAGTTTAGGTAATTTTAATTTCCACTTTAATTTTCTGTCAAAAAACGTTAAAAAAATAAAAAAACAGAAGCACACCTAGGTTAAAAACAACTTTGTAGAAGCCGTAATTGAACCAAGTAGAGGAAAAACGACCTAGGAAGGGTAATGAAAGTAATTGAACCCTAATTAAGTCGAATATCAAGCCCCCGAACCCGAACTCTCCTTTCCTAATTTGATCTAGGTTAAAATTAGGTGGCGACTCATAATAGGTTCCAGTGAGCTAGCTTAGGTTTTAATAATTATTGTTATATGACATAGTTATTAATCTTAGGTATAAGTGGACCTAAAACCCGATTAGATCCTAATCAAGTTAATCCACATAGGATAGGGTTTAAAATCGAGGCTCACAGACTGGCGACTCTGCTGGGGACAAATTCTTAATTTAACTTGTTTAATTTTAGAAAGAGGGCTTAACTTGAAAATGTTTATTTATGGCTTTATTACATGTTTGTTTACTTTCGTGCGCACTTTAATTTTTGCACCCTTGCATCATATGAGAGCGAGGGTCCGCGCAAACCAATTTCACCCCGGGACCCGTTTGAGGGTCCCCTGTCAGGGACTCACACCTTTTAGGTGATGTGAATAAGTGGGGGAAAAGAGGAGGGTGTCGTCTAACCACACCCCCTTAATACCTGGGCCTTAGCCCCAAGCATTTTCCTGGCAGTACCCTTACCTAGCCCATCGTTTGGTCAGTCAAAGACCCGACCGTAGACGCACACCTTCTGGTGATGTGAAAAAAGTGGGGAAGCCCAAAGAGAATAGCGTGCAAGCCCTATTCCTTCGTGGTAACCTGGGCCTGCGCCCCAAGCACCTCTCCGGATTGACCCCTACCCGTTGGACTGAGTCATTTTGTGAGGACATTTGCATCACCTCCTTGTGTAGGACTTCTGTGTATGTACTCCTTTTCTCCAGGGCCTCAGGCCCAATATCTGATCCATCGATCTCTTCCAGCCCAAATGAAACATTTAAGGGGTTTTCATAGTCCAAATACTTCGATCACCCAAAACAAAAAAATCCTCTAAGCTGATTCTTGCTACAAGCCTGGTTCTTGCAAAACCCACTCGTAAGACCAACGAATCTTGTAACCCAAAAGTGTGGTCCAGGGCGGACCCTCCCAAAATTTTGGAGTCCGGCATTCATTGCGGCGCACTAGTCTTCGGCCTGAGTTCCAAAGTTTAGTCCTAGTCCCACTCCCGCAATGCTGACTTATCTTTTTGCTTAAAACAGGCAGCACCCCTTACAGCTAGGATGTCGTCTGGAGTTAACGATCGAAGTGCTCTGCTCGTGGATTTGATAGGGAAACTAGCTGAGTTAGAATTTGTCCACAGGAGTGCTTTGGAAGAGCTAAGCTCAGGATTTGTGTCAGCTGCAAGGGAAGCGAGAGCTCTCATTCATGCCCTCGGGGAAATCATCCCTTTAGATCTGGTCCCCGATGAGGACGGGATCGAGTCACCGGAGAACCAGGGACCGCAACAGGAGCAGGCCGCACAGGTGCCCGTCGTAGATCTGCAGCAGCCGCAGAGTCAGATTCTGAGAGTACTTCTAGGGCAGGGGTTAGTCCGACTTAAAGCCCCGCGGTTTCGCGGGCGGCGTCTGGGGGCGCGTCCCGAGCAGTTCTGTCGTTTCCATCTACTCCCTCGGGCCACTCCACGGATAATTGTCGTAATTTAAGGTCTAAAATTCTGTTATTGGCCCAAGAAGGAAAAATCCAGATTGTAACCCCGGTACCGGAGCTTCCCCGCAAAGCCGAAAGGGAATTCACACCCATTGGTTGTCCCTTAAGCCAGGCCTTCGAGGAGCTGCAGGACGAGGGGCTAATACGGCCGCTCATTCCTCGCCATGGAGAGACGAAAGGGGAGTAGACTCAGTCAATTTTGCATGTACCATCAGCTAGCAGGACATGATACCAATGATTGCAAAGTGCTGAGACATCGGATCCAGGACCTCATCGATCAGGGATATCAGCGTTTGGATGACCTCGAGACATCAGAATCCGAAGTTCAGTGTGCTGCCTTTACTGTTTTCTGGGATGACAAAAAGCCAACACGAGGGGCAGGACGGAAGCCCACATCCGCGGTCAGCTTTGTCCCAGCAAATGCTCACGTTACTCGGTCAGGCAAGCATTACGGATCGCCTGAAAAACCATCGCAAGGGGAAGAGCGAATGTCGTCTCCCCCAGTGGCTGAAGAGATTCCAGGTGAGCGAGAACTGCTTCAGAAGCTGAAGGCAACAACCATCCCCATGGCCATCTGGTCTTTGCTTACGATCTCGCCAGAGCACCGACGGGCCATTGCCAAACATTTGGGCGGGCCAGAGGAAAGTTTAGCCCCGGAGAGGATGGTCGCGGCTCTTTGGCAAAAGCAGGAGGAGGAGATCAGTTTTCACGATAGCGAGATCTCCGAGCACTCGGGAAAAGCATTGTATGTTACTGTTTGGTGTGGGGCCTTCAAGGTGCCAAAGGTCCTCATTGACACGGGAGCAGACGTTAGCATCTGTCCTCTGAAAGTGGCAGAAAGTATGGGCTACGACAAATTTGAGTCGTGCCAAATAGTGTTACGAGGGTATGATGATAACCCAAGACATGTCTTCGGCCTATTGGATCTTCCACTCAAATTCGGGACGGTTGTTCATCCAGTGAAGTTTTTGGTTCTGCAAATTCCCCATTCTTTCAACCTGATTCTGGGACGGGATTTCCTTCAAGATTTGAAGGCCGTCCCCTCTACGGTGCATCAATGTTTGAAGTTCAAAAGGGATGGGAAGGTTCATATCGTTAGAGGTGAACCGCATCAGAAGGAGTTGCCTGTTTGTATGGTTGAAGAGGAGGGTTCGTCCATCTGAGCAGGTTCAGTGTTGTACCAGAGCAGTCCGACCCAACTTCTCTTCAGAAACTTAAGGTTGGACCGGGGAAGGTTATCATGGAGAAGTACGGTTATCAAGAGGGTAAGGGCCTCGGCAAGGATCTCCAGGGAATCCCAGACGTTCTATCTCCGGCAGCGAATCCTGGTCGTCAAGGACTTGGTGCGTTAACAGACCCAACTTTCATTTCAGCAATTGAACTATCATCTTTACTCATGTGCTCATGTTCCCCATGTTTACAGGGTACGGTAAGAGCGAAGGAGGAAGCGATGCCTGATTGGATGTTCCTCGAAGAGTAGATTATAGTTTAGGGGTAGTTAGTCATTTACTCCCGCTTTGGGGTCATTAGGAGTCATTTTTATTTTCCTTTGGCTGTTCTACATAGCCTCCTTCTTTCCATAGTCAGTTTAGTTGTCTCTCCATTTAGTCGGTACTCAATGTCGTTGTTACTTCTTTTGGTTATCAATAAAATTTCTTCTTTGATTCGTGTTCTAATGTGTATATTTCCGTTCATGTGCTAAAAAAAAGAACTCTTTCTTTTAAAGCATGTCAGCAAACATATAAGAGTAAGGACCTTCATTTTTCACGAAACCCCCTGTACAAAACCGCCTTCCCATCCACACACTCGCCACCTCCCCCACAGCCATCCCACATGTCACAGTCCGTCATTTCTACCATTTCACCAAAAACAAAGCTGCTGCCGCCAAAGCCAAAAAATCACCCAGCAATCACTCCATCACCACTCACCACCATTGTTCACCACCACGCATGCAATCACCCTCCACAAAAAAAACTTGGGCATTCTAAGGTTAGTCAAGGAAACCCCACAACAATACTGGGGGCAATCTGAGTTAAGGAACGATAACGTTGTATTTCTTTTGTTTAAATGTGCAAACGCGTCTCTGAGTGTACACTTCGCAAGAGTGCCTTGAGCGGTGAAACCAAGAGCGAAAGGCGTGTCACTTTTACACGACTCCAGAGAGGCACATTCAAAGGTGAGGTAAACGGCATGACTCCACCAAGGAGATCATTTGTAAATTTACGCTTAAACCTGTAAAAAGTAACAAAGAACGGATACACAACTATTAGGGATGACGAAGCACCTAGGAAACAGCACCACACAGCCAAAAGCTTGTGAACCCTGACATTAACCCTAGGCACCCCCGCTGAGCTTTTCATATATACCTCTTTTACAACACTACAAGCTCCACAAACAAGCCAGCCATGAATAACCGACCCGGTGACCAAAGGAAGCAAGGAGCCCGACTTCCGAACAACAACTTCACAAGTCCAAAGAAGCAAACCGCTACCAGCATGACGAAGCGATCCGCAAATGGTCCCAAAGTGACACAGGATCCAATGAGCTGACATCAAAAACAGCTCTCGAAGTTCAAAACCGGGAAACACAAGAACCCCGAGGGAAAGGAGATTCAAAGAAGGCAAACTTCAAAGAAATCCAAGATCGAAAAAAAGAAAGAAGATGCAAGGAACAACCCAAAGGTTCCAAGTCCCAAGCGAAGTCATCACGAAGTAGCCAAATGACTTCAAGGCAAAGAAGACAAGTCCGAGAGACGGTGCAAGTTGCAGCTTTGGTCACCCTTAAAGCTCCACATATCTTAAACATTCCTCCATTGTCCTGTTATCATTCATCACACCCCATGACCACGTTATAAGCTCAAAAGACTTCCGACTTAGTAGTTGTGTATCCAATCGAGTGAAAGTAACAGGTTGAACACGTAAATCTAACAAATGTCAAATTCAATGGTTGAGAAGTTGTGACCGTAAGTGAGAAAGAGTGCAAACACCAAACACGTCGAGTGTAGGTTAGGAAGCACCACATCAAAACATAAGCCTTGACCCTGTAAGGACGAGACTTGTTCGCACGTTTAGCCAAAGAAAATACTGGGGGCAATCGATCGTTCCGATCGATCGCCATGAACTCTAACTCAGATTGCCTTAAGAAAGAATACTGGGGCAATTGTTGGTTCCAACAATTGCAACAACGACACCGATTGAGGCCCAAAAGTCCAAAACCCGAAGGTTCAAACCATCCAAACATTCACAGGCCCGTCCTAAGCCTTCCTCCACATCAAATTCCCACAGGCCCGTCCTAAGCCCTTCCTCCACATCAAATTCCCAGGCCCGTCCTAAGCCCTTCCTCCAAATCAAATTCCCACGGGCCCGTCCTAAGCCCTACCTCCACATTCAAACACCCACAGGCCCGTCTTGAGCCCTAATCCTTTTACATTCTTTTGGACCCATCATACACTTGACTCGCTTTCACTTAGATCCATCCATAGGCTCGTCATAAGACCTAGATCCGTCCTTTAGGCTCGCCATAAGACCTAGAACCATTTTTAGGCTCGCCATAAGACCTAGTTGCATTCCCTTAGGCTCGTCATAAGACCTAGATCCGTCCTTTAGGCTCGCCATAAGACCTAGAACCATTTCTAGGCTCGCCATAAGACCTAGATCCTTCCTTTAGGCTCGTCGTAAGACCTAGTTGCATTCCCTTAGGCTCGTAGTAAGACCTAGCGTTACCCTTTAGCTTACCCGCTCTTATCAAACACATTGCATTCATCACATTCATATAGGCTTGTCATAAGACCTAGTTGCATTATCCAGGCGCGTCACAAGACCTAGCGACAGAAAAGTTGACGAGGTGATGGCAATAAATCCTCCTTTTGCGATGTCAACTTATTTTCGGGATCAACGAATGGTGGGCAAAGGCAATAAGTCCCCAAGGTTTTTACCAGGAGTTATCCCTGCACACCGGCTTGGGGGGCGATGGCAATAAGTCCACATTGGGTCCAGCCAGGAGCATTGTCACGGGTTTCGGTCCCCAGAAGCATCCGAGCATCATCAGCATTATCATCAGCATCATTAACATCATCAATATCGTCAGCATCATTAACATCATCAACATCATCAGCATCATTAGCATCATCAACATTTCAGCATTCTTGCATTTGCATACCACCCAGTTATCATCATTATAGGTAGTCAACGCCTTAGAATCGCTTGACATTATCTCATTTCCACATTTTAGGTTGTCAACGCCTTAGAATCACTTGACATTTTCTCATTTCCACATTTTAGGTTGTCAACGCCTTAGAATCGCTTGACATTGCTTCATTTCACTTTACTTGTAGGCAGTCAACACCTTAGAATAGTTTGACATCATATCATCATTATAGGTAGTCAACGCCTTAGAATTGCTTGACATTACTTCATTTTACTTATAGGTAGTCAGCGCCTTAGAATAGCTCGACACAATTTATCAGTTTTCGATAACATGCAGGGTCTTGTAAACACTTGAAATTTTGGGGTATTACTCAAGCATCAACTAGCCTTCTCACTTTCATTACAAAGTCTAGTTGACGGGGGGCAATCTGTTATACCCAAAATTTTGACCCCCCTGGTTAGGGTCTACGAGACCCTGGTGATGTGAGGGGCATTTTAATCAAGTAGTGAGGGATTCCGGCTCAAGCGGCGCATCCCATGGCATGAGGAGCAGCTTCGTCATTTTCAGGGGCGTTTTGGTAATCTTTAAAGGCTCCTGAGACTCCTATAAGCTTTCTCTCTCCTCCAAAGGATGCCCAAATCAGCTTGAAATGCTTTGATTTTTAACCCATGATAGAGGATGACATTCTAAGCATAATGGCGTTGGAATTTTGATTTTTGAGTTTCCAATATTTTCTAGCAATTTCTGACTGAATCTGACGAGAAATTCAATTTAAAAATATTCCAACATTTAAAAAATCCGATTCCACTTCAGAAAATTCATAATTTCCATCCTTGACACGTGGTTAAAATTTTACAGCAAAATTCCTTTGGGAAGTCACTTAACTAAAATATCGAAAAATCTTATTTTTACTAGATTTTCTTTATCTTTAAGAAAATCTATATAAAGGGATAGGTTTTTGGATAAAATAAGAACCGGATATGCTCAAGAACCCTAGAGAGTCAGGAAACACAGCCTTCTCTCTCTCTCTCACGTTTTCCAACACCCGGCCACTCAAATCATACCGAAAATCCCCCGAAATCACCATCTAAACACGTTTTCCAATCCCCAAAGCATCAATAGTCAACAAAACCCCACAAAAACACCACCAAAACGTGAAGAACAGCAAGAACAACCAACAACCAGAGGCTTGGTTCGAAATCCTTTCGGGTCTACCATCAACGGAGCACTCGGCAAATCCCGGTGTGAAGAATCACCGTGAATCCGAAGGTAAAACAGGTGGAAATCCCACTTTCCTAACTCTCCACGGTATAATCTGTCTTGCCTCAAAATTTGGGCTCAAACTAACCCCTCTACGCTTCTGTATTGCTGTTTGTTTAAGCTTCTGTCCAATAACTTGTTTGCTAAGTTTCGTGCTTAATTCGAATTCAAATTGAAAACTTTCAATCACTAACGTCTTGTACATCCTTCAGGCTACGCACCCATAAAATTTGAGCCAAAAACACCTTCGGGAACAGCCTCAACGCCGCCGTCCGAGGGCGGTCCGCACCCACTGACGTCATGTCCGGGGTCCCGGACTCCCTGTCCGTAAGCTCGGACGCCCACGGACGGCGGCGGGATTTTTAAATTTAAAAAAATTTAGGTTTTCTAATAATGTCCGGGCCCACGGACAGCCTGTCCGTGGCCCCGGACTTTACAATTTTCTGTTTTATGTTTAATTCGACTTTTATTTTCATATAGGTTAACTGGGGTCCGTGGCTCGGACATTAGGTCCGTGGCTACGGACGGAAACAAAATTTGACCTAATTCTGCCTCCGAAACCCTAGTTTAGGTAATTTTAATTTCCACTTTAATTTTGTCAAAAAACGTTAAAAAATAAAAAAAACAGAAGCGCGCACCTAGGTTAAAAACAACTTTGTAGAAAGCCGTAATTGAACCAAGTAGAGGAAAAACGACCTAGGAAGGGTAATGAAAGTAATTGAACCCTAATTAAGTCAAATCAAGCCCCCGAACCCGAACTCTCCTTTCCTAATTTGATCTAGGTTAAAATTAGGTGGCGACTCGTAATAGGTTCCAGTGAGCTAGCTTAGGTTTTAATAATTATTGTTATATGACATAGTTATTAATCTTAGGCTATAAGTGGACCTAAAACCCGATTAGATCCCAATCAAGTTAATCTACATAGGATAGGGTTTAAAATCGAGGCTCACAGGGTCTGGGTGTCTGCATTGTGCCAAGGAGATTTCTAGGAGGAATCTCATTCCAAAAGACAGAAAGAAAAACCAAAGGTATCAAATCTAGCCTTCTGTACAGTTCTGTTAAAACCCATTATCTTCCTGTATAACTGGAACTCCAGAGAGGAAGTGGATACATTATCGACTTAGTAATCTACCTAAGACTTGTTAGTACCCTATACTACTTGAACTGGTAAGGAGAGAAAATAGAAGTTCAAACTTGTGAGTAAAACAGAAGAAAATAACAACAGAAGAACTAGATATCAATCATACTCCAGTTTCTGCAACATATTGCAGTTCTATATAATATACTACAGTGGCATGCTCCTCACTGTTTGGGTTTGATTTGTATGTTAAGACCGAACTAAAGCTACCTAATTAAATAGCTAGACCACCTGGGGAAGTTAGAGATCAAATTAAATAGAACAGAAGAAAACTATAATAGAAAAAAAAAAGAAATGCAGCAGCTCACACCTTCTGGTTTCTGTCTTTTCTTTCGGTCTACAGGCTCTGAGTAAAGGGGTTTAAGGAGTGCATGACTTACTGTCTTAGGTCTGTTTCTTAAGGGATGTCGAGGGGAAAATACTTAGGTAGAAGTGAAAGTCTGTTTAAAGAACAATGAGGAAAATAAGAGAGGAAAGAAAGATCAATAATAGTTTTCAGTTTCTGAACATTTAGTGTTTCTGTGAAATCAGTACAGAAGCTACATGAGTGTGATTGGGTTACTTCTGAGTTTAGAATATAGCTAGAACAAGAACTGTAACAAAACACACAATTAAGTGACTAAAGCAGTTAAGGGAAAATGAGATACAAACTAGGTAATCGAGGCACAAAAAAAAAACAGAAGAAAAGAGAGGTCATAACAGTTTCTGCTTCAGGTTTGTCGAGTTCAGTTTCCAGTTCTGGTTTCTGTAGAAACTCGTTTCAGAGTATTGATAAGGTTACTCTGGGTTGTTCTTAGGTTTAAGGAGTTGAAAACATTAACTAAGAGGTACAAGTTGGGAAGAGTTGTAAGCCAACTTAGAAAAGAAACAGAAGTAAAATAACAGAAGAAGAAGCAAAACAGAAAAAAAATAACTGTTTCAGTTTCTGAGAATTTTGAGATTCTGTATAAATGTATGTAAGTGAGTACAACAGCCTTACTTTGGGTTGCCTGGAGTATAAAATCGTGTTAGAACCCTTAATTATGTAACTCAGTAAAGAGGGAGGAGATAGAAGTCAAATTAAATAACCGAAAAGAGACAAGGATAAGTCATATCAGTTTCAAAGTTTCTGTTTTACTAGGAATTGGTGTCTGTTTAATCCTGTGACAGAGGGGTGCATGGGATTAGATTGAGGGTTTTATAAGCTTAAAACTTTGTCAACTCATGTAACCAAAAGTGATCACAAGTCGGAGAGGGCTTGAGACCAGACTATGAATAAAAGAAAAGTAACAGAGAAAGGTTTATCAGTTTCTGTAGTCTAGTAATAATCACCACTTGCATTACCTGTTTTCTGTTCATTTCAGTTTACAGACCTTGGGTAAAGGGATCTTAGGTGTGCAGTCCTGATTGCCTTGGGTTATCTGAAACTTAAAAACCAAGAAGATAAAAACAACAGTGGTGTCGAGTTCAGTTTCAGGTGGTGGTTAATCTCAGTTTTCTGTAACAGATTATACTGGAACATTGGAAGTGTAGTGGTGTCTTAGGTATGAACCAGTAGCATTATTACATAAGTAAATTAAGTTGGCAAATCATTTGAGGATTTAGGAACCAGGTAACTAAGGACAAAAGGATGGAGATTGAATTAGTCAGAGAAGGGGGAGAAATGAAGTAGGAGACTGCAGAGTCAAGATTTCAGTTTGCAGTTTCTTTTGGATCTGGCCACTTCAGTGCAAGCATGAGTCTGTATCATCAAGGGAGTTATTTGGGATTTAAACCTTTGATCAGAACACTTAAATACGTGAGTTGGTAATGAGGGAAAATCTAAGTCAGGTTCGTGAACAGAAATAAAACAACATGAAAGAGATATAAGAGAGTAACTCAGTTCAAGTCTCAGTTTTCAGTTTGTGTTCAGTTCTGTATGGCCTTGCACAGAGAGATGGTTAGGGGCTGTATTGCGTTATTTGTAAGCCTAAAACGTCCCAAAGACATCTAAGTAAGTTATAAATTCTTAGGGGGAAAATTGAAGGCCAGTTTCCACAACCTAACAGCGGGAATAAGGAAGACACATACCAGTGTTGTTTTCAGTTTTTTTTTCAATAGTGGGTTGTTTCTGTATAAAGAGCTTTTAGAGAGGTTAATAGAGTTGTTTCAAGTTTGTTTTTAGTTTAAAACCTCCCTAGTACATTTATCTAGTTGGGTGAAAGTTTTGTGTGGATTTGGAAGCAGTTTAATGAACTAAAAGAAAAGTTGGAGAAGAGATATACAAATTATGTTTCCAGTTTTTCTGTAAATTGATGTTTCTGTATAACTGTAACACAGGTGGTATAAGAGGGTTGAAATGGGTTGGAAAGGAACTTAGAACAGTGATAATACATCTACCTAGGTGTTTAAGCACTTTGGAAAAAATTAGAAATCGATTTAAGGCAGTAAGAGTGAAGTTAGAATGGAAGTATTCACATGTTGATGATTCAGTTAACTGAAACTTGTACCTCTGCATGATTGATTTCCAGAAGTGTTAAAGGTGGGGTGTTGTTCTAATAATGAACCCAAACCATTACAAATACACTTAGCTAAGTTGGTAAAACAGTTGGGGAGAGTTAGAATCAATTTGGCACATTAGAGGTGAAGCTAGATGAGGTAATGCATGGAAATTGTGTGCAGATTTGGAAAATTCAATGCTTCTGTATAAACATGTTCTAGGAGGGGTCTAAAGATTTTAGTACTATGATAATATGTTTAAAACATTGCTAACCTATTTAGCTAAGAAGGGAAGGTATTCTAGGCAAGCTAAATCTACCATAGTTAAACTTGTTACAATTTAGTGTTTAAGATCCTCTAGAATACTAGCTAGAGGGAGTACTTATTTAACTCATATAACGATGATGTAAACGTCCCAGGAATTAGATAACAATCTAAGGTGAGTACTTGGGAAGTTCTAAAGTTTAAAATAAACTATACATTCAATGACTCACTTAGGGAATAACACCCGGTATAAATAAGTTAAACTATGAAAAATGTCGTCACATGAAATCATGGACTGACACGTTGTTTTAACCAGCATTAGGGTCGTAACGAACGTCAACCAGGAACCCGTGTGTGAGACGACACTTGCTTCTGAATAAGGTATGGACATGTGTGGTTCGTATGTTGCCGTGTTACACGGCTTGTGTGCTGTGTGCTTTGTTTGACAATGACTATAAGACTAAAGCATGAAATTGGATTGCTTCTTGTGACTTGCTTATATGCTTGTTATATATCCTTGTGGCATATTACTTGCGCGCACACAGTAGTTTAGTCCCTTTCTCGTTTATGGAACTCGAGATGAACCACAACGAACTATGAAAACAAGGAAAAACTCTATAAGGGGAACTCCTCTCTAAACCATTGAGGATGTACCATGACACCCACTCTGGTGTCTATTCATTAATGATAATGAAGAGCAAATCTCAATTGGTGGGACATGACAAACCACGTGGACAAACAAAAGAACTATACAATGAGAAAACTCCTCTCTAACTATAGAGGACCGCTAATGACACCCACTATGGTGTCGAGATTATAATGATAATGAAACGAAAAGTACCAACTGGTGAAACACGAGAACAACCCGGGAAGACAACAGCTCGGGCCGCGCGGTATGGATGAACGGGAGTTGGCATTTGCATCAGATCCTTCGACCGTCTATGGTGGAATATATTTTGGGGGTCCCTGGGTGACCCCACTTTCTCAGCACATCCTGGAGTCTAGAGGTGACTCCGCTTTCTCGACCCTGGGGTGTCAGGAATGGGGGAGTGACAAATTGGTGGAGCTTATCCTGGAGTCTAGAGGTGACTCCGCTTTCTCGACCCTGGGTGTCGGGAATGGGGGACTAGCTATGGAGGAGACGTCCTCCAACGTGCGGTGATAAAAGAATTCACAAATAACCCTTAAAGAAACAAGGAATGATTAGCACCTATATAATAAGGTCTCGGGATCTAATCTATATCCCCTGACTCGGTGCTAGAGAATAGAGGAAAACATGTGTAATGAGACCAAGCAAATAAGAAAATTCACAAATGTGATTCTTTAAGAAACAAGGAAAGATTGGCACCTATATGTTATGGTCACGAGATCTAAACTATATCCCCAGACCTGGTGCAAGGGAAGAGAAAGAAAATACACATCATGGGAACAAGAGAAAAGAAATGAAAACACACAACGCTCGAACGATCCCATAGTGAGGATCATTGGTAAACCTACCTATGCACACGTCTGATGACTTACATGAATGATGTTGCTATATTAGCACCTTGTTGTGCTCGGTTGCGTGTTTGATATTGCTATGTTGCCAGCATGTTATACTTGGTTGCTTGTTGCTAATGCTTTGCTACCTTTCAGTGTGTATGAAACTATGATGTATTGTGATGTGCTTTACTGCTTTACTAGAGCATGTAAATTGACTTAATAATATTCGACCAAGTAGTCGTGTGGCCCGGCAACATACGGGCTACACACGTTCATACTCAGCGTAGTTTGCTGAGTCCTTTACAACCCAATTTTTACAGGTATTGAGCCAGACGATAATGGAGCGTAGGCGGGATGGCTACCATGGGGGTAGTCCATCAGGGCATAATTCTTGAGTTTTAGTAGTATGCTTGATGTATGGGTTGTTCTACACCCGGGATGTAATTTTCAGTTACGATTTGATAATATTGTTGTAGACACTCGGTATTAGGAATTTTATCTTGTAATGTATATGGGTTTTGGTTGACAGCTGTTTCCAGTCATGCAGACCGTAACTTGGTGTTGGTAGTATGGTTGTGTCAACCACGTGGGTGGTTGGCGTTTGTGACACCCGGATGGAGGTTATACCGCTGCAAGCTAGTTTACATTATCGTCGGGCGTTTCATTTAATCTATGGATGTTTTATTCGGGGGTGTTACAATTCCGATGGTAGCGCCTGTTTCAATGTTGCGCTCCAATTAGGACCTTCAAGTCTTGAAAGACTATTGCATAACAAGGTGTTTCTCATATTTGCTCCATGCTAAGTAATTGCCAGATCGGGTTTTCCCATGTAAGAGAAAGCTTGTCATCTCTCTGGCGTTCATTTCTGGTATCTTAGAACCAGGGGCGCGGAGGGCGGGCCAGGTATTATAGATATCCGATACACATCGGGGAATCCTAACTAACGCACCTCTCGCACTAACACTCAACCCTTATCCCAAAGTCTAAAGTTCATAACTCGGTAATTCCTAAGCTCGGTATTTTCCAGTCATCAGAGCGTAACTACGCTCTGATACTACTTTTTGTAACACCCCATCTCTGACTACAATGATCGTCGCCCTAAGTCCATCTCGTACATTAACAACGCAGCGGAAAAGTTCTACTAAATTGGTGTTACCGCCGTTAGTTACCCACGTGACTAACTAGGCCTATTCTCTTAACAAGTCACGGTCTGACTAACTGGATAATTACTCGAGCATCTAAAACATTACAATTCATAACCCACAAATTATACTGAGTATCTCACATCCTAATACATCATACTAACATCTCATCATATACTAAACGAGTGTACATGCACAACTCGTGTAACAAATGTAAAAGCAACCCGAAGTACACTACCCGCTCCTACTCTCAGGCCGAGTCTTCGTCTGGTACCTACCTGCAAAGTTTAAATCACAGGCCCCAAGGGGCTCAACATATTGCTGGTATAGAAAACGTGCAGCCCACAAGCTAGCCGGGTTACACACGACTACTTTGTCGAATACATGCAATTGTTTATTCATACAAATAATAATAAGAAGTACGATAACAAACAACACATTTATGTGAAACATTCACAGCTCAAATAAATTGAACGTCGTAATGGACGCCCATTAATGATGTAAGTTAGATTCCTAACTCTTGAAGCCTGAGAATTGTTTAGTTCTCGTGTTTGACCATACCTTATAAGTGCCAACCATTCTCTTAATAGAACTGGTTGTTTTCTAACTGAATTGTTTATTTTGTCGGGTCAAAGTAACCCTAGCCAATGAATTATTAGCTCCATTGGTTTAATAAACAATAATTCTTAAGTTATGAGGGGTGTAGGCTTGACCCTCCTGCGCCTTCTGAAGTTGCCTCCCATCTCGAACTGTTCACTAGAGATGGCCGGGTCAGTTTGTCGACCTTAGGCGGAAGACAGATCTGATACAGATGCCGACCTCCTAACCTGAACATGCATGACCGGAGTCAGTCCCGGATTCCTCTCTCCCCAAGTTCCAGTTAGCTGAAGTCTCTTTGACGATTGGTTAGTTAAACCTCTCTCGGTATTAACCAACTAACAATAGGGAATATTTGTAACCTTATACAATTGTTATTAAACATAGTTAATGAACAAGCTCTGAATCAATTCGTGTTAGTGTGCAATGAACCCACAATAACAAAACAATAAATCGGTTTCATGCTTAATCTTGCTTGGTCGTATCACAATAACACATAGCACACAAACCGACGTAGACCTCGTTAGCAAACAAGCTACAAGAATCCCATACCGTACACCAGAGACTGGCTAGCTCTTAATCCCGCGTTCGCCTAATCCGCCGAACGCCTCTGACTTATCTAGATCTGTAATCAGAACTAGTATTAGTACCCTTGTCTTAGAACTAATTTGGTTCTCTTTTCAACTTAACCCTCTAACTAGGTTAACCCGGGTATAATAGTATACCGTTAAACGGGTTCGTTCATTTAGGAGCATTTCCAAGCTCAATTCTAATTCATTAACATACTAACGTCGTTAGCAGTTATTTAGTTGCACAGTTAGCAACTTTAGACTTATACGAACCTTGTATTAGATTTTTGTATTTTTCACGATTCATCCGCATTTCACTATTCATTTATACGGTCTCGTATTCTACTATTCATTTATACAGCCTCGTATTTTACTATTCACCGTATTTCACTATTCACATATACGTATTTTACTATTCACGTATACGTCTCGTATTTGACTATTCATATATATGTAGTTAATATTCATATATACGTATTTACTATTCATGTATATGTGTTTACTATTCATGTATACGTATTTACTATTCATGTATACGTATTTTCTATTCATGTATACGTATACTATTCACGTATATGAGTACTATTCATGTACACTAGAATTTTTCGTATACGCCCGTATGATACGGAGTATCATACGTATTTATTTCTTTTTCCAGTATAACTTGTATTTTCATTAAAATACTTTAAGTATTGATTTCTCCTATACTTATTAAATTACGGGTATACCCCTCGTATACCTTAATTTATATACAGGTCTCGTTTAACCCTGTCTTAACTCTGTTTCTTTTACAACTTGTTTCTAAATTCTTTATTTAATTTCCTTAACCTTCTAAACACCTAAAATGTGTTATTTACATTATTTATCCATAGTTTTCTCTTAATCTCCATTTTACTCATAATAAGTTCTAAACTTGTTATTCTTATTTCTAATTTCTTCCAAAGTCTTTCTTAATTAATCTCTTTTATACTTTGGTCAATTACCAAAATATACCCCAAGTTTGACCAGTCTTTTATGGTCAAACCCCTTAACTTTCCATTATTCACAATGTTCCCCTAAAGTTAATTTAACTTAACTTTTTATTCCTTTATCCTTTTAATATCTAATCTTTTGCTACAAATTTTATTCTAGCTCCTCTAAACATTTTACAAACTGTCATTGACCACGTTTGACCAGGGAAATTACCATTTTACCTTTGTGGTCTTTTCTTTTATCCTAACTCATTTATTAACCAATTTAACTCCAATTAATTTCTAATTTTCGTAACTAATTTTCCTACAGATTTTTTAACATCAAAAATCATTTTAAACATCTCTAAATCACGAGATTTAATTATCTAATGTTGTAGTATATATATACTATCTTTTATTAACTTTAAATATACCAAAAACCTTATAAATTCCTTATCTCTTATAAACTCTTTATAAATTGTAAACTTAATTCTACAATTATTTTCTCATCACTTAAACTTTCAAAAATACATATTAACTCATATATATTTTCGGCCTTAATTTTATGTGACCAAAACTTCACAAACTTTACATATTACACTCAATTATACTAGTTCCTTTAATTTAACTTAGTTATATAATTTTTCTAACTCACCTAAGATCTCTTAATTTTCGGCCACACACTAAATTTTAGTATATGAACTTTTCTTGTATATTATGATAGCTTATATTGTAGCTTATATCATAAGGAGTATAAATCTAATTTTAGATTTACAAAACATTAACATTTAATGTGTTAAAAATTGAATCTAACACATCAATAATTTCGGTAATCCTAAAAAAAATAAATAACATGTTAGATCATATATAGATCAACAATTAGAACCTTGAAATAGGTAGTTATAGGTTTTACCTTGTATATTAACCATTAGCTTAATATTTAAGCTTGATTTCCTTAGAAATTTTGACAGCAATTTGCTAGAGAAATTGGCTCAAAAATTATACAACAAGATGAAGAATAAGATGGGTTAGTATCCCATGCCATTCGGCTGTAACAAAAACCAAAGGATAAGAAGTTTTCAAGAAGGCAATGTTTTACCTCGAGAATCAAAGGCACTTCTTAGTGGTTTTTCCTGCGAATCTTGGGGCTCATGAGCTATGGTTGTAAAGCTCTTGAAAAGAGGATTCCAACGAGATATCAATCTTGTGATTTGGAGCTAGGACGAGAAAGTTATGATCTGTGCAAGATAAGGTGTTCTTTAAGGTTCTAACCTAGGTAAATGGAGTTCTAATGGAGTTTTCTTCAAATGGAGAAGGAGCCACGAATTGTTATGGGCTAGAGAGGATGGATGAGTTTCTAATTGATCCATTAATCAAGGGGCAATTGCAAGGAAGGGAAGGCATCGTTAAAGATAAGTAAAGAAGTAAAGGTAATGATTATTATATTTAAAAGTAATGATTCCACTAGTAATCTAACAACCCATCTCCATTATTTTCGTGACATGATTGATCAGCTGGCCTTATCCCTTGTCCTTGCTGACACCAATAGCCAAGGATGGTCAATTTTTTGACCATTGACCATTCTTGGTCAATATTTGACTAAATGAGCACTATTTGAGGTTACTATTCACATTAATTATTATATTTGTAAAATTTTTGGTAAAATCTTCAAATTAAATTCCTAATATGATATTATGTAGTATAAATGTATTTTAGTATGTATACAAGGCCAACTAGCCACTCAAAACCAATTTCGAAGACAATTAGCAAAAACACGCTTTAAGGAATTTTCAGGCTCCTTTTTGTGTCTTAACTCTTTTTAGAGTTTGGTTTTCTTTGCAAAATAATTTTATTATTTTATTTTAGTACATTAACATATAATCAAGCCTTTAAAACCATCCAAGACTCATTCTTAAGACAATATATCCAAAATATGCTTTAAGGGGTTTTTATGGCATATTTTTGTCTTGAGTTGTTTCTGAGCTTGGTTTTCTTTGGTAATGGTTTCATAATGTTATTAGCTTGATTATAAGCCTTATGAATTCACTTTGGATCCTTATTGAGGTCATGAAATCTCTATGGTTTCTTAAAACACGTTTTCCTTTAAAGCACATTTTTGTGCTCTAAGGTGCATTTTCGGTTCAAACACTAATTACGCTTAATGCGTATTACTAATCTTAGAGGTATTTCATATTTGAAATCTCTTGGGAATTTATTGGTAGTTCACTAATTTATTTACACTCTTTAAAACACCTTTTGCTCTAATTGTTCCTAAAGCATGGTTTGGTGTAAATTGTTGTTTAACACTACTTCTAATGTTTCTAAGGCATGTTCTAGCCTTAGTATATCCTGATTATATAGTTCATTAATATATTAAGGTTTGGGGTATTTCAAGGATAAACCGGCTACTCCAGATGCTTCAAACCCCCTTGCCCCGAAGGATAAAAAGAAGAAAATCCCTTGGAGACTTCGTTTTGCGTTTAGAAAGCTTCGAAAGCCTGCTCTAGGATGTTGTGGTAATCCCAAACACACTTCCTCTTCTTCTGATCAATAGCTTGGGAAGTCTAGCCAAAGACTTTAAATCTGGGAAGCTTGGTGGGTGGCAACTCACCGGTTTGTATCTCTTTTCATTTTCTTAGTTTAGTTGTTATTTTGCTCTTTTCTTTTAATTTGTGCTGTGTTGGCTGATGCTATGCTTACCACAAGAGCCTTGGCTCTTATTTTTCTACTGATGGTTTTGTCTGGTTCCACTTGAGTTCTCCTGGCTTTGCAGATTATATTTATCAGCTTGCTTACTTTGTCGCTTAGCTGAACTCAAGTGTGGGGTTGGACTTGCTACACTCCCTGAGCGGACTCTAGGGAGTATTCTTACCTTTTCTTCTCTTGACATTTTACATGCTCCCTTCTGATCTACTGTGTGAGATTTTGTTTCCCCATTTGATTGTTCACTCAATTGTTAATTCTTCCTAAGTAATGAGGACATTGCTTCACTCTAAGTGTGGGGTTGGGTAAGCTCCTTTACTGCTTGCCTTTTGTGTGTCTTTGAGCTCTTTTATCTTACATTTGTTAAAGTCTTTCTATGATCGCTTAACTTGGAAGCAAGTCATAGAGGTAGTATAGTTGGTTTCCTGATCTTGGGGTGCAAAATTTTGAAATTTTTCTGGTCTTTAATTGCTGAATTGAGGTCTTTGTTCTAGAAATGCTGAAACAAATGAGAATATTCTCCATCTGAACTTTGTTCTTAGCTTTGAGCCTTGGAATGAACTGGATTGAAATGGTTGGAAAAGAACAAGACAAGGTACTCCGCTGATCCTAAGCATGCTAATTTTAATTCTGATCCAAAATCAGGCCTCGTCCACTTGGTTATTATGTCCTTTGGGGTGCTTTATTACCTAGCTACCTAAGGTCCTTGTGATCTGGGATAGTTGACCCAAAGCCGCTACATGGGTGGAGAGAAAAGTCTGTGGTGAAAGAAATTGAAAGCACTTTAATTGAAATATTTATGCAAATGTTGTGCTGAATATAGATTATTTCTCTTATGGATCAAGAGTATGTGGCATTGAAAGGTACGATGGAATATGCTCTTACTTCATGCCCTTTGTCATTTATGTGGTTTGTGATGGAAAAAGGTGGATTGACTCAAGGTTAATGGCTAGGCTCTTATGGTTTTGTTTCTCATTTGTTAGCTTCGAATGACTTCATGTTTTCTTAAAATAATGAATTGTTTGAATAATTTGAATTGCCCCCTTGATTGGTAAAGCTAGCAATTCCTTTCTTATGTGCTCTTCCTTTTCTGTTGAGTTCCAATAGCTTGGCATTACTTGTGCTTTAGAGTTTTGCTTGGGGACAAGCAAAAGGCTAAGTGTGGGGTGATTTGATAAGTGAGAAGTTGATATGGTTTATAGGTGCTAAATTCTTATTTTATGCAACATTTTTATGCGCTTCCTCACACTTATCCTATGCTTTTCATGATTCATACTTTAGGAAAGAACTGATGCAAATTTATATTTTAAAAGTAGGAAATGATGGTGAAAATGCATAGTTCTCCTCAAGAGCTTTCCAACGCCGTAAACGGAGAGCAAATCGGAGCTCAAACGAAGAATCTGGACCTTGTCAAAGTTTACGGAAAAAGGCCACAAATATACAGGTGTCCGGCTGGCCTGTTGAAATACCCCAAACCTAGGTATGTTGTTTAAGTGATAAACTATGATATTAGAAGGCTAAATAATGCCTTAGAAACATTAGGAAACAATTTAAACCAAAGAAATCACAAGGAAACACCATAAGAGCAATTTAAGGAAAAATGTGATCTAAGCTTGGAGTAACTTGGGTTAGCACTCAAATATCATTCTTAGACCTTAGTAACAACCTAATGGTCATATTAAATCAGTTACCAAAGATAACCAGGCTTAAAAACAAGATAAAACACAAATTATGCTTTAAGGACCCTTAAAGCACATTTTTGAAAAATTGTCTTAGAAAGGGGTTTTAAGTGGCTAAATTTCCATGATTACTCTTTAATCAACTTGTGTACTACTTAGTATCACATTAGGAAGTCTAAATCAATGGGAAATCAAAAATTTCACAATTATGTGCACTGGTTTGTGAATAGTAACCAAATAGTGCCTAGTTTAGTCATTAGTCAATTAAGTCTAATTAAATGGTAAAAAAAGACCATGACTAGCCTCATTAGTGAAGGGGGCCGGTTTTTGATAGTGGTGAGTCACCACACAAGATAGTCACATTAGAAAAGAAGAGGGAAAAGTACAAGTTACTATTTGCTTTAAGAAACAAAAATATCTTTTATTACTTACCTCTCTCCTCATTTCTTCATTCTTCATCTTCCTCACCGATTTCTCTTGCTCTCTTTCTTCTCCATTCACATAGAAGACAACCCCATGCTAGCTTCATCTTCTCTTGCTTGCCAAACACACATCTTAGCTCCAAAATCCAAACTAAGCATATATTCATCTTAGTTAGCTCAAGCTCTTTCTTCCTATCTTTCCTAAACTTCAAGAGCTTCATTTTGGTGCCAAGCCAAACTGGCATTAGAGGAGGAAACACAAGCTTGAGGAGTCCAATAGCTTCTCCATTCTCTTAAGGTAAAGAATATGTAAGAAAATCTAGGTTTCCACCATTTTTCTCCATTACCGAAAATTTTTACTCATGGGGATTCATTGTTATGCCTTGTTCTAGCTTGTTTTCTATTCTCCAAGGCTAGAGGAGGTCCTTCTTGCTTCATATCCAAGCCTATCCTAAGACTTCAAGGTAAAACAATCAATTTAATACCTTAAAGCACATTTTAACCTAGGGCTTATTCCTTAAGGTTAGTGTATGGTTTAGTACTCATTGGAACCATTGAATATTGATTAGAACATTGGCAAGAGAAGTTTAAGTGGCGACCAAGATTGTTCATGGGAAAAGGCTAAGGAGGAAGGTTTGTGAGCTTGTAAAAGAACAAGGTAAATTGCTTACCTTAAGGTGTTTAATGCATTAAGGGATGGGATTTAGATATATGATAAGCTTAGCCTAGAGTTTACATTAGGAAAGGGCTATATAACCTAGGAAAAACAATGATGATATTTGAGAACTTGTGATCAAAGAGCAAATGGGAAATGAGATAGTTAGACAATAAAAAGGTGAACTACAAGAGCATTTATATTTCAATGGGAGCCTTGTTGTGTGTATTTGCAGGTCAAAGGCTAATATATGTGGAAATTCAGTGGTTAAGCTTTGTGTCATTTAAGGGCCTAACTGCCAAGCATTTTAAGATTATACACTATATGATGATGTGGTGTAGTTTTGGTGTAATTGAGTGTTAAGGATGTGTGGAAAGAATTTTGGGTATTAAAGATTGTTGAATGGTAAAAACCAAGTGTTTGGATGTAGAAATATACTAAAGAACCTATGTCTAAATTTAGTGAAGAAACAAGGAGTTTAAGATGTATAAATGAAGTTTGATGACCTAGAAAGTACTAGGAACACCTAGGGCCTAAATTGGTGAAAGAAAGTGAACTAGAGTGTTATTGAGTGTTTAAAGGACTTAGGAGCTGTCTTGAAGGAATTAGAGTTCAAATGAGTGAGTTTAATGCTCTAGGGATATAGTGGGAGTGTGGTTAAGTCTTGTGCAAGTTTTAGTAAACAAAGGAGGAATAATGCCTTGTGAAAATCTAAGTGTAAGCTTGAGTGAAATCGTAGGAGTTTATGTAAGGGAGTTGCTGTGGAGCAATAATGCTTAGGAGTAGTGATAATGTTTGTGAGATAGCATTTTGGTTAGTTTGAGTTGTAGGTATGATATACCACTTAGAAAACTCAAGGAAAATATTACAAGTGTTAAGAGATTATGTGAGAAATTGGGTTATAAGGTTAGAGAAGGAGTTAGGCAAGTTTAAGATGTTATTTTGGTATTAGAATATGCCGAAGATCATGTGTGAAGTTTGGGTGATTTATGGATGAAGAAAAAGGGTGTAACAAAACTTAGAATAATGCAAAATGAAGAAATCTATAGCTGGTCCGGGACTTAAGTCCAGGGTGAAGTCCCGGACCAACCCAAAATTATGGCCGAGAGTTGCTTAAACCTTATGGTCCGGGACTTAAGTCTTATAAGAAGTCACCTGAGAGTTTCAACATGTATTGGTCCGGGACTTAAGTCCCATACAAAGTCCCGGACCACAACATAAAATCAGCCGAGAGTTTAACCAAGTGTTGGTCCGGGACTTAAGGTAAGGACCAAGTCCCTGACCACTCTAAAAATGGTGTATAAGCTTGGAAAATGTTAGGTAATGATGGGGATTGATAAGTATTGATGTTATAAAGTTAATAAGGACATGTTTGGTGGGTATTACTGACAATTAAGTGGGTGAATAAGTATAAGAGATAATGAGGAATGATTCACTAAGGAGCTTAAGTTAAAAACCATAAGGACTTAGTAAATAACAATGGGTAAATATTAGTGTCTAGGAAGGTTAAGTAAGTTGTATTAAGTTGAATTGAATAATAACCTAAAACTGAATGAATGTTTTAGGACTTGTGAATTGGGACTTGGAAGGAGATAAACCAAACAATCGCCGACGATGAATGGTACAGTCTTTCTCGTGACCTGCTTGCTAACGAGGTGTCCCTCGGCTTGTGTGCTATCTGTTTATTTGCTATGACTAATACAAGATAAAGCATGCAACCAGTTTTTATTGCTCTCGTTGTGTGTGTGTTTTCTTTACACCAACTCACGAGACTTGAGGTTAGCTACTAACTAAGCTTACTACCTATTGAATTAATGAGTGGAATTATATATTGATAGTAGTTGGTTAATACCCGTCAAGGTTTAACTAACACATGGTTTGTAATATTTTCACTAACTGGAACTTAAGGGGGGGAGTGAGGAACCCGGGACTGACTCCGGTCATGCATGCTAAGGAAAAGGGGGTCGGTATCTGAATCAGATCCGACTTCCGCTTAAGGACTTGTCTTCGGACTTGTTGCCTAGGGTCGAATGTTGGCTCAGCTACATTGGATTTCCAGTCCAAGGTAGGAGGCATTAAGATGGTGCGGTAGGATCACCTAAATCCTAAATTATAAGATAAGTTGTTTATTCAACCAATGGAGTTAATAGCTCATTGGCTAGGGTTGCCCTTGACCCGACAAAATAAACATTGAGATAAGATACGACCATTTCTATTTAAAGAACGGTTTGTATACTAAGATTAAGATAAGGATAAGACTGAGGATAAGTGGACTTGGAACTTAAGGAGGTTACTAACTCACTGATTAAGAGAACGCTTTAAGTCGTTCATTTGTGTGTGAACTATGCTTGTTCAACTGTGGAATGATGTTTTATTGCACTTCATATTATGATTGTGTATCTAATCAATTTCCATGCTATCGACAATTAGTTGTCGTAGCCCCATTAGCTTGGGGGCCATGAGGGGATCGTACCAGCATTCTTGCTGACCCCCTTCGGGGGCTGTTTTTATTTTACAGGTAAGCGTCCCATGAAGAGTCACCCTGAGAGTAGGGGTGGGTAGATCTAGGTTGGGCTTTTATTTTGAGTTCGGGTTGCGCCTGTGCACCCGTCTATTGATATTAAGACTTATGGAAGTTATGTTGTTACTTGAGACATCGTGAAGTTGGTTGGTGGATGTTTTTGGATAGTTGTATAATCTTTTTGGATAAGCGTTGTAAATATTTTAAGTTCGGTATATTTTACTGATCAAACCGTGGCAAGGTCCCGGTGTTAGTTTATTCCGCTGCGACGTTTGCGACTAAGTTGTTAAGTTTGCGATAACCACGATATGCTTCAGACGGGGTATTACACCTGTCCGGCCCATTGACCCGGACATGTTGTAACCTGTCCGGCAAACTAGTGTGGATGCTGAGCCGGACATGAGTAAAATCTCACCAGTCAAAGCTTTAACGTGTCCGGATGACGTGTCTGACCCTGTGACCCAGACGCGCTCGGAAGGAAAAAATAATTTATGACCACACGTGCAACACGAAGATGTTGATACATATACGTGTCCAGCCATGCTGTCCAGCTAACTGATCCGGACGTAGAGCCGGACGTCTCATAAACGACAAAATCTCGCCTGACAACTCTATCTCTTGTCCGACTAACTGACCTGGATGGGTGAGTCAGACGCATGCATTTTAGATCCAAATTTTCTATTTTAAAGGGGCGTTCGCAGGCATTTGAGGACATTCAGAATTGAGAGCCATGACCTAGTTCCTCCTCTGCAGCCGTGCAACCAAGTTTCAACCAAGGAGAATTTCTGCATCAATTTCTTCACTTTGTTCAACCCTATAACTAGCAAATCTTCAGATCCGACATAAAGATGATTTTTACTCTTTTTCTAATTGTTTCCTCTTTTGATATGCTTGGCTAAGGGATTAAACTCCGGGGAATGGTGGTTGTAAATAGTTAGGTTTTGTAGAATTAATATTAGTTGATTTGGGATCTATCAGCGGTTTGTTTCAGATCATAAATATTGTTTACGCTATCAATATAACATGCTATTTTATTTTTAGCTTTGGGAAAGTTGTCAAGATCTGATCCGTGATTGATAGCTAGGTCGTTATAATCTGTTAATCTGTGGAGAGCTTTATCTGATTGATGAGTTAGCCTCCAGATGCAATTTAAATTCATATGTTTAATCCCTTTGCATTAGTAGTGATAGGTTTATGATTTAATCTGTCACGTTCTACATATTGGAGTTCTAATTGGCTAGGATTTAGTCTTTTAGAAACTTGCTAGAATTAGACGAACCCTAATCCCCAATCAACTGGTAATAGAATTGCATGACTTAACTAGGAAAGACCACCTGAACCCGGAGTTCTGCTTTCGTTATATTTTTATTAGTCACTCTTTGCTTGTTCTTAATTTTATTTGATCAACAATTTCCCCCGATTTACAGCTTTTGCTAGGATTAGATTTGCTTTCTTAGTCCCATGGTTCGATACCCCGGTTGCTCATATTACTTTATTGCTACGACCGGGAATTATTTTGCAACCCGTAGGTTTATTTTATTTATTAACTTCTAGGATTAATTTCGTAGTTTTTGATATATCAAAAATACCGTTTGTAGAATCAAAGGAAGACCTCCACTAGTCCCTTGGAGATTGAAACAAAGCTAATTCAAGGAGTAAAAGAAGACCCCATGAGAAGTCATTTTCGGACATAGGCAAAAATGGAGAAAACCTTAGATTTTTCAAGCTTTTCTTACCTTGAATGAAATGAGGTGTAAAGGAGCTCTTAAAACTGAATTTTTCTATCTTCAATGGAGTTTCTCCATGGAATCAAACTTGAGCTTTTGGAGTTTTGAAAAGAAGGAATTGAAGGCCTTGGTC
Source organism: Limonium bicolor (assembly GCA_023374045.1). Classification (NCBI taxonomy): domain Eukaryota; kingdom Viridiplantae; phylum Streptophyta; class Magnoliopsida; order Caryophyllales; family Plumbaginaceae; genus Limonium; species Limonium bicolor. Next base: position 472,908,097 of record CM041776.1, read on the forward strand.
TAAGTAGCAAAAATATGCTCTTAGTTTTTGATTTGGAGCTTGGACATGGATTTGGCAAGCAAATGAAGATGGAGTAGTGTAGGTGCTGTAGCATGAACGGTTTCTTCTTGAGAGAATGAAAAAGAAGACAGTGAAGGAGGAGGGAAATGAGGAGAAGAGAGGAGAGAGGTGAGTTAAGGTAAGATTTTTTGTTAAAAGCAAATAGTTCTTTTACTTTTTCCTTCCCTCTCTTTCCTAATTTGCTGAAGTCTTATGGTGACTCATCACCTTCAAAAACCATCCCACTCCCCTTATTAATATATTTATGGGCTAGTTTGACCATTTAACAAATCAAAGTTGACTTAAAGCTTATTTGGGCACTATTTGGTCACTATTCATAATTAGTGCACAAATTTGTGAAATTTTTGGTTTCTCAATGATCTAGGCTTCCTAATTTGATACTAAATAGTACAAATGTTGATTAAGGTATAATCTTGGTCATTTAACCACTCAAAACCCATTTCTAAGACAATTTTTCAAAAATGTGGTTTAAGACTCCTTAAAGCACAATTTGTGTTTTAACTTGTTTTTGAGCTTGGTTTTCTTTGGTAATTGATTTAACATGTCCATTAGCATGTTAATAAGGTCTAAGAATGATCTTTGTGTCTTAATCAAGTTTACACCAAGTCTAGAGCAAGTATTTGCTTAAATTGACTTTATGGTGTTTTCTTACGTTTTCTATGGTTTAAATTGTTTACTAACGTTTTGAAGGCATGATTCAGCCTTATTATATCATAGTTTAACATGTAACTACCATAGCTAGGTTTGGGGTATTTCAGGTTGAAAATTGACAATTTAGCTACTTTTTAGCAACGTCCGGGACTTGGTCCTTGGACAAAGTCCCAGACCACACTTAAATTTGAGCCGAGAGTGTAAGTCTGCACTAGGTCCGGGACTTGGGCTAGGTACAAGGTCCCGGACCACCCTATAATTTTAGCCGAGTGTATGAACCAGCATTGGTCCGGGACTTTGGGTCCGGACCAAGTCCCGGACCACCTCCAGAATTTCACCGAGAGTGTCTTAAAGGGTTCTAATGATGGGGGATTGAATGGTATTGGTTTTAGATGATGTTTAGGCCTTTTTTGGTGACATGTTAGGTCCTAAGAATTATAAACAAGTGCTAGAAGTGAATGAGAAAGTTGTGAACTTAAGAGCACGTGAACAAAGTTAAGGAATAACCGGACAACGGGGCTAACTACGGGTGCAATAGTCATTTAAACTTCTGTAATGCCTTTATGTTAATAAAAACGTTGTAATGTAGCCAGTTGTTCGGAAAATACCTAAGGAGCGTGAGATGATGCGCTAGAGTGAATCCATGGTGACAGGTATGGTTTTCTTGCAACTTGTGTCCCGTCGTGTTATGCTCGGCGTGTGTGTTGTTTGTTTTGTGCCAACCTAATAAGATAAAAGCACGAAAATTTTTACTACATTTGATATATATATATATATCTTGATGCATGATGTGTGACTAACCATCCCTGCTTGAATGCGTGGTCTAACTGAGTGTCGTAGACCAACTTGTAAACGCTTAGCAATTGATTAGGGACTTGTAGAATTAGTCGAACCGCGAGATAGTCGAACGTGGGAAAACACACGAGAATTATTTATTAGAGGACAACGATAACCCAAACCTTATGAATTCACTCGAAACGAGAAAAGCGACACACGAGACTAATGAACTCCCTTATAACGATTAGTCGAACTCCTGAATGAGGTTGTGACTTAATGTAAGAAAATAACCAAACTCCTAAAGAAAGGAAGTGTAGGGGCAACCCTCAAATCGGTGAATACAACGTATTAGGAAACCTCCTGAGTTGTGAGATCGCATCAAGAGAGATGCGGCTGACAAAGATATAAATAAATATATGAGTATATATTGTTACTAACCCGAGAGTTGGGTTAGGGGGATTGTGAGTCATGCGTGCAAGGAAGAGGAAACAACAGAGTGTTTGTTTCTGACTCCGTGGTCGAACTTCCTTGTTACAGGGTCGTATACCACATAGTGGTGCCCTACGGGGCCGTGTGCCACATAGTGGTGCCCGAGTGGAGTGAGACTGGCAGAGCTTACCCGTCTAAAGAGGTAAGCTGGGTATTATGGGCTGGGAAGAAGAGACATGAGAGAATGTTTCTAATTCCATGTTAATATGATAAAGCCCGGTGGTGAGATTTATATGTGTCTCTGCCCGGAGGCCTACGAGGCTTAAGTTAATAATTATTCGAGAGAAGAATAACTGAGGAAACGAGATTGGGACCGAGAGTGTCTAAAGATCTAGGAGACAAGTAAATCATCCGCTAGTGATGGATAAATTGTGAATAATGAGAATGAGACTTGCTTGAGAAAGGGTGAATTAACCTAATGAACATGAAGTGATATCCTTGTTTGGGTTCCCTGCTTGACTGTTGTTATGAATGCGAGCATGAGTATGTTATTTGTACTGCCTGTTTTGATTTAAATAAAATCTATCGCATGTTAAGACGGGAATTAGTTGAGTGTGGCCCAGTAGTAGCGGGTTGCACGTCTACCATACCAGCAAAGGTGCTGAGCCCCTTTGGGGGCCACCCATTCTTTTTCAGGAACGACGAAGATGGATTACCATTCGAGAGTAGGGCGGGGATGGTGGTTAAGCAAGGGTAGCTGTTTAAATACATGTGTATTTGTATTTGTTGATAGGGTAAGTCCGAATATGTTATCGGTACAGAGAACGGTTTAAACTTGGTACAGTTGGTTGAAATGACTCGGTTTAGAAATGATATGTATGTGACTCGGTTTAGAGTCAGATTGAGTATTGTATTGTATAAGTACTTGGGTAATACCAGTCCATCAGACCGGTACTGTTATTGTTATGCCTTGATTGTCACGTGGATGGCTAACGGCATTGTTTCACCCCCGTTGGTTATGGATTTCTCCACTGTAATTGTATTAATGAACGGGATGATTACGAGATAATGGTGTAATTAGCGGTAGGGGTGTTACAAAAAGTGGTATCAGAGCGAGTGATGACTAGAAATACCGAGTTAGGAATTAGTGACTTAGGGCTAAGGGTTGAGCGATAGCGTGAGAGAGGCGCTAGATAGTAACTTCTAGTATGTTCTCGATACCTACAATACCAGACCCGCCCTCCACTACCCTCAGTTTGTAACTCGAGAAAAAATGCCAGAGAGATGGAAAGACCTCTCTTACTCGGGAAAACCCGACCTAGCAGTTGTGAAATAATTCTGTAAGAACACAAGAACCTGTCATACGGTAGATTCCAAGAACTGGTTTCGTCTGAACGACAACAACCGCACTTAATGATGGGAGTTTGAGAAATTTTGTCTAAAGGAGACCAAAATTTACGACAGCATGGGGTGACATGCTTAGCAGTCGCGAGAACCTGGCTGGTCAAGCAGTAGCAAGAAGAGATGCACCAAGTGTGCAACAAAGTGGATACGGGAGCAGTAACGAAACCCGAGACATAAGTCTACAGGACAGTATAGCTAGATAATACCACCAATGGTACACTAATAGACTAAGGATATAGTCAGGAGCGGTTAACTCCAAACCCATAACGCCGAAGTGGTTACAATACCTGACCAACATAGCTTGGGACAACTACAAGAACATCTACGAGATATACACTACAATAGGACTACAACGTAGTGCCTAAACTAGTTAAGTCTCGGTAACCACAATAAATATGTGGGAACGAACACCAAGGAACGACACAAAACTAAGTAAATAGGGGTCTCCGAGAGTGGAGAAGCACTTGGATTGACGATAGTCATGTCAAGACAAATGAGAAGCAGCTCGGGAGAATGATAATCAAGACCAAAGATCAAAGGAAGAGCCAGTAAGGCTACCGAATACGAATGGAAACAATACCGTAACCGGTATAAGTTAACCCAAAAACCACCTGTATCGCGCACTTGCCACGGCAAGTGCATTAAGAACAAGACCGTTTAGAGAAAATTTTAACAAGCAACAAGTACTTAGTGAAGTACCAAGATAGCTAATAGAGCAAATACAGGATCACAATCCTAATAGCTGGAAGAATGAAACCTCGGAAGGGCCTAACGGCCTGACCACTGTATTAAAAGATATACCAGTCAGCGAGAAGCTAGACTTGGTCAGAACCACCCGGCATTGAAATGCCATGAAGATTTTATTTTCAAAACTCAAATTTTCTTTCAAAACACAAAATTTTTCAAAAACCCCAAATTTTAAAACCAGAAGAGACACAGTAAGATATCATAGGATGATATAAGAGGAGTTGACAATAGAATACTTCACCTAGGCATGTAACGAACACTACAAATGTACAAAAACGAGATGTGGGACGACCGCACCCTGATAGGAGCTTGCGGGCCTGACAAACCTACTTATAGGTTAGTCGGGTAAGTAGTAATGTATCAGTACGGTACCCCACATATGTACACAAGTAGTGTACGAAACACGGGAAGTAGTCAACTCCGTACTACGGACCGCGAAGCAAGTTCGGAACAGAACAGTTGGATATCACGAACGACCAAAAGCGAGAACACAGTTGAGTTAAGAGCCTAAAGGAATCAGAGAATTCATCTAAGGGAAATGAATAGGAGTTAGAATGTGCAAGAAGCACAAAATAGTAATGTATAGACATGGGAGATGTCTCGAGAATTTCGAAGCAAATACATGAGAGCTTGAATGAACCCCCATCCTAAGTACAGTAAGTTAAATGCCTAGCATGGACCCACCACTGTCCAACAACAGGATAGAATTCCCAAGACAATCACCAAGACTGATGAGAAATATCATACTTCATTCAAGAGGATATTAAAACCAACCAAGAACATAAGGAGAAAACATCCATGGTCTACCCTAGAACGGGAGACATGACAACCTTAAGAATGGGAGACATTATAACCCGAAATAGGAAAGTTCGTAATATGGTACCGCAATGCGTCATGGTTTACCAAACATACCATAAACATTAGCTAGATGTAATGGCATAACTTAACAACACCCAGGAGCAATTCCTGAAGAGTGCTGGAGTCATCAACAGTTGAACGAAATATCGTGATAGATGCACGAGAACTAAACGAATACTTGGTTAAAAAACCGAAGGGACCCCACTGAATGGGAAGTGCTCTAAATTGCTAGGAGGCACTGATTAAGGTCAGATTCCCTAAGGGCCTCCCATGAACGGAAGCGAGATGTAACAACCGTATCAAGGAGCCCAGTATTACCTCAAAACCATTTGATGGTATACGGAGAAGTGGAAGCTTATTTGAAATGCCTACAATGAGCAGAGCTTGAGGCAATATGGCTAATCACCCACGAACCAGCTACGTGATGTAGATTTAGACGGTTGCAAAACCCCCATTGAATAATAAGAAGGATTGCCGAGAATGGCAACAGTAAGCAAAGGGATATTGTTTGATTACAAATGAATAGAGCGGAGAACGAACCACTCATAATAGGAGTGGGGATACCTTTCGCTATTGTGAGACCGCCAGAGCGGGGAATAGGTGGATCTGTCAGAAAGGGGATTCCACTTAGTAGTATATTGAAGTTTGGGCATGTGTTATTGTTAAGGAAAGATGTGAAGAAGAAATAGAGAATTCCAAGGATAAGTATAAACAAAGGAGCTTTTGTAGCAATTATTAAAAACCGAAAGAGTAATCGGTTGAGAAGGGAACACTGAATGTGTATAATGTAAAGTATAGAGTGAAACACGCTCATGGAGTGCAGAGACATAAAGAATAGCATATTATGTAATATGCCAAGTAAATGGTGAACCATTGTATAAATGATGGAAGTACACGAGCGGAAGCTAATAGTAGCGGACCATTGTAAAAGTATAGCCAGACAATGATATGGAGAACAAGCAGAATTATGAATTAGACTCAATGAAGATGTTAAGCAAGAGATGGTAGACAGACCGGGCAATAAAGCCAGAAGTCTATACCATGTGGTGAAAGACCTCGCAGCGAAGGCATTGTCATTCCTATTGCAACTACACAAGGAATTGAAAGAGTATCCCTAGAGGATCAGTTTAGTAACAGAAGTAATAAACTTCGGGACAAGAGTACCTAATTGCGAAATAATCAACCGTACTGAATACGGAAGGTGTGCAACATACCAATGAACATGGCACAAGCCAGTTAAGCGAAAAGCTCGAAACAAAACCGTGCGGCCTCTGGCCAAAGAAGCACGAAGAACGTTGGATATACCAACAACTACAACGAACAAAATAATGAAGAAACTTATGAATGTCATAAGGACTGATGCATAAGAAATGCAAGGTCGTACAAGTAAAGAACACTTGTGTAGAATCAAATAAGTGAGTATAATTCAGAAGCCACTTATAACAGAGGAAGCACTACACATGAGGTAGTAGCTTAACCTCAACCGACAGTAAGTGGGAAGAACCAAGTGAATAATCACACAACTACACAGTAGTAGGTACGAAATAGATTTCCAGAGAACTGGATAGAAAACCTATAACTCATCGAATTCGCATACGGTAAGAGATACCACATGTCGATGGAGGGACCCTATTCCCAAGAGAAAAGGGATAAAAAGGGAGATGTATAATACATTCAGAATAACGAAAAGAGCGAACCAAGCTCTAAGATTGTCAGGTCGTGCAGCAGAAGCTAGTGTGCCGTAATTTTAAAGTTGAATATACCTAGTGAGTATGAGTAAATGGCTAATTATGAATGCCTTGAAGCCTGAGAGGCTAGAACCGAAACCGGTTATGAGTTAAACAAACTCCAATGAAATTGTTTGGTGCAGGGACCAAACCGTCAATATGGTTAAGACCCTTCAATAAAAGAACATTGTATAAGAGACCGCCTAGAAGTTAAGACACTCCATGAAGCCGTATTGAATGAACCAATGTTCAATAGTTATACATAGTAGATTACATGGGCGTAATCCCTTTTAAGGGGGGTAGAGTGAAAAAACGCTTAGCGTATGTCTTACGTATTAAGTGCTTAAACTACGGTGCGCATAGCGTAAAAGAATTTGTTTTCATGATTGGTACCTATGTTACATAAACATATGTACTCCGGGAGAACTAAAATCCCTATGATATTGTCTATTTGAGATTAGACATGAGATATGATGACTATAAATTGGTATAAAACCGATGTAGAACCTAGTAGGAAGTGAGTTCCCTAGGTGATTTAACTTGAGAACGATGGATGGAGTGAGTTCTATCCTTGGAGTTGTGTTGATGTATGTGTGATTGAGAATAATTGATGAAACGAGTAGTAATAGATGAGTTGAGTAATAATTGGAGAAATGAATTTCATAACAAAAAATGGATTGTTTTGTGATTATGACTAGAAAGAGTAAAAGATAGAAAATGAATAATGATTGACTAGTTGATTTTTAGAAACTGACGTGGGAGGTGGAACTTGATTTGCTAGCGATCAAGGGAAACTGAACACAAATTGGGGTGGAAGGATAGTTCAACACCGATGCTGATCACATTGGGGTTGAATGATTCTTGAAGTCTCCTATAAGTGGTCACAAGTAATCACGATTAAGAAGAGATGCAATTAGCATAAATTGAATTTGGAGTTGATTGATGTTTTCAAAAGAATTTCCAACTGATTTTTGCAAAAAGGATTTTCCTTCAAACTTGAGATTGAGAATTGGTTTTGAAACCACTACACCGGACGAGCAACGGTCCTAAGTTGACCTGTAGGACGGTGGGAGTGAGGATTAGTTTTGAACCCATTGCACCGGACGAGCAACGGTCCTAAGTTGACCAGTAGGATGGTGGTAGTGTGTGTATTTTTCCAAGGGCACCGGGACGTGGAGAAGTCCTGTGTCAATGTGGATGACCGGTGAGTGCCTGAGGATATCTAAATAAGCAAATGTTTTGATCAGAACCAAGGGGACCGTTGGCCAGAGAGAGTAAATGCCCATTAGTCATGAAACTACCATGAACCAAAAAGCGTAAGTTTTCAACGTGACCAGTACCTGAGGGATCAGCTGTGTATTACTCGATATGGGATTCGAGGACTGTAGTGCCTTCTTGTCTTCGGACCGACCACATGGAGAGAATACAAAAAAGTATTTTTGATTGCTATACATGCGGTGAGATGTGTGTGGTATGTGTAGCGTATATAGAGACAGACCTGTTGAGTCTGTAAGGTCATACAGAGATTATGACCTTAACATAGAATACCTATGTAACCAACAATATTAGATCCTCCAACTTTGAGGGCAAAGTTCTTAAGGGGGTAGATTGAAATATCCCGAACTTAAATATGGGTATTAAATAATTCTAATATGGTATTTAAGGGGATAGTAGTGCCTAAAGAATATTGGTGAAGAAAATAAAGCCAAAAGAAAAGAGAAACCGCTTAAAAAGCGTAAAATGCAAAAATGAGTGTTACACAACTATAGGAGGTGTAAGGCCTCAGTTAGGGTCCAAGATGGATTCCTAGGTCTTAAATATGCCTAAAAAATATATGGGAACAATTCCCAAAGAAAAAGGATCCAAGTAATAGGTTAAAACGCTAATGAAGCTTTAAAGCACATTTTTTGAGAAAACTTGAAAACATGACTTTAAGTGCTCAAAGAGACCCGTAAGAATTATAGTTGACTAGATAACTATAATTAAATATCAATTGAAGCTTAAGAACCATTCAAAATAAAGAAACGAGAAAAATCCAGAAAAAGGGGCCTGGTTAGTGAATAGTGCCCAAATCGGGAATTAAACGAGCGTTTCTTGTAACAAGACGAAAAACACCCCAGCTTATATGTACATAGTGGGGGCCGGTTTTTGGTGTAATCAGCCTCCCCTCTCTACTAATAAGAGTTAGAAAAAGAAAAGGAAAAAAAGGTACAAAAGCAAAAAGAAAGACTCTCTCTCCTCTCACTCTCATTCTCCTCTCTCTCTCTCATGTTGCTTTTTCCCTTCTCCCACGGATTCCTCTCTTCTTCTTCCTCTGGCTGGGTAATTTTTAGCTCTCTTATATGGCTTCCTCATCTTTCTCTTCATGTCCAAGCTACATCCAAGCTCCAAATCCAAAAATAATATCATATTTGAACTCCTTTCACCAAGGGCTACACTTCATCTTTTTAAAAATCCCATTGGTTGAAGTTGACCTAAATGGGTATATCCCATTTGAAGAGGAAATCATATTTTTGGGAGCTAGATGGTTCCCTCTTTCATCCAAGGTAAGAAAACACCAAAAATCTCTTAATTTTGGTTTTCCTTTTCTTCCCTGGTCACGACCGAATTCAGCCTCTAATGTGGCACTCTTCTTCTCTTTGTGTGAGCATTTGTTCAAGCTCCAAGAGTGTAGTTGGAACCCCATCTTGATTCATGACCAAGAACAAATCCTAGGGTTATAAGGTAATGCCTTAATTCTTGTGCTTTAAGCACCTCTTTGAATTCTAGAATAATTATTAAGCCTAAGAGTATCGCTTAGTGATTTATTTCCAATTTGAATATTGGTTTAGAGTGTGGGGAAATGCATTACTACCCTTGACCGAAAATGGAAAGAGAAAGAGTAGTGGAGAAGATTGGAAAAAGAAATTGAGCACTAAGGTAAATGATCTACCTTGATGGCTATTCTAAATACCTTTAGAATTTTGGGTTGGGAAATAAAAGATTAATCTAAAATCTGAACCGTAAATGTGTTTGATTGAGATTAGAGAGATTTGTGGTTGAGTTTAATGTCTTGTTAGATTGTGGTGTGATTTAAGGGCCGTAGAGCCATACATTTATGATATTGCATTATATTGTGTTTGATGAGTTTTGAATGAAGTTTGTGTGCTGGTAGAACCCAATATGGGTTTGGTTAGTTTTGAAGTAAATTAGATGAATGAAATGAGCATTTGGGAATGTTAGAGTTGTAGGCGAGTTATGGTGAAATTTCCGTAGAAATAAATGTTCTAGGCGACTCTATGAGTTGGAGAACCTAGGGGTTAACTAGGTGTTCATTGGGATTGATTTGGTTGATTTATCTCCTTAAAATGGTAGATGGAGAATGGATTAGTGGGATGCAAAAATCTGTAGCATAAATAATGTTTTGGTGCCTTGGAAATTCTAGAAAAGAGTTAGTGTGTGTAACCTTGAAAGTAAAGACTGGACTTGGGTAATAGAGATGAGAATGCTAGGAATGAATGGTTATGGCCAACAAATGAGTTGGTAATGATTTGTAGAAGGTTGTGAAACATCTAGAGAAGTTGGAAATGCACTAGTGTGTATAAGTGCAAAAATAAGAATGGAGAATTGTAGAATTGAGCAAAAATTGAGTATGAGTATGACCAATGATTTAAGGAGATTTTAAGAGTGTTTAAGGTGTTTAAACATGTTAGAAAACATGAGGAAAGATTAGGGAAAGATTGGGTGTGGATTAAGGTTGGAATTGGGGTTGAAATTGACAATTTAGCAGCTTTTTAGTAAGGTCCGGGACTTGGTCCATGGACAAAGTCCCGGACAACACTTAAATTTGAGCCGAGAGTGTAAGCCTGCACTTGGTCCGGGACTGGGCTAGGTACTAGGTCCCGGACCACGCTATATTTTCAGCCGAAAGTATGAACAAGCATTGGTCCGGGACTTTGGGTCCGGATCAAGTCGCGGACCACCTTCAGAATTTCACCAAGAGTGTCTTAAAAGGTTCTAATGATGGGGATTGAATGATATTGGTTTTAGATGATGTTTAGGCCTGGTTTGGTGACATGTAAAGGTCCTAAGACGTATAAACAAGTGCTAGAAGTGAATGAGAAAGTTGTGAACTTAAGAGCACGTGAACAAAGTTAAGGAAAAACGGGACAACGGGGCTAACTACGGGTGCAATAGTCATTTAAACTTCCGTAATGCCTTAACAATAATAAAAATGTTGTAATGTAACCAGTTGTTCAGAAAATACCTAAGGAGCGTGAGATGACGCGCTAGAGTGAATCCTTGGTGACAGGTATGGTTTTCTTGCAACTTGTGTCCCGCCGTGTTATGCTTGGCTTGTGTGTTGTTTGTTTTGTGTGCCGACCTAATAAGATAAAAGCATGAAAAAGTTTACTGCATTTGATATATATATATATATTTCTTGATGCATGCTGTGTGACTAACCATCCTTGCTTGAATGTGTGGTCTAACTGAGTGTTGTAGACCGACTTGTAAACGCTTAGCAATTGGTTAGGGACTCGTAGAATGAGTCAAACTGCGAGATAATCGAACGTGGAAAAACACACCAGAATTATTGATTAGAGGACAACGATAACCCAAACCTTATGAATTCACTCGAAACTAGAAAAGCGACACATGGGACTAATGAACCCCCTTATAACGATTAGTCAACATCCTGAATGAGGTCGTGACTTAATGTAAAAAAATAGCCAAACTCCTAAGTAAAGGAAGTGTAGGGGTGACCCTTAAATCGGTGAATACAACGTATTAGGAAACCTCCTGAGTTGAGAGATAGCATCGAGAGAGATGCGGCTGACTAATATATAAATAAATATATGACTATATATTGTTACTAACCCGGGAGTTAGGTAAGGAGGATTGTGAGTCACGCGTGCAAGGAAGAGGAAACAATAGAGTGTTTGTTTCTGTCTCCGTGGTCGAACTCCCTTGTTACAGGGCCGTATACCACATAGTGGTGCCCTGTGGGGCCGTGTGCCACATAGTGGTGCCCGATTGGAGTGAAACTGGCAGAGCTAACCTGTCTAAAGAGGTAAGCTGGGTATTATGGGCTGGGAAGAAGAGACATGAGAGAATGTTTCTAATTCCGTGTTAATATTATTAAGCCCGGTGGTGAGATTTATATGTGTCTCTGCCCGGAGGCCTATGAGGCTTAACTTAATAATTATTCGGGAGTAGGACGGGGATGGCGGTTAAGCAAGGGTAGTTGTTTAAATACATGTGTATTTATATTTGTTGATAGGGTAAGTCCGAATATGTTATCGGCATAGAGAACAGTTTAAACTTGGTACAGTTGGTTGAAATGACTCGGTTTAGAAATGATATGTATGTGACTCGGTTTAGAGTCGGATTGAGTATGGTATTGTATAAGTACTCGAGTAATACCAGTCCATCAGACCGGTATTGTTATTGTTAGGCCTTGATAGTCACGTGGGTGGCTAACGGTGTTGTTTCACCCCCGTTGTTTATGGATTTCTCCGCTGCGATTGTATTAATGAATGGGATGATTACAAGCTAATGGTGTAATTAGCGGTAGGGGTGTTACACCAGGTGAGCTTAGGTTATTGCGCATCCTTGGTCTTGGTGTACGATATGTGGACGGTGTGGTCTGAATTGTCATTAAGGCTTGGGGTTTAGACGTTATTGTTGTGTTTAACAATGTTATGTGTGTGATTATATGCATGTATGTGTGGATTGAACTGTATACCTGCTTGTTTATGTCACATTATCATTATTGTATCCGAACGTCCTTTCGGACTAATACTACGTCGACTATAGATCAGCTTATATTAACATACATATATGAGCAATGTGATGAAGTTGTTGTTACCTTATATAATACACTTAGTATTATAATTATATACATATTAAGCTAAGTAAAACACTTAGGTATGAGACACGACTATGTTGGTCTCTAGAACTTGGATCTCGAACATGAATACGACCTAAATTACCTCTAGGTATGCGTAAGACCCTTGGGCAGCCATATAATGAATGAATATTCCATAACCTAAGACTATACTTTAGGTAGTTGATTAATATTTATCACATAATGGAATCTTGTTATACAAATTAAACCCAGTAGTCTCGCACTACTGGCTGCGCATTGTGATCACTCGAGTATTTACCCGGATCGAGTTCTACTCCAATTAAGTCTAAACGAGCCTACATAGATCGTTGGCCAGAATGTACTACTGTTGGTACCCGGCTATTGCCACCAATTAAATGACATCAAGGCAAAGAGGAAGTCCCGAGATCTTATATATTTGGCCAGAATGCACTACTGTTGGTGCCACCCGGATGACTGTCCATTAATGAATTAAATACGGGGTTGTCCTAACTTGACACATACGATGAGTTTACAATATAATGTGGAACTGGAAGGTCGTTTGTACACAATGAATACGAGTTCGTTCTTATAAACGACAGTGCGTTTTATCGCCTTTCTCTCGATGAATGTTTGTTATGCAATGTGTTGGTTATGAACTGTAGTGACTATATTGTCTGTGTTATATGCTATTTCAATCATGTCTTTACAGCTTTGTTATAAACTGTAAACTGGTTAAGCATGTAATCAACCTAATATCAAGACGGTTATAACGACTTAAGTGACCAATAGGGTCCAAATACATACCTAGCATACAAAGCGTTTATCGCTGAGCCTCCATGGCGTTTTGCAGGTTGTTGATCACATGGAAGCCGAAGTGCGGGACCGGGTAGTAAGGGCTTTTGTTTTTATTACCGCACGGATACTTCATACTGTATTATGTTAGACTTTAGTTTACACTATGACGATGTTGTATATATTCGGGAACAGTTAGATGCTCACTTGTCGTTGGTATAATTTTTGGACTTAGTATAATGTATAGGTTGGTATCTCGTTATCACTGCGGAGTTTATTATTATCATTGTTTAGTTACTGTATTTCGTTTCTCCTTCTATACTCGCATGGGCGAGAAATGACATGTGACACCCGTGTGAGGATTATTACTGTTTTAACTTCAATTGTGAGACGTACTTAATTATGCTACGAGAGGGATTATTACGTGTTTAACGAGATGGATGTTACAAAAAGTGGTATTAGAGTGGAGTACCGCTCTGCACGAGATACTAGGATTAAGACAATGAGCCTAGGATTTGGGAAACACGGGATACGTCTGTGAGGTACGAGACGACTTGTTTAAATGAACTTATGAGTAGTAAACGCAATACACGTATACCTGTTAGCCTTCATGGCAATCCAATATCTACTGAATGTTTACGGTATATTTACCGATTAATGATGCAAAAATCTGTATTATAGATGTCGAACCGTACTAGAGGTCGTGGAGCCGGTAGAGGGGGCGATGGTGACCCCATTACCCCAGGGATTGAAGAGACGGTTGCTGCCGTTCTCACCCAGCTAGTACTACGCCCGTTTCATCGGTCTACTGGACTTCATCCTCGGAGTCGACTACTCCGAGACCGTTAAGGTCGAGAAGTTACGGGGTGGACTGTTGTTTCGCATCCAGGCAGCTAGGGTGCTACACTCTACATTATTCAGGTATAAATGTAATACCGTTAATACCACTAATGCCATACTTGTCTAATTATCAGAAGAATGTGCGAAGACTTACCAATGTAATTTCAGGAGTGTTATGATGCTGCCTCAAGGACGGAGCTGATGCTCCAGACTTGGGATGAGACTCTAGGGCAGAAGAAGAGGAAGAAGCCCGAAAGAGAGTTTGAGGATGGGGGAGTAACTCGAGGCGATGGCTCAAAGAAGGGAAAGTAAGGAACTTATTCCATTTGTAATTTGTTATCCATTACTTAAATATTGTGATTGCTGACCCTGAAACCGTTCAACAGGGGCTTTTTCAAGAAGAAGGGGAAGCAGGGCAGCAAGGTCAGCAAGGTCACCAGGGTTCCAAGGGGAAGGATCTTGTTTCAAGGTTGACAGGCCCGCCCATCGATTCTCAACCACTTAGATCAGCACCTCCCAAGGGTGAGAATACCCTCTTCATAACTTGTTTATTAATCTTATCATGTATATCTTCCTATATTAACTTAAGTTTCAGTTGCAAACAGGCACCGGACAGACCCATCACCACTTCTACTACAAGCATTATGGGAATGACCACCCAGGAGTTGACTGTAGCGGCCGCAAGGTGGAGTGCTGTTACTACAAAAGACAGGCCATCGCGATTACGAGTGTTTCGTGAACCTAGAGACAAAGAACTACAAGCCACCGAGGACCACTCAGAAGACCTCAGCTGGAGGATCTGGGCCACCACAGGGCGGCCAAGGAGGCCAGACTTCCTCAGATACGTGTTTTTAGAAAGGGAGGGGTGTAGATCAGGGCAGGAGCACCCTGAACTTCACGGGAGCCTCGGGCACTGAGGCAGGGGCCCAGCGCGCTACAAGTAATCCTAATACCCAAGTGTCATCGTTTTAAACCATGTTGTGTGTTAATCACTTTTAAAGCATGTTCTATGAATTAAGGACCAAATTTAGTAGTAAATTACCTTAAGAGAACTTTCACATCTTAGGTAGTTACGATATACGTTACCCCTACCTTCAAGACCTAGATCACCAAAACCTGTAGACTAAAGACAGGAGCATCCCGAAGAGAAGAGCCAAGTCATTCAATCGGGCATGATTCTACTAAGAGAATTCATGACCCTCGACGAGCAAGCCGACATCATAAAAGAGTGTAGAACCTTAGGTAGAGAACTCGGTAGGTTTTACATTCCGGGTTTTACGAGTGGATCTAAGTGAAGCTGCACATGATGTGCCTAGGCAGGGATTGGGACCCGCAGACTAGGACATACAAGGACGTTAGGAAATTAGATGGGGGCAAGAGTACCTAGAATACCCGAGAGATACAAGACCTTAGCAAGGAAAGCAGTGGAGACCGCATAGCAGCTAGAATACAACACAGTACCCGGCATTGATGCGACATTTGCATTGTGAACTTCTACGAGAAAGGTGGGCACCAGGACCGGGATGAGACACCCGAGTCCATTGCTAAGGGTATTCCCGTAGTGTCGTTCTCTATTGGCGACGAAGCAAAATTTCTTTATGGTGATCAAAAGAGGATGGATTTAGCTAGCAAGCTAGTCCTGAAGTCTGGGGATGTATTGGTATTCGGTGGAGATTTGAGGTTAGTATACCACAGGATCAAGCGAGTTAAGTTGAATACCACACCACCAGCTATAGTTAATGCTACGCACATCCGACCGGGGCGTTTAAATTTGACGTTTAGAGAATTTTGATGTAAGATTGTAAAGCTACTAACCATGTATGCAAGCATAATGTAATACTTTGATGAATGAGTAAAAGCAGAGATTTTGGAGTTCTTTTGCGCACTTCTTTCCATCTTGTTCTTATACGATTCTTTAATCCAGGCCATGAACCCGAGAAGGAAGGAAACCTCAATATCCTTGATATGGTGCAGGCCACTGAGATTAGAAATGTCATTATGAGTAAGACTCATAACAAGCCAAATTAATCCATATGATCCTAGTAAATGTGATACTGATAAACCGAATAAACCACAGATACCTTTCATGTCAATGGCACCGATGCATCAGTCTTATTCGACTAAGGGGCGTCTCACTCTTTTGTCTTCTCTTCTTTCACGAAGAAGTTGGTATTAACCCCAGTGTGAGCCTCGATTTTAAACCCTATCCTATGTGGATTAACTTGATTGGGATCAAACGGGTTTTAGGTCCACTTATAGCCTAAGATTAATAACTATGTCATATAACAATAATTATTAAAACCTAAGCTAGCTCACTGGAACCTATTACGAGTCGCCACCTAATTTTAACCTAGATCAAATTAGGAAAGGAGAGTTCGGGTTCGGGGGCTTGATATTCGACTTAATTAGGGTTCAATTACTTTCATTACCCTTCCTAGGTCGTTTTTCCTCTACTTGGTTTAATTACGGCTTATTACGAGTCGTTTTAACCTAAGTGCGCGAGCTTCTGTTTTTTTGTGTTTTTAGCATTTTTGACAGAAAATTAAAGTGGAAATTAAAATTACCTAAACTAGGGTTTCGGAGGCAGAATTAGGTCAAATTTTGTTTCCGTCCGTAGCCACGGACCTAATGTCCGAAACCACGGACCCCAGTTAACCTATATGAAAATAAAGTCGAATTAAACAGAAAACAGAAAATTGTAAAGTCCGGGGCCACGGACAGGCTGTCCGTGGGCCCGGACATTATCAGAAAACCTAAATTTTTAAAATTTAAAAATCCCGCCGCCGTCCGTGGGCGTCCGGGCTTACGGACAGTGAGTCCGGGACCCCGGACATGACGTCCGTGGGTGCGGACAGCCCTCGGACGGCGGCGTTGAGGCTGTTCCCGAAGGTGTTTTTGGCTCAAATTTTATGGGTGCGTAGCCTGAAAGATGTACAAGACGTTAGTGATTGAAAGTTTTCAATTTGAAATCGAATTTAATGCGAAACTTAACGAACAAGTTAGAAAGAGCAGAAACACAAACAAACCTTAATTCAGAAGCAAGGAAAAATCAATTCGGTTAGCAATTTCAACCAGAATTGTATTTTGACCAGAAGGGTTAGAGAATTTGGTTTTTACCCTGTTTTGATTTCGAAAACTTGTTGTTCCTTCACGTCGGGAATCTCTGAAAGCTTCGTTGGTGGCCGATCCGGTTCGACTTTGACCCGAGCTTCTGACCTCTTCTTCCTTGTGTTGTTAAGCACGTTTTGGTTCTGTATTTGTGGTGTTTTGATGCTTGGAAGTTCAATGAGAGAAGAAAGAATGTGTTTTTGGTGATTTTGGGATGATTTCGGTAGAGTTTCGGTGTTGGGAGTGTTGAAAACGTGGGAGGCAAGTAGACGGCTGTGTTTTCTGACTATGGGGATCATCTACCTGCCCTAGGTCGTTTTTTTGGAAGGCCTTTTATAGAAAGCGCATGGCCAAGTTGATAGAACAGAATTTTTTATCTAAAACCTTGATTTTGTGCTCTAAGAGAACTGATTTTTTAAAATATGTGCAAGCCGATAAAAATTATGAAAATTAACTGAAGGTAAAGAATGATTTTTAGGAATTTTGAGAGTTGGAATCGGGTTATTTTGATAAATAACCGATTAGATAAAAATCTCACAATCTGGAATCTCCCAAAATTCATAACTTATTTTTGGAAAGTCGAAATTACGAAATTCCAACGGCATTAGTCTCTAATATCATACTCTACCCTGTGTTAAAATTTCATGACATTTGTTTTTTGATTCGGTATTTTCCAGAGGAAGAGAATTGCAAAAATGATTGATTTCTCTTTTAAAATTTTGGGATAAGGTTCCAAATAAATAATTTCAGGTTTATGACTGTGTGTAGTCATGCTAACCATGTGACATTTTATTTTAATTTTGAAAACCCTTTTATTTCTATTTTGAGGTTATTTCATGTGTTAATTATTAAAGAAACTAGCTTATTAAAAGCTTAATTTCCAGAATAAATATATCAGAAAATCATGAAATACCTTTCATAATGACTATGATATTTGGAAGTGTTTGGAGATAATGAACAAGTCATATGAAAATAGAAATCCCGAGAATGTCCTTGGAAAATCCTGCATCGGTGCATTTTGACCATTTTGCCCTTTGTAACACGTATGCCTTAGAGACTACTCCGAGGGGGTTTAAATTTTGGGTATAACGATTGCCCCCCTCAACTGGACTTTGTAATGAAAGTGGAAGGCTAGTTGATGCTTGAGTGATACCCCAAAATTTCAAATGTTTCCAAGACCCTGCATGTTATCGAAAACTGATAAATTGTGTCGAGCTATTCTAAGGCGCTGACTACCTATAATGATGATATGATGTCAAACTATTCTAAGATGTTGATTTCCTGCAAGTAAGTGAAATGAAGCAATGTCAAGCGGTTCTAAGGCGTTGACAACCTAAAATGTGGAAATGAGATAATGTCAAGCGATTCTAAGGCGTTGACAACCTAAAATGTGGAAATGAGATAATGTCAAGCGATTCTAAGGCGTTGACAACCTAAAATGTGGAAATGAGATAATGTCAAGCGATTCTAAGGCGTTGACAACCTAAAATGTGGAAATGAGATATGTCAAGCGATTCTAAGGCGTTGACAACCTAAAATGTGGAAATGATGTCAAGCTATTCTAAGGCGTTGACTACCTATAATGAATGAAATGATGTCAAGCTATTCTAAGGCGTTGACTACCTATAATGAATGAAATGATGTCAAGCTATTCTAAGGCGTTGACTACCTATAATGAATGAAATGAATGCAATGTGTTTAATGGAAGCAGGTAAGCTAAGGAGTGGTGTTAGGTCTTACTACGAGCCTAAAGGGATGACTCCAGGTCTTATGACGAACCTAAGGATGGTGCTAGGTCTTATGACGAGCCTAAAGTGAATGAATAAGGGAGGTCTTATGGGTGCCTGTAGGGTAGGCCTTATGGGTGCCTGAAAGGATTTGAATGTAGGGTAGGTCTTACGTGTGCCTAAAAGGATTGAATGTAGGGTAGGTCTTATGTGTGCCTAAAAGGATTGAATGTAGGGTAGGTCTTATGTGTGCCTAAGGTTTAGGGATGAGACTCATCTTAACTCAGTTGCTTATGGAGACTGAGATCCATCCTACTCGGTTGCTTACGGAGACCGAGACCCACTCTACTCGGTTGCTTATGGAGACCGAGACCCATCTAACTCAGTTGCTTATGGAGACTGAGACCCATCTACTACTCGGTTGCTTATGGAGACCGAGATCCATCTAACTACTCGGTTGCTTATGGAGACTGAGATCCATCTACTCGTTGCTTATGGAGACCGAGACCCATCTACTCGGTTGCTTATGGAGACCGAGACCATCTACTCGGTTGCTTATGGAGACCGAGATCCATCTACTCGGTTGCTTATGGAGACCGAGATCCATCTAACTCGGTTGCTTATGGAGACCGAGATCCATCTACTACTCATCTGTTGCTTATGGAGACCGAGACCATCTATCTACTCGGTTGCTTATGGAGACCGAGATCCATCTACTCGTTGCTTATGGAGACCGAGATCCATCTACTCGGTTGCTTATGGAGACCGAGATCCATCTAACTCAGTTGCTTATGGAGACTGAGATCCATTCTACTCGTTGCTTATGGAGAGAGACCATCTACTCGTTGCTTATGGAGACCGAGATCCATCTACTCAGTTGCTTATGGAGACCGAGATCCATCTACTCGGTTGCTTATGGAGACCGAGACCCATCTACTCGGTTGCTTATGGAGACCGAGACCATCTACTCGGTTGCTTATGGAGACCGAGATCCATCTAAACTTGACCAGGCAAATGCAGTATGCTTGATGATGTGAGGATGCAAAACACGTTTTATGCAAATGATTGTCATTGTGATCAAATTGTTAAGGTTCCAAACATGGAGATGACAAGGTTTACCCGAGTATTGCAAAGTGAAATTGAAGTGCTTGCGAAAACCGAAAATTTGCACAAAGCAAGAAATAGCTGAAAATGTGCCAAACATGGCAATGCTTGAGAAAAACACTGTTAAGAAAGGAAAGCGAAATAATCATTTCCTGACTAAGAGTTCCAGACCTGCAATTTTTTTCTCAGAGGATGAACACGATACTAATGGAAATGTGTGGTGTTCATTGTGGTGCTGAAAGCTTTTGCTGGTGTTCAGGATTTATGACAAGCCTGGGGTTGGGGTGTGATTTTGGATGGTGATTTGGATTAAGATGAGCTGATGTTTTGTGGAGGTAAGACCAGTGACGGGCCTGAGAGTGTTTGTGTGGAGGTTAAGGCTTATGTGGGCATGTGTGGTATGATGTGAGGGTAAGGGCTTATGTGGGCCTACGTGGTAAGGGCTTATGTGGGCCTGCGTGGTGGTGTTTGTGGTGCCCACGCTTTGGGTTTCCGTTGGTGTTGTCATGGCAATTGTTGGAACCAACAATTGCCCCCAGTATTGTTCCTTAAGGCAATCTGAGCTAGAGTTCATGGCAATCGATCGGAACGATCGATTGCCCCCAGTATTTTCTTTGATTAAACATGCGAACAAGTCTTATCCTCACATGGTCAAGGATTGTGTCTTGATGTGGTGCTTTACACTCAAAGTGTTTGATTCTTGCACTCGTTTCTCACCTACGGTCACAACTTCTTGACCATTGAATTTGATATTTGATGAATTTACGCATTCGATCTGTTACTTTCACGTGATTGGACACACAACTATCAAGTCGGAAGTCTTTAAGGCTTATAACGTGGCCATAGGGTGTGATGAAAGACAACGGGACCATGGAGGGATATTTGAGGTATGTGGAGCTTAAAAGGGGTGACCAAAGCTGCACCTTGCATCTTCTCTTGGATTCATCTCCCTTGTCTTGAAGTCGTCTAGCTGCTTCATGTTGACGTTGCTTTCGAGCTTCTGGACCTGGACTTTTGAAGTTGTCCTTTACACCTTTTCTCTTTTTGTCATTTGGATTTCTTCGAGGCACTTCGGGTTTGCCTTTTGTTTTAATCTTTCTTGGCTTTGCCTTCGGGGTTCTTGTGTTTCCCGGTTTTGGGCTTCGAGAGCTGTTTTGATGTGAGCTCTGTTGATCCTGTGTCACTTTGGGACCATTTGCGGATCACTTTGTCATGCTGATAGCGGCATTGCTTCTTTGGAATGATGGGAATGTTATCTGAGAGTCGGGCTCCTCGCTTCCTTTGGTCACCGGGTCGGTCATTCATCATTGGCCGGGTTATTTTGTGGAGTTCATAATGTCAAAAAGGGATATACGAAAGGCTCAGCGGGGGTACCTAGGGTTTAATGTCAGGGTTCACAAGCTTTTGGCTATGTGGTGCTGTACCTAGGCGCTTCGTCATTCCTGATAGTTGTGTATCCGCTCTTTGTTACTTTTCACAGGTCTAAGAGTAAATTCACAAATTGTCTCCTTCGGTCGGAGTTATGCCGTTTACCTCACCTTTGAATGTGGTCTTTCCGAAGTCGTGTAAAAATGACACGCCCGTTCGCTCATGGTTTTTCCGCTCGAGACACTCTCATGAGTTTCACTCAGAGACTAGCTCACACGCTTAAACGAAATATTAAAGACGACGGACCTGAGCTCAAATTGCCCCTAGTATTGATTTGGGGTTTATGACAACACTTAAACAGATGTAGAATTTGGACCGCTTTGTGGATTGTTTTAGATGTTCTGTGACGGTGTTTGGACGGACATGTTCACCCATTTGAAAAAAAACGAATCGTCTTGTTCTATTGCCAGAAGATGATTGTTTCACGTGCCTTTATCAAAACACGCATTCAAACCCTTTTTTTTGTTAGAAAAAAAAGCATTTATTTACGAAAAATTTGTACATGATTTTCTTAAAGATGTGAAGGATGCAAAAGCTTTATTAGTGGCAAATAAATTGAATAACACTAAGTACAAACATCGAAAAGTTACTCAAAGTATTCTAAAAAGGAAAACTGAATGGGAACGAAATATTCTAAAGTCTAAACTAAGAACTGTGAATTTAAAGTGATTTCTAACAAAAGCATTCTCCTAGATATCGTCGCATCGAAACCCCTGGTCAAAGAGGTCCTGGATCGTGTGCCTCAAAGCCTTGCAATCTTCAGTGTCGTGGCCAGGTAATTGGTGGTACCGGCAGAACTGACTTAGATTCCTTCCTTTCTGAGGGACCCCAGGCCGGGGGGTGAGAGGTTGTAGTATGCTTCGCTCTTGGAGCCTTTTAAAAGCCTGGCTCAACGGTCGGCCGATGTCTGTGAACTCTCTCTGACGGAGTTTCTTTCTAGGTGGCTCTGATGCTCCAATAGCCCAGCCTGATTCTCTTAGCCGTCGAACGGTGTTTACCTCATGCTGCCTGGTTCTCTTTTGGATGCCTCTTTGGACGCAAGCTGCTGTCCTTGAACCATTTCCGGTGTCTTCTGAGTCCCCAAGCTTTAATTCTCCCTTATGGATCAACTCCTCTAGGACACCAACTTGTCCCATCAGCAAGTCAAAACTAGGAAAGTATGTGAGTTTCAGCTTCTCATTGTATTGCTTTCGCATATTCTTGATTACCATTCGGATTTGCTCCTGTTCGTCCATATTTGTGAGCATAGCGGCTGCCTTCATCCTCCAACGCTTGACGAAGTCGGTCATTGATTCACCTTCTGTTTGTCGTGTGCTTGCAAGATCAGCCCTGGTGACTCCAAAACTTCTAGCGTACTCAAAATGATGCAGAAAGGCTTCACAGACCTCCTCGTATGTCTTGGTATTCATCCTTCGAGTTATGTACCAACGCTGAGGAGTCTCATCAAGATAGCGAGCAAATACCTTGGCCTTTTGCATATCGTTCAGCAAAAGGATAGACATTTCTCTATCGAACATTGCCAAATGAAGCTGTGGGTCGGAGGAACCCTTGTACAGAGGAAGTGTTGGCAGTTTCAACTTTGGAGGGAGATCGATCTCGGGATACAATCCAGTGGAAAAGTAATCAAAACCGGCCGGCTTGTTGGCCTTCTCCATGCGCTCAATCTTTTTCAGCATCTCATCGAATTCTATGGCTAACCGAGCATCCGTGCTGATTGGAATTCCTCCTTCTGCCATTCTCGGGATATAGGCCTACCTGTTTCCAAGGTGTCCATTATTAGCTGGCAAAAGGAAGTGGGCCGAATGATACTAGGGCGAAAATGACGTTTCACAAGGTAGATCGAAAACCAAAACAGGCTTATACTGAAAGGAAGTGGGCCAGGATGCCCAGAAAATGAGGTGTTTGGGATGGAGTACTTTTAGACTGGAATTTGGACTGAAATCTAAACGGATGGCTTTGATTGTGCCTAAGAGGTGACACCTGGATCTATGATTTTGGCATAGGGCCATGACAAGAAGTCTACCTAGATTGGAATGAGCCCTTGGGCCGGAATGTGTTTGGGCCTGAAGTAAAGCACATGAGCTGGAATGGTCCCTAAATCACGAATGGGTCTAACTTTCTTTGGGTCAGAGAAGGTGGTTTCTAAAAAAGATTTTATTTCAAGGACTTGTGAGTTATTTCAAGTTCAGGTGAATTTCTTTTTTATGGGCCTAGAACTAATTGGATAATTCAAATTGGGCCAGAAGAGAAATTACCTAAATCTAAACTTTTGGGCCGAGACCCAAACTACTCACATGTTAAACCAAACAGGGCCTCCGGGCCGCAAACAAATAGAGCTGTCAATTCGTGTTGGGCTAGGTTGATGTAGGAGAAATTCCTATCAATCTCTAGGCTGGGTAGTGGGCCGACCACACAAGCAAGCAAGGCCCACACAAATTCAACATGTCCTCACTAGATGTTTAAATTGAACCGGGTATGGATCGATCCGGAGAGGTGCTTGGGGCGTGGGCCCAGGTCACCACAAAGGAATAGGGCTTGCACGCTATTCTCTTTGGGCTTCCCCACTCTTTTCACATCACCTGAAGGTATGCGTCTACGGTCGGGTCTTTGACTGACCAAACAAAGGGCTAGGTAAGGGCACTGCCAGGAAAACGCTTGGGGCTAAGGCCCAGGTATTAAGGGGGTGTGGTTAGACGACACCCTCCTCTTTTCCCCCGCTTATTCACATCACCTAAAAGGTGTGAGTCCCTGACAGGGGACCCTCAAACGGGTCCCGGGGTAAAACTGGTTTGCGTGGACCCTCGTACTCATATGATGCAAAGGTGCAGGAATTAAAGTGCGCACAAAGGTAAACAAACAATGTAATAAAGCCACAAATAAACATTTTTCGAGTTAAGCCCTCTTTCTTAAAATTAAGCAAGTTAAAATTAAGAAGTTTGTCCCCAGCAGAGTCGCCAGTCTGTGAGCCTCGATTTTAAACCCTATCCTATGTGGATTAACTTGATTGGGATCTAAACGGGTTTTAGGTCCACTTATAGCCTAAGATTAATAACTATGTCATATAACAATAATTATTAAAACCTAAGCTAGCTCACTGGAACCTATTACGAGTCGCCACCTAATTTTAACCTAGATCAAATTAGGAAAGGAGAGTTCGGGTTCGGGGGCTTGATATTCGACTTAATTAGGGTTCAATTACTTTCATTACCCTTCCTAGGTCGTTTTTCCTCTACTTGGTTTAATTACGGCTTATTACGAGTCGTTTTAACCTAAGTGCGCGAGCTTCTGTTTTTTTTGTGTTTTTTAGCATTTTTTGACAGAAAATTAAAGTGGAAATTAAAATTACCTAAACTAGGGTTTCGGAGGCAGAATTAGGTCAAATTTTGTTTCCGTCCGTAGCCACGGACCTAATGTCCGAAACCACGGACCCCAGTTAACCTATATGAAAATAAAGTCGAATTAAACAGAAAACAGAAAATTGTAAAGTCCGGGGCCACGGACAGGCTGTCCGTGGGCCCGGACATTATCAGAAAACCTAAATTTTTAAAATTTAAAAATCCCGCCGCCGTCCGTGGGCGTCCGGGCTTACGGACAGTGAGTCCGGGACCCCGGACATGACGTCCGTGGGTGCGGACAGCCCTCGGACGGCGGCGTTGAGGCTGTTCCCGAAGGTGTTTTTGGCTCAAATTTTATGGGTGCGTAGCCTGAAAGATGTACAAGACGTTAGTGATTGAAAGTTTTCAATTTGAAATCGAATTTAATGCGAAACTTAACGAACAAGTTAGAAGGCAGAAACACAAACAAACCTTAATTCAGAAGCAAGGAAAAATCAATTCGGTTAGCAATTTCAACCAGAATTGTATTTTGACCAGAAGGGTTAGAGAATTTGGTTTTTACCCTGTTTTGATTTCGAAAACTTGTTGTTCCTTCACGTCGGGAATCTCTGAAAGCTTCGTTGGTGGCCGATCCGGTTCGACTTTGACCCGAGCTTCTGACCTCTTCTTCCTTGTGTTGTTAAGCACGTTTTGGTTCTGTATTTGTGGTGTTTTGATGCTTGGAAGTTCAATGAGAGAAGAAAGAATGTGTTTTTGGTGATTTTGGGATGATTTCGGTAGAGTTTCGGTGTTGGGAGTGTTGAAAACGTGGGAGGCAAGTAGACGGCTGTGTTTTCTGACTATGGGGATCATCTACCTGCCCTAGGTCGTTTTTTGGAAGGCCTTTTATAGAAAGAGCATGGCCAAGTTGATAGAACAGAATTTTTATCTAAAACCTTGATTTTGTGCTCTAAGAGAATCTGATTTTTTAAAATATGTTGCAAGCCGATAAAAATTATGAAAATTTAACTGAAGGTAAAGAATGATTTTTAGGAATTTTGAGAGTTGGAATCGGGTTATTTTGTAAATAACCGATTAGATAAAAATCTCACAATCTGGAATCTCCCAAAATTCATAACTTATTATTGGAAAGTCGAAATTACGAAATTCCAACGGCATTAGTCTCTAATAATCATCCTCTACCCTGTGTTAAAATTTCATGACATTTTGTTTTGATTTCGGTATTTTCCAGAGGAGAGAGAAAATTGCAAAAATGATTGAATTTCTCTTTTAAATTTTGGGATAAGGTTCCAAATAAAATAATTTCAGGTTTATGACTGTGTGTAGTCATGCTAACCATGTGACAATTTTATTTTAATTTTGAAAACCCTTTTATTTCTATTTTGAGGTTATTTCATGTGTTAATTATTAAAGAAACTAGCTTATTAAAAGCTTAATTTCCAGAATAAATATTATCAGAAAATCATGAAATACCTTTCATAATGAATATGATATTTGGAAGTGTTTGGAGATAATGAACAAGTCATATGAAAATAGAAAATCCCGAGAATGTCCTTGGAAAATCCTGCATCGGTGCATTTTGACCATTTTACCCTTTGTAACACGTATGCCTTAGAGACTACTCCGAGGGGGTTGAAATTTTGGGTATAACACTACCGCTCTATGATACGTCCCCGACAGGTCATGTACGTGTCTCCTAGATAGATTTAAGATTATGTAAGTAACTTAAAGCTTGGTAGAAAGGAGACAAGTACTTCAAGTGGAATCCACTTATTCGATTGAGAATTAACACTCTAGTAATTCGCTCAAACTCTCTCCACATCCACCTATAGGCTATGGGACAGTTTCAGACTTACCACCGAAGTCCTTCTAACTAGACTGACAACTTGGTCACTAGTCTCCTATTAGTTCCCCAACTGTTGCCCAACTGCCTAAGCTACCCCTTACAAGTGTTGTGACTCCACCGCTCACACTACTGCTCACTCAATGACTCAGCACCACTTACTCATACAACTGATGATTCCTAATACAAGCCCTAATCAGTTTTGCACTTCTCTCATTGATACATTCAATGTAGGTGCGTAAGTGTGTATGAATGCTATCCAGCTACGCATTGTATACATTAAGTTCTTTAAGCTACTTCTAGTTATCCCTTAGGTGTCAACTAACTTTTTCAACTACTTAGATTTGATTGCATGTCATTGGTTGATCTGATGCTTGACCAACACTTGCCCAACATGTGGCATCACGCCATTAGTGACTATGTGTGGTGGTTGTGGGCACAAGTTGCAAGTTGATTCCCAACTGAGATTTGCAAGTTGGTAACTTAGTTTAACCTCCTTGGTAGCTTCAGCTAGTGCCTCCATGATGATTGTTTGTATAGGTAGACTTGTAGGAAACACGTGAAAGTTTGTCATTAGTTGTCTTCAAGACTATGAAAGACTTTTTTATCCTAAGAAAGACTTTATTGAACCTAATCAAGTCCTTCTAACTTGATTTGTCTTTAGGTCTATTTTCATGAAGTTTCCCAAGCAAGATTTGTTGTTAGCCTCATCACTTGAATGGTTATCGAGTGTTTGTCGTGTCTGAGCTTCATCTTTGAGTTGTTGTGGACTATGTGCTCGTCCTATTGGGCACCAATTTACAAAAGAGAACCTGCTTGCAACCTTGTTTACCAAGTGATTCTTACATCCTATCTTCTAGAAACACTTACACTTAAGCACACATTAAATACACAAGGAAAAGTATGCTATCATCAAAATCTTAAGGGAGGACTTGACCTAACAATTTACCTCTTTTTATGATGGCAACCAATTTGAAACAAACTGTAGAGAAGTGTCTTTGTCAAAAATTTTGAGCATTTTGTATTCTAACTCCAGAATAAAGATTCTCCCCCCCCCCCCCCCAAGAAGATCCCCCTTGAGTTAAATATGTGATAAACTTTTTGCAGAACATCAAATTCTTAGAAATTTAATAGAGAAAAGTGATTCATAGACAAAATGTTGAAAAATTAACTCCCTCTTTGCCATTAATCCAAATGGAGAAAATGATGAATCTTGAACAGGCAACAGTCAGATAAATATTAGAAATATTCATACTACTAGCATAAACAACCAATTACAATAAAAGATAACATCAACAAAATGACTAGCCTGTCTCTATGGGCTCTTGTAGTAGTCTCTCAAGCCTCTAGTAAACATAGAACACTTAGGCAAAGATTCAGGATTTAGGTTTAAGGGGTACTTAGTGGCTTCAATGGATTGCCTATGTTACTAAACACTCTTTGAGCTATAGTATTCCACTCTTCATATCTGTCTTGCACTTGTACAATCATTCCTATCATGTTGAAAGTCGCTCGTGGAGGTGTCTTCTAGTAGTTCTTAACTGTTTTTCATAGTCCCTCTCCTACATCTCTCTTGAACTCCTTTTATTATTCTCACCTTTTTTTCTCTTCTCAATTCTTTTTCACCTTTTTACTACCCTCTTTGATGGCTCTAGCAACCTCAATACTAGAGGTAATCCTTCATTTCCCTTTATCTGTTTCCTTAATCATAAAATCTATCTCCTTGGAGCCATTTGGCATAAGAATCTTATTAGTGTGGCAGTATCTCCATTGTCATGTGAAGAATCAGTGGAGATTGATATGGAAAGATCCATGTTATGGTAGCTAAAGTCGGTTCCTGCCGACACATAACCATCATGGGATGGAGAGGTGCTACTTATCAAGATTACTTCTGAACTTTTGATGTTGGTGCTCTACCTTAATGATATGGACAAGGAAGACTTAATGTTACATGATGAATTATTTCGAGTTCCTTTCATTTGGGCTTTGCATGAAGTTGTAAATCTTTTGGATGTGGAGGCTAAATCTTTTTGTTTTTATGGAGGCTTTCATAAAGTAGATCTTTTTGTTTTTGAGGATCTTCTGTTGTGTTCCTTCGTCTGATCGGTTGAATTTCTACTGTTATTCTCCTCTCAGAGGACTTGGTGGAATAGTAGTGCTTTAATGCTATCTTGATCTTTCAAGCAGAAATTTACCACTGATTGAAAAGAGTGTTGTAACCTAGGATTAGGATATTTTATGGCTTTGAACACTTCCTCACAGATTTTGAGAGAGAGAGAACAAGGATGCTTAGTCTTGTATAAAGTTTTGGAGAGCAAGTGATGAGTTGTGAAAGACACACCTAATCTTTTAATACTAATTTGGCAACGGTCATTAATGCAAGGAGCGCTGACATAACGCTTTAAAGACCTCTGAAAGTGTGCCAACGACTAGTTTAATGGTTCTTTTTGGACTGCTTTTGACCATAGCAGTCAGCGCCAGTTTCAATCATTGGGAATGGTATTTTACCATTGAATTTACACAAAAAGTCAAAGGTTGCCCTTATTATAAACTCAACTAGTGATTTATCTTTTTATGATTGTCGGTCATCTATCGAGTAAGCATAAAACTGTCAAATACTACTGAAAGACTTGTTACTGATAGTCACTTACTATCGTTGAGTGGTTTTTAAGGTCGAGACTCCAATCTTAATTGATGAAAATCATGCCCAGATCATGAATGATCTTGGTGAATCTCTCCCTACTAAGTGGATTTGTGAAAATGTCTGCAAGTTGCTTCTCAATTGAATTGTACTTTGAAAACACCAAATCCTTTTCACAACAAAACCTTAAAAATAATGTCGTATAACTATGTGTTTATTCGTGAATGATGCACTAGATTTTTGGATATGAAAATTGCACTAGTATTGTCACATATAATTGGAAGTGCACCTGTTTTGACACCATAGTCATTAATTTGTTGTTTAAGCCATAGAAGTTAAGCTCAACTGCTTGCTGTGGCTAAGTACTCGGACTTTGTAGTTGAGATGGCAATACTTTGTTGTTTCTTTGATCCCCAAGCTATGAGACATGAGCCTATAAAGATGGCAGTCCCTGATATGCTTTTTATATTGGTTATGGATCCACCATAATCTGTATCTGAGTAACCTGCAATATCAAAGTTAGCATAGCATAGGTAAAATAAGCCAAGGTCAGAGGATCCTTTGAGATATCTAAGGATCCTTTTGATAGTTGTTAGGTGACTTTCTCTTGGATCAACTTGAAACCTAGCACACAAGCAAACACTATACACTATGTCAGGACTACTTGTTGTTAGATATAAAGATATCCATTCATTTCTCTATAAGACTTTTGGTCAACCTGTTTGTCATCAATCACAATACCCATCTTTGAACCAACCACCATAGGTGAGTCAAATGGTTTGGAGGATTCCATTCCAAATCTCTTGAGTAATTATTTCATGTACTTTTGTTGAGAGATAGTGATACCTTCAGTATTTTGTTTGATTTGAAGTCCTAGGAAGAACTTCAACTCTCCTAGATCACTCATCTCGCATTCCTTCTTCATCAGATTCTCAAATCTCTTGTAGTACTTCTCATTTGATGCCTCAAAGATAATGTCATCAACATAGACCTATATGATAAGAAAATCTGTATCACGATTGTACACAAACAGGGTTTTATCAACTTCACCTCTTGTGAAACCATTCCTCAACAGGTAGAATGATAGTCGCTCATACCATGATCGTGGATCTTGCATCAACCCAAAGAGAGCTTTGTCAAGCTTGAAGACCATGTCACCACTCTCTTCGTCCTCAAATATTGAAGGCGGTTCCACATACATTTCTCCCTTTACATGACCATTTAGGAATGCACTTTTGATGTCTAATTGGAAGAGGCGGATGCCCTTATGTGCTGCAAACGCAATAAGCAGGCGAATATACTCCATTCTCACTACGGAAGGGAAAGTTTCTTGGAAGTCTATTCCTTCTTGTTGCTTGTATCCTAGGGCAACTAGTCGATCCTTGTTCCTTACCACTTCTCCTGCTTCATTTACTTTATTTCTGAATACTCATTTGGTTCCAAGCACTCCTTGACATGCTGGTTATCGCACAAGATGCCAAACTTCACATCTCTCGAACTAATGTAGTTTGTCTTGCATGGCTTTTTATCTAATATGGATTTTCAGTGCTTCTTTTATATTTTTGGGCTCAATTAAAATTCATTTCAGGACTTGTGAGTTATTTCAAGTTCAGTTGGATGTATTTTTGTGGACCTAACCCTAAATGGGCCAAGATGAATTGTAACACCCCATCCAAAGCCTATCGTGGTTATCGCAACTGAACACTTAATCGAATACGTCGCAGCGGAAATAAATAACACCTGGACCTTGCCACGGTCTGATCGTTAGAATATACCGGCTTTAACGTTTACAATACTTATCCAAAATACTTATCCAACTCAAAACATCAATATTCACAATACCACAACCAACCGAGTACTAGTACCTTAAACATAATCTCAAACTTACATCAGTTTAATATAAACAGTCGGGTGCACAGGCGCAACCCGAACTCAAAATAAACATCCCACCCTAAGTCTAACTGCTCCTACTCTCGTAGTGCGTCCTCATGGGTCTCTTACCTGCAAGTGTAAAAATAGCCCCCGAGGGGGTCAGCACGAATGCTGGTACACCCTCTCATGGCCCCCAAGCTAACGGGGCTACGACGACTAATTGTCGATAGCATGGAAATTGATTACATACACAAGCATAATATGAAGTGCAATAACAATAACCACAGATGAACATATATAGTTCACAACCAATGAACGACTCAGGCGTTCCCTTAACAAGTGGGTTAGTAACCCCCTCCTTAGTCCTCATTTCCTTAATCTCAGTTCCTTACCTTATCTCAATCTTAATCTTAATCTTAATCTTAGTATACAAACCTTTCCTGGAAGGGATTGGTTGTAGCTTAATTCGAACATGGGATTTAGGTGATCCCACCGCACCATCTTAATGCCACCTACTCTGGACGGGAGTCCAGCGTAGCTGAGCCGGCAACCGGCCCTAGGCTACAAGTCCGAAGACAAGTCCTTAGCGGAGGGTGGATCTGATTCAGACCGTCCCCCTTTTTTTCCTTAGCATGCATGACCGGAGATCGGTCCCGGGTTTCCTCACTCAAGTTCCAGTTAGATAAATCTTAATCATCATGTGCTAGCTAAGCCTTAACGGGCATTAACCAACAACCACCAAACTCAACTCGTATTCTTAACTCAGTAAGTACTAAACTTGGTTAGTAACCATCTCAAGTCTCGCGGTTAGTGTAAAGATGACACACACAACGAGAATAAATATAAACCGGTTGCATGCTTTATCTTGTTTAGTCATAGCAAATAAACAGATAGCACACAGCGAGGGACACCTCGTTAGCAAGCAGGTCACAAGAAGGATGTACCGTTCACCGTCGTTGGTTGTTTGATTATCCTTCTTCGGGTCCCAATTCACAAACCTAAATCATTCATTCATTTTAGGTCATTAGTTATTTGCACCTACTTAACTCACTTAGTCTCTAAGGATTCCCATTTAATACCCTTTAAGTCTTTGCCACTTAGCTTACAATCTTAACTTTAACATTAAAACTTACACTTAACTTAACTTAGTTACTTAAGTTCTTAGGGTCCAATCATTACCACCCTACCAAAGGTATACCTTATTACCTATTACCATTCTTAGAATTCAAAATTTCTTTTTTTTTTAAGTGTTAAGGGTCGTCCGACCCACCGTCCGACCACCCTCTGGGTCGGACCATTCCAGTAACTTTCGGGTTTGGAAAACCGTACATGTCCGACCCATGTCCGACCCAACCAACTGGGTCGGACCATTCCAGAAACTTTCCGTCTTCTAAAACCTCTCATGTCCGACCCACGTCCGACCCAACCTTCTGGGTCGGACCATTCCAGAAACTTATTGCCCTTTAAAAATCTCCCGTCCGACCCATGTCCGACCCAAGACCTCTGGGTCGGACCATTCCAGAACCTTTCCCTGGCGTTAAACAGAGGCCGTCCGACCCAAACTTGGGTCGGACCCCTGGGTCGGACGCCACTAAAACATGCCCAAACTTTGCCAAATCTACACTAAACCTTTACTCAAGCCTCCCAATGTGTTCTAACATCATTTAGACTCTTAAACTCCTCTAAACCATCCTCCAAACACATTAAATCATTCACCAAGATCCACCTTAATCATTATACATTTTTCCTTGTGATAATGCTAACACTTGTAATGCTTTCCTCTAGGTTTCTAGGTGGTGGTTCATACCTAATGTAACCACTATGCCAAATGTTTTCCTCACCACTATAACATCATCTCCCAAGCATCTCTCACTATCCAAAACTCTCTTATGCATTTACTTAATGTTCCTTCACAACTTAAACTTCCATCCATCAACACATTATTTTCCTTCCTAGTTGTTTACCAATTTGGCTAAATCCTAAATACTCAAATACATTCTCTTGATTCCTAAATCCTCCATGGTGATACCTAAGTCATTATAAGTCATTAGAACACCTTAACTTCACCCTTTTTCATCAAGACAACCTATAGAACATCCTAGTACTTCCTTAGTCATTAAATTCCCTTAGAATATCTTAAACACTTAAGCTCTCCTTTAAATTTTGCCATGGGTTCTCTAGTATATAGTACCTCCTAACACATGGTTTTTCTCCATCAACAACCAATACCACACAAATTCTCATCACACACCTTAACACACCATTTTCACTAAAACTTCACCACATCATCATATATTGCTTAAACTCAAAATGCTTGGCACTTAGGCCCTTAAATGACAATAATCTTAACCACTGAATTTCCACATATATTTGCCTTCAACCTGCGAATACACTCAACAAGGCTCCCATTGAAATAAAATGCTTCTTGTAATTCATCTCCCATATTTTTAACTATCTCTTCTTCTCGTTTGCTCTTTAGTCACAAGTTCACAAGTATAGTCATTGTTTCTCCTAGGTTTTTATAACACCTTCCCAATATAAACTCTACACTAAACCCATCATATACCTAAATCTCATTCCCTTAAACAACAAGACATCTTAAGGTAAGTAATTTACCTTGTTCTTTTACAAGCTTAAAAAGCTTTCTTCCTTAGGTTTTTCTTTGTTCAATCTCGGTCACCAATGTGATATCCTTGCCAATATTCTAACCAATATCCAATGACTCCAATGAGTACTAGATAACACATTAACCCTAAGGAACAAACCCTAGGTTAAAAATATGCTTTAAGGTATTAATGTGATTGTTTTACCTTGGTTCTCAAGACAAACTTGGATATGAAGCAAGAAGGACCTCCTCTCTCCTTTGAAGAGTAGAAACAAGCTAGAACAAGGCATAAACATGGAGTCCCATGAGCACTAATTTTCGGACTGTGAAGAAAATGGTGGAAACCTAGATTTCTTACACTTTCTTTACCTTAAGAGAATGGAGATGCCAATGGAGTCTCCAAACTTGAATTTCCAACTCTAATGGTGGTTTGACTTGGCACCAAAATGAAGCTCTTGAAGTTTTGAAAAGATAGAAAGAAGGAGCTTGAGCTAACTAAGAAGAGTATGTATTTTGTTTTGGATTTGGAGCTAAAATGAGTAAGATGTGACCAAGGAAGGATGGAGCTTTCATGGAGGTTGAATTCTACGTGAATGGAGAAGGGAGAGAGCAGCTCAAACCGTGGGAAAACAAAGGAGAATGAAGAAGTGAGGAGAGAGAACTAATAAAGTGTGATATTTATGTAAAAGGTGAATAGTGATTTTACTTTATAACTCTCATTTGCTTTCTTATTTGCTTAATGACTCATGAAGGTGGTGACTCACCTCCTAAGAAACCGGCCCCCTTTTAATAATGAGGGTACTTAAGTCTTTGTTGACCAAATGTCTCACTTATATAGACTTATGTTATAAACTAGCTTAATTAATTCACTATTCACCAAAACAAGGCACATTGTTGTGAAATTTTTGATTTCCCATTGATATAGACTTCCAAATGTGATACTATATAGTACACATGTTAATTAAAGAGTAATGATGGACATTTAGCCATTCAAAACTCATTTACAAGACAATTTTTCAAAAACGTGCTTTAAGACTCCTTAAAGCACATTTTGTGTTTTAACTTGTTTTCAAGCTTGGTTTTCTTTGTTAATTGATTTAAAATGACCATTAGGATATTACTAAGGTCTTAGAACAATATTTGGGTACTCTCCCAAGTCTCTCCAAGCTTAGAGCACGTTTTTGTTAAAACTGCTCTTTTGGTGTTTCCTTATATTTTCTTTGATTAGAAATGTTTCTTAATGTTTCTAAGGCATTATTTAGCCTCCTTATATCTTATTTTATCATTTAAACACCATATCTAAGTTTGGGGTATTTCATGAATGATCCAAATTTTGGGTTAAAAAGAGATTACCTAGACCAAGATGTTTGGGCCAAACAAATCACTTATTGACTTTGACTAAGCTGCGATTTTACGCCGTAAACAATAGTAAAAAATTCATGTTGGGCTGAACCGGGTGTAAGGAATGCTCTTATCAATTTCTAGGCTGGTGATGGGCCAATCACACAAGCAAACAAGGCTCACACACAAGTTCAACATGTTCTCACTAGACGATTTGGACCAACGGGTATGGATCGATCCGGAGAGGTGCTTGGGGCTTAGGCCTAGGTCACCGCAAAGGAATAGGGCTTGCACGCTATTCTCTTTGGGCTTCCTCACTTTTTTTACATCACCATAAGGTGTGCGTCTACGGTCGGGTCTTTGCCTGGCCAAACATTGGGCTCGATAAGGATACTATTAGAGAGGTGCTAGGAGCCGAAGCCAAGGTATTAAGGGGATGTGGTTAGACGACATCCTCCTCTTTTCCCCCACTTATTCACAACACCTAAGAAGGTGTGAGTCTTGGACAGGGGTCACCTAATACGGGCCCTGAGGTGAAATTGGTTCATATGGAACCTCGCTCTTGAATGATAAAAGATTGTGCAAATTTAAATTACGCACGGAAGTAAACAAACAACATAATAAAAGCCGTAAATAAACAATTTCGAGTTAAGATTAAACAAGTTAAAATTAAGAGTTGATCCCTAGCAGAGTCACCATTCTGTGAGCCTCGGTTTTTTAACCACTATCCTATGTTGATTAGGATATGATCGGGTTCTAGGTCCACTTATAACCTAAGATTAATAACTATGTTTTAAAACATTAATTATTAACCTAATCTAGCTCACTAGAACCTATTATAGTCGCCACCTAATTTTAACCTACGGTAAATTTGGAAAGAAGAGTTCGGGTTCGGGGGCTTGATATTCGACTTTTTCAGGGTTCAAATTACGTTCACTACCCTTTCAAGTTGTTTTTCCTTTATTTAGATTATTTACGGATTATTACGAGATCAATTAAACTAAAGTACGCAAGTTTCTGTTTTTTTTTTCTATTTTTGACATTTTTTGACTAAAAATTAAAGTGAAAATTAAAGATAACCAAATTAGGGTTACAGAGGCCAAATTATGTCACATTTGGTTCTGTATGAGGCAACAGACCTAATGTCTGAACCCATGAAACCTATTTAAGCTAATTAATCTGAAAAGTCAAACTTACGAGAAAATGAAAATTTGAAAAGTCCG
The DNA here is from genome assembly GCA_023374045.1 of Limonium bicolor. Lineage (NCBI taxonomy): Eukaryota > Viridiplantae > Streptophyta > Magnoliopsida > Caryophyllales > Plumbaginaceae > Limonium > Limonium bicolor. The sequence continues at coordinate 472,944,457 of CM041776.1, forward strand.
GGGCCACGGACAGAGCATCCGTGGGCCCAAATATTAGTTAAGAAAACCTAAATTTTTTGACAAATTAAATCCTGCCACTGTCCAAGGCTGTTCGTGTAGGGATGGCAATGGGTGACGAGTACCTGTTTCACCCGATCACCCAACCCGTAAAAATGGGTGAAAACCCGAAATAAACGGGTGAAAAACGGGTGACGGGTGAAACGGGTGCGGGTGACGGAACGGGTCGGGTGAAGATTTTCCACCCGGTCACCCGACCCGTTCACCCGATATGTCACCCGTATGTACTTATATTAAATAAAAAAAATATACTTACCTCATATTTGTTGAGATAATTTAGAAATATTTTGGCTAATACTTCATGTTGTAATTATGTTATTGATATTAGATGATGTGGTACATATTATTGAACAAATATGAATGATTTTTTAAAAAATAAGCTTATATAAAGTGTTAAAAGCCAAAAACAAATTGCTAAAAAAATATATAAACGGGTGACGGGTTCACCAGTTTCACCCGCAGATGATGGGTGAAACAGGTGACGGGTGATGAAGTTGCGGGTGACGGGTCGGGTCGGGTGATGCGGATGAAAAACGGGTGACGGGTCGGGACCCGACCCGTTGACATCTCTATGTTTGTGGCCACAGATGGGCCATTCGGGACATCGGACAGGCCGTCTGAGGGCACAGACTAGCCACAGACGCTAGCATTTGCGCGCTTCCCGGTGGTGTTTTAGGCTCAAGTTTTATGGGTGTGTAGCGAGATTATGAACACGTTAGTAACTGAAAGAAGTAAATTTGATTACAAATTAAGGCCGAAACTTAATGAACAAGTAATATGGTAGAAAGGAAAACGTATAACAATTCGGAAACCGGGAAAGGTCGGTTTGCACTCAAAGTTTAACAGAAAACTAATGAAGTCAAAGAGAGTTAGAAAATAAAAATTTCAATCTGTTTTACCTTCGGAATTGACAAGGTTCTTCACGTTAGGAATCCTTCAGAGCTTTGTCGGAATCAGTTTCGGATTGAGCTCGAACCTGACTTCTAACCCTTGCAAACTGATGGTGTTCTCCACGTTTTTATGGTGATTTAGTGGAGGGTTTGATGATTATTGAGGTTGAAGGAGTTGAAAAATGTGTTTAGGTGATGATTTTGGAAGGTTTTTGATGAGATTTTGGTGCTCGGGTGTTGAAAAATGTGAGGGAGTTTGAGACAGCTGTGTTCTCTGACTGCTTAGGGTTCTAGCTGTTCTAATTTTATCAAGGGAAAATGTCCCTTACATAGACATCACAAAAGATAGAGTAAACTCGGTGAAAACCGAAGTTTATCGGGATTTTGGTTGGGTGACTTTTCAAAAGATTTGACTATGAAATTTTAACCACACATAGAGGAAGATATTTCTGATTTTAATAAAAAGAAATTAAATTTTTTGGATAATGGAATATTTTTAAATTCAATTTCTCGTCAGATTCGTTCAGAAATTACTAGGAAATATTGGAATTTCAAAATTCAAAATTTCAAAACCATTATGCTCTAAACGGCATCCTTTATCATGTGTTAAAATTTCAAAGCCTTGCAAGTTTATTTGAGTCATTTTTGGAGGAGAAAGAAAGCTTACGGGATGTTTAGGAGCCCTGAATATTATGAAAATGTCCCTCGTGACGATCAAACTGCTACCAATGTCCTGAGATGTGCTAATCAACCTGGGATTTTGTGCCATTTGACCAAAATACCCTTGTGCTTTGATATACCCTTTCCTGAGGGTCAAAATTTTGCGTATAACACCCTCTTATCTTAAAATTAAAAGAATTAAAATTAAGTCCCTAGTAGAGTCGCCATTTTGTGAACCTCGATTTTCGAACCACTATCATATGTTGATTCGGTTTGACTAGGATCTGATCGGGTTCTAGGTGTACTTATAACCTAAGTTTGATAACTAAGTCATAAAACTATAATTATTAAATCGTAAGTTAGCTTACTAACCTATAAAGAGTCGCCACCTAATTTTAACCACGGTAAATTAGGAAAGGCTAGAGTTCAGGTTCGGGGGCTTGGTATTCGACTTTTTCAGGTCCAATTTACTTTTGTTACCCTCCTAAGCCGTTTTCCTCTACTTATGTCATTTATGGCTTATTACGAAGTCGGTTTATCCTAAGTGCGCGGGTTTCTGATTTTTTTTTTGACTGAAAATTAAAGTGGAAATTGAAATTGCCTAAACTAGGGTTTTGGAAGCCGAATTTGTCAAATTTGAGTAATGTCCGAGGCCACGGACCTAATGTCCGACCCACGGACCCTAGTTAACCAAATTATGCAGAAAAGTTAAAATTGCAAAAAAACAAATTTTGAAAGTCTAAGGCCACGGATAGGGCGTTTGTGGGCCCGAGTATTTTTTAAAAACCCCTAAACATTTGACTACGAATTGATGCCAAAACTTAATGAACAAGTTATTGGACATATCAAAAACAAACAACAACTCAGAAGCTGAGAAACATCGGTTCAAACCCAAATTTTAACAGAAAGTTAGTTGAGTCAAATGGAGTTAGAAAAATAAAATTCTAACCTGTTTTACTTTCGGGATTGATGTGATCCTTCACGCCGGGAATCTTTGGAAGTCTCGTTGATGCCGGTTCCGGATTGATTTCGACCCGAGCTTCTGACTCTGGAAGATTGATGGTGTTCTTCACGTTTTGGTAGTGGTTTGATGAAGGCTTGATGATTTTAGTGACGATGGGAGTTGGAAAACTTGTTCTGGTAGTGATTTCGGTTGATTTTCGGTTTCAGATTGGAGCTTGGGAGTTCAAAACGTGGGTACTTTGAGACGACTGAGAGTTATGGTGATCAAGGGTTCTTAAGATTCTGATTTTATCAAGGGATAAGGTCCCTTATATAGACAACACCAAAGATAGAGTAAACTCGGTAAAAACGAAGTTTACCGGGATTTAGTTGGGTAACTTATTGAAGGAATCTGACTATGAATTTTATCAGCCTGTAAAGGAAGGTATTTATGATTTTCTAAAGAAAAATTAGAACTTTTGGATAAAGAAATATTTTTAAATTCAATTTTTTTACAGATCTATTCAGAAACTACTAGGAAATTCAAAAATTCAAAATTCCAAAGCCATTATGCTCTAAATGTCATTCTTTACCATGTGTTAAAATTTAAAGCAATCCAAGTTGATTTGATTCATTTTTGGAGGAGAGAAAAAGTCCACGAGATGGCTTAGGAGCCCTGAAAATTATGAAAATGCCCCTCGTGATGACCAAGCTGTCACCAGTGTCCTGAAACGTGCTAATCAACCCGGGATTATGCACCCTTTGACCAAATTACCATTTATAGCACTTGTGTCTTGAGGTACCCTTTTTCGGTGGTCAAAATTTTGGGTATAACACACAAGCATTTCTTTAGTGCGACCCATACCCTATCTAAAGCAATTATTCCGTAAGGATACGCACTTGGCTAGCCTATGTGATTTCTCTCTGTGTTCTCCTTGTTTTTTTTATTTAGCTCGAAGGCTAATGATTAGCGGGAAACAAATTCTGGTAATCCCAAAGTTTCTAGCTTTTAGCCCAGTAATCCTTTCATACTTTCAGCTCATTCACACTCGGCCCAAATCCCTGACTCCTGAAGTCTTATGATACAGACCTACAAAATTCTTTCTGCTGGCCGAATCCTGGCTCAGAAGTATCCTCAGTTCATTCCAACCCAAAAACTTCATAGCTAGGACATTCCTAACGGATTCTGATCCAACATTCTTTTCTAGCAATAAACAGGTGCATGGAAGGATTCTAAAGGGACGTTGGGATAGAAGTGTTGGTCGTCTGATCTGACACGACTACCTACTCTTGCTCTTTCTCCACCTCCACCTTCATTGCAGTCACTTCCATCTCTTCTGACATGTCAATCCCAGTCCTTGACAATATGCCTCAACTTATCGACGAGGAATTCGGGCAAGGAGAAGGGGGAACGGGAACCCCGCCTCCGTCGAGGAACTTGTGAGCCTCATTTTTCGAACCTTATCCTATATTGATTCTAGTTGATTAGTTTAATCAGCAAAAGATACAAAATAGTAAAATAAAATTTTGATACAAAAATTTTCCAATGCAATCAAAGTCTAACAGACTCATATGCCATATATGATCACCTGCACCACCCAGATCATCTGAGCCACCACTTGGACCTCCTCATGGACCCCATCCACCCAGCATACTAGAGCTAGCGCCATAAGCACCGTACCCTGGTGAGAAGGAAACATCTGTGAGATCTGTGCTTCTATCATCGCTTGCATCTTCTCGCTATGTAGCTCCTGACGGATCGCTTCCCTTTCCTCAGAACGAATTTGTTCCCTATAATTGTCACCGTGCTTCTGAAGCATATCCCGCTCAATGTCCGACTTCATGGACTTGTAAGTGCTTTGATCGTAGCCGGTAGCACGTGAGTTAGCCTGTGCTGTGGAATGTGTCGGGGAAGTATTCTGGTGCTACCTCACCCACACCGTAGACCCTTCGCTTTCTCGATTTCCCTTCAACAACCTTGTAAAAAAATTCATTACGGTCTACAGGCGTGGCCTGAGTAGATGGATCATTTGGAGCGGCCGACTCCAGAGTGGCAGCATCTAACAGCTCTTCCTATTTATGCTTCATAATCACAACACAATGATATAATTACTCTTCGTTAATGAATAAATTTGAATGTAATCACATAAGTTACATTAAAACACTTACAATAGTGTCCTCAACCTTGGCACATACTGGCATACTGTTTCCATGTTCATCCTTGCTTGAATGAGTGTGTATGAACAATATGTAAGCATCTGGCTCAGTACCGTATTTCTTAGTCTACCAAAAAAACACTTGATTAAATTAGATATAATTAAGCAAGGCTTAAATATTTTTTTTTACATAACCTCCCCTGTTTTTTACATTTCCTCACACATAATATCCAAGGTTGCACACATATCAGAACCTGGTAATGATTAAGCAAGTCTAAAAAAAATTTGACATAACCTCCCCTATTTTTTTGGCATTTCCTCACACATATACAATCCAAGATTTTACATATCATAACCTAATAACAATCACAACTCACAACATACATTCATAGATGCATTCATAGTTTGCATTCATATTCACATTCATATTCACATTCATATACTTGAACTCAGATTCATATATACTTGCATTCACATTCATATTCACTCATATCCACAAAGACACTTCACAACCGCACTACATATAAACATATCATATTTTTGATCTATTTCTAAGAGTTAATAACATTAAACTAAATGTAAAATACTACCAAGTCAAAAAAATTCACCAGAACCCTGCTATGCTCCTTCATCGTGCGAGAACCACCACCAGGTGTGTGCTTAGTTCTGCGGTTACGAGAGTTAGTCTCGCTGATGTTCTTGTACTTTGCACTCGCCCCTTGTTGTTGCCATGCTTGACAGACGCCATCTCTGACTTTTCTTTTCATCTTCTCATACTTCATCTTATAGAGTGTGTTTGAATATTGTTGGCTGCTCTTCGAGTAGAATATCTCATAGACCACGCTCTCAAGGTTAGGATCCTAACGGAAGCGCTTCTGCATAAATTAGTAAAGTGTTTTAAGCATAACTTAACAAACAATAAAATAAAAACAAATTGTTGAAAGGCCAAGTATGGTTAAGTACCTTGAACTCGTTGAAGTAAAATCTATGGCCGTCTTGACCCAACCCATCCCAGGTATAACCCTCAGGAAACCATCTCGTCTCAAAGCAAGGAAGTAGAGCATGAGCAACCTTGTTTGTAGGTAGTAACTCTCTATAAGTATATGGTGTGTCACAAATTTACAATTAACATATATATAATAAATGAACCTTACAGTAAATTGTTTTGTATTACACAGTAGTGCTTACTTGTCAGAAACAAATGATGACGTGAGGATCAACACCGCTACCGTATGAAGCTTCTGAGCTATGCGGTGTATCAGATGGTGAATCATCATGGAGTGGAGGAGTAGACTGTTGTGGAGGAGTAGGCTACCGTGGAGGTGGAGGTGTAGAGCGATGTCTCTCAATAGCCGGCTGTGAATCTGGGACTATAGTAGACTTGTACTGAGTGTGTGGGTAAGTGTCGAATTGAAGGGGTCCCCATTGGTGCTCGTCTTGACAAGGTGTGTGAATGAGGGGGATGTGCAGAACCCAATGGGGATCCCTGGCTTGATCCATCTACAAGATCGGCAGCCTGCTGAGAATCATCTGGGGAAGTAGAAGTTCTTCCCCTAAATCTGCTTCAACCAAATGACCAGCCTAATTTAAAGAAATCTCTACCACCTTCCATCACTATGAAAACCCATGATAAAGATCACATTAAATACTTAATCAAATGACTATTTGTATATAATATTTAATAAACAAACAAAAATAATAATATATTGACATTGCAGTAGTTGTATGTAAGTTTACTTGTTCAATTTATGTATCTGATATGTCCACTAAAACAAATGTTTTTTCATCATCGACTAACGGTGATAAACCACATGATCTACGGTTTCATCTTGCAGTGGTTGAACCTCTTCATCAACTGTTGATGAGTTAGGCATGTAAGAGTACTTCTCGCTTTCACTTATGCACTTTAACTTTATCAACAACAAATTTATCTTTCATCGACTCCTACATTCTCTCAACAATTTATCCAACCAAATAACATGTTTTCTTCATCGACTCCAAGATTCCTTCCATCGATTATCAGATTAGCGACATGCACAATTAATTACTCAATTTAGCTAATTAAACATTTAAAATTTGGTTTTATACCATTGTAACCCTAGATTAACTCAAAAAAATCAAAAATTTGACAACCGTAATTGTCACATGATATCAATATATATGTTACTAGCAATTTATAACACAAATTAGCAACAAAAAACATACAAATTTTGGGTATAACAAGCACATTTTTATAATCCCCCAAATCAATTTTTGGTGTTATAGCATTGTAACCCTAGATCTACTCGAAACATCAAAAAATCCAAAATTAACAACCATAATTGTCACACAACATCAATATATCTGTTAATAGCAGTTTGTAGCACAAATTAGCAACTAAAAACATACAATTTTGGTATTAATGAGCAGATTTCGATTTCCCCCAAATTAATTTTAGAAATCAAATATTTAGGGTTTTAAGGACTTACCTTTGTGCAGAATCGGTGTGGAACAGTAGCCTACGGTCGCGGTCGACTCTAGTGGCGTTCGGTGACCAAAAACTGCTGAAAGTGGCTGGAATGGTCGAGGACTGCAGCAGAGCTCGCGAGGAAGAAGAAAAGAATAGAAGAAAGAAAAGAGAAAGAAAAGTTCAAGCGCATGTCTGATTTTACTAAACATTTAGCGACCTAGTCTGTCGCTAAATAAACCAAAATGACGACATTTTGATTAGTAAACTTAAACCACGGGCGAGATTAGATAGTGCCAAAACGACGTCGTTCTACTTAGAATTGGTGACGGAATTGTTCCGTCGCTAAGTTTTCTTTTTCTTTTTTTTTAATCTTAAAGGAGATAGCGATGGATGGTCGTCCCTCGCTAACATAGCGACAGAAATACCGTCGTCAGTATGTCGCTAATAGAGGCGCTGATGCTGGAAAATATGGCTCCACCTCGCTCGCTCAAATCTGTCACCATTCTGTCGCCAATCCGTCGCTTAAATGTTCGTCGCTAATCCGTCTCTATTCCATCGCTAATTAGAGACAAAATTTTGTATGTCGCTAAATCCGTCTCTAATCCACTGTTTTCTAGTAGTGAAAGAAATATTTTTAAAAACAATTATTCACCAGATCTGTTTAGAAATTAATAAGAAAATTGGAAATTCAAAATTTCGAAATTCCAAAGTCATTATGTTCCAAATGTCATCCTTTATCATATGTCAAAATTTCAAGACATTTGAGTTGATTTGAGCCATTTTTAGAAGCGAGAGAAAGTTACAATGACTCGTATTTTCCTTATATTTTGGACTTTGGGGTTCAAATAAAACTTGTTGGGCTTTTGGTCATGGATGGGCTTAGTGACCAGACTACAAAGTTTTATTTATTGGATGAAAGCTTTTTTTACTATTTTTTTTGAAAAATCATACTTTATATTATACAAAGTTAGATTATAATATGTATTAAAAGCTAATTTTTCAGAATAAAAATTCCCTGAAAATTACCAAAATGCCTCTCGGGATGATTAAGTTGTCACAATTGTCCAAGATGTGTGAGTTAATCATGCAAAGATATAAAATTCCAAAAACATTCTGATAAACTCAGGATTCCGCGTCTTTTGACCATTTACCCCTTGTGGCTTTCGTGTCTTACGGGACCTTTTGAGGGTCAAAATTTGGGGTATAACAGCATTCATTGAGAGATACCAAATCAGGAAGTTCCTCAGGTCACTTCATGCCTCCTTTGACAACAAGGTCAACGCCATGCAAGAAGGGCATAACCTATCCAAGATGTTAGTCATTGACATGTTGGGGTCCCTGATGGCGTTCGAGCTAAAGATGCAACAATGAGAGAATGAGCCTGTCAAAAAGGAGAAAGGCAAGGGATTGGCGCTACAGGTTGGAAAAGATAGTGACATAGGATTGGATGAGGATCGGGAAATAGTTCTCTATGCCAGAAACATTTTAGGAAGATGTTCAAGCAGCAACAACAGAAGAAGAATGATTCCAGAGACTCTAATTGGATGGACTCGCGTGAAGGGCTGCTAGTACAACCCGACATATCCAAGATAGAGACATTGATAAGGGGAAGGATAAGGCCATCCTTCGAGCCTTGGAGTGAGGAGACATCAGTAGTGGTTGAGGTACCTGAGGGACCACTGTCCTTCTAGTAAGGATCCGTGTGGCATGTCGGAGAGCTCAAGAGATCACAGGTTATCCTCCATGCGTCCGAGTTATCTTCTATACTTGCCCTTAATCCAATGCGTAGCTCCGAAGCCCGCAACCATGGTCCATAGGGGTAGATGCCAGAGAGAATGATTTCACAAGGTAGATTTCACACCTTCAAGGATGATTTTCAAGTAGCGCAACACTAGGTCATCGACCAATATCATGACTTTGAAGCGTAGGTAGTCTCCTTCATAACGAGCGCCTTCATTTTCAAACTCCAAGAAGGTTCCGAAGTGACATACAAGGCTCGCGGTGGAGTCTTCATTGTGTAGAACAAGAGGGGCATCATGAGTTCTGACCCAAATGGGAAAGGTCAAGAAAACGTGGCTCGTTGAAGCTTTCTTCTTGTCAATTCATTGGAGTATGAGAAGGGCTCCATCAAAGGACCACGAGCCTCGGTCAAGGACTGCATGCAACATGCTTATACACTCAAACTCCAGCAAAAAATATGTGTAACAACCTTCTTAATCTGCAGGAGTCCTTAGAGTTGCCATACCTTTGAGAGGGTGGCTTCTATCGCCTGGATGTCCATACCACGAGAAATAAGGAGCTTTCATAACAAGCATCTATCTAAATCCTGGAGCAAGTTATGGTCCATCAATCCGTCGATGGTGATACACGATGCATTCTCTTTAGTGAGTGATAGTTCATCACACTGATAGGCTAGTTCCTCTACTGATTGAGAAGAGGAAGAACCCACGGGATGGAGTTTGATCACGGGGTGACACTAGGGTGGTGGGTAGACATAGATGAAGTACCCTGTAGGATTAGGGCTGCCCAAATAATTCCGAAACCGTGGTATCCGACCGAAACCGAAGTGAACCGTATCTGTTTTCAGGTTAACCGTACCGGTTCTTGCGGTATGGTTAACCGAACCGTGTAAATTGACCGGTTTCGGTTTCCGTAACGGTATTGAATTTTCCCGAACGGTTAACCGATTATATAAACAATGAAAAACTTCAAATATTAATGTTCACCTTATATAATAATTAATGTTAGCTATTGAGGGAATATACATATTATTATATTTTTTGTCACATATGTTTGATTTGCCACTCATGATTTAAGTGAATGATCAATGTTGTACTATAATATTAACGGTATGGGTCTTATCAATTAAAAAAATATACAACTACAAGGTTAACCGATAAAACCGAACCGAACTAAAGGTTAACCGGTCTAAATGGAATGGTAATGGAATTGAATTTTAGAAAACTGAACTAAACGGTTAACCGAATCCTGTTAACCGATCTAAATGGAATGGTAATGGAATTGAATTTTTGAAAACCGAAGACCCGGTTAACCGAATGCGGTTAACCGAATAAGGCGGTTAACCTACCATGGGCAGCCCTATGTAGGATGGGTTGTTGACGCAGTCGATCGGGGAAGCCTGTCGGACGGGTCAATGAACCAAAAATGACAAAAAAGTGGCAGATCGTGTGGGAGAAAATGAATAGGAATAAGTGTAGTTTAAGGGACATGAGAAGTTTTGGGATGCACAACTGAGAAGAATGCATGATGGTAAGCATTAACGAGCATTAAATGAAGCTTAAAAAGTGTTTGCCAAGTGATGAATAAGAGGAGAAAGAAGGAAGGGGGAGCTCTAGCCTTGGGAGAGAAGGTCATGTCTAAAATCGTTCATTGCACAACTAAGTAACTCATGCTAAATACTCCTTATTCACCTAATTATCCATCATGCTTTATTTTACCTTATACAAAAAACATGTCAAAACGCTCTCAAATCCAATGTATTTGCCTAAACACTGTACAGTTGCTTTCGCTCTCGTAGGAGACGATTTGGAGACATTCATTCTTCTGTTCACTTCTGAAGCACCAGAGTGATTTGGATCATCTTCTCCGCTGCTCTATTCATCTTCTTGGCTTCTAGCTTGAAGACCTACTGTCATTTTCCTATGGTATTCTAGCGTAAATGTCTACTGTTGTTTCTTTGCTCTATCGAAGGAGGTTTAGCTGGTGATGATTTCAGACCTAGCTTTGGTCTTGATGGTGAAATGTATCAGATTTATTAGTTTTTATTATGGTTATGTATCTGTCTATTGTAGGTTCTTTGCTATGTCAAATGAGGTTTCAACTGGTGTCGATTTCAAATCTAGCTCTAGTCTTGGTGTGCAAGTCTTTCGATTTGGGGCTTCGGTGAACATATTTTTTCTAAAGTTTTGTTGTTGTTTGGTCCAAGTTAGGTGGGTGTAAAAGTAAGGGGTGCTCCCTTGGCTTATGCTTAGGTGATTATGGTTCTTTGTTTGCTCTTTTATGGGTAGTTGTTGGTCAAGATGGGTTGTTGGAAATTTTAGGTTTGCAATGTTTCCTACTTTCCAAGATCGGAATGTTGAATGGCGTAGGTGCACGCGTGTTGTCTTGGTCCTTTTTGTGAAGAATTTACTTTTGTTGGGTTTTTGGATCACTACTTTACTCCCTTTTGTTAGATGCTCTTGATTTTCCAGATGTTACAAGTTTCAGATCTAGTATAATCCAGGGTGTTGGGAGGAGTGTCTTTATGCAGTTGTTTCCTCTACTGCACAAGGTACAATAATGTTGATTTCTAATGAGTTTTGCTCCAACATGGTCAAAGTGCTTCTAGATAGCCTATATTACATCAGTCTCGACCTCCCTACGGTCTAGGTCTTTTGGAAAAAGTTTACTACCGCGATACTAGCTTCCTTTTTGCGTAGGAAGCTTCTTGATTGGAATACAACAGACATTTACTCAACATAGGCAATTTGATTTTAACTAGCTTCATAATACGTCAAAATATTTTGGAGCTTACCTTACAGATGGATAGCCGTAACATGTGTTATAAGCTAGTGTTTGAATCTAACAAGAAGACTCTTTCCAAAGACTTAACGTACAAAGGAAAGATTTAGATAAAGACTATTATTAGTTTAGCTAGATCTTCAGTTAGGAGGATATATGCAGGCTTCGATTATGTAATTCGTTTAACTCTTATTGTGTTAAGTATGGGTGAACATATAGGCTCTGTTCGGCATGGCTGTTTTGGCAGCATAAATGCAGCATATTTGGCAGCAGGAATGTGCTGGCATAAATGCAGCATATTTGCTGGCAGGAATGTGCTGGCATAAATGCAGTTGTTTTGAAAACTACTGTTTGGTAGTGCAGCATGTTGAATATAGGCAACCAAAAATCTCTCAAATGAAGGTAAGTGTTTTTGGATCTAGCAAGGGATGATTTCATTCATCATATTACATAACCTATTTATAGAATTTCTACATCAAGAGCTTCTACTACGTAGTCAAAATAAGAGGCTAACTACTACATACTGAAATCTACTACAGCAACTAAGAGATAGATTTGGTTGCTTCAAAAATCAACAAACGTGAACTGCAACAGTATGAAACGTGAACTGCAGCAGTATGAAACGTGAACTGCAGCAGTAATAGATGGTGCCTCCCTCTATGCCTATATCTTCTAGAAATGGTTGCTGGTGTTGTTTTTCTTCAACACTCCCTCTCTACACCAGCATCATCTCTTTTTATATTCCTAGCTGATTATAGAAATTTTCGAGCTTGTTTCCACTCAAGCCTTTAGTGAACAGATCTGCAGCTTGGTTCTCAGTTTTGATGTACTTCAACTAAATCTCTTCTTGCAAGACTTTCTCCCTAAGGAAAAGATAATGTACCTCTACGTGCTTGGTTCTAGCATGGAAGACTGGATTCTCTGCTAACCGTATTGCTGGCAGATTGTCACAATATAGCACGATGTTGTACTTGATTGGCTCATACAAGTCCTTTAATAACTGCATTAACCAAGTGCTTTCTTGAGCTGCCATAGCTGCTGCTCAGTACTCTGCTTCAGTAGTTGTTAACGACACTGTCGGTTGTCTCTTGCTACACCAAGACACTGCTCCGGACCCAAGCATAAATATATAGCCAGTGGTCGAACGTCGTGTGTCTGGATCACCTACATAGTCAGCATCACAATAGCCAACTAGCTCACAATCTTCACCACTCTTATAGAGTATACCAAGTCCTAGTGTACTCTTCACATATCTTAGAACTCGTCGGGCTGCTTCAAATGAGGTTTCTTTGGATTCTGCATATAACAACTTAACACACCGACTGCAAATGAGATATCAGGTCATGTTAAGGTTAAGTAGATAAGACTACCCACCAGTTGTCGATACATCGTAGCATCCTCCAAATCTTTCCCTTCATAAACACACATTCTAGCATTTGGCTCTATTGGTGTTGAGATTGGCTTGCAGTTAAGCATTCCAAACTTTTTCAGCAAATCTTTGGAATACTTGAGTTGATGAAGACAGATTCCTCTTTTGGTGCGATCAATCTCGAGACCAAGAAAGTGCTTCAGCTGTCCAAGTTCTTTCATCTGAAACCGAGCTGACAGATTTTCTCTAGTCTGAGAAACTTCTTTTTCATCGTCACCAGTGATGATCAAATCATCCACATAAACTAGCACAATAGCTAGTTTCCCTTCTTTTGGTTTAACAAACAAGCTAGAATCTGCAGACGTCATCGAATAGCCATTGTGAGTAAGAAATTCAGCAATCTTACCATACCACGCCCTTGGTGCTTGCTTTAGGCCGTAAAGCGCCTTCCTAAGTTTGCACACATACTCAGGATGATCTTGGCTCTGAAATCCTGTTGGTTGGTTCATATATATTGCTCGATCTAACTCTCCATGCAAGAAGGCATTCTTCACATCCATTTGCCATAGGTTCCAATTTTTACTGGCTGCTAGTGCTAGTAGAACTCTCACTGTAGTAAGTTTTGCAACTGGACTAAATGTCTCATCATAGTCCAACCTATATTGTTGAGAAAATCCATGAGCTACTAGACGAGCCTTGTACCTTTCGATTGACCCATCTGTGTTATGCTTTAGCTTGTACACCCACTTACAAGAGATTGGCTTCACCTCTCTTGGTTTGGGTACTAGCTCCCATGTCTGATTGCGCTCTAGTGCAACCACTTCTTCTTCCATTGCTTTGATCCACTCTGGATCTTTGAATGCTTCTTCGAACGTCTCAGGTTCTTTCATATCTACATCTTCAGCAATGGCCGCATTTGCATACTTGGAATTTGGCTTCTTGATCCTACTTGATCTTCTAGGTGATATCACTCCTTCAGAATCACCTTCTTCATCTGGTGGTTGGTAAATACCAGTTCGCCAGGGGTTTTGATCTAAGCCTTCTTCAGTACCACAGTCTTCAGGTCCATCTGTCCTTGGTGGATCTTGTAACTCATCCCTAGGAAACACTTCACTATCTGAGGACCACCACGATGAAGACTCATCAAATACCACATTTCGAGATGTGTAGCACTTCCCGGTTGATGGATCACAACACCTCCATCCTTTCCTCTGGCTGTCGTATCCTACAAAGATACATCATATGGCCTTCTTTTCCATCTTGCTACGTAAATGATCAGGTACAAATACATAGCATACACATCCGAACACTCAAAGATGACCAATAGCAGGCTTTATCTTCCATAACTTTTCAAATGGTGATAAAAAGTCTAACCTTTGTTAAGGAAGCCTATTGATCACAAAGGCTGCAGTATTCATCGCCTCTGTCCAAAACCTTCCTGGAACATTCTTCGCATAGATCATACTTCGACATATCTCCGCCAGGTGCCTGTTCTTTCTTTCTGCTACACTGTTTTGTTGTGGAGTGTTTGGACAGGTAAACTGATGTCGTATCTTGTAGTCCTTAAAAAAGCTTAAGTACTCCTGTGAGGTGTACTCTCCTCCGTTATCAGTTCATAGACTACAAATCTGTTTACCAACCTCTGACTCCACTATCTTCTTGAACTCTTTGAACTTTTCAAAGACTTGAGACTTTTCTTTCATGAAGTAGATCCACACATACCTCTAGAAGTCGTCAATGAAGGTCACCATATACTTCATCCAGCCGATGGAAGTTTGCTTGACCAGACCAAACACGTCAGAGTGAACCAACTCCAGTGGCTCTTTTGCTTTGTAGTTGGATTATTTGTATGGTAGCTGATGTGCTTTTCCATACTGACAACCTGCACAAATAGCATCGGTCTTTACCTCAAGTCGAGGAAGCCCTTTCAAAATCAACCTCTTCATCATCACGTCTAGCTTGGAGTAGTTGACATGGCCTAACCGCATGTGCCATAAGTCTGCTGTCCCGTTCCTTCTTGTCTTGTCTATGTATGCAACCTCTGCTGACATCACATAGATCGACTCTACCTTCTGCCCTTTCATAATGGGCTTTTCAGTGACCTCAAGGTTTTGATATACCTTCACATCATCTGGTCCGAACAAGATAAAGTGACCAGCCGATGTTAACTGTGATACTGAAAGGAGATTTTTCTTCATACCAGGAGCGTGGTAAACATTTTGAAATACCATCTCAGCATCACCAGATTAAGGGGACACTACAGTATTACCGATGTGAGTTATCGGCAATTTTGAGTTGTTGGCTGTCACCACGACTCGACTCCCCTTGTAGTTTGTCAAGCTCTCTAACTTCTCTTTGTTACCCGTCATATGATTCGAGCAACCTGAGTCAATAGTCCAATCATTGTCATAGTCGACTTGACTGAGTGTTGTTGCCGAGAGTGCTAATTCTGCTTCATCTACTACAAAGTGGACCTCCACATCCATTCCTCTTCACTTTTCGAAGTAGCGGTGTTGCTCTCCACACCTTTCTTCTTGGCCCAGCAATCTTTTACCATGTGACCTACCTTGTCACAATTATAACACTTCCCTTCAAACTTTTGGTCATTACCACGCTTCTTCCAATGACTGCTTCCTGCGCCTTGATGACTCTTTCCTTTGTGACCATTCCTCTTGGATCCACCACCATCATGCTGCTTGGAATTCCACTTTCCTTTCTTGGCGTAGAGTGCATCTTCTTCTTTCTTCACTGAGGCTCCTCCCATCTGCTTGGCCAAAGCTTCTTGACTGACTAGCAAATTCTCAAACTCCACAAGTGATAGTTGATTTTGCCATCCTTGTATAGCAGCAATAAAGCTCCTAAATTCTGGTTTCAACCCATGGATGATGATTCGTTTCATCCTGGTATCGCCCATTCGAGCGTCGGAATCCAACTCAAAAATTTCTCGGCGCAACGATTTTACTTTATGAAAGTATTACGCAACCGTCATGTCACGTTGTGCAATTGATAATAGCTCACTTTCCAAGAGCTGCAGCTTCGTGTCATTCTTTTTCGAGAATAACTCTACGAACGTATCCCAAGCGTCTTTGGGAGTCTTTGCATCTCGAATGTGCCCGAGAATTTCTTCTTCAACAGTCGTCTTAAGGGTAAACATGGCTTTGCCCGCTTTAATCTTCCATTTTCGCAGTGCGTCTTCTCCCGTTGGCGGATTTATTTTGGTGCCACTAACAACCTCCCATAAATCTTGTCCTTGCAAATATGACTTTATGCAAGTAGACCAAGAGTTATAATTGTTATTGCTAAGCTTTTTAATTCCACCAGCAACTTGAAAATCAGCCATAACTAAAATATTTTTTTTTCACTTTTTTTTAATCCTCTTAATAGACAACACTCTTTTTTTGAAATACCCCAAACCTTAATGTGTTAATTAATTATGTAATTATAATTTTATAAGGCTAACTAAGTCCTTAAGATCATTGGTGAAGAAATGAAAACCAAAAAGAAAAAGGAAACGCGTAAAAACCACAAAACGTGAAAATACGTATTTAATTATTTTAGGAGGTACATAACCTTCATTAGGGCTATAAATATATTTTTATACCTTAATTACACATTAAGAACATGTGGGAAAAATTCCGGAAGAAAACGGATCCAAACAATGCGTTAAAACGCTAACGGAGTCTTAAAGCGCGTTTTTCGAGAAAATCCGAAAACGTGACTTTAAACAGTTAAATGACCCCGTAAAAATAATAGTTGATTATGTAATAATAACATTAATGGGAGTTTAATAACCATTTAAATTAAAGGAATGAGAAAATTCCAGAAAACGGTCCCGGTTAGTGAACAATGCTAAACCGGGTAAATGAACGAGCGTTTCCTGTTAAAAACGAAAAACGCTCCAGCGTGTTTAGTTTAGTGGGCCGTTTTACTAATGTAAACAGCTCACTCACACATGACTAGTAACTAATTAATAGAGTCAAAAATACAAACACCACTTATACCCTTATTCTCTCTCTCCTCCCTTATTTCCTTTTTCCCCTCTCTCTCTTCCTCTCTTTCCTCTCTTTCTTCCTCCACCAATTTCCCTTCTCCCTCTCTGATGGTTTGGGCGTTTTTGAAGCCTTCCATGGCTACTCCATGTTCAACCTCATGCCCAAGCTCCATTTGAGCTCCAAATCAAAAACAAACCACATATTCTTCTTCCTCTCATCTTCCTCTATCATCCTCTCTTTTCAAAATTCCAAAAGGAAGAAGTTGACCTCCATGGGTTTTCCCCATTTGAAGAGAAAATGGCACCAATGTGGAGCTTGGAGTCTCCTCTTTCTTCTAAGGTAAAAATTTCTAAGAGAAAGTCATTTTTCCTTCACCTCTTGGTGTAATTGATTTTTCACCATTTTTGATACCTTGTTTTTCTTCTTGTTCTTGAGATCCAAATTTATCCTTCAATGGTGGAGTAGCTCCCTTCTTGATTCAAGGGAGAAAAACCCTCTTGAAAAGCTTATAAAAGGTAAACCCTAATTCTAGCCCTTTGATTAAATTGAGTTTCTAATTGAAATACCCCAAACCTTAATGTGTTAATTAATTATGTAATTATAATTTTATAAGGCTAATTAAGTCCTTAAGATCATTGGTGAAGAAATGAAAACCAAAAAGAAAAAGGAAACGCGTAAAAACCACAAAACGTGAAAATACGTATTTAATTATTTTAGGAGGTACATAACCTTCATTAGAGCTATAAATATATTTTTATACCTTAATTACACATTAAGAACATGTGGGAAAAATTCCGGAAGAAAACGGATCCAAACAATGCATTAAAACGCTAACGGAGTCTTAAAGCGCGTTTTTCGAGAAATTCCGAAAACGTGACTTTAAACAGTTAAATGACCCCGTAAAAATAATAGTTGATTATGTAATAATAATTAAACATTAATGGGAGTTTAATAACCATTAAAATTAAAGGAATGAGAAAATTCCAGAAAACGGTCCCGGTTAGTGAACAGTGCTAAACCGGGTAAATGAACGAGCGTTTCCTGTTAAAAACGAAAAACGCTCCAGCGTGTTTAGTTTAGTGGGCCGTTTTATTAATGTAAACAGCTCACTCACACATGACTAGTAACTAATTAATAGAGTCAAAAATACAAACACCACTTATACCCTTATTCTCTCTCTCCTCCCTTATTTCCTCTCTTTCCTCTCTTTCTTCCTCCACCTTTCTCGTTTCCTTCCCTCCTCTCTCCTGCTGTTTCCCTTCTCCCTCTCTGCTGTTTGGGCGTTTTTGAAGCCTTCCATGGCTACTCCATGTTCAACCTCATGCCCAAGCTCCATTTGAGCTCCAAATCAAAAACAAACCACATATTCTTCTTCCTCTCATCTTCCTCTATCATCCTCTCTTTTCAAAATTCCAAAAGGAAGAAGTTGACCTCCATGGGTTTTCCCCATTTGAAGAGAAAATGGCACCAATGTGGAGCTTGGAGTCTCCTCTTTCTTCTAAGGTAAAAATTTCCAAGAGAAAGTCATTTTTCCTTCACCTCTTGGTGTAATTGATTTTTCACCATTTTTGATACCTTGGTTTTTCTTCTTGTTCTTG
Source organism: Limonium bicolor (assembly GCA_023374045.1). Taxonomy (NCBI): domain Eukaryota; kingdom Viridiplantae; phylum Streptophyta; class Magnoliopsida; order Caryophyllales; family Plumbaginaceae; genus Limonium; species Limonium bicolor. The sequence continues at coordinate 472,963,091 of CM041776.1, forward strand.
AGCTCCAAATTTATCCTTCAATGGTGGAGTAGCTCCCTTCTTGATTCAAGGGAGAAAAAACCCTCTTTGAAAAGCTTATAAAAGGTAACCCTAAATTCTAGCCCTTTGATTAAATTGAGTTTCTAAGGGTTTAGATAATTAATGTGTATGTTTTGTGTCTTGGGTGTTGGGATGGAGTTTGGAAACTCCATACCTCTGGACCGATTTTTGGAGGAGATGAGGAGCAAGAGTTGAATTAAGGGACTTGTAAGATTAAGGTAAGGAATCCCCTTAACCTTGTTTGTAATTGTTCTTAAGTGTTGGGATGGGTAAACAATTAATGAACCCAAAAATTGTGATTGAATCTATGTTGTAATGTGTTTAGTGGTGTTGGAGAGGTTTGATGATGGTTGATGAATGAGAGACCTTAAGTGTTTTTAATGGGGTTGTTTAATGTGGAGAGAGTGCAATAAGGATAGCAAATGTGCTTGATGATTTGAGATTTCAAGGATTGAGTGTAGAGTTTTTAGAAGTGCAATTCTGGTTGAAAATCACCTCTGTTAGCTGGATTTTAGGGTACGTCCGAACTTCCGTCCGGACTTGGAAGTTCGGACATGCCCCGTCGTTTATAAAATTTTTGGAAATTTCAGTTGTGTCCGAACTTCCGTCCGAACTTGGAAGTTCGGACACTCGAAAAATTTTCCCAGGCTATTTAGTCTCGACTTGTGTCCGACCTTCGATGTCCGGACACAAGTTCGGACGCCTGTAAGTTTTCTTCAGATTTGGCCTCGACTTGTGTCCGAACTTGGAAGCTCGGACACAAGTTCGGACAGTTGGAAATTTCCTTTGGATTTTGCTCGCTTGTGTCCGAACTTCAAAGGTCGGACACAAGTTCGGACATTCACCAGTTTTCACCCATTTGAGTCTCGACTTGCGTCCGAACTTCCGAAGCTCGGACACAAGTTCGGACATAGTGTAATTTTGAGCAAAAACTATATTTAAGGGTAGGGAATGATACCCAATGATGGGGATTGATAAGTAATGATGTTATAAGGTTGTTAAGGATAGTTAAGTAAGTTGTAATGGTAATTAAGTGGTGAAGAGTTGTAGTAAAAATGTGAAAGTAAACAAGTTAAAAATGTAAAGTTATAAAGCTACCGAACGGGTTAAGCATGGGCGCATTAGTCGTTAAATAATTATGTTACCCCAATATTAATAAAGAAAGTTATAATGTTACCAGTTGTCCAAAGAGTTTCAAGGACATGTGACGGCACATTAGAGTGCACTTCGGTGACAGGTATGGTTTTCTTGCAACCTGGTCCTACCGGATTACACCGGCTTGTATGCCAATGTGTTTTTCTGTGTGTTTGCCACCTTGCAAGATAAAGCATGAAATGAGTTTACAGTAATTCATTATTGTGGCGTAATTAATTCCGATACCGCTTAACCTTAGTTATGTGTTAAATAATAGTTAACCGACTTTAGGTTCACATAAGAGATCGGTATTCGGAATAAACGTCCCAACCATGGGAACATTCTAACTACGGCTATCAGTGCGTTAGTGTATGTTGTTATCATGAGCGATGTATGTGACTTGTTGGATTTGTTGTTGTGTTATTGGATACAGTTATCATGTTTGTTAAAAAGGGATATTACTCCCCATATGTGTCTAACCGAGTTAGTAACACTATGTGATGTATGTATGTGGTAAGTTCCATAAGGGAACCTCTAACTAATAAGTATATGTTATGTATGGAGAGGAATCGGTTGTTCCGGTCGCGCGTGTTGTTTGGGAGTTAATATATATGAGAATTAACTCCCATCCTGTTATGTTAGGGTTGTTTTCCTTCATTGGATTTCGACCTCCCACTAGCTTAGCCAAAGCTTACCTACCGACCTCCACATCGGGCTAGGAGGGAAATTATGTATAATGTTGGTAGGGTGTCGATGCCTAAGTTTGCTTCGATCCCTCTTTGTTATGTACGGTTGTTCTTCCTCCTGGAATTACAACCACCCACAAGCTTAACCAAGGCTTACCTACCTCATCACTATTGGAGTTAGGGGGAAACTATGTATGTTGTGATCGGTCCTATATGAGGCCGCCACTCAAGTAAAGGAAATGTATGTATGTTGTGCTCGGGCTTATATCACCCCGGCATTCCCTAAATAAAGTTATATCCTCTCAGAGGAGAGAAATTAAGTTGAGTATGTTATAAAGTGAAGTGTACTGTTATTGAGTGTGTTGCGTTAACTTGTGTTGTGCCCTACTAATGATTGTTTGCTTAAAGCATGATATGTGTGAGTTTGTGCATGTTTGAAAAAATCAACCGCATGCTAAGACGACAAATAGTTGTGCGTGGCCCGGTAGCATGCGGGCTGCGGGATTACCATACCAGCAAAGGTGCTGACCCCCTTTGGGGGCTCCCATACTTTTCAGGTACAAGGAACTGGAAGCCGTTCGAGAGTAGGACGGGTGGTAGTGTTTGTATGTGGTAGTCATGAGAATTGGGGATGTATTATAGGTGTAGTAAGACCGAAAATGTATCGGCGTTAGTTGGTAATTACTCGGTACAGTTGTAATGTAAGTGTATAATGATTGTTGGACATGGAACGGGATTTATGTGTAGTTGCTCGGGAGTTTAGTCCATCAGACCGGTACAATGTATGTATGTTAGCCTTGTTAGCACGTGGGTGGCTAACGGCACGTGTAACACCAAAGAGTTGAGTGTTAGTGTGTGAGTTGTGATTTCCGCTGCAAAGGTTGTTAAGTGTGTTATTTGTAGTTGGGGTGTTACAAAAAGTGGTATCAGAGCGAAGTATCGCTCTGATGACTGAAATACCGAGCTTAGGAAATACCGAGTTAAGAGTTCAGTGCCTTGGGTTAAAGGTTGAGTGATAGCGTGAGGAGTACGCTAGTTAGGGAAATACCAGTGTGTACTGGATACCTACAGTATCCATCCCGCCCTCCACAAACCCTATTTATAACTGGAAAGAACGCCAGAGAGATGAGAGTCATCTCTTACTCGGGAAAACCCGATCTGGTAGTTGATATTACCCCTGTAAGTACGAGAGGACCTGTCATACGGTAGATCCGAAAGGTGTGATCCCGAAGACGGTTCCATTTAACAATATTAACCGCTCTTGTTAGCGAAAAGTGAAGAATCTTATGCGCAAGAGAATGGAATTTCCAGCACCCTGGGTCGACATACGGAGCAGTCGAGGACAACCAGCTTGCAACGTACCAAGCGTGCAACAGGCAAGGAGCGAGATAATGAAACCCGAGACGAGTGTCTACGGGACTACAATGTTAACTAAACACCAACGGTATACCAACCGATTAAGGAACTACAACGTAGTACGAGGAGGATACAATACTAAGTAAAAGGGGTCTCCCAGAATGGGAAACACCCTAGTTAATGGTTGTCATGTGAAGACACTGAGAAGTACCCAGGAATTATGTTAAGACTGTAAGGTCGAGTAAGGGCCAGCAAGGCCATGATGTTAGAGCGGGCGAAAGCAGTACCGCAATCATGTGTATTGAACCGATAACCAGATTGCATGGCGCACTTGCTATGGCAAGTGCTGCTATAACAAGACTGCACGGGAAATTTTAAACAATTACCAGTACTTAGTAAAGCACCATGAAGTTAAGTGGGATTATCATAACCGTGGAAGGGCTTAATAGCCTGACCTCAGTGCTTGGAAAACACCAGTCAGCAGGAAGCTAGACTTGGATAAGGCAGGAACGTTGTAAAACCACGGAAATTTTTCTTTAAACCTAAAATCATTTTCTGTCAAACCGTTTTCAAAACCAAATTTCCTTCAAACCCATTTTATTTCAATTCTTCTTTTCTTTTAAACCAAACAAAAGGACCTACACTGGCCTCAGTGCCACATGGTGGGTAAGTTTTACCCAGTTACTTTTAAATAACCGAATGGAAACCAGTAAACCCAAGGGTGACAACCCGAGGGAATGGAGTGAGTTCATGATAATACAACGGTGGATACACTTCCCTTGATTAAGTTCGGGAAGCACGGAATGCATATTATCACAGGATAATATAAGAGGAGTTGACAACAGAATACTTCACCTAGGCGTGTGACGGACACTGCGAGTATACCAACTGTAATGTGGGACGACCGCACTCGATAGGAGCTTGTGGGCCTGAAAACCTTCTTATAGGTTAATCGGGTAAGTAGCAATGTATCAGTAGGGTACCCCACGTATGTATACGAGTGGAGTCTGGAACACGGGAAGTAGTCGACTCCATACTACGGTCCGAAGTAAAAGTCAAGCAAGGGAATGAGTTACCAAGAATGTGGAAGTAAAGGAATCCAGTAAAGTCAACGAGACTAAAAGAATCAGTAAATTCATTTTAAGGAAACGTTTAAAGGTGAACAAGTGCGAAGTGCACTGGTTAGTAAGTAAAGACGTGGGATACGTCATAAGGAACCTGAAGGACGAAACATATAGCTGGAGTAAGTACCCAGCCTAAGTATGGTGAGGCAGATGCCTCCTATAGATACGTTGATGTGCAATGAACGGGATGACTCCCGAGATGATCACTGGAGATATCAATCTCACTAAGAACGCGGGGGGAAGTAGTAAATTAAACGTGCCAATAGGTGCAAGCCAGATGTAATGGCACAACCTAGTAACACCCAGGAACTATCCTTAGAAGGGTGGTTGGATCAACAATGGTTGAACGAGAACGTGACAGAAACGCAAGGGTTGAAACTAACACCCAGTTTAAACATAATCGTCAGGAGGAAGTCTGACATCCTTGAAGGAGCATACCATGAAAGGAACAACGACCTTGTCATGGAGCTCAATGCAACCTATAAACCATGTAATGTTGTACAGAGAGTAAATGTGTGTGGATAGCCTACAAAGAGCAAAGCTCGAGGCAATAAGGCTTATGAGCCACAAGTAGAATGTGTTAAGAAAATGTTATTGATCACAGAAGTTTATGTAATATAAGTAAGTAAAGCAGATAACGAACCACTGCTTTAAGAGTGGGGATACCTCGCGATATGTGAAACCGCAACAGCGGTAGTTATGTGAACTAAGTTCAGGGAATATGTTAAGATTGACTATGTTGCTATTACCCAAGAATGATGTGAGTAGGAATAATACGAAAGGAAGTGTTTGCACCAGTTGTGGAGACCGGAAGAGTAATAAGTCTGATAGCAATCACCATAGGTGTGTGATGCTAAATGTGTGATGAACAACGCTCAGTGAGCGCAAAGACTCGAGAGTAAAGCATTCAAATCAGCCAAATAAATGGCGAAACGCTGTGTAGTGGCGAAAGCTAAAATAACAGTGGATGCAGTGTAAGTTAATGTTATGCAATGAGTAAGAGCACGGTGCGCAGTAAGCGACCGTTGTAGAAGTATTGTTAAATAATAATGTGGCAAATAAGACCAGTTATGAGTGAAACTCAAGAACATACAAGTAAGTGATGATGAACAGACTGAGCAATAAGCCAGTAATTAATACTATGTGATAAGGAAAGCAGTGTGAATTCCTATTGCAATCGCATAAGAGATTACTGTCAAGAGTTTACGCCTCTGCACTCTGTAGACTGAGTGTTTTGGTATTGCCTTGTGCAGTAATGATCGAGTGGATAGCTAGGAAGTTTGGAAATGTTAAATGTGATAGAAGAACAAGACTTATGATGTGAAAAACCGATGCATAAGATAAGCACGGTAGTACCAATCAAAGGGTACTTGGTTGACATAAGTGGCTACAGTAGCACGATTGTTGAATATCGGTATGGAACATACCTCAAGTGTTGGAAATAACCGACAGAGTACTACACAAAAGGTAGTAGCTCAAACTTAACCGACAGTAAGTCGGAAGAAACCAAGTAAATCATTGTAGAATACAATAGATTATCGTGGAAATGAATAGAAAGTTTGTAACTCACCGAATTCGCTCACGGTAAGAATACCACGCGTCGGTTGAGAAACCGTTATTACCAAGATGAAGGTGATAATCGGAGATACAATACAGTAAGATAATGTATGGGCAAACTAAGCCTAAATTATCAAGAGTTGCGCAGCAGAAACTGGTGAACCAGTGAGCAAATGTTGAATGAATAGTGAACATGAGTGAATGGCAAACTAATGATGCCTAAAAGCCTCACAGGCCAGGATCGAAACCAGTTAAGAGTTAAAATAAACTCTAATGAGAATTCTTGGTTAGGGACTAAACCGCCAATATGGCTAAGATCCTCAAACCAGAACACATTGTGTAATAAACCGCGTGGAGATAAAACACTTCACGACGGTAGAATGTTCTAAACCAGTGATTAACTGATTGATTACGTGGGCGTAATCCCTTTTAAGGGGGGTAGAGCGGAACCACTTAGTGTTTTTACCGTACAAGTGTACGTGAACTATGATGTGCATAGCACAAAATGATTTGTTTTGATGATTGTGTGTGTGTTACATAAACATACGCATTCATTCATGGTTAATTGTGGTAATTGCACACGGAAGATGCGAATACCATGTGATAAGTGTGTTTGTTGTGTAACGGATGTGTGTGTGAAAGTATAAGTATAGGGAGTAAGAAACTCCCGGGGAACTAAAACCCCGACTACATATGTTCATATGACACAAATGTAACATTGTGTATCATATTTGATAAAATATATATATGGATATATGTATATATACAGTATTGTGATTTATGAAGAGGTACGACACCAACGTAGAACCTAGTGAGAATTAAATTCCCTAGGTAACTTGATTTAAAATAAATCTGGAAGGTGATGTTGGACATAGTTCCACCCTTGGAGATGTATGATGACTAGAAGGATTAAAAGATAGAAAATGGAAATGAATGTGTATCTGTTGTTTGAAAATGAAAGTGGGAGGTGAAACTTGATTATCATGAGATCAAGGGAAGCCGAACACAAATTGGGGTGGAAAGATAGTTCAACTTGATGCTGATCACATTAGGGTTGGATGATTCTTGAAACTCCCTATAAGTGGTCACAAATAATCACATCAAGAATAAGATGCAGTTAGCAATAATTGGACTTGGAGTTGTATTGAGTTTTCAAAAGAATTTTAAATTGGGTTTGAAATTTTTCAAGGTATTTTCAAGACTTCAATAAATATTTTAAGATTCTTAAGTGGTATTTTCAAAGGAAGGACTACCTTTATGTGACCTCGTAGAGGATTTTCAACTTGTATCCTTCCAATAAAGGATTTCATGATACTTAACCTCATAGAGGGTATTTCCTACTACTTGCTCACGAGCTGAGGACGTATGAGCCTTTGTCTTAGGACCGGTGACATGAGAAGTATATTTTAAAGATGTATGCAATTGTTTTGATCTCCCAAGGAACGGGGACCAGAGTGTCCATCGCGACCGGTTCTGCGGGATCACAGTGTATATGTACTCTACATGGGTCTCGAACTCATGAAGAGATGGAAAAGGAATTTCTGGTTGATATACATGCTAAGACATGTTGTGTGGTATGTGTAATAATTATTATTTTGGACCTTGAGTCCTAATGTGGTTAAGTTCAGAAGGTGTTATATTACCCAGACCTATGTGTCTGAAGGTTGTTATGTTATCAAGACCTACGAGTCTAAATGTTGTTATGTTACCCAGACCAAGAGTCTAAGGGTTGTTATGTATGTGCAAATGTTGTTAAGGTACCCGGACCATTAAGTCCGAGGATACTATGTAAGTATGTTAAGTCATATATGTATGTATGGATGTGTTACCCGGACCGTTAAGTCCGAGGTTGTGATGTAAAGTATGTTTGTTATGGAAGTTTATGTTGCAAGTAATCCCTGTGTTCTAATTCAAATGACGCTAGGGAAGTGTGAACTTCGAGGACGAAGTTCTTTTAAGGGGGGTAGATTGAAATACCCCAAACCTTAATGTGTTAATTAATTATGTAATTATAATTTTATAAGGCTAATTAAGTCCTTAAGATCATTGGTGAAGAAATGAAAACCAAAAAGAAAAAGGAAATGCGTAAAAATCACAAAACGTGAAAATACGTATTTAATTATTTTAGGAGGTACATAACCTTCATTAGGGCTATAAATATTTTTATACCTTAATTACACATTAAGAACATGTGGGAAAAATTCCGGAAGAAAACGGATCCAAACAATGCGTTAAAACGCTAACGGAGTCTTAAAGCGCGTTTTTCGAGAAAATCCGAAAACGTGACTTTAAACAGTTAAATGACCCCGTAAAAATAATAGTTGATTATGTAATAATAATTAAACATTAATGGGAGTTTAATAACCATTAAAATTAAAGGAATGAGAAAATTCCAGAAAACGGTCCCGGTTAGTGAACAGTGCTAAACCGGGTAAATAAACGAGCGTTTCCTGTTAAAAACGAAAAACGCTCCAGCGTGTTTAGTTTAGTGGGCCGTTTTATTAATGTAAACAGCTCACTCACACATGACTAGTAACTAATTAATAGAGTCAAAAATACAAAAACACCACTTATACCCTTATTCTCTCTCTCTCCCTTATTTCCTTTTTCCCCTCTCTCTCTCTCTCTTTCCTCTCTTTCTTCCTCCACCGATTTCCCTTCTCCCTCTCTGCTGGTTTGGGCGTTTTTGAAGCCTTCCATGGCTACTCCATGTTCAACCTCATGCCCAAGCTCCATTTGAGCTCCAAATCAAAAACAAACCACATATTCTTCTTCCTCTCATCTTCCTCTATCATCCTCTCTTTTCAAAATTCCAAAAGGAAGAAGTTGACCTCCATGGGTTTTCCCCATTTGAAGAGAAAATGGCACCAATGTGGAGCTTGGAGTCTCCTCTTTCTTCTAAGGTAAAAATTTCCAAGAGAAAGTCATTTTTCCTTCACCTCTTGGTGTAATTGATTTTTCACCATTTTGATACCTTGTTTTTCTTCTTGTTCTTGAGCTCCAAATTTATCCTTCAATGGTGGAGTAGCTCCCTTCTTGATTCAAGGGAGAAAAACCCTCTTGAAAAGCTTATAAAAGGTAAACCCTAATTCTAGCCCTTTGATTAAATTGAGTTTCTAAGGGTTTAGATAATTAATTGTGTATGTTTTGTGTTCTTGGGTGTTGGGATGGAGTTTGGAAACTCCATACCCTCTGGACCGATTTTGGAGGAGATGAGGAGCAAGAGTTGAATTAAGGGACTTGTAAGATTAAGGTAAGGAATCCCCCTTAAACCTTGTTGTAATTGTTCTAAGTGTTTGGGATGGGTAAACAATTTAATGAACCCAAAATTGTGAGTTGAAATCTATGTTGTAATGTGTTTAGCTGGTGTTGGAGAGGTTTGATGATGGTTGATGAATGAGAGACCTTAAGTGTTTAATGGGGTTGTTTAATGTGGAGAGAGTGCAATAAGGATAGCAAAATGGTGCTTGATGATTTGAGATTTCAAGGATTGAGTGTAGAGTTTTTAGAAGTGCAATTCTGGTTGAAAATCACCTCTGTTAGCTGGATTTTAGGGTACGTCCGAACTTCCGTCCGGATTTGGAAGTTCGGACATGCCCCGTCGTTTTATAAAATTTTCGGAATTTCAGTTGTGTCCGAACTTCCGTCCGAACTTGGAAGTTCGGACACTCGAAAAATTTTCCCAGGCTATTTAGTCTCGACTTGTGTCCGACCTTCGATGTCCGGACACAAGTTCGGACGCCTGTAAGTTTTCTTCAGATTTGGCCTCGACTTGTGTCCGAACTTGGAAGCTCGGACACAAGTTCGGACAGTTGGAAATTTCCTTTGGATTTTGCTTCGACTTGTGTCCGAACTTCAAAGGTCGGACACAAGTTCGGACATTCACCAGTTTTCACCCATTTGAGTCTCGACTTGCGTCCGAACTTCCGAAGCTCGGACACAAGTTCGGACATAGTGTAATTTTGAGCAAAACTTTGTTTAAGGGTAGGGAATGATACCCAATGATGGGGATTGATAAGTAATGATGTTATAAGGTTGTTAAGGATATGTTAAGTAAGTTGTAATGGTAATTAAGTGGTGAAGAGTTGTAGTAAAAATGTGAAAGTAAACAAGTTAAAAATGTAAAGTTATAAAGCTACCGAACGGGGTTAAGCATGGGCGCATTAGTCGTTAAATAATTATGTTACCCCAATATTAATAAAGAAAGTTATAATGTTACCAGTTGTCCAAAGAGTTTCAAGGGACATGTGACGGCACATTAGAGTGCACCTTCGGTGACAGGTATGGTTTTCTTGCAACCTGTGTCCTACCGGATTACACCGGCTTGTATGCCAATGTGTTTTTCTGTGTGTTTGCCACCTTGCAAGATAAAGCATGAAATGAGTTTACAGTAATTCATTATTGTGGCGTAATTAATTCCGATACCGCTTAACCTTAGTTATGTGTTAAATAATAGTTAACCGACTTTAGGTTCACATAAGAGATCGGTATTCGGAATAAACGTCCCAACCCATGGGAACGTTCTAACTACGGCTATCAGTGCGTTAGTGTATGTTGTTATCATGAGCGATGTATGTGACTTGTTGGATATTTTGTTGTTGTTGTTATTGGATACAGTTATTCATGTTTGTTAAAAAGGGATATTACTCCCCATATGTGTCTAACCGAGTTAGTAACACTATGTGATGTATGTATGTGGTAAGTTCCATAAGGGAACCTCTAACTAATAAGTATATGTTATGTATGGAGAGGAATCCGGTTGTTCCGGTCGCGCGTGTTGTTTGGGAGTTAATATATATATGAGAATTAACTCCCATCCTGTTATGTTAGGGTTGTTTTCCTTCATTGGATTTCGACCTCCCACTAGCTTAGCCAAAGCTTACCTACCCGACCTCCACATCGGGCTAGGAGGGAAATTATGTATAATGTTGGTAGGGTGTCGATGCCTAAGTTTGCTTCGACTCCCTCTTTGTTATGTTACGGTTGTTCTTCCTCCTGGAATTACAACCACCCACAAGCTTAACCAAGACTTACCTACCTCATCACTATTGGAGTTAGGGGGAAACTATGTATGTTGTGATCGGTCCTATATGAGGCCGCCACTCAAGTGAAGGAAATGTATGTATGTTGTGCTCGGGCTTATATCACCCCGGCATTCCCTAAATAAAGTTATATCCTCTCAGAGGAGAGAAATTAAGTTGAGTATGTTATAAAGTGAAGTGTACTGTTATTGAGTGTGTGTTAACTTGTGTTTGTGCCCTACTAATGATTGTTTGCTTATAAGCATGATATGTGTGAGTTTGTGCATGTTTGAAATAAATCAACCGCATGCTAAGACGACAAATAGTTGTGCGTGGCCCGGTAGCATGCGGGCTGCGGGATTACCATACCAGCAAAGGTGCTGACCCCCTTTGGGGGCTCCCATACTTTTCAGGTACAAGGAACTGGAAGCCGTTCGAGAGTAGGACGGGGTAGTGTTTGTATGTGGTAGTCATGAGAATTGGGGATGTATTATAGGTGTAGTAAGACCGAAAATGTATCGGCGTTTTGGTAATTACTCGGTACAGTTGTAATGTAAGTGTATAATGATTGTTGGACATGGAACGGGATTTATGTGTAGTTGCTCGGGAGTTTAGTCCATCAGACCGGTACAACGTATGTATGTTAGCCTTGTTAGCCACGTGGGTGGCTAACGGCGTGTAACACCCAAAGAGTTGAGTTATGATGTGAGTTGTGATTTCCGCTGCAAAGAGTTGTTAAGTGTGTTATTTGTAGTTGGGGTGTTACATTTTTTCTTTAAACAAAAAAAAACACCCTTTTTTTTAATTCTTCACGCCACCTTTTTTCACGTGACTCCACACTCCTTTCCTGTTTTCTCTTTTTTTTTATTAGTCACTCACTTTTGACGTGGCTCCAATCCTAGGGATTACAAAATTTTTTTTTCAAAAAAAAGAAGCTGACCCACTTGTCGGCAATTTGCACCCAACTTTGTTCTCTTCACTTTTCTAGATTTTTTTTCTTCTCGTGACTAGCAGGTAGCACCTCTTCCCCCTTTCTCCTTTTTTTTTCTTCACTCTTCGCGACTCTTCTTTCTCTTTTCTAAATACAAGCACTTTTTCTCTTCTTCAACACGCGAACTCTCTCCGTCAATTATGCACTACTCTTCTCTCTCTCCTCGAAACACAGCGACTATCTCTTCAACACCCAGCCCCCTCTCGCACTGTGATTTTTTTCCTTTTGCACTCGGAAGATATCAAGAATGAAGAGTAGATTAGTGAGCAGATCAAACACTTCAACAGAAAATAGAGATAGCTAGTGACGACAGTGTTGGGGGATTTTCTTTTGAGATTTCAAGCAACATACGGATGAAGAAATGGAAATGGCTCTAGCTACGGGGTTAACGGAAGATTTTATATTTTCTAGCTTTGATACCAGATTGTTGAATATAGGCAACCAAAAAGCTCTCAAATGAAGGTAAGTGTTTTTGGATCGGGCAAGGGATGATTTCATTCATCATATTACATAACCTATTTATAGAATTTCTACATCAAGAGCTTCTACTACGTAGTCAAAATAAGAGGCTAACTACTACATACTGAAATCTACTAGAGCAACTAAGAGATAGATTTGGTTGCTTCAAAATCAACAAACGTGAACTGCAACAGTATGAAACGTGAATTGCAGCAGTATGAAACGTGAACTGCAGCAGTAATAGACGGTGCATCCCTCTATGCCTATATCTTCTAGAAATGGTTGTTGGTGTTGTTTTATTTAACACAGCATATATGCAGCATGTTTGGTTAAGTTAGTTATATGTAGTGCGTTTACGTTTTCGTATTACAATTATAATTTATTATATTACACTACGTAACTTTATTTTGTTAGTAAAAATAAATAGAAAAATTCACAAAAAATAAAATTTTTATTTCTATTATTTAAGCAAAACTTGTAACTTCTAAACAATATATTTTATTATCTAAATTTTATAATTCTTACAAATATAAAAGTGTAAAAAAAGAGAACAAGCGTTTCAAATTTTCTGATAATATTATGTGAATTTATTTAGTGAAATTATAACTTTTAATAATATATAATATTTTTGTAACTTTGTAAGTTAATAAATTTATATGCATTCATATTTCTATATACTATTTTAATATTTTAATTTATATATCAACAAGTGTGTATATTTATTAGTTTTTTTAATTATTAATCTATGTGGTATTACAAATAATATATTGTAGATTTGTATTATAAATGTGATTTTTTTTAAAATTTGGCTAAAGATGTAGTAGTATTTTTTATAAATATTTGAAGCATTATGTAATTTGTAACAAATAAAGTAACTTGTAAAAAATTCATTTTTTTTAAATCAATAGTCACAGTAATTGCATTATGAAGTGAGTAAAGAAACGGAAGTGAAAGCACGAAAACAAAAAAGTAGCATTTGCTGCGGGCATTTATGCTGACATTTATGTTGTCATTTATGCTGACATTTATGCTGATATTTATATTTTTTAGGTGAACAACAAAAACAAATAAAGAGTCCAAAACAGCATACTGTATATTTATATTATCAATTTGTGCTGCATTTATGCTGAGCCGAACGCATCCATAAGCTACTATATACAACTCCTTTTTTAAATTAGAATTAGGAGTTTGTTCCCCTCTTTCAAATCTCTCCTACAGTTTTTAGGGTAATATGTTTGTAACCCGTAATCCGCTATTATTTCATGAAAGAAGTGTATATGTCGCGTAAAACACAGCCCAAGCTTTCACGACCTCAGTGGCGGGGACAGCCATTTGAGCCCTCTTTTATCCTGAGATTCCGAAAGAGATTCATGTCCACCACCCGGTGGATGACTTTAGAGGATTGAAAAAATAGGGAAAGAAAAGTCGATGGATCTACCAGAAATACCTAAATATTGAAACATAAGAACATGGCATCAAAATGGGCGGTATTGAGGGGAGCGGGAAGATAGGAAAATAACAGCTCCTCGGGGATACATCCCCCAATAAAGATTCAATTAGAAGAAAAGTTGTAAAATTTTGATTTCGTTGTTTCCGATGGGTGGATTTTTTGATAGTTTTTAGATGAATTAATAGAAATTATTGTCCAGTTTTGCGGTTTTTGGTTTTTAATCATCTAGCTCCCCCCCATTTTCACCATTCAAGACCTTAATTGATTCCCAATATATCTTTTCGCCTCCACCCTCTGTTCATCCTTTTGTAATTTTCTGGGTTTGAGTTGAATCTCTGTCCCGGGTCTGATGCGAAGGCCCCGAATTAATTTCTCGCACAAATCATGATCCGATTTCGTATACTGTAAATACAGTACCATACTTGTACCTGCTGTTTGAGATATTCAGCTTATTTATATTTGTTGTTCGAAGAGTTCTCTAACTTCGCGGTTCTTGCCATTCCTTGCGCTTTAGTTTGATTTCTTGTCCTCTTTTCGTCTTAGAGCCCAGTTTTAATCTTTGCCTCTCTCTCATCCCTTGGAGGCTCCGATGGGAGGGGAAGAACGAGTTTAGCAAATTTTGTTTAACAAAAATATTAGCAGGTTCAAAATACACAACATTGCGGGTATACATATGATAAAAATCTCTCTTTCTAGAATTGATGAGGTTACCGTTGCTTTCTGGAATAAGTAAGCCGTATGGTATGGCCAGCAGCATCAGCGAAAGGATTATCTAGAAAATGGTAGAGAGGTGGAACACTTATGAAATCCAGCTCTCCTGTTTCATGATGTTGCTGGTTCTTTATGAGATTGGAGAATGTTTCGCCGTCAATGTAGAAGGTATATGTTGCCTCGTGATCAATATCTTCTTTGCGGAAGAAGATGTAATTTTGTTCACCAACCATTGTTCTCGGTGAGTTACTCAATCTAGCGATTTGGTGTTGCTAATTTATTTGAAGGATTAGCTTTGCTGGAGTTTCGTGAGAGAATAGAAGATGACCCTCGTGGAGCCTTCTCGAATTGGAATGTGAATAATACTGAGCCGTGCTTGTGGTTCGGGGTCCAATGTGGTGAAGGAAAAGTTCAAACATTGTAAGTGTCTTAACCTCTATCCATAGTATTCCTATGATTAGGTTTCTTTTTTACTTCTAACAATAATTCAGGATCTGAAGCTCCTTTTTGCTTGTAGAAATCTTGGTGGGTTTTCATTACAAGGAACATTGGCCCCTGAGCTTAATAAACTCAGATACTTGAGATCCCTGTAAGCATAACAGCCCTGCTAGCTTATTTCCTTGTTCTGTTTTTCTTAAACCAAATACTTGTAATTATATGTTTCTGACGTTAATTCCTTCATGGAGTTCCTTATTTTCAAACGGAATTTCCTAGTCATATAGGAGAGGATTGAGAAACATTATATATGCCTCTTGTAATTATTCAATCCAGAGATGAAACACACATTGCCTTGGGCTTTAGCATACCATGTTTAAGCGCATCAAACATACTTGTCTTTGTTGCACTATTCTGGTGAATTCCACTCAGATATTTACTTGTTTGTAATGATACAGTGTGCTCAGTGACAACCGTCTCTCAGGTTCAATTCCTAAAGAGATCAGCGAGCTTAAATTATTGGAACTGTTGGATTTGAGACATAATAATCTGACTGGGTCAATTCCTTCCGAGATAGGTGCAATGCCATCACTAAAGTGTCTGTGAGTCCCTTTCTTCCATCTTGTAAACATTACTCCATTAAAGCAACTAGTTAGAAGCCATTTCAATTGTTCATTACTGCTTCGTTCCAGGTACCTTGCAGGCAACAATTTCGGCGGGAAGTACCCTTTGGATACAGATAAGGTTGATCAATGTGTTGAACTACAACATGATGTAAAGTTTAGTTTGGATGTAGATTTAGCTGGTGACAATTTAACACTTGACAAGCCTAAAAGGTGAGAATCCATCGTTGAATGTGAAGTATCACCCATATAATCTTTCTTGTCTACATATTGCACATAGCCTACACAAGATATGTTAATAACGAACGCTTCTTCTGTATTTATGTTTTGACAAGATGAATTTTATTTGTTTAAAGGAGTAAGTTGCGGAGGATTCATGCGCGTGCTCTAGGAGAAAGTTTCTCCAACACTGCAGACAGTAAAAGAATTTCCCTCAATCTAATCTGATATGACTACTGCATTGTCCCCATTTGTTTTGCAGCCGTAGCCGTCCATTAATCTAATTTATCCTGTTTGGATGAAGATGATGCAGGACGAGTAATAGACGAGGAACCTAAACCTGCTAACCTTGTCGCTGAACCTTCAAAGGCACCAAAACCTTCTCAACCCAATGGACCACTAATTGTATTAAGCAGTGGAATGTTTCCTGCAGAGGGGAATGGTACTTCTCCACCACCCGAGCCAGCCATCCCTTCACCTATGCCACCACCCTCATCAGAAAACAAAGACAACCATCATCCATCTTCTGGAAAATTGAAGTATCTTATCATACTTGTCGTTGTACCCGTAACTCTCATCATCATTGTCATTATTATTTGTCTTGTTTGCCGTAGAAATAGAAAAGTTGTCCGTCCTTGTGATGCTGCGCTTCTCCACCGACTAAGCAAGGTTTTTGTCACAGGTGATGATTCATATTAGTGATAAAAATTCTTGTTCTCAATGTGGATAAGTCATTAAAAAATGTGAGTTGGATATTACAGGGGTACCCAAGTTGAACGCAGCGGAGCTAGAAACTGCTTGTGAAGATTTTAGCAATATAGTGGACACATTCCCCGGTTGTATAGTGTACAAAGGCATATTATCTAGTGGAGTAGAGATTGCTGTTGTGTCTACTTCAGTTAGGTCTGCCAAGCAATGGTCTAGTCGTGCGGAGAAAGAATTTACACAAAAGGTTTGTTGCAAACACCGTTGCTTCATTTTAACAACCAAAGTGGGGTGAATTCCCTCCTTATTCTAGTAAGCACATTCCTCATGAGGTTGTTGATTTTGCAGCTTGCTATGTTGTCGAGAATAAACCATAAGAACTTTGTGAATCTTCTCGGCTACTGTCAAGAAGAACATCCATTTGAGGATGATGGTGTTTGAATATGCATCCAATGGAACTCTCTACGAGCATCTGCATGGTGACTGGATACACCATTCATTGCATCTTTCAGTTGCTTGATTAAAATACACTCGAGAAAATAATCTGAATACATTCAGTACTTCTTTTGTTTTTGTAATAACTGTTTCCATCAGAAGAAGACTCTGAGCATTTAGATTGGCATACAAGGATGAGAATCCTGATGGGAACCGCATACTGTCTTGAACATATGCATCATGATCTCGATCCACCTGTCATCCTCACTTATATACAGTCAGACTGTGTTCTTCTGAATGATGATTACTCAGCCAAGGTAAGAAACACTTTCTCTATATGCATTACTGTTAACAGCAAAGAATCTTCAATTAGTTGCTTTTTTTGGTTTTCTCATTTTCAGGTTGTGGACAACAGTATTTGGCCAGACATAGCAGCCAAATCTGAGATATCAGATGATGATGAATCAAGACACTCCCGTAGGGGGAGTGATCCGGATGCTGCTATGAAAGAAAATGTATACTGCCTTGGTGTTTTGTTGCTTGAAACTGTATCCGCGAAATGCACTTCTGAGAGAGAGGGATCCCTCGTCGAATGGGTGAGTCAAAACAAAAATCCATCGTGACCTAGAGCTCATCATCAGTTTATGAACAATAACAAATTTCTCTTCCATTTTTGGTAATTCTGGTGCTGCAGTTCCTAAGCGGAAATCGAACTGCCGAGGAACTGATAGATCCATCTCTGCAGTATTACAAGGAAAAAGACTTGGAGATTATACGTGAAGTTGCGAGCGACTGCATCAAAGATGATCCAAAGAGAGACCATCAATGAGGGAAGTGACATCTAGACTAAGAGAAGTGATTAACATCTCACCAGAACTTGCAGCGTCCAGAATCTCACCTCTCTGGTGGGCTGAGCTTGAGATCTTATCTGAAACTGGTTAAGTATTTGCCCTTACTTGCATGCATTGATTGCGTATAGTTAGTGACGGATTCCTGGAATTCTCTAAGCTTTTGGGTCAACTAAGAGAACAAAAGGGCTTGTAGTACTTTAGCAATTTTAGTACTCTGGAAGCGGAGGAGTATATATGATTAGTTTGGTTGGTTGACTTGACAGCTCTAGCTAGGCCATGTTGAATTTTACTTCATTTCTTAAATTCTCAAAGGAAGGTTTCCTTTTTGGAGATTAATTAGCATCGAGGTATATACAAGTGGGTGTATATATGGGGTCATAAGGAGAAGTTGTTATGTTCTTTTGGATTTGAAAAATTGTAGCTACCGCTTGCAAAAGATTCTGATGTATATACTGAATTAGTGTGGTAGTGGCCTGCATCCAAGGGTTGGTATGGTATAATCATAGTTGAAATTTTTTGTTGTACCTTGAAATTCTCTTCATTTTTGTTTTTTTGTGTCTTTGTTTGTTTGTATTATGGTATATCTTGCAGAAATTCTCCGTTGAATTTTTCCCATTTAGGAGTTAGTTGAAACCCATGTCAACTCATGAACAATCTCACCTCTTGACAACAATAATCTAACTCATGCGTGGCTTTCTGAGTATTTATGCAAACCCGATATTCTACATATCCATTCGGGTTTTGGTCAATAAATTTTTGGATAATTTGGGTTAGGGTCAAATCAGGTTCGGGTCATAATATTTTAAAATAAAATCGGGTTTCGATAATTTGGGTTAATCGATAACATTTTATACTAGTACGTAAAATAATTGTATTCTTTATACTATTAAAATACTATATACTATGATATACTCTCATATCTCAACCATGACTAAATCTAACATGCTAGATAAGAAAAACTTTTTCCTTTTTTTTAGTAGATTCAATTATTTTATGCGGCCAACAAGTGTATATCATCTCATTTGACTTCTTTCTATTTTTTTTATCAACATGTCTTGGCTACACCCACATGTAGTCAAAGATAGTTACATTACCATGTACAGTAGAAAGAAACATGTACATTACACCTATACAACATGTACATTACTTATATAACAAATATTGTACAAAAATAGTACTTTCAGTATAATTGATTATTGTACAAGTTTTCCTTATTCAATATATATGTTTTCATTGTTGGTGTACAAAAATGTAGCTATCTTTGGCTACTATACATGTAGCCAAGAATTTGCCTTTTTTTATACACAAACAAGAAGTCTTTTGTGACTTATGTCTTCTCGAGTTCCGCACACATATCTATTTTCTATTCTCGAAACATTCATTTAAGAATATTTCAAGCCCACCACCCACCACCTACCAAATGCCACCATCTCCAATTTTCATATTTATTTCTTTTTTTGCCTTAATCACATTATGATAGGTTTTGGTATATTGTCAATTTAGGTTCGGGGCAGTTGTGGGTTATAAATTTTTCATCATTTTGGGTGTGGGTCATTTGGGTTAAATCCAATCGGGTTTCGGGTTTATATATTTAATTTTTTTTTGTTTCGTCAGGTAGGTTGAGTCAAACATACGAGTTTTCGGGTTGGGTCAAATTTTTACAACTCTAATTCTACCCCAATACCATGACAAATAGGTAGGGGTGAGTGTGTCTTTCAGCCACTACCGTATAATTTGCCCGGCAGGGAGTATTTATTCGAAAGATCTTTTACCTTAATACCATGACAAAAAAGCACGAGAAGTGCATGTTTGCTAGACACTTCTTTATGAAGCGGGCGCTCTCATGTCATAGGGCTATTCTGTGACATCATTTCCCTAAAATTTGTGAGGAGGTGACTGACAGTATAGGGCTGCCCATGAATAAATCTTATGCAACCTGCAAAAAGGGGTTACACTTCGTGGGACAGACCCACGACTGCATCTCAAGAAATTTACACTACACGTCCATGTAACAATTGTAAAGGGCACCTTGTGACTGAGTTGGGTCGAGGGAGTCAAGCGGGGAGACAGATTAGACTTACCACTTAGTTTAGCTTTTTGTGCTTGGCCCAAATACTTTTGTGAGAATGTGGATTGCACCCTGCTCAGGTCGATGCCTTGGTGTAACACCCATAAATTTGAGTTATAGTCATAACAGCGGAAACATACTTATCTTGGGTGTTACTGCCACGTTCAGAAGAGCATTACGACATAAAGTTAATATATCGTATTATAAACCATATCAATGAATATGTATTGCTTAAGAGGAGTTACATATGATTATCTAAGGACATAATTCTAACATGTTCTAAACTTTTCATCCCAAACAACCAAGCTGAAACATAAGTAACCAAGTGGTGTTTGTTTGAACCTGTGTTCTAATTTTATTAAGGACATAATCATTAATTATTTTAACATCTAAGGTTGTAGGTGACACTCCCCCAAGCCAACGCTGTCGGTCTCAATCTCCTCCCGCTCAACAACACATTATGTAGAACACAAAGAAGGCAAGCGCCAGCATAACTGAGTAACACTAGTATTAGGGGATAACATATATGAACTATCAACATGGAAGATATGGCTTACAATTGTCAACACTCGTCCACACTTCACAACTAGATACGGTACCATTCCACACCATAAATCCAATTCAAAATAATTCATAAATTAGCTTACATTACCAAGACATCCCCCATACAACACAAGTTCAACCAATGGGAGCTCGCCCGGATCCCAAACCACACTCTCTCCATGTGAGTGATATCCTTCTCTAGCCCTTTAGTGTGCTCCCCCAAGAGTTCGCAACTATAAGAGGCAGAAAACTAGAGTAAAAGACTCTATTGAGTCCATAAATACCCATAAATTCTCACGGGCACGCCGGTCTTATGACAAAGGACTGAGTGGTCCATGACCCTAGGGTAACCATTCCACATCATAGGACCTTTGTAACACCCCTAACTCGTAAAATCATCTTAACCACTTACTCGACACAATCGGTCTAAACTTAAATTGAACATTGTAGCAGAAATAAATGTAAACACTTTACTAACACAGGTGTTACCATACTCACCCATATGAGTAACTAGGCTTCCAATACGTCCATACATCATCCAACAACGCTGTGATGACCAAGAGATAGTCTAATATATAATACAACTTTAATCGTGAGCAGTCTAAACCGTATCACTTGCTTATACATCAACCGTACATCCGAAAATATAATACAACAGTATAATCAAAAGTAGTCTATAGCTAACTACCCAAAAATATCCCGCATTCCGGCTTTAATCTCGATTAAACACATGTAATATGTTTGTCATAAAGGCTCAGCACAACCGCTGAATATGCTAATGTGTAACCGTCATGAACCTTTAAACTCTTTAAGTTAATTAGTCGAGTTGTCATGCGGTTCATTTACATGCCATTCCGTTTTACAGATATATAGCAAAAACTATCACTACTAGAAAGTTGTTGTTTACCCATGAAAAATTACCCACGATATGCTACCATAGGTAAACACCCACACTTTACCTACGAAATACCTACGGTATAGTGAAGGACTAGTTTCCCAACAAAATACCTACGACTTACCTACGGAAAAATATACCCACAGACTATTCCGTAGGTAAATGGCGTGGGTAGTCTCACGGGAGACCATACCAAGTGGCGTGAAAAATAACCACGGTATTTATCCGTGGGTAAATTGTTGGTAAAATATACCCACGGAAGCTCCCGTAGGTAACTATTAGCAAAACGACAGCGTTTCTCATCCCGGTAATTCATTGCGTACTTAGGCCACATTTACCCATGGAAATTCCCGTAGGTATTTACCCACGGAAAATTTCGTAGGTAAAATATTAGCAAAATGACATCGTTTCTCATCCTGATAATTGGTTACGTACTTAGGCCACATTTACCCACGGAAATTCCCGTAGGTATTGTCCGTGGGTAAAATATTACCAAAACGACAACGTTTCTCGTCCCGGTAATTGGTTGCGTACTTAGGCCGCATTTACCCACATAAATTCCCATAGGTATTTACCCACGGAAAATTCCGTAGGTAAAATATTACCAAAACGACAGTGTTTCTCATCCCGGTAATTGGTTGCGTACTTAGGCAACATTTACCCACGGAAATTCCCATAGGTATTTACCCACGGAAAATTCCGTAGGTAAAATATTACCAAAATGACAGCATGCTGAAGAAAGAGAGGTATGCTCTCTCTCTCTCCTCTCCCCCTTCTCACCCTCTCACGATCCCCCAGCCGTAAAGCCACCGTGCTACCACCTAAAACTTGCTAACCACCACCACAAACCTCCTAACCACCACCAACCTGCTAACCGCCACCAGCACAAAAACTGATAACCACCACAAAACCAAAACACTAAACCATCAAGCCCATCTCACGTACTAAAACCCGTAGATATAACCCGCATTGTAATACCCCGAACTTAATTAGGGTGATCTGTAACACCCCTCTCAATAATCACGATATAATCTCTCACGTAGCAATAAATAAAACGTCTCGCAGCGGAAAAACAAATAACAATTACAAAACTCACTCGGGTGTCACCGGCCGTTACTCGCCCATGCGAGCAACGCAGCCAAACTACATCCAACTTCTAATACAAATAAACTGCTAACCGTAGTGATAACGAGAAACTCCTATACATCATACTAAGTCCATAAACCATAAACATCGACAAGTGAGCGTCTACCCAATCCTGAATACACAACCTTACCATAATACAATTCACCATCTTCATTGCTATACAACATCTCCAAGTGTGGTGACAAAAGTAACACTTCAATTACCCTGTTCCTGCTCTTCAGCTCCGACAATGATCAACAACCTGTAATGGTGTAGTATCAGCGATAGACGCTGAGTATGTCGGGCCTGGACCCTAATGGTCACTTGTCATTTTAACCATCTTATTATTAGATTGGTTTCATGCTTTTCCCTTTTACAGTTATAATCAAAACTGAAGCATAAATGTATAATATACATAATCAACCATCCAAATATCCATAAACATTTAACCATCCATCCAATCCAAACATTCATTTATTATTCCATACAACAATTATATATTGAACGTATCGAGTAATAACAATATAATGTACAATGTACATTCGCCGTAGCGTACAATTTTCATATTTAATTTACCTTAGCCTTGTAGGCTCCATCCAACCATCAACACACAATAAAATAACTATAAGTATAACCAATGAACAACAAAGCGAAACAACGAAAATAATAAACAAGTATTAAGTCTCGTCCATGGTATAGAAACCAATATTGTTCGCCACTGTATAAGTCTCAATTGTTTTAGTTGTTCAGTTATACCTAGTGACAATGTTCTCGTTAAAACGACATGTCTCTAGTTACCCATATATTATGGCGGGTCACCCACAGCAGTAGCCACTCCAACGGTAGAGTCTCCGACCAACGAGCCATTCTAGCTCACGGGAAATTTTCTTGATACTTACGGACCCGTACGCGGACATCCTGGTATCGTTTTTGTGATCACAGCGCGCACCAAGAGCCATCCTCTTGGCTTTACTTCCATTCCATTAATTAATTAATTATACCATCGCATCGCATTTCCAAATTTTCTAACACAGCAGACTAAGGTCATTAGTCCAATCCGGAGTTTGTAAACTCGGGATCCAGTGTTAGATACGAGAGCGGCGTATAGAAAGGCCAATGCTCCGTATAAAAGTCTCAGATAATATGTATATGTTATTATCATAGTGCTACAACGTTTTACTTACGTTCTTATATTTTATATAGATAGCACCATAGTCGCTAGTTCGTTTTATATATATAGGTTCATATATACGAACCAATACTGTTAACTCAACAATAGTAAACAATAAGCAGCTATAAATATACAGTTCATGCATATTAATTATCACATTCAGACAAACAATCTTATCACAGATCACACAAAAGTCTGAACTGAGGAAGCCCTCAGGGACAATCAGAGACACATAACAACATACAAGTTATATCAACCGAATCCGAGCCCAAGGAGCAACCTTAGGACAACTCGGATCAAACCCCTTTACATACCGTTCACCCTGATCGTATTACGGTGGAGTATGAATCAGCAAGATCCTATGCTCCGTGTAGTCCGCTAGCTTGTCAAGCGTCCTTGTCAGAAGCATAATCTAAACGGTATTAAAACTATAAGTCAGTCTCCATGACTAACTACATCCGGTATTTCCGAATAATAAGTAACCCCGACAGTTCACCCCTGTTTTCTACAATTGTTTGTTACAGGTTTCTCTAAAACAGTCGGCTTTGTTACTTAAAACGTGTACGTCAAAACATTCAACTGTTAAGTTTAATTCCTTATATTTCTTCTAATCTTATCCACATCTAGTTTAGGTACGTAACCTATAGTTGCATGTATGCATGCATTCTTATATTATATTGCATTCTAAAATTCATAACTCATAGTTCGTAACTATATATTTTTTTTCAAATAACCACCACCACTGAATCATATGGTTTTCAACCAAAATATATAATCCGCCTTATATACATTATTCTTGTGTATGTATATATTTACCACGTAGGTAATTCTCATGAGTTTCATAAACTCTTATATTTTATGTTACATTTGATCATCTTCTTTTAGACGATTATTCCCATTAGTTGTATTATATCATACAACTTGCATTAAGATTATTATCCTAACATTATGTAACATTTATGTTGTATAATTTCAACTCCTAAGGTTTATTCAATAAATACCTTAGTTTATAAATTCCCTTTATTTATAGTTTGTCACATTCTTTAATGTGAGTACCCTTCCTTATATTAATTCCATCTAAACCATATAATTGTTATAACATTTATAACATTATAGACCTTAGTCTAAAATTCATTTTCCAACTCCTATTAACTCGGTATAGCCCTTAACTTCATTTAAATCCCTTTTGACCTCATAACATTATTTAATGTTATACCATATACTAATATCATACTATGTGATATTTTTATTCCCTTTAACTTATAACCCATAGTTTTTATACAAAACTATTTTATATTGCCTCTTAGGCACCATAAGAAAATCTTATTCTTTTCCATAAACCATAGTTTCCTTAATTTACAAAATCACCCCTTAAATCATACCATGTTATATATTCCGTTTAATATAACATTTCTAACTTATAAAAGAGTATAACCTATGGTTATTTTTGTAAATTCCGAATGTGAGCCTCGATTTAAACCCTATCCTATGTTGAATAAAGTTGATTGGGATCTGATTGGGTTTTAGGTCCACTTATAGCCTAAGATTAATAACTATGTCATATAACAATAATTATTAAAACCTAAGCAGCTACTCCTGGAACCTATTATGAGTCGCCACCTAATTTTAACCTAGATCAAATTAGGAAAGGAGAGTTCGGGTTCGGGGGCTTGATATTCGACTTAATTAGGGTTCAAATTACTTTCATTACCCTTCCTAGGTCGTTTTCCTCTACTTAGTTTATTTACGGCTTACTACGAGTCGTTTTAACTAAGTGCGCGAGCTTCTTTTTTTTTTGTTTTTAACATTTTTTGACAGAGAATTAAAGTGAAATTAAAAGCTACCTAAACTAGGGTTTCGGAGGCAGAATTAGGTCAAATTTTGCTTACGTCCGTAGCCACGGACCAAACGTCCGAGACCACGGACCCCAGTTAACCTAAATATACAGAAAAGTCGAAATTAAAGGAAAACAAAAATTTGCAAGGTCCGGGGCCACGGACAGGATGTCCGTGGGCCCGGACATTATTAGAAAAACCTAAATTTTGAATTTTTAAAATCCCGCCGCCGTCCGTGGGTGTCCGTGGTCTCGGACAACGCGTCCGAGGTCCCGGACCATAGGTCCGAGGTCACGGACCACCCACGGACAGGGGTTTTCAGAAGGTTCCCGAGGGTGTTTTGAGCTCAAATTTTATGGGTGTGTAGCCTGAAAGATGTACAAGACGTTAGTGATTGAAGTTTTCAATTTGAATTCGAATTAAGCACGAAACTTAGCAAACAAGTTATCTGACAGAGGCTTAAATAAACAGCAATACAGAAGCCTACGAAGGTTAGTTTGAGCCCAAATTTTGAGGCAAGACAGATAATACCGTGGTGAATCAGGGAAGTGGAGTTTCTACCTGTTTTACCTTCGGATTCACAACGTTTCTTCACAGGGACTCGTCGAGTGCTCCGTTGATGGCAGACCCGAGAGGATTTCGACCCAAGCTTCTGGTTGTTGGTTGTTCTTGCTGTTCTTCACGTTTTAGAGGTGTTTTGTGAGGTTTTGATGATTATTGGTGCTTTGGGGATTGGAAAAGTGTTTAGATGGTGATTTCGGGGGACTTTCAGTATGATTTGGGTGGCCGGGTGTTGGAAAACGTGAGAGAGAGAGAGGAAGCCGTGTTTTCTGACTCTCTAGGGTTCTTCAGCATGTGAGGTTCTGATTTTATCCAAAAACCTATCCCCTTATATAGACTTTCTTAAAGATAAAGAGAATCTAGTAAAAGTAAGATTTTTCGATATTTTAACTGAGTAACTTCCCAAAGGAATTTTGCTATGAAATTTTAACCACATGTCAAGAATGGATATTATGAATTTTCTGAGGTGGAAACGAATTTTTTAAATGCTGGAGCATTTTTAAATTGAATTTCTCGTCAGATTCAGTCAGAAATTACTAGAAAATTATTGGAAATTCGAAAAATCAAAATTCCAACGCCATTATGCTTAAAATGTCATCCTCTATCATGGGTTAAAATATCAAAGCATTTCGAGCTGATTTGGGCACCCTTTGGAGGAGAGAGAAAGCCTATAGGAGAACTCAGAAGCCTTAAAAGTTACGAAAACGCCCCTGACAATGACGAAGGTGCTCTCAGGCCCTGGAACACGCCGATCGGGCCGGAGTCTCTTACTGTTTGATGGAGATGGCTCTCACAACCTCGTAGACCTTAACCAGGGGGTCAAAATTTTGGGTATAACAGATTGCCCCCCGTCAACTGGACTTTGTAACGAATGTGAAAAGTCTGGTTGATGCTTGAGTGGTGCCCCAAAATTTTGGACTCCTCAGAATCCTCCACGTTGTGTGAAACCGGGTTAACGATGCCCAGCAATTCGGAGGCGCTGACTTCCTAAGCTACAAAGCATTGTCGAGCTTTTCTAAGGCGCTGACTACCTAGAGGTAATAATGAGGTAATGTCAGACTATTCTAAGGTGCCGACTACCTATAAGGATGATACAATGTCAAGCTATTCTAAGGCGTTGACTACCTAAAGGTAATAATGAGGTAATGTCAGACTATTCTAAGGTGCCGACTACCTATAAGGATGATACAATGTCAAGCTATTCTAAGGCGTTGACTACCTAAAATGATGATATGCTGTCGAGCTATTCTAAGGCGCTGACTACCTAAGGTGATGAAAATGATGTCAAGCTATTCTAAGGCGTTGACTACCTGAAATGATGATATGTTGTCGAGCTATTCTAAGGCGCTGACCACCTAAAGTGATGAAAATGATGTCAAGCTATTCTAAGGCGTTGACTACCTGAAATGATGATATGTTGTCGAGCTATTCTAAGGCGCTGACCACCTAAAGTGATGAAAATGATGTCAAGCTATTCTAAGGCGTTGACTACTGAAATGATGATATGTTGTCGAGCTATTCTAAGGCGCTGACCACCTAAAGTGATGAAAATGATGTCAAGCTATTCTAAGGCGTTGACTACCTGAAATGATGATATGTTGTCGAGCTATTCTAAGGCGCTGACCACCTAAAGTGATGAAAATGATGTCAAGCTATTCTAAGGCGTTGACTACCTAAAATGATGATATGTTGTCGAGCTATTCTAAGGCGCTGACCACCTAAAGTGATGAAAATGATGTCAAGCTATTCTAAGGCGTTGACTACCTAAAATGTGAAAACTGGATGCAATGCAAGAATGCTGAAATGCTAATGATGCAAATGATGCTGATGTTGATGATAATGCCGATGGTGGTGTTGATGATGCTGATGATGCTGATGATGCTGATGATGCTCGGATGCTTCTGGGGGACCGAAACCCGTGCCGATGCTCCTGGCTGGACCCAATGTGGACTTATTGCCATCGCCCCCCAAGCCGGTGTGCAGGGATAACTCCTGGTAAAAACCCTGGGGACTTATTGCCTTTGCCCACCATTCGTTGATCCCAAAAAAATAAGTTGACATCGCAAAAGGAGGATTTATTGCCATCACCTCGCCAACTTTCTGTCGCCAGGTCTTGTGACGCGCCTGGGTAATGCAGCTAGGTCTTATGACGAGCCCATATGAATGAGATGAATGCAATGTGTTGATGAAAGTGGGTAAGCTAAGAGGTAATGCTAGGTCTTACTACGAGCCTAAGGGAATGCAACTAGGTCTTATGACGAGCCTAAAGGTTGGATCTAGGTCTTATGACGAGCCTAAAGGATGGTTCTAGGTCTTATGACGAGCCTAAAGGTTGGATCTAGGTCTTATGACGAGCCTAAAGGTTGGATCTAGGTCTTATGACGGCCTAAAGGTGGATCTAGGTCTTATGACGAGCCTAAAGGTTGGATCTAGGTCTTATGACGAGCCTAAAGGATGGCTAGGTCTTATGACGAGCCTAAAGGATGGATCTAGGTCTTATGACGAGCCTAAAGGTTGGATCTAGGTCTTATGACGAGCCTAAAGGGTGGTTCTAGGTCTTATGACGGGCCTAAAGATGAATCTAAGTGAACGTGAGTAAGATGTATGATGGGTCTAAACAGATGTAGAAGGATTAGGGTTTATGTCAAACCTGGAAACGGTGGGGCTCAAGACGGGCCTGCGGGTGTTTGAGTTGTGAAGGTAGGGCTTAGGACGGGCCTGCAGATGTCTGAGTGTGAAGGTAGGACGGGCCTGAGGGAATTTGATGTGGAGGTAGGGCTTAGGACGGGCCTGTGGATGTTTGATGTGGAGGTAGGGCTTAGGACGGGCCTGTAGATTTGATGTGGAGGTAGGGCTTAGGACGGGCCTGAGTGATATGAGGAGGGTTTGATCCTTTGGATTTTGGACTTTTGGGACTCAATCAGTGTCATTGTTGCAATTGTTGGGACCAACAATTGCCCCCAGCATTTTTCCTTAAGGCAATCCGAGTTTTTTAGGATTTTATGGCAATCGATCGGAACGATCGATTGCCCCCAGTATTTTCTTTGATTAACTGCACAAAACAAGTCTCACTCTCACAGGTCAGGGCTTATCTTGATGTGGTGCTTTCTATCTACACTCAAAGTTTGATGCTTGCGCTCGTCTCCTTTTGGGTCAAGACATCTCAACCATTGAATTTGACATTTGTTAGATTTACGTGTTCAACCTGTTATTTTCACCCGATCGGATACACAACTACTAAGTCGGAAGTCTTTTGAGCTTATAACGTGGCCAGGGGGTGTGATGAATGACAATAGGGTTATGGAGGGATGTTTAAGATATGTGGAGCTTTAAGGGTGACCAAAGCTGCAACTTGCACCGTCTCTCGGACTTGTCTTTTTTGCCTTGAAGTCATTTGGCTACTTCGTGATGGCTTCGCTTGGGACTTGGAACTTTTGGGCTGTTCCTTGCATCTTCTTTCTTTTTTCCGATTTTGGATTTCTTTGAGGCTTTCCAAGTTTGCCCTTCTTTGAATCTCCTTTCCTTCGGGGTTCTTGTGTTTCCCGGTTTTGAACTTTGAGAGCTTTTTAATGTTAGCTCATTTGGATCCTGTGTCACTTTGGGACCATTTGCGGATCGCTTCGTCATGCTGGTAGCGGTTTTGCTTCTTTGGACTTGTGAAGTTGTTGCTCAAAAGTCGGGCTCCTTGCTTCCTTTGGTCACCGGGTCGGTTATTCATCATTGGTTGGCCTGTTTGTGGAGCTTGTAGTGTTGTAAAAGAGGTCATACATGAAGAGCTCAGCGGGGGTGCCTAGGGTTTAATGTCAGGGTTCGCAAGATTTTGGCTGTGTGGTGCTGTTTCCTAGGTGCTTCGTCATCCCTAATAGTTGTGTATCCGTTCTTTGTTACTTTTCACAGGTTTAAGCGTAAATTTACAAGTTATCTCCTTCGGTCGGAGTCATGCCGTTTACCTTGCCATTGAATGTGACCTTTCTGGAGTCGTGTAAAAATGACACGCTCTTTCGCTCTTGGTTTTACCGCTCAAGGCACTCTCGCGAAGTGTACGCTCAGAGACTTGTTTGCACATTTAAACAAAAGAGATAAACGTCATTGTTCCTTAACTCAGATTGCCCCCAGTATTGCTGTGGGGTTTCCTGACAAGCCTTTTGAGTACCCAGGTTATTTGTGAAGGGTGGTCGGTGGAATGATGATGGTGAGTGGTGATGGGGTGATCTTGTGGAGCAAATTTTTGGCTTTATGTATTTGGTGTAATGTTGAGGAAGTGGAGAGGCGAGACACACGGGGTGTATATGACAAAGGTGGTGCTTGTATGCAGAGTGGTGGCTTTGTACAGAGGAGTTTGTGGAAACAAAGGTTCTACCTTATAACACTTGCAGGTGGGTTTCATGAGACAGCGTGCCTTTTTTCGAAAGATGCGAGAATGAATTTATAAATACCAATTCGGACTTTTCATGAAAGCAAAACGAACATTTCTCTTATTAATAGCAGACAAGTGTGACAACAAAACCCCTTATTGTTTAAACTATTTCGAAAGAAAAGCAACGACCTACTAAGCTAACTAAGGAAAAAGGAAACAATACCGAATGACTAAGGGAACAAACAGGGAAAACAAAATAAAGATAACTCCTAGCGATGTTCTGGTATGGAACTCTTCGAGAATTGAAATCCCTGGTCAATAAAGTCTTGGATCTTATGCTGCAAGGCCCTGCAATGGTCAGTATCATGACCGGGAAGTTGATGGTAGCGACAGAATTGGTTCGGATCCTTCCCCAATCGAGCAAGTCCTATCTTCGGGGCCTTTGGTTGTAGCAGTCTTCTCCTTCGAAGTTCCTCAAGCGCTTGACTTAGTGTCCGGCCGATATTAGTAAATTGTCTCTGATCAGAGTTCTGCTGTGGTGACTCTACTGCTCTAACGTCCCAACTTGGTCCTCCTAACCACCCACCGGCGCCTTCTTCATGCTGTCTAGTCCGTTTTCGGGTGCAACCTTGAATGCAAGTTGCTGCCTGGTTGATCACTTCCGGCTTCCCGATCGCTGTTCTGAGTTCTGCGGCGATCTCCTCGACATTCCCTTGCAATCCTTGGGCTCCAAAGGAGCCGACTTTAATGTGGTCGCGAAGAGAGCTAAGAAGCCTACCCACTAGTGCATCCTGAGCTTGACGTCTGGTCTCCAGGGAAAGGGCCTTCGCCTTCATTTCCTCGATTGCGGCGACGTAATTTGACTCCATGGCATTCCTGACAGCACCATGTCTCCGCTCCATGGCGGCCACCATGGCTTCTAGTTCAGCTTGATCATTTTCTCTTGCCTTAGCGGCTCTGTGAAAGTCCACATCCCGAGAGTTGATCTTGTTTCTCAACTCTTCTACGGCTTCTTCCATGGCTTTTAGCCTAAGCTCTATCCCTGCCATTCTATCCTCTGTTGTAACTAGCCTTCTTTTTCCCTCCATGCTTGTGATGACAGTTTACCTGTTTCCAAAATGTTGTCTGTCAGAAAATAAAAAAGGACTGGACTAAAGTTCTGGGCCGGGAAGGAGTACTTGGTAAGATGGTGTTCTAATTTCAAACTTGTGTGGGTCGAGTAACCCTGATTAGGCCTAAAAGATGACACTTAAATCTAGAATTCTGGGCCTAAGCCTGAGTGAAAACTTTTCCCAAACCAGAATGGGCCTTGAAATGAAGAGGCCCGATGGATTTTCACGGATTGCTTTAGGTGGATTTGTTTTTCATAGGCCTAGAACTAAGTTGATAATTCAAATTGGGCTGAAAGAGAGAAATCACCTAAGTCTAAACTTTTGGGCCTGAGGCCGAACAATCGATTCATTCAAACCAAACAAGGCCTTTGGGCTGCAAACAATACAGTCGTAAATTCGGGTTGGGCTAGGTTGATGTAGGAGAAATTCCTATCAGTTTCTAGGCTGGGTAGTGGGCCGATCATACAAGCAGACAAGGCCCACACAAATTTAACATGTCCTCACCTGACGCTTATCCAATTCGGGTAAGGATCGATCCGGAGAGGTGCTTGGGGCGTGGGCCCAGGTCACCACAAAGGAATAGGGCTTGCACGCTATTCTCTTTGGGCTTCCCCACTTTTTCCACATCACCTGAAGGTGTGCGTCTACGGTCGGGTCTTTGACTGACCAAACAATGGGCTAGGTAAGGGTACTGCCAGGAAAATGCTTGGGGCTAAAGCCCAGGTATTAAGGGGGTGTGGTTAGACGACACCCTCCTCTTTTCCCCCACTTATTCACATCACCTAAAAGGTGTGAGTCCCTGACAGGGGACCCTCAAATGGGTCCCGGGATGAAATCGGTTTAAGTGGACCCTCGCTCTCATATGATGCAAGGGTGCAAAAATTAAAGTGCGCACATAAATAAACAAGCAACATAGTAAAAGCCATAAATAAACATTTTCAAGTTAAGCCCTCTTTCTTAAAATTAAGCAAGTTAATATTAAGAGTTTGTCCCCAGCAGAGTCGCCAGTCTGTGAGCCTCGATTTTAAACCCTATCCTATGTTGATTAAAGTTGATTAGGATCTGATTGGGTTTTAGGACCACTTATAGCCTAAGATTAATAACTATGTCATAACAATAATTATTAAAACCTAAGCTAGCTCACTGGAACCTATTATGAGTCGCCACCTAATTTTAACCTAGATCAAATTAGGAAAGGAGAGTTCGGGTTCGGGGGCTTGATATTCGACTTATTAGGGTTCAATTACTTTCATTACCCTCCTAGGTCGTTTTTCCTCTACTTAGTTTATTTACGGCTTATTACGAGTCGTTTTAACCTAAGTGCGCGAGCTTCTGTTTTTTTTTTGTTTTTAACATTTTTTGACAGAATTAAAGTGAAATTAAAAGCTACCTAAACTAGGGTTTCGGAGGCAGAATTAGGTCAAATTTTGCTTACGTCCGTAGCCACGGACCAAACGTCCGAGACCACGGACCCCAGTTAACCTAAATATACAGAAAAGTCGAAATTAAAGGAAAACAAAAATTTGCAAAGTCCGGGGCCACGGACAGGATGTCCGTGGGCCCGGACATTATTAGAAAAACCTAAATTTTGAATTTTTAAAATCCCGCCGCCGTCCGTGGGTGTCCGTGGTCTCGGACAACGCGTCCGAGGTCCCGGACCATAGGTCCGAGGTCACGGACCACCCACGGACAGGGGTTTTCAGAAGGTTCCCGAGGGTTTTGAGCTCAAATTTTATGGGTGTGTAGCCTGAAAGATGTACAAGACGTTAGTGATTGAAAGTTTTCAATTTGAATTCGAATTAAGCACGAAACTTAGCAAACAAGTTATCTGACAGAGGCTTAAATAAACAGCAATACAGAAGCCTACGAAGGTTAGTTTGAGCCCAAATTTTGAGGCAAGACAGATAATACCGTGGTGAATCAGGGAAGTGAGTTTCTACCTGTTTTACCTTCGGATTCACAACGTTTCTTCACACCGGGATTCGTCGAGTGCTCCGTTGATGGCAGACCCGAGAGGATTTCGACCCAAGCTTCTGGTTGTTGGTTGTTCTTGCTGTTCTTCACGTTTTGGTGTGTTTTTGTGAGGTTTTGATGATTATTGGTGCTTTTGGGGATTGGAAAACGTGTTTAGATGGTGATTTCGGGGGATTTTCAGTATGATTTGGGTGGCCGGGTGTTGGAAAACGTGAGAGAGAGAGGAAGGCCGTGTTTTCTGACTCTCTAGGGTTCTTCAGCATGTGAGGTTCTGATTTTATCCAAAAACCTATCCCTTATATAGACTTTCTTAAAGATAAAGAGAATCTAGTAAAAGTAAGATTTTTCGATATTTTAACTAAGTAACTTCCCAAAGGAATTTTGCTATGAAATTTTAACCACATGTCAAGAATGGATATTATGAATTTTCTGAGGTGGAAACGAATTTTTTAAATGCTGGAGCATTTTTAAATTGAATTTCTCGTCAGATTCAGTCAGAAATTACTAGAAAATTATTGGAAATTCGAAAAATCAAAATTCCAACGCCATTATGCTTAAAATGTCATCCTCTATCATGGGTTAAAATATCAAAGCATTTCGAGCTGATTTGGGCACCCTTTGGAGGAGAGAGAAAGCCTATAGGAGAACTCAGAAGCCTTAAAATTACGAAAACGCCCCTGACAATGACGAAGCTGCTCCTCAGGCCCTGGAACACGCCGATCGGGCCGGAGTCTCTTACTGTTTGATGGAGATGGCTCTCACAACCTCGTAGACCTTAACCAGGGGGTCAAAATTTTGGGTATAACACCGAACAGCCCTTGTGCTATTCTAATTGCCATTTGGCCCTATTTATAACATATAGTTTTACCATACCATTAAAACCATATTATACACATCTTAGTAAATACTCTTATATAATTCTAAAAATCTCCAAATTCCACCAAAGGGTTATAAATATCCTTATTAACCCATATACTTTCGATATTTACCATTCCACCATCTATTTTTCTCCAAAGTGTCATAATGACATAATAACTATATATTGTACAGATATAGTTCATTTTAATTCCAAAATCCACCAAATAAATTCCTAAAAATTCCTAATAGCCCATGGGTGTTTAAAATACCATTTTACACCCTTAATTTTGGTAATAACATATTCACATATATGTCATAAAAATATTACCATAAGATACTTATCTTATTATACAACCTTAAATAAGTTATTTAACTTATCTAATTTGGTCAAAACCTATCATATGGTCAAGGTTGACCACCTTAATATTTCCTTGATCATTAATCTCCTTTATTCACGGTTTGTACCCATACTTTTCAAAAATTACCATTTAACCCCAAAACTTTATAAAATCTTATAAACTTTATTTTAACTCCTTTTTAACTCTAATTTTCGGCCTTATTATTCTAAAGCCCCAAAATTTAATTTAATTACACTCTAACCCCTTATTCATTTCGGTAATAATTATATATCACCTAAACTTAAATAAAAGCTTGTAAATGCATAAATAAAATGGCCTAAAATACATGGCCTTATTACAAACATTGGCTTGCAAAATAAATTACACATAATGTCCCAAAATACACATAAATTTTCGGCCTCACCATATAATTTTCATTTATTTACCAAACTTCCACATAATGTCTTAAATTTGACATTTATGCTTGTTTAATTAGTTATAAAATTTATTAAGCCATTCCTTAATCATTTTAAGGTCAAACAAGACCTTATTTTACCTCTTCACTCACGGCAATTAATTAGGAATAGCTTAAACTTGTATTAATGTAACAAGTTAAGGTTTTAAGTAATTTATACCTTGATTTAACCTAGATAGAACCTTGTTTGGTTCGGCCACCTTAAGTAGAAATTCTCCAAAGCTTCTCTTACATGTTTTTAGACAGAAAACAAGGCCTGGTTAGTCTCCAAGCAAGATCTAACCATAAGAAGTAATTTAAGTCATGAAAATCATGGATTTTTACCTTAGATCTTCAAGCTTGACATAGATCTACTTCGGCCCTATTTTTCCCAGAAGAGAAAGAGTATCAAAACACTCTCAAGAACAAGGTATAAAACCGTGGTGAATTAGCTTGGAAGATAGCTAAGTTTTACCTTGTTTAAGATGCCAAAAATGGTGTTTTTGGCTTGGATCTAGCTACTCCTTGTAGATCTTGGTATACCAACTGAATCTACATGAAAAGGAGAAGAAAATAAGGCTAGGAACAAAGTTTCACAGCCGAATTTGAAGGGAATCAAAAGATATGAGCTTAAAGCACATTTTTACCTTAAATGGTCAAGACTTGAACTTTCCTCCTTAGATCTGGTTATGGCCGAAACTAACACTTCCTTTAACCTCCAAAACACTCTAATAGATGTATAGAAAAGGTTGGAGTCTAGATCAATCGAAAAAGGAAAGAAAGATGAAGAAAATGGGCATTTTTATGCCTTAAGAGCTTACCTAGAGCTTGAGCTCTCTCCAATGGAGTTAGCACACTTACCTACGGTTGAAGGGGAGCCAAAGAGAGCTCATGGACAGAGAAAACTCGGCTGAAGAGGAAGAATGAAGGAGGATGACCTAATATTGCCTTAAAGTCATTTTTTGAATATTTTATGTCATTATTGAATTGATGACTCACCAAGGCTGATTGGAGCTGAATAATTGATGAGTAAATTCGGTGGAGACAAGGAGGAGACAATGACAAGGGGCAGCCGTCCTTGATTGACAAAGGTGGGTGGTGTTTGATTCCAATTTTGATTGAAAATGGAGTAAATATGTTACTTTAGTCAACAAGTGTAAGATGAGTCATCCTAGCTTGTCTTGTTCCTTCTTGGAGCACCAAAATACAAGGGAATGAGGGGCTCCAAAACCGGCTGGCTTCACATGGGGTAAGGTAAGTGGAACCCACCTTTTTGTTTTATAAGGTAAAGTTTGTTTTTGTTATTTTATGCAAAAGTAAAGGGCTATATTTAATTGTCACATGTCTCTTGTCTCTTGGTCTGTTAAGAGACTTAATTATCTGATTTATGTAGTCCATTTCGTGGTCAATGGTCAACATTGACCAACTTAGTCAATGTTGACCCAAACGGGCCCCACTTTAGGGTTTTATTAAATTTTAATATTAAATTTGTAAAAATTTGTAAATTTCTGGAATTAAATTCCTAATATCATATAATATGATATTTTATTATATTTAAAGGTAATTATAACCTTTTAGCCCATTTAAAACCAATTTAGAAGGCGATTACACAAAAACGTGCTTTAAGGAGTTTTAGTGCACATTTTGTGTCGCAAGGTGTTTCTGGGCTTGGTTTTCTTTGAAAACGGTTTTGTTGTGTTCCTTACATATATTTGATCATGGTATCCAATTTTATATCTTTTAGAGGTCATTTGATTTTTAAGGTTTCTTAGAGCACCTTTTTGCTTTTTGACCTTGAAGCATGAAAGTGCTTGTTCTTTGTGTTGGAGTGTTGTCCAACGATTTTAATTATGTCTAGTAATGTGTTAATACTTAGGACAAATTTTTAGGTCCTAGGTAATTCATTTGGGTATTTATTTACCCTTAACAGTCAAGGGTGCAACATCTTGTTTTGTGTTGACCGCTGTTGTTCTCAGTTGACTTTTAAGGCATGTTTAGGCCTTAATTAATGTGATTAAATATTTAATCCACGTTTTATTAATTTGGGGTATTTCAATCTACCCCCCTTAAAAAGACTTCGTCCCGAAGTCTCTTAATCAATTAGGTAAGTATATAAATGTATAACTACCCATTATTCCCATAATGTATATCTATGTGATATATCATTTACACACATCGTATTGCGCTTATACAGCACATAGTCATCACGTTGTGGCGTTAGTTCAATCACATATGGATATAGGTGATCCATCAGCACCATCATTTCCTATCAGTTCTACCAACCCTGACAACCTGAGGTGTCCATAACATTCCATTGTTCCACATTCCATATCTAATGATTCATTTCGTATCCAGGTGATACCATATGTAATCATTCTACAAGGCAATATGAATACATATCACAAATAGCATAAGAAAGGTACAACACACATGGTGTACATACAACATTCAAACAAGTATCTCATAAGATACATACATACAAGTGTACAATACACACAAACAAACCAAACAACGCACGCCCCGCATACCAACCATAACCACAAAACCAATTCACTGTATGCCATGCATACGGAATAATTCACTGTATGCCATGCATACTAAACAAACAAACCTCGTATGCCCCGCACACCACCAATTCTTTGTATGCAATGCATACGAAAACAACAAAATTTAGTGCACACATGTGCACAGCCAAGAGGCTCTACCCCCCTTAAAAAGGGTTACGCCCCCGTACCCCACAAGTATACAACAGCCGCTCAATAAGGAGCGCTGGATACTTGGCTCTCAAAGAGTTCACCAACTCGTGAATTATCCTTATATCAGAGAGACGGTATGACTCTAGCCCTTCAGGGCTCCCTAATACATAAAGGTGAGGCACTGCTCTATTTGTACTCTCTCCCAAGTTCATTCTTATGGGCCCACTCGCTCCGTATGAGGTGCAGACCCATGAACATAGGCTCAATTTGCCTCTTTTTTTTCCATTGCTGTGAATCCACTCGTTGGATCACTAGCATACATGCGTGTGTCTTCTCTCACTGATATTCAGGTTGAAATGTAATGACATTGGCTACTGTTAGTACTTAGTGCTCTTTGCACTTGTCTTTGTAATATTAAGACGTACCAGCCTATATGTCCACAAAGATGATGTTTGTCATCCATGTCTCCTGGTGGTTTTGTTCCGGAGTAACACACTGTTTAGTTCTCTTTTTTTTTAACACACTCGTGTTGATATCCACTTTATCTTTCTGCATTCCCACTAGATTAATAACTGCACGAGTGCAATACCAAAACACTCAGTCATACAGAGTGCAGAGGCGTAAACGCTCAACAACTAATATCCAATGAGTCAAACATAAAAGATGTGCGAATTATCCTGTGAGTGGTACATTCCAAATCCATTGTTCCTTAAGCAAGATATCTGCTATCATATAGCTTTATCTTTTCTCTTTGCGTAGTCACGCGTTTATATCCATATCATCTGGTAGATTTCCTCTGGATTGTAAGGATTTACTCGATCCTTATGAGGATTCTACGTATTTTCGTCCATAATGGGTTTTCCTGTTTCTTTTTTTTTGGGTTCCTGTCCTTGAACTGTTTCCCTGTCTTCACTGTACACTGTCTACTGCTCTCTTGTGTTGAAAGTTCCTGATTTCTTTAGCCCATTGTTTTAACTGCGGCTCTTCTCGTCCATCTTCGAGGTAATCCGTCTTACTGTCCGTAGTATGGAGTTGACTACTTCTCGTGTTCCTAACACTACTTGTCTACTTGCATGGGGTACCGTACTGATACATTACTACTTACCCGACTAACTCATAAGTAAGTCTGTTAGGCCCACATGCTCTTAACGGAGTGCGGTCGTCCCATGTCTCGTTTAGTAAACTGGTAATGTCTGTCACACGGTTGTTGTGAAGTATTCTTTTGTCAATCTCCCTTTGATGGATATCCTTTTTTTTTCTTCTTCTTCTTCTTCTTCCTTCTTCCTTTTTTTTTGTTTTCTCTTTGCTTGTTTTTTTTGTGTAATAGTTCATGTTATCAGTTATCCTGTAATAAGTGCTATTGCCTTTGTGGCATCCGTGGTAATTTGTGCCATAGACTGGTATTATTCAACTCGGTGTAAGTAAAATCCGTGCTATATTAGCAAACTTGTTTCCTTTTTTTTGATCTCGTTGAGTACAACACATTTTCCTTTTTCTCCCTGTTTTTTTTTATCATATCTCATCTATAGTTCATATCCGTCCCCTCATCCATGTAATTGGATGTATTGCAGATTGCATAATAGCTTGAGCAACTTGGCTCTTCACTTCCCAACCATCCTCACTGACGGTGGTGCATCTACAAAGGGTATGCTTGTCCATGAGGACTAAACATTCATCACTAGTAGTGACTAGCATCAAATGCGGGTATACACTGATGGTATTTGGCTAATAAGCCCTGTCTGAAAATTCCTAAACAATTTAAACTGGTGTGGTTTACAATCACAGTGGTTGTATAATTTCCCAGATGCTGTGGTTGAACTAACGGTCCTTCCAAAGTTGCATAGGTTTCTAACTTCAAGGTTTGAATGAAAACGTTTGAAAAACATTTTTTTGTACATATAATAAAAGACTAAAAGTAGTTGTTGTTGCAGTAGCATTTGCAGTTGCTGTTACTGTTGCTGTTGCTGTCGCTGCACTTGCTGTAGCAAGTGCGCAAGGCAGATGGAAATTTCAGTGGTTTATTGTCATAGCGCTTGCAATAGCAAGTGCGCCATGCAGGTGGAAATTCTGGTTCAGTAATTCCCGGTCTCATTGACTCTTCGTCATTTGAGTATTGCTACATGATAATGTAAGCATTAACATTCTGTTCATATATATATTTTCCGTCAAGGTTTAAAGCTTACTGGTACTGAGTACACATAATCTCAGAAGTCATACACAAATGGCGAGTGGTCCCCGACACACTCCCATATACTAATAACATAAGTATGTTTAACATTCAAGGTAAGTACATAACAAAGTAAGTAAACAAAGTCTTCCACCAGCGGTCTCATGGAGTTAGGGTACTCATGCCCTATCTACTCCCTTGCCTTTATAGGCTCCAGCATCAGTAGATGTCTGGCCATCCTGACCGCCTCATGGTACTCCAGATCCTCCAGCTGAGGTCTTCTGAGTATTCTTGGGTGGCCTGTAATTACGGCTCTCTGGATTCATCCAGCACTCGAATTCCCTATGGCCCTCCTTGTGGCAGCACCGACACTCGACTTTGCGGCCTTCGCAGTCGACCCCAGGATGGTCTTTCCCACAATGCTTACAGTAAAGGTGGCGCTGGGGCTGTCCGGTGCCTGATGGTAGTATTTAAGTTTAAGTTAAAATCTGCGGTATAAAGGTTAAGGTTACAATTTAATTTAAGAGGTAGGTGTTCTCACCCTTAGGAGGTGTGGATCTCAGAGGCTTAGCATCTATAGCTGGGCCGGTCAACCGAAGGACGGGCTCTTTTCCCTTTGTTCCCTGGTGACCCTGCTGCCCTTTCTTTTTAAAGAATTTCCTGTTCAAGATTTCGGGTCAGCATTCTTAAGGTATTTAATATGATAAATAATCTGAAATGGAATAAGTCCTTACTTTCCCTTCTTTTGGCTTTCGCCTGGAGATGCTCCTCCACCCTCAGACTCTCCCTCAGGGTTCTCCTTTTCTTGGCCCCGAGAGTCTCTTCCCGAGTCTGGAGCATTAGCTCCGTCCTCGAGGCAGCCTCATAACACTCCTGGAATCTCCTTGGTAAGTTCTCACAAAGTTAATTGGTAATGTAGTAAGTAAAGAATTTTATGGATTTCATGTTAGTACTTGGATGGTAGTGTAGAGGGTAGCACCCATCGCCATCTGAATGCGAAATAATAGTCCTCCCCAGAACTTCTCGACCTTCACGGTCTCTGAGTAATCCACACCGGGAATGGAGTCCAGCGAACCAATGAATCGAGCGTAATACTCATCCACGGTCAGACCTCCTTGGGTCAGTGTCTCTGACTCCTGGCGCTCCTTCTGTTTGAGATGTGCTGGGTAGTACTTCCCTCTCAGCAACTCGACAAAGGCAGCCCACGAAAAGTCGGGCATAGCCAGGTGATGGTCCTTGACCAATCTTCATAAAAAACTGGCTGCATCCTTCAGATGAAGGCAGCAATGGCGACCTTCTTGTCGTCAGGTACCTGTAATGCTTCGTATGCTTTCTCATGTTCAACAATGTAACGTTCCAAAGCTACGGGGTCTGGTTCCCCAGAATATGTAGGTGGTCGGGTCTCGCCAACTGACTTCAGCAGTTCGTTCCCCTGGGCTGTGGCGGGTGGGCTGGTGCTCCTCCTATCTGAGTAAAGAACGGCTGCAACCGTCTCAGCAACTCCTGAAATGCCGGGGTCACCGCCTCCACCTCTTCCAGTACCATGCCCTCTTGTTCCCCCAGACATCTGTAGTACAGTATGTCACATAAATACTCGGTAAATTACCGGACACAACCAATAGATATTAAGTTGCCTTAAGGCTAATCTGTCACGCAATTTGCGTTACTAGACACAATATCTTTCTAAGACGAATCGTCTCGTACCTCCCAAATGTTTCCCATAATTTCCCAAGTCCTAAGCTCACTGTCTTAACCTATTATCATAGTGCTACAACGTTTTACTTAAGTTCCTTATATTTCATATAAGATAGCACCATAGCCGCTAGTTCGTTTTATATATATAGGTTCATATATACGAACCAATACTGTTAACTCAACAATAGTAAACAATAAGCAGCTATAAATATACAGTTCATGCATATTAATTATCACATTCAGACAAACAATCTTATCACAGATCACACAGAAGTCTGAACTGAGGAAGCCCTCAGGGACAATCAGAGACACATAACAACATACAAGTTATATCAACCAAATCCGAGCCCAAGGAGCAACCTTAGGACAACTCGGATCAAACCCCTTTACATACCGTTCACCCTGATCGTATTACGGTGGAGTATGAATCAGCAAGATCCTATGCTCCGTGTAGTCCGCTAGCTTGTCAAGCGTCCTTGTCAGAAGCATAATCTAAACGGTATTAAAACTATAAGTCAGTCTCCATGACTAACTACATCCGGTATTTCCGAATAATAAGTAACCCCGACAGTTCACCCCTGTTTTCTACAGTTGTTTGTTACAGGTTTCTCTAAAACAGTCGGCTTTGTTACTTAAAACGTGTACGTCAAACATTCAACTGTTAAGTTTAATTCCTTATATTTCTTCTAATCTTATCCACATCTAGTTTAGGTACGTAACCTATAGTTGCATGTATGCATGCATTCTTAATTATATTGCATTCTAAAATTCATAACTCATAGTTCGTAACTATATTTTTTTTCAAATAACCACCACCACTGAATCATATGGTTTTCAACCAAATATATATATCCGCCTTATATACATTATTCTTGTGTATGTATATATTTTTACCACGTAGGTAATTCTCATGAGTTTCATAAACTCTTATATTTTATGTTACATTTGATCATCTTCTTTTAGACGATTATTCCCATTAGTTGTATTATATCATACAACTTGCATTAAGATTATTATCCTAACATTTTTTAACATTTTATGTTGTATAATTTCAACTCTAAGGTTTATTCAATAAATACCTTAGTTTAAAATTCCCTTTATTTATAGTTTGTCACATTCTTTAATGTGAATACCCTTCCTTATATTACTTCCATCTAAACCATATAATTGTTATAACATTTATAACATTATAGACCTTAGTCTAAAATTCATTTTCCAACTCCTATTAACTCGGTATAGCCCTTAACTTCATTTAAATCCCTTTTTGACCTCATAACATTATTTAATGTTATACCATATACTAATATCATACTATGTGATATTTTTATTCCCTTTAACTTATAACCCATAGTTTTTATACAAAACTATTTTATATTGACTCTTAGGCACCATAAGAAAATCTTATTCTTTTCCATAAACCATAGTTTCCTTAATTTACAAAATCACCCCTTAAATCATACCATGTTATATATTCCGTTTAATATAACATTTCTAACTTATAAAAGAGTATAACCTATGGTTATTTTTTGTAAATTCCGAACAGCCCTTGTGCTATTCTATAATTGCCATTTGGCCCTATTTATAACATATAGTTTTACCATACCATTAAAACCATATATTATACACATATCTTAGTAAATACTCTTATATAATTCTAAAAATCTCCAAATTCCACCAAAGGGTTATAAATATCCTTATTAACCCATATACTTTCGATATTTACCATTCCACCATCTATTTTTCTCCAAAGTGTCATAATGACATAATAACTATATATTGTACATATATAGTTCATTTTAATTCCAAAATCCACCAAATAAATTCCTAAAAATTCCTAATAGCCCATGGGTGTTTAAAATACCATTTTACACCCTTAATTTTTGGTAATAACATATTCACCATATATGTCATAAAAAATATTACCATAAGATACTTATCTTATTATACAACCTTAAATAAGTTATTTAACTTATCTAATTTGGTCAAAACCTATCATATGGTCAAGGTTGACCACCTTAATATTTCCTTGATCATTAATCTCCTTTATTCACGGTTTGTACCCATACTTTTCAAAAATTACCATTTAACCCCAAAACTTTATAAAATCTTATAAACTTTATTTTAACTCCTTTTTAACTCTAATTTTCGGCCTTATTATTCTAAAGCCCCAAAATTTAATTTAATTACACTCTAACCCCTTATTCATTTCGGTAATAATTATATATCACCTAAACTTAAATAAAAGCTTGTAAATGCATAAATAAAATGGCCTAAAATACATGGCCTTATTTCAAACATTGGCTTGCAAAATAAATTACACATAAATGTCCCAAAATACACATAAATTATCGGCCTCACCATATAATTTTCATTTATTTACCAAACTTCCACATAATGTCTTAAATTTGACATTTATGCTTGTTTAATTAGTTATAAAATTTATTAAGCCATTCCTTAATCATTTTAAGGTCAAACAAGACCTTATTTTACCTCTTCACTCACGGGAATTAATTAGGAATAGCTTAAACTTGTATTAATGTAACAAGTTAAGGTTTTAAGTAATTTATACCTTGATTTAACCTAGATAGAACCTTGTTTGGTTCGGCCACCTTAAGTAGAAATTCTCCAAAGCTTCTCTTACATGTTTTTAGACAGAAAACAAGGCCTGGTTAGTCTCCAAGCAAGATCTAACCATAAGAAGTAATTTAAGTCATGAAAATCATGGATTTTTACCAAGATCTACTTCGGCCCTAATGGTGTTTTTGGCTTGGATCTAGCTACTCCTTGTAGATCTTGGTATACCAACTGAATCTACATGAAAAGGAGAGAAAATAAGGCTAGGAACAAAGTTTCACAGCCGAATTTGAAGGGAATCAAAAGATATGAGCTTAAAGCACATTTTTACCTTAAATGGTCAAGACTTGAACTTTCCTCCTTAGATCTGGTTATGGCCGAAACTAACACTTCCTTTAACCTCCAAAACACTCTACATAGATGTATAGAAAAGGTTGGAGTCTAGATCAATCGAAAAAGGAAAGAAAGATGAAGAAAATGGGCATTTTTATGCCTTAAGAGCTTACCTAGAGCTTGAGCTCTCT
Organism: Limonium bicolor; assembly: GCA_023374045.1. NCBI lineage: Eukaryota > Viridiplantae > Streptophyta > Magnoliopsida > Caryophyllales > Plumbaginaceae > Limonium > Limonium bicolor. The sequence continues at coordinate 473,007,834 of CM041776.1, forward strand.
CCAATGGAGTTAGCACACTTACCTACGGTTGAAGGGGAGCCAAAGAGAGCTCATGGACAGAGCAAACTCGGCTGAAGAGGAAGAATGAAGGAGGATGACCTAATATTGCCTTAAAGTCATTTTTTGAATATTTTATGTCAATTGAATTGATGACTCACCAAGGCTGATTGGAGCTGAATAATTGATGAGTAAATTCGGTGGAGACAAGGAGGAGACAATGACAAGGGGCAGCCTTTGATTGACAAAGGTGGGTGGTGTTTGATTCCAATTTTGATTGAAAATGAGTAAATATGTTACTTTAGTCAACAAGTGTAAGATGAGTCATCCTAGCTGTCTTGTTCCTGCTTGGAGCACCAAAATACAAGGGAATGAGGGGCTCCAAAACCGGCTGGCTTCACATGGGGTAAGGTAAGTGGAACCACCTTTTTGTTTTATAAGGTAAAGTTTGTTTTTTGTTATTTTATGCAAAAGTAAAGGGCTATATTTAATTGTCACATGTCTCTTGTGTCTTGGTCTGTTAATAGACTTAATTATCTGATTTTATGTAGTCCATTTCGCGGTCAATGGTCAACATTGACCAACTTAGTCAATGTTGACCCAAACGGGCCCCACTTTAGGGTTTTATTAATATTTTAATATTAAATTTGTAAAAATTTGTAAATTTCTGGAATTAAATTCCTAATATCATATAATATGATATTTTATTATATTTAAAGGTAATTATAACCTTTTAGCCCATTTAAAACCAATTTAGAAGGCGATTACACAAAAACGTGCTTTAAGGAGTTTTAGTGCACATTTTGTGTCGCAAGGTGTTTCTGGGCTTGGTTTTCTTTGAAAACGGTTTTGTTGTGTTCCTTACATGATATTTGATCATGGTATCCAATTTTATATCATTTAGAGGTCATTTGATTTTTAAGGTTTCTTAGAGCACCTTTTTGCCCTTTTTGACCTTGAAGCATGAAAGTGCTTGTTCTTTGTGTTGGAGTGTTGTCCAACGATTGTAATATGTCTAGTAATGTGTTAATATACTTAGGAAAAATTTTTAGGTCCTAGGTAATTCATTTGGGAATTTATTTACCCTTAACAGTCAAAGGGTGCAACATCTTGTTTTGTGTTGACCGTTGTTGTTCTTAGTTGACTTTTAAGGCATGTTTAGGCCTTAATTAATGTGATTAAATATTTAATCCATGTTTTATTAATTTGGGGTATTTCATGATCAAATTACTCTAATAAAATATTTGAGGGCCTAATAGTGTCTAAAGAATTTTGGTAAAGAAAATAAATCCAAAAGAAAAGATAAAAACGCCTGAAAAGCGAAAAACGCTAAATTGAGCGTTATGTGACCGTAGGAGGAATACGACCTTGACAAGGGTCTTAGATGAATTTCCAAGGCTTAATAATGCCTAATTAATGTACGGGAACAATTCCTGAAGAAAACAGATCCGTAAAATGAATTAAAAACGCTAATAAAGCTTTAGCGCACGTTTTTTGAGAAAACCCGAAAACGTGACTTTGAGTGGTCAAATGAACCCGTAAAAATTATAGTTCATCAAATAACTATAAATAAACATTAATGGAAGCTTAAGAGCCATTAAAATTAAAGAAACGAGAAAAATCCGGAAAATGGGCCCTTAGTGAATAGTGCTAAAACTGAGTAAATTAACGAGCGTTTCTATAAAAGACGAAAAACGCTCCAACTTATATATATGTGGGCTGGTTTTATGGCATAAAACAACCACACACACACCTAGCTAACTAAAAAAAAGAAGAAGGAAAAAGCAAAAAGTTACAAAAGTAACTTTTCTTCTCTCTCCTCCCTCATTTCTCTCTTTCCTCTCTTTCTTCCCCTTCCTCCTTCCTCCAGCTGGATCCCCCTTCCTCTCTTCCGGTTTTTACGATTTTGAAGACCCTCCATGGCAGCCCCCTCTTTCTCTTCATGCCCAAGCTTTATTAAAGCTCAAAACACAAAAATAAGTACATATTCTTCATCTCCTCATCAAGCTCTATCATTCTCTCTTTTTATAATTCCAAAAGGATGAACTTCATCTCCATGGGTGTTGCCTATTTGAAGAGAAAATGACACCATCTTGTAGCTTGGAGTCTCCTCTTTCAAACAAGGTAAAAAGTTTCAAGAGAAAAACTCATTTTCCTCATTTTCATGCCTTGGCCGATTTTGGCTTCTTCTAATACCTTGTTTTTCCTACGATGATTGAGCATTGTTTCAACCTTTCCATGGTGGTGGAACCCCATTTTTGATTCAAGGGTTAAAAACCCTCCAAAACACTCCAAAGGTAAAACCCTAACTTTGTGCTTTAAGCCCCTTTCATTGAATTAGAATTTCCTAAGGGTTTAGAAGATTAATTGAATCCATCTTTGTGTTCCTTGAATGTTGGGATGAAGTTTGGCAACTCCATTCCCACTTGAACGAATTTGAGAAGAGGAAGAGCAAGAGGAGAATTAAAAGAGGAACTTATGAAATTAAGGTAAGAAATCTACCTTGAAGCTTGTTTTAATTGTTTTAGAATATGGGATGGGAAATTTAATGAATGAACCCAAAATTGTGAGGGAAAATCTGTTTGATTGTGGATGGTAAGAGTTGGTGAAATTTTGTTTGAATTAAGGGCCTTGGAGCCATGCACTTTATGTTTAGTGCTTATGTTGTTGTTGATGGAATTTTGAGGAATTATGTGTGCTGGTAGGACCCTTATGGGTGTGGCTAGATTAGGAATGAAAATTGGTGAGAATTGATGAAGTTGAGAATGTAAGATTTGTGGGGAAACTATGGCAAAAGTTTAGTAGAAAATGAGCATTTTAGGTGGCTTGGTAAGTGAGGGAAACTTAAGTGTTCATTTGGGTTGAGTAGATTTGATTAATGACCTTGAAATGGTAAATGGAGAATGGATTGGAGAGAGACAAAAATCTGTAGCAAAAGGGTGTTATAGTGTTTTGGAATAACTAGAAAAGAGTTAGTGTTTATAACTTGTGATACAAGGAGTGAACTTGGGTTTAGAAGTACATTTGTCTAGGAATGATTTGGGATGGTCATTAAGTGTTTTGGTGAGGTTGGTAGGAGGTAGAAAATATCAAGAAGAGGTAGAAAATGCACAAGTGTGCAAAATGTAAAAATGTGGAGATGGATATTTGTGAATTTGAACAAGAATTGGGTAGTGAATGTGACCAACGATTTAGGAGCATTTAAGGAGTGTTTTAAGGTGGTTAAACATGTTAGAAAACATGTGGAAGGTTAGGGATGGAATGGGTAGAAGAATGGAGTTGAAACAAAGTCAAAAGGAGTAAATTGGGTAGGACCAACCTAGGGGACCGACCCATAGCTGGGTCGGTCGAGTGTAAAATTTACAGTCGGAGAGTTTCTGACTCTGACCGACCCAGGGGGATTGGGTCGGTCATGGGTCGGTCCAATGTAGAAGTTCAAGTCAGAGAGTTTCTGACTCCGACCGACCCAGGGGAATTGGGTCAGTCATGGGTCGGTCAAGAGTAAATTCCCAAAGCCGGATGTCTCTGCATCCGACCGACCCAGGGGGTGGGTCGGTCGAGCCTATATATATAAGAAAAAGATGAGTGAGACTTTAGTAGTAAACCCTAAGAAGGGTAATGATGGTAGAGAGAAAAGTAAGCCCATAAGAATTTAAGAAAACAAGTTTAGAGGTGAATGAGGAAGTGGAGACAATTAAGTGTACTTGAGTAAAACCGAAATAACGGGATAACAGGGTTAATTACGGGAGTATTAGTTAACTACATACCGTAACACCTTAATGTTAATAGAACCTGCTTGACATGTGATCAGTGATTCGAGAATAACCCGAGGAACATGAGATGTCACGGTAAAGTTAACCCATGGTGAAAGGTATGATTTTCTCATGCCCCGTATGCTACCTTGGCTACTCTGATTTGTGTGCTTGTTTGATTGTGTGATCACCTAAACAAGATAAATGCACGAATCAAAATGTTTGCACTTGCTTGTGCTTGTATTGTATTGTTGCATGTTGGATTGTGAATTGAATTTAAGTTTGTATAATTCATGAAATGTGTGAGTGTGGATGAATTATTTGGATGTGAATGTGCATTGTAGTTCGACTCATAGTAGAGTCTTGTTTGAGTAGTGACTCATAGAGAGAGTCACGTTGTGAACTAACGAAAATATGGAAACACACTAAAACTATCGAACCAAGAAACGATAACGCAAACCTATGAACTCACTAGAATGTGAGAGAGTATACGGGACTAATAAACTCCCGATAACGGTTAGAGGACCGAGTTGATTTAATCCACGAAACAATTAATAGTGGAATCATTTAAGGAACCTCTACTAAGAGGATTTAATGAATGCTCAAGACATGAACCTTGAGAGGAGTAATGAACGGTAAGGGATCACCAAACCCCTTAGAAAGATAGTCGAACCCAAATGAGAGGATCCGACTAACATAAACAATGTCCCGAACATGAGAGTATTCGATAAGTTGGGTAAAACCTTAAATCTGAGAATACTAGACATTGAGAAATTCCCTAAGCTAATAGATGTTATCGAGAGAGATACCTCTAGGCTAATCCATGAGATTATGAAATGACTCGAGAGAGGAGTTTTAGGAATTTGAGTAGTCCAGTAGAGAACCGGACATTTGAGAATTTGAGGAGCTAAATGCATAGCTCCATTGTATTTGTAAGCCCGGTGGTGGGTCGTGGGCAAAGACTTAAAAGATGCCTTTGAGTATTGAGAATTTGAATCGAGTATTGAGTTGAGATTTGAGAAATTGAGTATTTTGAGTAGTGACTTGAGAAGTTGAGTATTGAGTATTGAGTTGAAACTTGAGAGATTGAGAGTTGAGGATTAAGTTTGAGTACTGTAGGACTAGAACTGACATTGAGTGAATGAGGGTTTGAGTAAGTGTAACCCAAGAGAGTGGGTAAGACAACGAAAAATGGGTTAAGACATAGAGAGGTAGAACCCTCAAGCCTAAGTATAGGATACATGAAACTAACCTCTTGATATGTGTGTTAGTGTTTATGTTCGATGTTGAACCTTGATTGTGTCAATATACATATATAATGTATTGTTGCCTTGCATGCTGTTTGAATTAAAATGAACCGGATGTTCTCGACCAAAGTAGTCTGCGTACCCCTGTTAGCACGTGGGGTATGTGAATTTCATATGCAGTAATTTTGCTGAGCCCCTGTGGAGGGTGATTTTTCGGTATGAGGGGGGGGGGGGGTCTATGCAAATATGGTATGACTGAAAAGCCAAGATCCTAAAAATATGCCATTCTATGGAGGGTGAAAACTTGTTATTCTGGCATCCCTCAAATACCTACTAAATCGTCCGTCTTTCCCAGAAAGCATAAAGGGGAGTGCAAGTGTGCACTACACCCGCTCTCGATGGGCTCCACGCGGACTTATGCCCTAAGGACAAAAATTGACTAGAGTCGCCTCCTAGTTTGACCTATGGAACTAGGAAGGGAGGAGATGGGTTCTAAGAACCGTTAATTGACTCTGATGATTTTTTGCCTATGGATAGGACTTATCTGATCATTTCAGAGATTCTATGTGGGTTCGCACTGGGTTACATCCCTTGGAAGTGGCAATGACCACGACTTCGGATTGGTGCCCGAGGAAACCTCGGTCTCCAATTGTCGGGATTGCCTTCTTTCAAAACCTTTGTTAGAGAGATTCATTTAAAAGCCAAGGATAGGATTAGGGCGGGAAGAGAGAAAGAGAGTGGATAATGCGAGCTTTTCTGCCAAGCTAGTGCCAAGAAGATGAAAAATTAGTGAATTCAGGTGAGTATATAATGAAGATTTGGGAAAAGTTTGAGGTTGAGCGAATAGACAAGACTTGGAATGTGATGGTTTGAAGTCTGTAGGAGCCAAAAAAGGTTTGAGTATTTTGAGAGGTATGAAGAACACTTAGACTGGGAAAAGGGTTTTTGATTTGGAATGGGGTCGCACCCTAGATGGGCTGCCTACATACTCAACTCCCTGTTGAGATCATACCTTACGTAGTTCATGGTTTTGGGTTTTAAAAGTTTTGATGTTTGTGGAGTTTGAAGACATTTGAGGTGTTTGAGATTCAGAAGGGTTCGAAGTTTTGAGAATTTTCAGGTTTGGGATGCTAGTCTATGAGACACTCGGGTCTGTGAGACTTTTGAAACCTTGAGATGTCGAAGTCTGTGATACGCTTGAGTCTGCGAGACGCTTGGGCCTATGAGATGCTCAGGTCTGTAAGACATTAGAATCATTGGAATGACAAAGTCTGTGAGACGCTCGGGTCTATGAGACGTTTAGAGTGTAAGAGAAATTGGAATGAAATTGAAATTGAATTGAAATCGAAGTTGAATATTGATTGGAATTGAAATAAATTTGGATTTGAGTGAGTTTGGATTTGAATTAAATTTGGAATTGAATTGAATTGAATGAGTTTGGAATTGAATTGAGTTTGGATTGAATTCAGGCCGGGTCAAAATTTGGTCAAGGTCAAAGTTGAGTCAAAGTCAAAGTTCGAGTTGGTCAAAGTTGGACCGAGTCAAAGTTCAGGTTAGTCAAAGTTGGACCAAGTCCAAGTTCGGGTTGATCAAAGTTGGACCGAGTCAAAGTTGGACCAGATTGGGCCTTGGTCAAGGTTTGGGCCTGAATGGGTATGGGTCCGAAATGAGTTTGGGTCCGAAATGGGTTTGGGCCTGAAATGGGGTTGGGCCAGAAATGGGGTTGGGCCCGAAATGGGTTTGTGCCAAAGATGGGTTTGATGGGCCGCGTTTTGTGAAGTTGGGCCAGCCGAAGTGGGCTTTTTGATGTGGCCGAATTGGGTTTTTTGTATTGGGCCCAGTTTGGGCTTTTGGGCCGATTAGTCTTTTGGTCTTTTTTAAGGAAATTCGCATTAGGCCGGATCAAAAATGGGCCTCAAAAATGGGTTAAGAAGTTGGTTGTTAATGGGCTGATTTGAGACTCATTTTATGGATTTGATTTTTAACATATTTTGAAGATTTGATTTTTTTGGGTTTTTCGAATTGATTTTGGAATTGAATAATTGATTGTGAATTTTATTCTGACATTACGGATGATTTGGAAAATTTAAGGAAACTAGATATTCCTCATATGGGCCGTGTCTAGGACCCGTATTCGTGGACAATACCCAAACCTAAAGCTTTTCTACAAAGGGGTGACCTATGGGCTAACTAGGGCTTTATGTTTTTGGGCCTCTATATTGGGCTGGACCCAACAATTACCAAACTAATACTTTATTACATGTAGCATATAATGGGAGCAAATCATTATGAAATGAAAACTGAATCAGCAACCAATAAATATAACATATGAACTTTAAATCACGAAGTCTTATGCATATACATATGTGTTTCTTCCTGTTTTCCTTTTTGAAAGCTCCGTTTTATTAATCTAAGGTGCCATTCGTTGAATCGCAGGCATACCCGCGTTTACACAACATCTAGATTGAGTTAGTGTATTCACCATGGTTAACAAATAGCAAATCTACATGTGTCTTCATATGAGACTTTTTTATTGAGTTGGACAAATTATAAATAGACACATGGACAAGCTTTACTATTAAAGCTAGATGAAACTTTTTCATCTCATTAACGAACGCCCTCTAAATGCCAAATAATTTTTTTCGTTCACGTGGGTGAAGAAACATAATGGGTGAATATTTACTGCAAATATTCAATGAAATGAATTTGTAATTAAAGGCTCATAAGAGAACAGATAAGTCTTGAATTTTCCTTTTATTCTTAGCCTGAAAGAATTTTGAATATGAAATAAGTAAGTGCCATTAAATATAAAGGTTGTCAAGGTATTTACAAAGAATGAAGGCAAATATGAACAACAACTAATTAAAGGACGATGAAGAAAATGTAATGGTGTAAACGGCAAGTCCCCTCACATTCACATTATTAATGAATCTCAACCTTTTAAATTGCTTGATCAAACTATTGGCAGGGAACCAAAAGAAAGCAGCAGATCAGACTAAAATACTGTATTTCACTTTATATAATTAATGGCTTATTCATGGAGAACGTGGGCAAGTATGCAGCGCTTGGTTATGCCAATTTTAAAGGATATTAATCCGACTTAACAACTAAACCAGTAATATAGAAATGAGTAGGAGTAGGATTAGACCAATTAAATAATAAAAAAACAAAGGAAAGCTCATTCCGGTGCAAACAATCTAATTTAACACTTAAACAAACATTATATAGAGCTGGACAAAGTAAACGAACAGAGCTGGGATTGAAAACTTGTATACGCGTAGAAACATGTTGCCAACGAAACATATATAAAGCATGTCATGAATTAAGGAAACTTAAGAAGCTAAGTTTAGAAGATTAAATACCCAGGGATCTTCAGCAAAACAGGGATGAAGATGGTTTTCTCCCCTCATACGCCAGCGATAGTGAAGAGAAAGATATCTGGTGCAGCCTGTATGTTCCTTGTTCGCTGGCTAGGTGCAAAATAACCCACAAGCTTCCATGTTGGCAGATGGGTGTGCCGAATTGCCGCAACAGTAGTGAAGGCAGTGACAGAGGAGTGGGTTTTCTTTGTTCGTCAGTTGAAGGTTTGCAAAATTACAGCAGTGAATGTTGGAATTTAGAGTTTGTGAGAATGTAAAGTGTGTGGATTTGTTTGTAAACTGCCGTCTGTATACATTGAGAATGAGCGGTGAAGTTATTATGTGTTTACAGCCCTAGAGTACCATGTATTTGTAAAGAGAAGATAATAAAATAAGTTGTTCCTAAAAACTCTCTGAAGATCTTAACAAAACCAAATCTCAAATAGAGATAAAAGGAAATAAAAACTAACTAATAAGAGCTTACCAACGAGTCTCCTATAAACAGTAGGATAGAGAGAAAAATTCCTTCATCAGATAACAGAGGTTTGCCCACTATCATGGGTCCCTGGGCAATACGTCGCTTATGACAATCAAATTCTTCAATGAGATCCGTACAATACTTTCGTTGAGACAAAATATACCCTCCTTCAGTGGGAAGAAATTCTATCCCTAAGAAATAATGTAGAGAACCCAAGTCCTTGATCTTAAAGGTAAGATCAAGAGCACGCTTGATGTGATTAATTTCTTCTTGACAAGCTCCGACAACAAGAATATCATCCACGTAAACATCAAGAAACATTCGTCCATTTGACGTGTCTTTATAAAACAGGGAGTAATCATTCTTAGATTGCTGAAAATCAAGAGTATGAAGGAAACCTGCTAATTTAGAAAACCACTGTCTGGAAGCTTGCTTAAGGCCGTACAAAGACTTTTTTAAGAGACAATCTTTGTTTTTGCCATGTACCTCAAGACCATCAGGGATGCGCATGTAAACTTCCTCATCTAAGTCCCCATGCAAAAAAGCATTGTTCACATCAAGTTGGTTGATCACCCAACCTTTGTTAAGAGCAACAACGATAAGAGCCCGAACTGTTGTGAGCTTAACAACAGGCGAGAAAGTTTCAGTGTAGTCTAAACCATGACGCTGGGTGAACCCTTTTGCTACCAACCTTGCTTTATAACGTTCAAGAGAACCATCAGACTTGAGTTTCACTCGATAAACCCACTTGCAGCCTACCACCTTTTTTCCACGTGGTAAATCTACAACTGTCCATGTTGTGTTACGCTCAAGTGCCTCTAATTCTTCATCCATAGCCTTCCGCCAATGGGCATGTTGGGAAGCATCTTTATAATGTGAGGGCTCTTTCATGTCTAAAAGAGAATCAACCTGGGTACTAGACAATAAAGCGACACAAGTGTCTGGCCTTAGCTCAGTAAGACTCTCGCATCCAGATATGAGATTAGCAGAAGAAGTATCACACCTGTAAACCCTGTAATCCAGAACCTCTTGGAAAACATTGTTGCAAACATAATCATCCAAATAACCCGGTTTATGAGTGTTTCTACCAGAACGAAACCTGGATGTCATGCCTCTCATTACTCTTACTCGGAGATGTAACTGTTTGCTGTACTTGACCACTTGTGTCGGTATAAAAAATAACAGGTGAAACATCCGGATTTGAACCAAAAAGATTCCGAGGAAAAGATGTACCATTTTCTTGTTAAACATAAGGAAAAACATCCATGTGAAACCTTACATCCCTGCAAACTTCCACGACTTGGGATCGAAGACCCAAAACCTTGTGTCCTTTTTTTCGTGGAGCCTCTCCAAGGTATACACATGCTTCGCCCCTGGGGCTGAACTTGCTTTCCTTGTGATGAACAATTGTTTTATAGCATAAACAACCAAAAGGCTTGATGCTATCATAGTTAACTGCATTCATATGTAACAAAGCAACCGGCGACTGTCCTCCCAACACCTTGGAAGGTAATCTGTTGATCAAATAAGTAGCATGTAGAATGCATTCCCCCCAATAGACCAACGGAACATTCGACTAGAAATATAGAGCCCTGGCTGTTTCAAGGAGATACTTGTGTTTCCTCTCTACCACTGCATTCTGCTGAGGTGTATGAGCACAAGTGGTTTGATGCAAGATTCCTTTTGCAGAAAAGAAACTATCACCTTCTTTAGAACTACCTAGTTCCTTTGCATTGTCTAAACGAACAATTTTAACTGTTGTATCAAATTGTCGTTCCACCATGGTTATGAAATTAATGACTGCTTCCCAAGCCATTCCCTTTTGTTTCAAAAGATGTACCCAAGTTGTTCTTGTGAAATCATCCACAAAACAGACAAAATATCTATATCCATTATAGGTCTCTGTCTTGAAAGGACCCCACACATCTACGTGGATCAATTCAAAAGCTCTTTCTGTTTTAATAGACGAATCATCAAAAGGTAACCTTCAAGCCCTGCTTTTGTAGCACACATCACACGCATAATCAAAAGAAAAATCTGACTGCTTTATTAAACCCATTGAGACAAGTTTCCTGTAAGGTACATGCCCAAGTCTAATGTGCAAGGCTTTTGCCTTAGAAGAAATGAAAAAACTGTGGCCCGTTTCAGAAACAACGGCCTTATTAGAAAACAAAACTGAGCCTAAGTCTTGAACATCTGCGGACTGCTGGGAATTGACAAAGACACAGGCGCTATCTACAGCAGTGTGACGATCCAGTCCAGCGTCGTGGCTCACATGGCTTTTGATCCCAGTGTCACGGCCACATCTGCCCCTTCTCTTTCAGCGCACAGACTCAAAACATAAAGCCCGTGAAAAACCTACCCGAAAACCTCAGTCCTCCCTGTCAAGCGGTCCTGAAGAAAACAAAAATCACCATGAAAGACCAAAGCGCAGTCACGATGTTCTGTCAATTTCTTTACAGAGAGTAAGCTGAATCTGAATTCGGGAACAAAGAGGACATCTCTCAGCAATAATCGGTCATTCACCCTAATATCTCCTACCAAATTCACGCGATGAGGCGTCCCGTCTGGTAAGAGGATATTTTTCCAATTTCGCAAGGGTTTTAAGGTTTCGAATCGATTTTTAACACCCGAGATATGATCTGTTGAGCCTGAGTCAATTATCCATCTATTTTCAAATAAAATGCGAGAACTGGTAAGACAATAATTTTCTTCGCAAACTTCATTACCTGAAAAATTGCTATAGCTCAAGCTCTTTGATTTCGATGTTGTGGTTGCACTGCGAATCATGTCTGCTATTTGTTGAATCTGTTTTGCTGTAAGACCTCCGTCGGAAGTTGATTCCGTCTGAGCTTCTGCTGTGACATTATTCGCAAACTCTTCTTCTTTCTGGAAAGAACATTTTCTTTTCCATGAAGATGAAAACAGTCTGATTCGAGGTGTCCATTCCTCTTGCAATGCGTACAGAACAACTTCTGGTAACAATTCTCACTCAAATGACCAATCTTTTTACAGTAAGTACAACTTAACCTTTTCCTGTCAACATCTGTTCTAGGGTTTTCGGACCTAGAATTCTTTGAGCTGACTGATTGTGTTGGTTGCACCTGTCTGTGACTGTAAAAGGAAGTAGCATCTTCACCTGAAATCTGCCCTCCCCTTTGTTCTTCTTCTTGAATCACTAAGGAGAAAGCCTTCTCTAAGTCTGGTGGGGTTTGCATTGCGAATATTTGCCCCCTTATTGATAAATACTTTCTGTTGAGGCCCATTAAAAAGTGGACTAGTTTGTCCTCATCAATCGCCTTCTTGATAGACTTGTTGATGTTGCAAGTGCATTTGTTGCAACTGCACTGTTGCGGAGGGTTTGCTTGTTCCAACTCCCCCCACACTCTCTTTAACTTATTGAAATACTCTGCCACTGATTCTTCATTCTGTTTCACTTCTGCCAGGTCCTTCTTCAAGGCGTGTATAACAGCCAAGTTGCTGTGTTGATATCTGGAATTAAGTTGATCCCAAATCTCCTTAGGATCATCCACATACCGAAGACTTTGAAGCACGGTACCGCCTAGAGAGTTCTTCAACCAGGCAACCACCAGTGAGTTTGCTCTTTCCCAAGATGCATAGCGTATCTCGTCTGTTTCATCAGGTTTTTTGATTTTTCCTGTGACAAAACCATACTTATTCTTGGTTTTAAGTGCAGTTACCATATCAAAACGCCAGCCAAGGAAACCTACTCCTTCAAATGCTAGACTTTCTGCTGCATGAACATAAATTGGGTCGTTCACATCTATCACCGAACTCCCGGTTCCTGAAGTGCCATCGATCTTCTCCTTCCCTGTGTTGTTCGCCATTGCAGTCTAGATGTATTGTATAGTATTTAGACTTCCTGAAGCTCTGATACCATGTTGGAATTTAGAGTTTGTGAGAATGTAAAGTGTGTGGATTTGTTTGTAAACTGTCGTCTGTATACATTGAGAATGAGCGGTGAAGTTATTATGTGTTTACAGCCCTAGAGTACCATGTATTTGTAAAGAGAAGATAATAAAATAAGTTGTTCCTAAAAACTCTCTGAAGATCTTAACAAAACCAAATCTCAAATAGAGATAAAAGGAAATAAAAACTAACTAATAATCTAACTAATGAAACTTGCTAAAATAAATAGACCAAGTCATACTCTAATAGTGAAGGAGATGAGAAGCGGGGAAGGTATGTTTCTCGTTCACCAGTAAACTTTGCAAAATTACAGTGGGTGAACGGAATGAACTGAGGCGGTGCAGCAGTTTCGTTGAGTTGTCTCGTAAATGAAGAGGATGAAGCCAAGCTGGGCGTTGCGACAGTTCCAGCGAATGTGTTGATGCAGAAGTTTTTCGCCAGTTGGGTTTGCGAGGATATCTAGAAGGGAAAGAAGGAAAGAGGCACACATATGTATGTTTTCTGTTTTACCGGAACGTGGAAGAAGAAAAAAAAGAACCGAGCATATATGCTCCTTGTTTGACATGTGCAGAGAAGGAAGAAGGCATGAGCATAATGTTCCTTGTTTCGCCTACTGGGTTTGAAGAGGATGAGGAAAGTGCAGTCTGTGAGTTCCATGAGGAAGAGGATGAAGGGAGCAGGAGCTCTGGGGCTATATGTCCGTTGTTTGGTAATGAAGAGAATGAAAGCGGCGCTGAGCTCATATGTTCGTTGTGAGCAGACGCAGACAATGAAGATGCAAAGCTTGTTTGTTCTTCGTACACAACTTTGACAGCAAAATTACCGTCATGAAAGGAGAGAGGATACAGTGCTGGTATGTTGAAATATTGAGAGAAGATAGGAGATTGTATTGCTTGAAGATTGCTTGATGAAAAAACTGTGTACATGGCTCCCTTTATATAGTGGGATAAGTGACTCTAGACTTCTCCCTAATAACTCTAGAAATTTCTAATAATATTAAATCTAGACACTTTCCTTATCTTTGCACTTTTCATATTCCCCTCATAAATGCAACACTTAATAGCCTTTACTTTTCTTATCACCCACATAAATACAAACCTCTAGAATCTTTCCTAAATCTTTCACTTTTCTTATTACCCACATAAATACAAATCTTTAGAATCTTTCCTTAACCAATTAACTTTATTGATTTCAACACACCCCCTTAAAGTTAATTCCTCTGAACTCCAAGCATAGTGCGCAGTTTCATAAAAACATCTTGCTTTAGTGGTTTCGTAAAAATGTCTAACTTGGTCATGCGTCTTGACAAACTTGAGCTCCACTTCATTAGTGGAAACACAATCACGAATGAAATGATACCTCATGTCAATGTGCTTGCTCCTATCATGAAACACCGGATTCTTGGCTAAGGCAATGGTTGACTTGTTATCAACATAAATCTTTGTTGCCTCATCTTGGTGTCTTTAATTCTCTCAATAATCTCCTCAGCCATATAGCATGACAAACACATGAGGCAGCAGCTACATACTCAGCTTCACACGTAGAGAGAGTCACAATTGGTTGTTTCTTCGAACTCCAAGTAAAAGCAGTGTCTCCCATGTAGAATACAAAACCAATAGTGCTCTTTCGGTCATCAATATCTCCTCCCCAGTCACTGTCACTGTAGGCTCATCTCTCATCATCGTCCACCTCACTTTGTCCCTCCTCAGCCAACAAGCTTATACTCATCAGTGGATGAATAGAACAAGCCATGATCAACTGTTCCCTTCAGATATCGTAGTATCCTCTTAGCTGCCTTGAAATGTGTCACTGTTGGAGACTCCATATAGCGACTAACGAGCCCAACCGCAAAGAGTATATCGGGCCTTGTGCAGGTCAAGTATCTCAAACTTCCAACAAGGCTCTTATAAGTGGTAGGGTCCACTTGGTCTCCATCGGCATACTTGGATAACTTCATCCCACAATCAACTGGTGTATTCACGGGGTGACAGTCGTCCATCTTGAACTTCTTCAACACCTCCTTCGCATAGCTCTTTTGGGAGATAAAGATCCCATCATCCTTTTGATCTATCTCAATGCCAAGATAGTAGGACATGAGACCAAGATCCGTCATCTCAAACTCCTTGGTCATGATTTTCTTGAATTCTCCAAACAATTTAGGATTACTCCCTGTGAAGATCAAATCATCAACATATATGCAAACAAGTAAGATGTCCCCATCCTCATATATCTTCACATAGATGGCGGATTCATAAGGGCATTTAATGAACCCATTTCCTTGGAGATACTCATCAATCCAATTGTTCCAAGCTCGTGGAGCTTGCTTCAAGCCATACAAAGCTTTCTTGAACTTCAACACCTTTCTTCATGGCCCTTTATCACGTAACCTTGAGGTTGTTCGACATACACCTCCTCTTCAATGACACCATTCAAGAATGCTGACTTCACATCCATTTGATAGATCTTCCACTTGTTTTGAGAAGCAAGTGATACGATCAATCGTACGGTCTCTAATCGAGCAACAGGGGCAAATACTTCACCATAGTCAACTCCAGCACGTTGGTTGTACCCTTTGGCTACCAATCTTGCTTTGTACCTCTCCACCTCTCCTTTGGCATTCTTCTTTGCCTTATAAACCCACTTGAGACCAATGGGTTTTTCTCCTTTGGGAAGCATCACAAGTTTCCATGTATCATTCTTTTCAATGGACTTGATTTCATCATCCATGGCTGTTCTCCACTTCTTTTCTTTCACCGCCTCTTCGAATCTTAGAGGTTCACAATCTACAACATGACAATAAAGAGTGAGATCATCATCAACATTTTGATTATCTAACTCCTCATAAATTTCTTGAAGCCTTCTCATCCTTAATGGTCCTTCACTTGAACTTCCACTTGAAGGATTTGATGATGTGCTTGAAGAGGGAGTTGATGATGTGCTTGAAGAGGGTGATTGTTGCGGTGTCACGGGCTCTTCACTTTGCTCCGCCTCTTGAACTTCATCAATGAGAAGTGGGAAGAAGTTGTATTTCTCCTTATCTTCAAGGCTCCAATCCCAGGTTTCTTCTTCATTGAAGACCACATCTCTACTCACAATGGTTTTTCCAAGACATGGGTTGTAAAGCTTGTAGCCTTTTGAGCGTTGATCATAGCCAATGAAGATGTGCTTCTTGCTTTTATCTTCAAGCTTGCTCCTCTCTTGATCTGGTACATGAACATGACCAATGCTCCCGAAAACCTTTAAATGGGCCAAATTAGGCTTAACTCCACTCCAAGCTTCTTGTGGGGTCATGTTTGAAAGACTCTTTGTAGGGCACCGGTTGGATAAGTACACTGCACAATCCACAGCTTCAGCCCATAGCTCTTTTGGCATCTCCTTGCTCTTCAACATGCTTCGAGCCATGTCAAGGATGGTTCGATTCTTTCTTTCCGCCACACCATTTTGTTGAGGAGACCTTGGCACTGTTAAAAACCTTCTAATGCCATTCTTTCACAGTACTCATTAAACTCATTAGAGGTAAACTCTCCACCCCTATCAGTTCTTAGAGACTTGACATAGCAACCACTTTGTTTTTCAACAAGAGCCTTAAACTTCTTGAACATGGAGAAAACTTCAGATTTTTCTTTCAAAAAGTAAACCCATGTTTTCCTACTATGATCATCGATAAAGAGCAAAAAGTACCGACTTCTACCAAGAGACATCGGTGTGATAGGCCCACAAACATCAGCGTGAATTAGCTCAAGTGGTTTATGTGCTCTTGTGAGGGACTCCTTTGGAAAACTCTTTCGGACTTGTTTTCCAACCAAGCAACCTTCACAAAATTGCTCTGGGTGGTTGATACAAGGCAAGCCTCTCACCATGTTCCTTTCACCCATCAACTTCAAACTTTCAAAGTTTACATGTCCAAGTCTCAAGTGCCAAAGCCATGAGTCATCTTTCACACAAGTTTTAAGGCACTTAGCAACATCAGTCTCAAGATTAAGAATAAACATTCTATTTTTCGTCATGGGAACCTGAGCAATCATCTTCCCATGATTATCAAGAAGGTAGAGCATGCGATTTTTCATATTAATCTCATAGTCCCTCTCCATGAGTTGCCCAATACTCAAAATATTACTCTTCATCCTTGGAATGTAATAAACATCACCAATGAATCGATGCTCACCTTTCTTTGTACGGATCATGATAGTACCTTTCCCTTTGATTGGAACTTTGGAATGATCTCCAAATGTGACAGATCCGGTAATTGAATAATCGATTTCCATGAACTTACTCTTATCTCCACACATATGGTTGCTTGCTGCATTGTCAAGATACCATCCATCTGTCTTTCCTTCTTTCTGAACTTGGTTGGACAGCAACAACACACCTTCCTCCTTTATTTCCATGAAATTGACATCTTCATTCTTGGATTTAGGTGCACTCCAACAATCACGTGCAAAATGCCCAAATTTTTGGCAATTATAGCACTGAATTTTTGACTTGTCTCCCCTTTGGTAGTTTCCTCGTCCACGTCCCCTTGAACTTTGACCCCTTTCTTCATTGAGATCTTGACCACCTCTTCCATATCCTCCTCGATATCCTCTACCTCGACCTCTTCCTCGTCCTCGGCCATGCCCTCTTGAGTTCTTCTCACGATCATCATTTCTCATCGTGGATTGAGTGGCTAATGCTTGCTCGACAGACGTCTCCTTCTCTTGGTAAATCTATCTTCATGGGCTTGTAGTGATCCCATGAGATGATCAACCGTCATCTTTTCTAAATCTTTGGATTCTTCGATCGCCACAACAATATGATCAAACTTCGTATGTAGAGATCGAAGGATCTTCTCTATAACACGAACATCTTCGATTTTTTCACCGTATCGCTTCATTTGATTGACTATGGCCAACACCCTTGAGAAATAATCAGCAATCGACTCGGATTCTTTCATCGGAGTCCTTCGAACTCTCCCCGTAGCATTTGAAGGCGTACCTTCTTTACTTTGTCAGCTCCTTGATACAAGTTCTTCAAAATTTCCCATGCATTTCGCCGTTGTCGCGCTCGCCACTCTTTCAAACATCACCTCATCCAAACATTGATAGATGAGTGTGAGTGCTTGTTGATCTTTCTTCCGTATCTTTTGCGCAGTTTCTCTTTGACCGGAGTAGATGTAGATGAAATATGCACGGACTCATCACATCCTTTTTCAACTACCTCCCAAACGTCATGGCTTCCAAGCAAAGCCTTCATCCTTATACTCCAATTTTCATAGTTGTCTTTTGTAAGACGAGGGAATACAAAAGGAAGGTTGGAATTTGACATTGGAACGAGAAATTTTTTTTTCTCTCTCTCTCTCTCTCTCTCTCTCTCTCTTTCCTTCAAACTTTTCTATTTTTCAACACTCTTTCTCTTCTTCTTTTCCTAGCTCTGATGCCATGTTGAAATATTGAGAGAAGATAGGAGATTGTATTGCTTGAAGATTGCTTGATGAAAAACTGTGTACATGGCTCCCTTTATATAGTGGGATAAGTGACTCCAGACTTTTCCCTAATAACTCTAGAACTTTCTAGAATAATATTAAATCTAGACACTTTCCTTATCTTTGCACTTTTCATATTCCCCTCATAAATGCAACACTTAATAGCCTTTACTTTTCTTATCACCCACATAAATACAAACCTCTAGAATCTTTCCTAAATCTTTCACTTTTCTTATTACCCACATAAATACAAATCTTTAGAATCTTTCCTTAACCAATTAACTTTATTGATTTCAACACACCCCCTTAAAGTTAATTCCTCTGAACTCCAAGCATAGTGCGCAACTTCATAAAAACATCTTGCTTAAGTGGTTTCGTAAAAATGTCTGCAACTTGGTCATGCATCTTGACAAACTTGAGCTCCACTTCATTAGTGAAACACAATCACGAATGAAATGATACCTCGTGTCAATGTGCTTGCTCCTATCATGAAACACCGGATTCTTGGCTAAGGCAATGGCTGACTTGTTATCAACATAAATCTTTGTTGCCTCATCTTGTGGTGTCTTTAATTCTCTCAATAATCTCCACAGCCATATAGCATGACAAACACATGAGGTAGCAGCTACATACTCAGCTTCACACGTAGAGAGAGTCACAATTGGTTGTTTCTTCGAACTCCAAGTAAAAGCAGTGTCTCCCATGTAGAATGCAAAACCAGTAGTGCTCTTTCGGTCATCAATATATCCTCTCCAATCACTGTCACTGTAGCCAACAAGCTTATACTCATCAGTGGATGAATAGAACAAGCCATGATCAACTGTTCCCTTCAGATATCGTAGTATCCTCTTAGCTGCCGTGAAATGTGTCACTGTTGGAGACTCCATATAGCGACTAACGAGCCCAACCGCAAAGAGTATATCGGGCCTTGTAGGTCAAGTATCTCAAACTTCCAACAAGGCTCTTATAAGTGGTAGGGTCCACTTGGTCTCCATCGGCATACTTGGATAACTTCATCCCACAATCAACTGGTGTATTCACGGGGTGACAGTCGTCCATCTTGAACTTCTTCAACACCTCCTTCGCATAGCTTTTGGGAGATAAAGATCCCATCATCCTTTTGATCTATCTCAATGCCAAGATAGTAGGATGAGACCAAGATCCGTCATCTCAAACTCCTTGGTCATGATTTTCATTTTGAATTCTCCAAAACAATTTAGGATTACTCCCTGTGAAGATCAAATCATCAACATATATGCAAACAAGTAAGATGTCCCCATCCTCACATATCTTCACATAGAGGGCGGATTCATAAGGGCATTTAATGAACCCATTTCCTTGGAGATACTCATCAATCCGATTGTTCCAAGCTCGTGGAGCTTGCTTCAAGCCGTACAAAGCTTTCTTCAACTTCAACACCTTTCTTCATGGCCCTTTATCACGTAACCTTGAGGCTGTTCGACATACACCTCCTCTTCAATGACACCATTCAAGAATGCTGACTTCACATCCATTTGATAGATCTTCCACTTGTTTTGAGAAGCAAGTGATACGATCAATCGTACGGTCTCTAATCGAGCAACAGGGGCAAATACTTCACCATAGTCAACTCCAGCACGTTGGTTGTACCCTTTGGCTACCAATCTTGCTTTGTACCTCTCCACCTCTCCTTTGGCATTCTTCTTTGCCTTATAAACCCACTTGAGACCAATGGATTTTTCTCCTTTGGGAAGCATCACAAGTTTCCATGTATCATTCTTTTCAATGGACTTGATTTCATCATCCATGGCTGTTCTCCACTCTTTTCTTTCACCGCCTCTTCGAATCTTAGAGGTTCACAATCTACAACATGACAATAAAGATAAGATCATCATCAACATTTTGATTATCTAACTCCTCATAAATTTCTTGAAGCCTTCTCATCCATAATGGTCCTTCATTTAAACTTCCACTTGAAGGATTTGATGATGTGCTTGAAGATGGAGTTGATGATGTGCTTGAAGAGGGTGATTGTTGCGGTGTCCACGGCTCTTGACTTTGCTCCGCCTCTTGAACTTCATCAACGAGAAGTGGGAAGAAGTTGTATTTCTCCTTATCTTCAAGGCTCGAATCCCAGGTTTCTTCTTCATTGAAGACCACATCTCTACTCACAATGGTTTTTCCAAGACATGGGTTGTAAAGCTTGTAGCCTTTTGAGCGTTGATCATAGCCAATGAAGATGTGCTTCTTGCTTTTATCTTCAAGCTTGCTCCTCTCTTGATCTGGTACATGAACATGACCAATGCTCCCGAAAACCTTTAAATGGGCCAAATTAGGCTTAACTCCACTCCAAGCTTCTTGTGGGGTCATGTTTGAAAGACTCTTTGTAGGGCAACAGTTGGATAAGTACACTGCACAATCCACAGCTTCAGCCCATAGCTCTTTTGGCATCTCCTTGCTCTTCAACATGCTTCGAGCCATGTCAAGGATGGTTCGATTCTTTCTTTCCGCCACACCATTTTGTTGAGGAGACCTTGGTACTGTTAAAAACCTTCTAATGCCATTCTTTTCACAGTACTCATTAAACTCATTAGAGGTAAACTCTCCACCCCTATCAGTTCTTAGAGACTTGACATAGAAACCACTTTGTTTTTCAACAAGAGCCTTAAACTTCTTGAACATGGAGAAAACTTCAGATTTTTCTTTCAAGAAGTAAACCCATGTTTTCCTACTATGATCATCGATAAAGAGCAAAAAGTACCGACTTCTACCAAGAGACATCGGTGTGATAGGCCTACAAACATCAGCGTGAATTAGCTCAAGTGGTTTATTGCTCTTGTGAAGGACTCCTTTGGAAAACTCTTTCGGACTTGTTTTCCAACCAAGCAACCTTCACAAAATTGCTCTGGGTGGTTGATACAAGGCAAGCCTCTCACCATGTTCCTTTCACCCATCAACTTCAAACTTTCAATGTTTACATGTCCAAGTCTCAAGTGCCAAAGCCATGAGTCATCTTTCACACAAGTTTTAAGGCACTTAGCAATATTAGTCTCAAGATTAAGAATAAACATTCTATTTTTCGTCATGGGAACCTGAGCAATCATCTTCCCATGATTATCAAGAAGGTAGAGCATGCGATTTTTCATATTAATCTCATAGTCCCTCTCCATGAGTTGCCCAATACTCAAAATATTACTCTTCATCCTTGGAATGTAATAAACATCACCAATGAATCGATGCACACCTTTCTTTGTACGGATCATGATAGTACCTTTCCCTTTGATTGGAACTTTGGAATGATCTCCAAATGTGACAGATCCAGTAATTGAATAATCGATTTCCGTGAACTTACTCTTATCTCCACACATATGGTTGCTTGCTGCATTGTCAAGATACCATCCATCTGTCTTTCCTTCTTTCTGAACTTGGTTGGACAGCAACAACACACCTTCCTCCTTTATTTCCATGAAATTGACATCTTCATTCTTGGATTTAGGTGCACTTCAACAATCACGTGCAAAATGCCCAAATTTTTGGCAATTATAGCACTGAATTTTTGACTTGTCTCCCCTTTGGTAGTTTCCTCGTCCACGTCCCCTTGAACTTTGACCCCTTTCTTCATTGAGATCTTGACCACCTCTTCCATATCCTCCTCGATATCCTCTACCTCGACCTCTTCCTCATCCACGGCCATGCCCTCTTGAGTTCTTCTCACGATCATCATTTCTCATCGTGGATTGAGTGGCTAATGCTTGCTCGACAGACGTCTCCATTCTCTTGCTAAATCTATCTTCATGGGCTTGTAGTGATCCCATGAGATGATCAACCGTCATCTTTTCTAAATCTTTGGATTCTTCGATCGCCACAACAATATGATCAAACTTCATATGTAGAGATCGAAGGATCTTCTCTATAACACGAACATCTTCAATTTTTTCACCGTATCGCTTCATTTTATTGACTATGGCCAACACCCTTGAGAAATAATCAGCAATCGACTCGGATTCTTTCATCCGGAGTCCTTTAAACTCTCCTCGTAGCATTTGAAGGCGTACCTTCTTTACTTTGTCAGCTCCTTGATACAAGTTCTTCAAAATTTCCCATGCATATTTCACCGTTGTCGCGCTCGCCACTCTTTCAAACATCACCTCATCCAAACATTGATAGATGAGTGTGAGTGCTTGTTGATCTTTCTTCCGTATCTTTTGCGCAGTTTCTCTTTGACCGGGAGTAGATGTAGATGAAATATGCACGGACTCATCACATCCTTTTTCAACTACCTCCCAAACGTCATGGCTTCCAAGCAAAGCCTTCATCCTTATACTCCAATTTTCATAGTTGTCTTTTGTAAGACGAGGGAATACAAAAGGAAGGTTGGAATTTGACATTGGAACGAAGAAACTCTTTTTTTTTATTTCTCTCTATTTTCTTTCTCTCTCTCTCTTTCCTACAAACTTTTCTATTTTTCAACACTCTTTCTCTTCTTCTTTTCCTAGCTCTGATACCATGTTGAAATATTGAGAGAAGATAGGAGATTGTATTGCTTGAAGATTACTTGATAAAAAACTGTGTACATGGCTCCCTTTATATAGTGGGATAGGTGACTCCAGACTTCTCCCTAATAACTCTAGAACTTTCGAGAATAATATTAAATCTACACTTTCCTTATCTTTGCACTTTTCATATTCCCCTCATAAATGTAACACTTAATAACCTTTACTTTTATTATCACCCACATAAATACAAACCTCTAGAATCTTTCCTAAACCTTTCACTTTTCTTATTACCCACATAAATACAAATCTTTAGAATCTTTCCTTAACCAATTAACTTTACTAATTTCAACAGGTTTGACTTGGGAGAAATTCGTCTGGCCCTTGTGTAGATTGTTGTTCATTCTGATTGAAGTAGTCATATCCCAACTGAGCTTCTTTGTACTGTGTATTAGCCTGGTCGACTTCCCACCAGTACGGCTCCCGATTTGATTGTTGAGGTGGTTGATAATCCTTGACCAACCTTTGATATGAGGACATCTCCTCTTGCATGTGAGTCCATTCCAAATCAATCAATAATCTTCTCACCTCATCGTAGCCGCTCTCCATAATCAGTAGCTATCTACAAAAACAAAAATAAAAATATCAAGTAGAATAGAACTAAAAATAGAAAACAAACACATAAACAAAATTAACTATATAGAAATACCAGAAAATTGCTAAAAACAAATAAAGTAAGTAAAACTAAATAAAGTTAAATGAAGAGAAAACAAAATAAAACAGAAATAAATAAAAAAAACTAAACAGAAATCTCAATAAAATTAAAAACCATCAATTAACCGTGCCGGAGATCCCCGACAACGGCGCCAAAAACTTGTTGGAGAAATATGTGACTACTTCTACAACTTAGGCAGTGTACCTATCGTTTCACGGAATAGTGGATTTGTGGGTTGTCGTACTCTTGGGGATCTCGCTGTGGATAACTAATAGTGTAGTAAATTGACTGAGACTTCTAGTAAACAGATTTTATCATTTTTGGAAGAGTAAGATTAAAAGCTAACTCATAAGGCAATAATAAAAACAATTAATCAAAACAGAAAAGAAACAGAAATTGTAAATCTTTTTGTGTTTTTAAAGATGCATCCCGGGTTGTTCTGCCACCTATTTTATTTAATTATATCAATATAACTTTCCCACTTTAGCAATAAACTCAGGAATCTTAATTAGTTTATTGACCGATCCCTGTACAATAAACCCTGACTAATTTAAACGACAAGCGCAATCCTTGCTCAAGTTATTATAAATTAATCGCATTATTAACAATTCCTATTGGAGACAGATCAACCTATAGGCGAAAACTCGCTTCTAGTCGTTAACCCGTTTTGACTTCTTTTGTCTAGAACCTTGTCTCAGCACTGCATTTTAACAAAGAGCTGCAAATATCACTTTAATAATTGTACAAGAAGATTAAATCGCATTAAGGACAAGAATCAAAATACTGCTTAGATAAATTATACTGGAAAGCTTACATAACACAATTATATAAAATAGGCTCGCTTCCAAACCCGGGAAGCTAAGTTTATTACTGAGACATTAACAAGAATAAAATAAAGATAGAAATAGCCATTATTTTGGAGACTGCCGGAGGAGACGGGACTGTAACTCGCTTCTGCTCCAGCTGCTATTCTTCTCTTCTTTTAATCCTGGTTTTGCCGAGTGGTGGAATGAAGAATGAAAATAAAATGGAGAAGTGGGGGATAAGAGGATGGAGTGGATCGTAGGTGTGGTACGTATTGTGGTGTGAGCGATGGATTATGGAAGGGATTCATTGATGATTTATTTGATGCAGAGGTACTGGGTTTATATAGAAGAAAGGATGAGGAAGAAGACAGAGGGAACACCGCGTGAGGATTTTAAGGAGTGGATTGGGGCGGTGCAGTAGGTCTATCGACATGCATGGAACTGTCGACATGCGTATGGAAGGAACTCAGTCTTGTCCGCCCTCTGTCCGGCCTTGTTTGAGCGGACAACACACGGACACAATTTTGTCCTTGTGTCACGTCCGGCCTTTGTCCAGCCTCTGTCCTGCCTTATTTCCACGGACATATTTATGTCCTTGTTGCGTCCTGGCTTAATTCCATGGACGGCTCTTCAATTTGGTGCGTCCGGACCACCGTCCGAATCACCATGGTTCGGACACTTCTATTGTGTCCGCCCTTTTCTCTGCGGACGCGCCACGGACACATTCTTGTCCGCTCATTTTTCATCGGACGTAGCATGGACATAACATTTACAGTGTCCGAACCATTGTCCGGACAAACCTGGTTCGGACAATAATTGTTTTGCTCCTAAAATATTCGTTTCAGCTCCGTTTTGAGATCCGTTTGCGCCTATGCCTTCGTCTCTTCTTCAACTTTGCTCCTAGCTTGGTTTTCCTCATGTTTAACCAATAAATTTGTGAGATAACCAATAAAACATAAACTAGAGGAAAACCATACGATAAGTGAGAAATGAGCAAGAAAAGTGCTAATATAATATATGAAATACACCCATAAAACATGCTCATTTGGACACTTAACACTCGTAGGTGGAGTCAAGTGAGAAATTATAAAATGTGGAAACACACCAAAACTATCGAACCAAGAAACGATAACGCAAATCTATAACTCACTAGAACATGAGAGAATTGTACGGGAATTAGTAAACTCCCGAAAACGGTTAGAGAACCGAACTGACTTAATCCACAAAACTAATAAGGTGGAAGTATTAAGTAACCTCTATTAGAGGATTGTTGAGAGTTCAAACTTGAACCTTGAGAGAAACAAAGTATGGTAAGGGATCACCAAACCCCTTAGAAAGATAGTCGAACCCCAATGAGAGGAACCGACTAAAATGAGCAATGTCTTGAACATGAGAGTATTCGATAAGTTGGGTTAAACCTTAAATCTTAGAATACTAGACTTTGAGGAATTCCCTCAGCCAATAGATGTTAGCGAGAGAGATACCTCTAGGCTAATCCATGGGATTGTGAAATGACTCCGAGATAGGAGTTTTGGGAATTTGAGTAATCTGGTAGAGAACTGGACATTTGTGAACTTGAGGAGCTAAATGCATAGCCACTTTTGTATTTGTAAGCCCGGTGGTGGGTCTTGTGTATGACCCTGCCCGGAGGTCGTGGCTAAGACTTAAAAGATGCCTTTGAGTATTGCGTATTGATTTGAGAACTTGAGTATTGAGTATTAAGAATTGAGCATGTGAGTATCGAGTATTGAGTTGAGATTGAGAGAGTTGAGTTGTAATTTTGAGTATTGAGTTTGAGATTGAGAGTAAGAGAATTTGAGTAAGTGTAACCCAAGTGAGAGGGTGACAATGTAGAATGAATTGAGGCATAGTGAGGTATAGCCCTCAAAGCCTAAGTATACAAAAAATTAAACTAACCCCTTGATGTGTGTTGATGTTTGTGTTCAATGCTGAACTTTGATTGTGCCAATATACATATGGAATGTATTGTTGCCTTGCATGCTGTTTGAATTAAAATGAACCGCATGCTCTTGACCAAATAGTCGGCGTACCCTCGCTAGTACGCGGGGTATGCGAATTTCATATGCAACAATTTTGCTGAGCCCCTAGAGGCATCATTTTTATTTTACAGGAACATTGAAGCTGATCACCGTTCGAGAGTAGGACGGGGTTGCTATTAAGCATGGGTAGTTGTTTAAGGATTGTATTTGTTGTATTGTGGAATTGTAAGACCGAAAGGTCCTTGATAGACTTGGGAATTGTAGATACTCGGTATAGAACAGAATTGAGATTGTATTTGTATATATTGGAGTTGAAAGTTGTATGTGGTTTGAGAATTGATTAAGTAATGGAAGTAACGTTTATATAGTGTACTCGGTATAAGACCCATCAGACCGATATTGTAATTGTTGTTGAATTTGAGTTTGGATTGGCCTTGTTAGTCACGTGGGTGACTAACGGCATTGTTTCACCCCCGGTTGTATTGGAATTTCCACTGCTTGCGTATTGGTAATGGAGACGGGTTACGAGTTAATTGTGTGATTACCGGTAGGGGTGTTACAATTAACATGGTCACAGGGACATTCCCTTTTAGAATTCACTAAACTTCTCCAGGAGTTAATCTCTTTCAAATCTTATATAAACGCACCATCAAAGTGATCTACCTGTATAAGGAATAACCATACAAATTAATCATAATTTCAACCATATATATCTTCAAAATAATCAACTGCTGGGGATAAAGCCTTTTATAATCAATAGCACGGCTTTTGAAAAATCTATATACACCAGTACAGGTTGTATATTAAAAGAATTTTAAACCACACATTTTCATTTTCATACAAACACCCGTTTGTATCCAGCTGGATTCACATCATTACGTGCACATCAAGCTTGCAACATTCACGACTTGAATGTGTTGAAATTCTACTTCTCATTTGTGTCTTTCAAGTACTTTTGACAAGTCAATTCAGTGTCCTCGTCATCATTGTGACATGTAGCGCTACATACATTCGCATGCATATACATATATATAATCAACGTTGATTTCATATCGGTTCCATTATATTATTGGCATGACATAATATCTCGAGATCTCTATTATCATCAGGTACCTGATTACCTTATATACCGGTAATATGTCATGTCTGACAGCTCATCTAGAGCTATACCCTTTTTAGTATGACCATCTTAACTCTATGCTCCTTTTAAGGGCTTTGTCATTGGAACCATATAGTCTACCATGCTTCAGGTTAGACTTATTTGCACTTGTCCTTACGGGACATTGTAATACATGAGCATTAGATGTTGGCACAAATTTTTCACTCAACTTCAGGCAATTGGGTTTCCAGCTTTTTGGAGATGAATAGTATTTTGAACATAAAAGTTCATATTGTACATAACGAGGATGACGCAATTCTATATTTCATATCATATCATCTCACCTTCCAATTGCTTATTTTCTCCCCCTGATGTTGGGAAAAATTACTTGCCTAAATGACAATCGAGTCATAAAGGTATCCCCAGCTGTTAGTTCAAGGTATTAAAATTTGAACTCAACATACAATCCAACATCTTTAAGGAATTGATTGATCCACTAAAGCTTAGTATATAAATCTTTCAAACAAAACCTTGTATGGGAGAATATTTAGCTTTTGACTCAAAGTCATTTATAAGAGTGAGGTTCATCAACACTATTTGGCATGATGCAAATCAATGTTACTTTGTGTAAATTATATGTCTCCAAATGCATATTGGGATTATCAAACCAAAAGATCATACAATTCATTACAGATCTTTGATCTATGGTTCTTCTTAACCATTAATTTATCCCAATGAACATGTAAAAGTTCATATTAAGGCGTTAAAATTTCACCAGCATTGTCCAATCTAATGGACTTTATTATTTAATCTTGCAACCTTTAGCTTTAATGACCATTTGGTTGATGCATCAATTTAAACCAAATCTTAATAGTCTAAAAATGGTCAGGATATGGTCCCCAAAATGGTCCCTAATATCTTACCTGAATTCACGCATATAAAAATCTAGGTTTACACATAATATCAACTGGTGATAGCCTCATAAAAGGTTTTTCAAAGTAAGCAACAAATCATTTGGTGGAAGAATATAATCCTCGGCAAGTGTCCACACGTACAGTGGATATCAATTTGCATCATTTTTGAACTGGGATGGTCTAACCAGTCATGCCAAAAAGAACAATGAAAACTTATTGTCTTCTTTATCTTATATCTCAAGTTCTCCATTGTACCAACGCAAATGTGATACAAATCAAAGGAGAAAACAAGCAGCTACAATCATGACTTATATCGTTTCCAGAATATACATTGATATTCTCTTATTTGTAGCCTTAACGTGATATCCGCCTCAAGTATATCAGGACCACTTTTTGAGAAAACTTGTTATTTACAAAGCTTTCTCAGTACAAAAATTTCATTCTATATGTGGTATTGTAGCTGCACTTTTCGAGCTTATTGACCCTTATCTTATGATTTTCCAATCTTATAAAATCATACTCACACATGAGACCAATGTCTTATCATCAGGACACATGCTTATAGTGCTACAACTGCACTACATTCCAAGCAAGTGTCGATTCTTGACTCCATCAAGAAATATTATTTATAGTTGTATTGTCTTTAATCATGTTTCTCAAGACATATGCCTTCCCGGACATATGTTTTTCATGACCCCTTTTAAGGTGTAAAAATTCTTTGTAAATGGATAAATCTCATTCAGACCATACGCCTTTCCGGACATATGTCTTTCATAACCCCTTTCAGAGTGTATTTCTAAATGAATAAATCTCATAAATGTAAATGAACATACATATATATTATAAACAATCAACAACTATAATAATATATAATACATAAAAAACATAGAATGATATTTAGAAATTTGAATTTGTCATCCTCAACATAACTTCTCATAAAAAAATCTGCATAGCTTCAATTTTTGAGCCAGCTTTGAAATAAGTCAAGTTTTGTCCATAAAAACTTTGAAAGTCTTGCAATCATAATAGCATCCATCCATGATAGTTATTTTGCTTTCTGTGATATCATTAACTGCTCATCATCTCTCACAATTTGGTCATGAATTTTGTTAATTCATGAAAAACATGAAACAAAAATGATCCGACTAGAACCATTCTGTAGTTGTCATGCCAATTGTTTTCTTTAATAGAACAATATTTGGGTGATTCGCCAGAGTCACCCATTTTGTGATTAAGCACTATCTCTAAGAAGATGAGATTATGATTCATTGAGAATCATTTGTAAAATAACAATGAATCGAGTTATTTATATGTCATCACACATATATATATATATCATCATAGAGGTCAAACTTGACATATGAATATTCATCATCATGGTATATGAAATACCCCAAACCTAAGTATGCTAAGTAAACATCAAATTATGATGTAGTAAGGCTAAAATATGCCTTAGAAAGATTGGTAGACAATTTAAACCAAGGAAAACACAAGAAAACGCCTTAAGGGCAATTTAGGCAAAATGTGCTTTAAGCTTGTAGTGACTTTAATTAGCACCCAAATATCATTATAAGACTTTAGTAACATGCTAATGGACATGTTAAATCAATTAGAAAACAAAACCAAGCTTAAACACAAAATGTGCTTTAAGACTCCTTAAAGCACCTTTTTGAGAAATTGTCTTAGAAATGAGTTTTGAGTGGCTAAATGCCCACGATTACACCTTAATCAACATGTGTACTAATTATTATCACATTAGGAAGCCTAAATCAATGGGAAACCAAAAATTTCACAAATTTGTGCACTAATTTGTGAATAGTGCCAAATAGTGCCTAGTTTAAGTTTTAGTCAACATAAGTCAATAAGTTGGTCAACGAAGACCACAAATATATTGTTTACCAAGGGGGGGACGGTTTTTAATGGTGACTCAACTTTAGTAGCCAGCACATAATGAGAGGAAAAGTAGTAAATTCACTATTCACCCTTTTATAAGGTAAATATCTTCTTTAGCTTACCTCTCTCCTCTCTTCTTCATTTCCCTCCTCCTTCCACGGTTTCTTCTTTTCCTCTCCTGCTACAAAACCGAGAGAGCTCCATCCATGGTGCCTCCACCTTCAATTGCTCACCAAATGCTAATCTTTGCTCCAAATTGAAAAGTAAGCATAGATATCTCTTAGTTAGATCAAGGCCTTCATTCCTATCTTTTCAAATCCTCCAAAGCTCAAGTTTGGTGCCATGAGAAAACTCCATTTATGGAGGAAAATCAAGTTTGAAGTGCCCATTTGGTTCTCCATTCATTCAAGGTAATGAAAATGTAAGAAAAACCATGTTTCCACCACTTCTTCTACATGGCCGAAAATTACTACTCATGGGGCTTTGTTTTTATGCCTTGTTCTAGCATGTTTTATTCACCAAGGACTAGTGGAGGTCCTATTTCATTCAATGCCCAAGTCTACCTTGAGACTTCAAGGTAATAGACCATTTTATACTAACCTTAGAACACATTTTTAACCTAGGTTTTCATTCTTAAGGTTAGTGTATTGTTAGCACTCATGTGAGTCATTGAAATTGATATTAGAACATTGGCAAAGGAAATTTAATGGGTGGCCGATATTCATTCAAGAAGAAGGTCTAAGGAGGAAGTTAAGATAAGCTTGGAAAAACAAGGTAAAATGCTTACCTAATGGTGGTTTAAGTCTTAAGGGATGGCATTTAGATAAGTACTAATGTAGCTTAAAGCTTACATTATGTAATGGGTTATATAACCTAGGAAAACGGAATTTAACCAAGCTTTTGAACTTGTGACTAAGGAGCCAAAGGAAATGAGTTATTAAGATAAGTTTAAGGTGGGTTTTAAGAGCATTATATCTACTATGAGATTGATGGGTGTATTTGCAGGTTGAAAGCTTTTATATGTGGGAAATTTAGTGTTTAAATTCATTTCATTTAAGGGCCTAAGAGCCATGTCATTTAAGGGCCTAAGAGCCATGTCATTTAAGAGACTTAGTGCTATGCAATTTAAGATTATTGCACTATATTGAGTTTATTATGAATGAGTTGATTTGTGTGAGAAAATATGATGAGAAAGGACTTGATGTGTGTGAGACGGTTGAATGAGGATAACAATGCATTTGGGCATGATAATATACTAGAGAAACTATGGCAAAATTTGAGTAGGAAACTAAGTGTTTAAGGTGTTCTAAGGAGATTTAATGACTAAGGATGTTCTAGTGATCACTAAGGGTTGTTTTGGTGGAAATGGATAAACCATGGAGTTCTTGAGTACTAGGAAGACCTAGGAATGTATAAGAGGGACTAGGGGTTATAATGGTGAGTTTTATGCACCAAAACCATGGTTAAGGAAGCTAGGAAACTTGTACAAAGTTTGAAGGAAAAATAAGGTATAATGACTTATAAGGATGTAAGCATGTGCTAGATTTTATATGGCTTTGAGAAGTTTGAGTAAAGCAAATGGGTGTGCAAAATGATGCTTGAGGAGTAGTTAAGATGGTGGTAAAGAAACATAATGATTAGTTGAGGTCTTAGGCAAAGTCACAAGAGGGAAGTGTAAGGAATCAAGTGTTAAGTGTAAGAATTTTGCAAGAAATTGAGTGTCAAGTTTGGTGATTTTTGAGGAAGGTTTAGTGCATGTTTTAAGGTGTTTAAACATGTAGGAATCATGTGGAAAGATTGTGGAATGAGTGGAAAGGATTGGGGTGAATTTGGAGTTCAAAATGAGGAGAAAAGCACTTTGGCCAATAGGTTCTGCTGTGGACCACCCCTAGGGACCGCCCCTGTGGGGAGGTCCAGGCAAATCGTGCAGGAAATTAGCTTCTGGTTGGGACCGCCCCTGTGGGGAGGTCCAGGCAAATCGTGCAGGAAATCAGCTTCTGGTTGGGACGTTTGAATGGGGGTTTGAATGGTAATGGTTTTAGATGATGTATAAGCCTTGTTTGGTGACTTGTAAAGGCCTTAAGAGGTGTAAACAAGTGTTACGAATTCCTAGTAAGAATTGAGAAAGTAGCTAAGGAGGTTTTAGTGGATGTTTAAAGGTGAGTTTAAGTGCCTAAATGGTATTAGGACACATGGAGGAACTTGTGGAGAAGTTTGGGCTGAGTTTAACACTTAGAAATAAGTTTTTGGAGCCGACCTACCTTAGGACCGACCTTGGAAAGGTCGGTTGGGCTCAAAATACACTAGCAGAAGAACTTTCTGGAATGGACCGACCTTGGGGGACCGGAATTGCAAGGTCGGTCGGGCCTAAATCTTCAACGGGGAAGAACTCTCGGGAATGGACCGACCTTGGGGACCGTACAAACAAACATAATGATTTGTTTTGGCTTCTAATGATGGGGGTTTGAATGGTAATGGTTTTAGATGATGTATAAGCCTTGTTTGGTGACTTGTAAAGGCCTTAAGAGGTGTAAACAAGTGTTACGAATTCCTAGTAAGAATTGAGAAAGTAGCTAAGGAGGTTTTAGTGGATGTTTAAAGGTGAGTTTAAGTGCCTAAATGGTATTAGGACACATGGGGGAACTTGTGGAGAAGTTTGGGCTGAGTTTAACACTTAGAAATAAGTTTTTGGAGCCGACCTACCTTAGGACCGACCTTGGAAAGGTCGGTCGGGCTCAAAATACACTAGCAGAAGAACTTTCTAGAATGGACCGACCTTGGGGGACCGGAATTGCAAGGTCGGTCGGGCCTAAATCTTCAACGGGGAAGAACTCTCGGGAATGGACCGGACTTGCAAGGTCAGTCGGGGTAATTTTCAAACGGTGATATGTTCTGGAATGGACCGACCTTGGGTAAGGTCGGTCGGTATGGTCGGTCGGCCCTAAAGAAAAAAAAAAAGAAAGTAACCCTAAGGAAGTTTAGTGGTAGTAATGGTACCCAATTAAGAGGGCATTGATGATTAGAGGTATAAAGACCTAAGGGATTAAGTTAAGTATAAATTTAAAAGTTTAAGGTTAAGTTATAAGAATAAGTTGTAAAACTTAAGAGGTCTTCGGTGGGGAAACATTATGGGTTGAGTAAGTTAATTAAGTTGAATTAAGTTAAGTGATTAACAACTTAAAACTGAATCAATGTTTTAGGACTTGAGAGTTTGGACTCCGGAGGAGAGTAAGCAACCAAATGACCAACGGTGAACGGTACAGTTCTTCTTGTGACCTGCTTGCTAACGAGGTGTCCCTCGGCTTGTGTGCTATTTGTTTTTGTGTGCTCACTAAACAAGATAAAGCATGCAACCGGAACATTATGTTTATTGTATTGTTGTGTGATGTTTGAAAACTAACACAACTTACCGTGACAACCTACTAACTAACGTTTAGTAAGGAATTGTGTGAGACTAAGGAACACTCCCTAATATTAGTTTGTTAATAACCGAAAGAGGTTAAACAAACAAACGTCGCATTGAGACTACTACTAACTTTAACTTTGGGGGGAGTGAGGAATCCGGAATGGTACCGGCACATGTGTATTGGGGGAGGTCGGTATCCTTACCAGATACCGACTTCCAAATATGACTTGTCTTCAGACTCGTCGCCTAGAGTCGACATATAGACTCGACCTCCTCGGACTACTTGTTTTAGGAGGGAGGCATACTAAGATGGCGCGGGGGGATCTAGCCTACATCCCCAACAATTTAAGAATGTTGTTTATTGCCGGTAAGTGACCTGCTGCTGGCTAGGGTTAACCAAGCCCTACGAAAATAAACAACGAACTAAGGGCTAACCAGTTCAATGAGAGAACGGTTGGCAATATAAGATAAGGTTGAGATAAGTTGCAACCATTCCTATTTAAAGGATGGTTTGTATTATAAGACTGAGATGAGCTACATCCATTCCTTTTTAAAGGATGGTTGTTTTCTAAGACTAAGATAAGACTAAGATTGAGGTAAGATAAGGATGGACTAAGATTAAGAGGAAACATAACTTAAGGAGTGAAATAATTGACTCACTAATAAGGGAACGCATTTAAGTCGTTCATTGTGTTTGAACTTTGATTGTTCATAATTGGTTTGTTGTTTATTGCACCTTCTATTATGTTGTGCATCTAATCAACCTCCATGCTATCGACAATTAGTCATCGTAGCTACGTTAGCTTGGGGGCCATGAGAGGATCGTACCAGCATTCGTGCTGACCCCCTTTGGGGGCTGTTTTTACTACACAGGTGACGTCAGGAGGCGGCCGTCACGAGATAAGATGGGGTCAAGCGTTACGGTTAAGTGTGGCCTACGAGTTGTGCATGTACACTCGTATGGCAATTTAGTTAGTAAGATGTATAGGATGTAGGGGATTGTAAGAAGGATATGTTTTTGGTTAAGATTTGTATGTACTAATGTTCGGTATATCTGTAGTCAGACACGTGGCAAGTCCTGGAATGTATTAGAATCCGCTGCAGAGTTTGTATATATGTGATAAGTTTGTGATACCACGATTGGATCGAGATGGGGTGTTACAAAAAGTGGTATCAGAGCGTAGTTATGCTCTGAAGACAAGAATTACCGAACATAGGAGAATACTAAGGTTGAGTTTGAGTTATGGGTTAAGGGTGAGTGATAGAGTGAGAGGTGCGTTAGTCAAGACTTCCCGGTGTTTACCGGATATCCATAGTACCTAGACCCGCCCTCCACATCCCTAACCTTGAATACATGGAACAAACGCCAGAGAGAAGAAAGCCTTCTCTTACTCGGGAAAAACCCGATCTGGCAGTTAGCTAACAGTAAGCAATACGAGTAACATCTTGTTGAACAATAGTTTATGAGAACTTGAACGTTTTAATTGGAGCGCAAAAGTGAAACAGGCACTGCCAATGGAATTCTACCAATAAGAGAGCAGTAATTACCGGCAACATGGGTCAACATGCTACGCAGTCGAAATAACCCGCCATACCAATAATAAGAAAAGCACTACGGGTGCAATAGAAAGGAAAAGGGAAGCGACATGAGTACCGGACAGTGGTCCGAATGAGCATAACATGGGATAATACATAACTGAGAGTTAAGATTACTGGAAGGTCCAGTTAAAACGGGGACTCCAAACCCCATACAATGAGGAAGGTTACAAACCTGGCCGACATAGCGCAGGCGACAATAAAGACGCGTACAACTGTATATCGGAATAGGACTACGATGTAGTGCTTAAAGTAGAATCATTACTTAGTAACCACGACAAAATGTGTGGAAACGGAGTGAGGATTAAGACGTAAGAAAATAACAAGGAGTTCCCTCAGGAAGAGGAACGCCCGATAAGTGACAGTACGCTCAAAACAACAGGAAACTGCCGGATGGCTAGTTATCCAAAACAGAAGAACATCGAGGGAGTCCCGAGGACTACCAAAGATATAAAAAGATCAGGTGGAAGTACCACTACCGACGCACACAGTATCGGTAACCCATCTTGCATGGCGCACTTGCCATAGCAAGTGCTACCACGGTTAAATAGTACGGAAAGCCATCATGGCGAAATAATAGAACGCTACAGATGTAGAACATACTAATACCGGATTGCAAATCCATAAGAACGGGAGAATGAGGCCTTGGAAGGGCCTGACAGCCTGACCAGGATGAGATGAGTGGATACACCAGTCAGCAGGGAGCTGAACCTGAACGGAATACCAAACGACATATGTTTTTAGCAACGGTACAACCTACTATAACAACAACCGACAGTGCGGTAAGAACATTAATCCCAAACCCCGAGAGGAAAACATAAGAGATCGCTCAGTAATGCGAGCAAAACACTACGTAAGTGATAACGTACAAGGAATGCATTACGGAATACAATGGAGACCGTTGACATAAAAACTTTCAACAAGAATGGGATAACTCCCAGATTGATCACTAAGAATACCAGTAATAAGCATTCTTCAATGAAGATGTTGGAAAACCCAAAAACAAGGATAAAAGAAATGAACGTAAGCTATAGCCTGCTGAGGATTAAAGACTACAACCCTGGAAAAGGAAAGCTCAGAGGACTACCCCCCACAGCGGCATAGTCGAGCCGAACAAACTGATGAATGACAGTTAATACTGTTTGTCTAACTCATTAACACCCAAGTATGATTGATCATCAACGGGTGGCGTAGTCAACGGAAGTTGAACGAAGCATTGAAATGGAAGTATAAGATGACAGGATGATATCCAACTTGGACACCGTAAGGAAAACGCCTAATACGAACCTAACCTTGATTGCTAAAAGACATAAGTCTAGTAAAATGACAGTATTTTCGAGGACACTAAGTAACCTCTGATCACCTGAATAAACTTCCATAGCAGGAAGCAGTATGCAGCAAC
This sequence comes from Limonium bicolor, assembly GCA_023374045.1. Classification (NCBI taxonomy): domain Eukaryota; kingdom Viridiplantae; phylum Streptophyta; class Magnoliopsida; order Caryophyllales; family Plumbaginaceae; genus Limonium; species Limonium bicolor. Next base: position 473,044,361 of record CM041776.1, read on the forward strand.
TTACAATGAAACCCGATACTACATTCAATATGTAACCTAACGGTGGATAATGTTCAAAGAAACAAAAACCTATAAGGATGACCTACAGATGAATAAGAGTACAAGTAATGGACTGAGGCATTAAGCACTAAGAGCCTACGAGCCAAGGAAGTAAACCACATCAGAGCCCGAGGCGCAGTAAGTTGTAAGAGAGATTATTTAAGCCACGAAGGAACTACAATTCGTTGATATGAACGGTTACCAAACCTATAACTTAGATTGTGGAAAATATTGCCAGGAAAAGGCACCAATGAGAATAATGAGATAGTACATTGGCAGGGGCGGAGAACGAACCATGCCTTTTAGGGTGGGGATACCTCTCCTTGTTGTGAGGCCAAGAGTGGGAATAAACCCCTCAAAAAGGGCTTTCCCTTATTAGAGATGTAATACACTTTCGTTAGAGAATGAAAACTGTAAACATTGAGATTACCTTAGAACACACCAGATACACTTGAGTAATAAGGGAGGCTGTAGAGACAAACCTCATATCCAACACCCAGGATTTAAGAATCAGTAATCCTTAAAGAGAGACATTGTGAATGCACAGTATGGCACGTCAAGTGACCAATGCTCAGAAGAGCTAGTGATTAAACGGATGACTTCTTCAGTAACTGGTTAAATTACATGGTAAATAACATCATAAAGGATGAAAGAATGCGAGAAAAATTAGCCTACTTATGAACCCGAGATTGAAGCAGAACACCTTCGTATTAAGAGATAACCATTTTACAGCACGATATGACAACCGCCAAACACCGGAATTAAAGAAACCCTAGCGTGTTTACACCAGGAAGGAATTGAATATAAGATAAGATGTTAGAGTAAATGAGTAAGTAGTTGCGCCATCAACGGGCAACATGGTAAAGGCCAACTACCACGGTAGTAGTGGTCGTGAGTACAATATTTATATAAAGGGATTAAGTCATGGTGCGTGGTAAAGCGACCAGTATGTATGAGCCGTCAAATATTGACACTGAGGCAATTAGATTTATGAGTTAAGACCAATATAAGTAAGGAAATAAGAGGGTAGACGAACTGTGCATTGATGTCAGTAGTCTAGACCTGGTTAGGTAAGATTTCACAGGAAGCACACTACCCATTCCTTAAGGAACTGGAAGTGCATTCCTAGTAGAACAAATATGAGAAAGAAGATAAGAGGCTCTATGGAAAGAGACCTCAGTTACTAAGAGACCGAATCAATACGGAAAACATAAAGGAGCTAGAGCATACCATACCTAAGAACGCAGTAAATGGATTTTCCTTGATTAAGTTCAAGAAGAACAATAAGTGTTATTATGGAACGATGAAAGAGGAGATCGACAACAGAATATTTCATATTTAGCAATGGCTAAACGTGTGATGGACACTATGAGTTTACTAAAACGAGACGTGGGATGACTGCACCCACAGGGCTTGCAGGCTTGACGGACTCATTTATGAGTTAGTCGGGTAAGTAGTAATGTACCAGCAAGGTACCCCATGCATGTAAACGAGTGGTGTAAGGAACACGGGAAGTAGTCGACTCCGTACCACGGACAACGACGCAAGATCAGGCAAGAGCAGCTACTACCGCAAACAGCCGAAGAGAAGAATTCAGTTGAACCAACAACACAAAGGAATCGGAGAACAAATAATTAAGGACTATGAAGTGCGAAGAGCACGGATTGTTAAGCACAGACATTGGACATGTCTTAAAGTGTTAAGGATAAGACTGTAAAGCACAATAAGCACTAAACAGTAGTTTCAGATTAAGGGTCATCCTCAGACCAAAGGTCAGTTGGAGAGAACAATTTAGACATTCGAGAAAACACTAAGAGTATGAACATAAGATCTTCAAGGAGAATGGATAGACGAGTTACAACTCATTAAGGCCGTGTATATAAAAAGATAACACATGTCCACTAAGAGACCAATATTCCTAAACTGTAAGAAGGTAGAAGGATATACAATACTGTGAACGATTAGAAAGGCAGTTAAGCCTAAGATTATCAGAGTCACGCAGCTGAAGCTAGCAGACCACTACCTTTGAGATTAGACCAAACTAAGTTAAGAAAATGGTATAAGTACCGTTAAGAATCCTCGATACAGAGACTAAGCCATTAACATAGTTATGACCCTCTGATCCAATTATAAGTGAGATAGATGACATGGAAGCTAGAATGCTTGATAAGAATTAGACATCTTGAACTTATGTTCAAGGATGATATAATGTTGATTACGTGGGCATAATCCATTTTAAGGAGGGGTAGAGCGAAAACCGCTTAGCGTATGTTACATAAACTACGGTGTGCATAGCACAAAAGAATTTGAGAATATGTTTTACATAAACATTTTGAGATAAATCATGGCTATTGCACACAGAAGATGTGAATACCATACATATTAAGTACCTATATTGTTAACTCCGGTGTGAGTACAAGTTAAGAGAATTAAGGAAGAGGATTAAGGAGACTTAAGAAATAAGGAATATATGAGGTATGAGTCGATATGAGACTATGTGTGAGATAAGAATAAGATAACACTATGGGATACTGTTCGATATGAATATGAGGAAGAAGATAGTAATGCTATGAGATATAAGATGGTGAGAATTGGTATGAGACGGTTATAGAACTTAGTAGGAATTTAAGTCTTGAGGTAATTACTAAGAGATGAATCGGGAATGTTTGATGGACTGAGTCCACACTTTGGAGATGTATTGATTATGATTAGAAGAACTAAAAAGATAGAAAATTGGACATGAGTGAATTATTTGGATGTTTGAAAATGACGTGGGAGGTGGAACTTGATTTTCTAGGGATCAAGGGAAACCGAACACAAATTGGGGTGGAAGGATAGTTCTACACTGATGCTGATCACATCAGGGTTGGATGATTCCTGAAACTCCCTACCAGTGGTCACAATTAAATCACGCTAAGGATAGAGGCATTAGGATAAAATGAAATTGGAGTTGATTGTATTTTTAATTAGAGGAATTATTCCTCACATGACCTCGTAAAAGGGATTACCTTTTTACTGAGTCTCGCCCATGAAGTCGAGGACGCACGAGCCTTTGTCTTCGGACCGGTGACATGGGGAGAGCAGAGTTGTTTTGTATTCTGGTCCATGGTGACAAGGACGAACGAGCCATTGTCTACGGACCGGTGACATGGGAGAATACGTTGGAAATTATGTGAATGTTTTAATCATCAAAAGGAATAAAGGGAATTATGAGTGCTATACATGCTTAAGCGTGTTGTGTGATATTAAAGTATAAGCATATGGTGGATCTAATTATTCAATGAGTTTAAGTATACATAAGTATGATCTATATGATCTATGGAATGAGTTAAGACATGTATTCTAATAAGATAAGATGCATGGGAACTTTGGGGACAAAGTTCTTTTAAGGGGGGTAGATTGAAATACCCCAAACCTAAGTATGCTAAGTAAACATCAAATTATGATGTAGTAAGGCTAAAATATGCCTTAGAAAGATTGGTAGACAATTTAAACCAAGGAAACCACAAGAAAACGCCTTAAGGGCAATTTAGGCAAAAATGTGCTTTAAGCTTGTAGTGACTTTAATTAGCACCCAAATATCATTATAAGACTTTAGTAACATGCTAATGGACATGTTAAATCAATTAGCAAAGAAAACCAAGCTCAAAAACAAGCTTAAACACAAAATGTGCTTTAAGACTCCTTAAAGCACCTTTTTGAGAAATTGTCTTAGAAATGAGTTTTGAGTGGCTAAATGCCCACGATTACACCTTAATCAACATGTGTACTAATTATTATCACAATAGGAAGCCTAAATCAATGGGAAACCAAATATTTCACAAATTTGTGCACTAATTTATGAATAGTGCCAAATAGTGCCTAGTTTAAGTTTTAGTCAACATAAGTCAATAAGTTGGTCAACCAAGACCACAAATATATTGTTTACCAAGGGGGACGGTTTTTAATGGTGACTCACCATTAGTAGCCAGCACATTAAAGGAAATGAGAGGAAAAGTAGTAAATTCACTATTCACCCTTTTATAAGGTAAATATCTTCTTTAGCTTACCTCTCTCCTCTCTTCTTCATTTCCCTCCTCCTTCCACGGTTTCTTCTTCTCCTCTCCTGCTACAAAACTGAGAGAGCTCCATCCATGGTGCCTCCACCTTCAATTGCTCACCAAATGCTCATCTTTGCTCCAAATTGAAAAGTAAGCATAGATTTCTCTTAGTTAGATCAAGGCCTTCATTCCTATCTTTTCAAATCCTCCAAAGATCAAGTTTGGTGCCAAGAGAAAACTCCATTGATGGAGGAAAATCAAGTTTGAAGAGCCTATTTGGTTCTCCATTCATTCAAGGTAATGAAAATGTAAGAAAAACCATGTTTCCACCACTTCTTCTACATGGCCGAAAATTACTACTCATGGGGCTTTGTTTTTATGCCTTGTTATAGCTTTTTTTATTCACCAAGGACTAGTGGAGGTCCTATTTCATTCAATGCCCAAGTCTACCTTGAGACTTCAAAGGTAATCATCCACTTTTATACCTTAGAACACATTTTTAACCTAGGTTTTCATTCCTTAAGGTTAGTGTATTGTTTAGCACTCATGTGACTCATTGAATATTGATTAGAACATTAACAAAGGAAATTTAATCTGTGGCCGAGATTCATTCAAGAAGAAGGTCTAAGGAGGTAGTTAAGATAAGCTTGGAAAAACAAGGTAAAATGCTTTCCTAATGGTGGTTTAAGTCTTAAGGGATGACATTTAGATAAGTACTAATGTAGATTAAAGCTTACATTATGTAATGGGTTATATAACCTAGGAAAAAGGAATTTAACCAAGCTTTTGAACTTGTGACTAAGGAGCCAAAGGAAATGAGTTATTAAGATAAGTTTAAGGTGGGTTTTAAGAGCATTATATCTACTATGAGATTGATGGGTGTATTTGCAGGTTGAAAGCTTTTATATGTGGGAAATTTAGTGTTTAAATTCATGTCATTTAAGGGCCTAAGAGCCATGTCATTTAAGGGTCTAAGAGCCATGTCATTAAGAGCCTTAGTGCTATGCAATTTAAGATTATTGCACTATATTGAGTTTATTATGAATGAGTTGATTTGTGTGAGAAAATATGATGAGAAAGGACTTGATGTGTGTGAGACGGTTGAATGAGGAAAACAATGCATTTGGGCATGATAATATACTAGAGAAACTATGGCAAAATTTGAGTAGGAAACTAAGTGTTTAAGGAGTTCTAAGGAGATTTAATGACTAAGGATGTTCTAGTGATCACTAAGGGTTGTTTTGGTGGAAATGGATAAACCATGGAGTTCTTGAGTACTAGGAAGACCTAGGAATGTATAAGAGGGACTAGGGGTTATAATGGTGAGTTTTATGCACCAAAACCATGGTTAAGGAAGCTAGGAAACTTGTACAAAGTTTGAAGGAAAAATAAGGTATAATGACTAATAAGGATGTAAGCATATGCTAGAGTATATATGGCTTTGAGAAGTTTGAGTAAAGCAAATGGGTGTGCAAAATGATGCTTGAGGAGTAGTTAAGATGGTGGTAAAGAAACATAATGATTAGTTGAGGTCTTAGGCAAAGTCACAAGAGGGAAGTGTAAGGAATCAAATGTTAAGTGTAAGAATTTTGCAAGAAATTGAGTGTCAAGTTTGGTGATTTTTGAGGAAGGTTTAGTGCATGTTTTAAGGTGTTTAAACATGTAGGAAACATGTGGAAAGATTGTGGAATGAGTGGGAAAAGATTGGGGTGAATTTGGAGTTCAAAATGAGGAGAAAAGCACTTTGGAAAATAGGTTCTACTGTGGACCGCCCCTAGGGACCGCCCCTGTGGGGAGGTCCAGGCAAATCGTGCAGGAAATTAGATGATGTATAGGCCTTGTTTGGTGACTTGTAAAGGCCTTAAGAGGTGTAAACAAGTGTTACGAATTCCTAGTAAGAATTGAGAAAGTAGCTAAGGAGGTTTTAGTGGATGTTTAAAGGTCAGTTTAAGTGCCTAAATGGTATTAGGACACATGGGGGAACTTGTGGAGAAGTTTGGGCTGAGTTTAACACTTAGAATAAGTTTTTGGAGCCGACCTACCTTAGGACCGGCCTTGGAAAGGTCGGTCGGGCTCAAAATACACTAGCAAAAGAACGTTCTGGAATGGACCGGCCGAAGGGGACCAGACTTGCAAGGTTGGTCGGGCCTAAAGCTTTAACGGGGAAGAACTCTCGGGAATGGACCGACCTTGGGGACCGGACTTGCAAGGTCGGTCGGGGTAAAATTTTCAAACGGTGATATGTTCTGGAGTGGACCGACCTTGGGTAAGGTCGGTCGGTAAGGTCGGTCGGTAAGGTCGGTCGGTAAGGTCGGTCGGCCCTAAAGAAAAAAAAAAGAAAGTAACCCTAAGGAAGTTTAGTTGTAGTAATGGTACCCCATTAAGAGGGCATTGATGATTAGAGGTATAAAGACCTAAGGGATTAAGTTAAGTATAAATTTAAAAGTTTAAGGTTAAGTTATAAGAATAAGTTGTAAAACTTAAGAGGTCTTAGGTGGGGAAACATTATGGGTTGAGTAAGTTAATTAAGTTGAATTAAGTTAAGTGATTAACAACTTAAAACTGAATCAATGTTTTAGGACTTGAGAGTTTGGACTCCGGAGGAGAGTAAGCAACCAAACGACCAACAGTGAACAGTACAGTTCTTCTTGTGACCTGCTTGCTAACGAGGTGTCCCTCGGCTTGTGTGCTATTTGTTTTTGTGTGCTCACTAAACAAGATAAAGCATGCAACCGGAACATTATGTTTATTGTATTGTTGTGTGATATTTGAAAACTAACACAACTTACCGTGAGAACCTACTAACTAACGTTTAGTAAGGAATTGTGTGAGACTAAGGAACACTCCCTAATATTAGTTTGTTAATAACCGAAAGAGGTTAAACAAACAAACGTCGCATTGAGACTACTACTAACTTTAACTTTGGGGGGAGTGAGGAATCCGGAATGGTACCGGCACATGTGTATTGGGGGAGGTCGGTATCCTTACCAGATACCGACTTCCAAATATGACTTGTCTTCAGACTCGTCGCCTAGAGTCGACATATAGACTCGACCTCCGCGGACTACTTGTTTTAGGAGGGAGGCATACTAAGATGGCGCGGGGGGATCTAGCCTACATCCCCAACAATTTAAGAATGTTGTTTATTGCATGTAAGTGACCTGCTGCTGGCTAGGGTTAACCAAGCCCTACGAAAATAAACAACGAACTAAGGGCTAACCAGTTCTAATGAGAGAACGGTTGGCAAATATAAGATAAGGTTGAGATAAGTTGCAACCATTTCTATTTAAAGGATGGTTTGTATTATAAGACTGAGATGAGCTACATCCATTCCTTTTTAAAGGATGGTTGTTTTCTAAGACTAAGATAAGACTAAGATTGAGGTAAGATAAGGATGGACTAAGATTAAGAGGAAACATAACTTAAGGAGTGAAATAATTGACTCACTAAATAAGGGAACGCATTTAAGTCGTTCATTGTGTTTGAACTTTGATTGTTCATAATTGGTTTATTGTTTATTGCACCTTCTATTATGTTGTGCATCTAATCAACCTCCATGCTATCGACAATTAGTCGTCGTAGCCACGTTAGCTTGGGGGCCATGAGAGGATCGTACCAGCATTCGTGCTGACCCCCTTTGGGGGCTGTTTTTACTACACAGGTGAACGTCAGGAGGCGGCCGTCACGAGAGTAAGATGGGGTACAAGCGTTACGGGTTAAGTGTGGCCTATGAGTTGTGCATGTACACTCGTATGGCAATTTGAGTTAGTAAGATGTATAGGATGTGAGGGGATTGTAAGAAGGATATATTTTTTGTTAAGATTTGTATGTACTAATGTTCGGTATATTCTGTAGTCAGACCGTGGCAAGGTCCTGGAATGTATTAGAATCCGCTGCGGAGTTTGTATATATGGTGATAAGTTTGTGATAACCACGATTGGATCGAGATGGGGTGTTACAGTATATCACTTACATAGTTTTTTTTAACAACTACTTCAAACGATTTTCATAAATTTCTCCTAGTGCAATACCATCATTGATTTTTCATGAATCGTCAAATAACGTTCATCTTATACATAAAAATAGATACTTCGGATGAATTCGCCAGGTGTTATACAATCTTTTAGATCAACAATATGATTAACATATATATTTTTCAAAATATTGTCAATTTTCTAGCTTAATGCTAATACCATATCATATTAAGTTCAAAAGTTTCCGGCACAATGCCAATTTCTTTGCTCATATTGTATAAAAGCATAAAAAAAATATGGCATTGCTTTTTATGTGGATGATATTAACACTTTCAAGTGTGATGCCTTTTTATAACATATGAAAATAAAACTTTCAGGCACAATGCCCTTTTTAGCATATTGATGTCAAAGTTTCAGGCGCGATGCCCTTCTTAGTGATGTCCAAGGCCGTAAGCTCCAGTTCGGTAATATTGGACATTGTTTATCATATATCAGAATCAAAGACTTTCAGGCACGATGCAATTATTTCTTCAAATAATATTAAAATTAATTTTAACAGGCACAATGCCCAATATATTGGCGTAAACATTATAAATAGCAATAATAAAATAATAAAATATATCACAACGAAATAAATCAAATAACACATAATAAAAAGTATTGCAATAAATAAAATCGGGCACAATGCCTCAAAAGATAATGTATATCTGGCGTGATGCCCCACGTGATACAAATATCAGGCACAATGACTCACGTGATATTTAATAAATAAATAAATAAGTGAAATGGGATAAACTAAACGACACAAAATAAATAAAATAATTAATATTAAACAAGAACTAGCACGATGTCTAACGTTGTAGAATAAATAAAATAATTAACATTAAACAACATCTGACACGATGCCTCAGGTGATATTGATTTCTGGCACGATGCCTAACGTGATTTTTTTTTATTTTTTTTGGCACGATGCCTCACGTTTAACAAATAAATAAAAACAAAAACTGGATAAATTAAACAACGTAGAATAAAAATTAACATTAAACAAGATCTGGCACGATGCCTCACGTGATTTTTGAATCGGGCACGATGCCTCACGTGATTTTTGAATCGGGCACGATGGCTCACGTGATTTTTGAATCGGGCATGGTGCCTCACGTGATTTTTAAATCGGGCACGATGCCTCACGTGATTTTTGAATCGGGCACGGTGCCCCACGTGATATGTAATTAATAAATAAAGTAAAACTGAATAAATCAAACAACCCAAAATAAATAAAATGAATAACAATAAACAAATTCCAACGATGGCTCCAATGATATTTCAATTTTCTCTGCCCTCCACAAGAATCGGTTAGGGTTTTTCGATTTCGGGCTTTACCTACTCAATATTTCAATTTGAAGAAAATGGTAGCACTGCCGGTAATTTGCTCCTTCCGGTCATTTCTTTTTCTTGAACCCAACACTACTTCAAAGCTAGTGTGCGTGATGCAACGTTCATTGATTTATGAATTCAAACACATAGGCAAAGTGGAGAATAAATATCGGCGACGTGGTGTGTTCCCTGTTCACCAATTTAGAAATTTCTCAAAAGAAACATGATTGAGTGAGTAAGAAAAAATGGGAGGCGAGGACCCCTTCGTGTCTTTGGGTTTGAGAATGAAGATAGATGTGAAATACTTTTAGAGTGTGCTGATAATGTGTTGTAAATAAGGAAAGAGAGATAAAGAGACGAGATAGATAGGCAACTGATATTCTTATTTCAATATGAGTATACAAGGCCTCTATTTATAGAGGGTTAGATACAAGCGGAAACCCTAATCACATAAAGATGTGGAGTCCACTATACATATATCTATTTATAACAAATATTACATATTTATAGAAGCTAAATTGATAATAAATATAACTTAGTGATATTTTACAAAATGTCATGGGGGCGAACAAATATCTATTAACATAAATAAACTATATAACAATAAAGCTAGAACTAATTTAACGTATGTACCCGAGGGAGTTGGGGGGGCCACACACCCACCAGCCCCCTGTCTCCGCCCCTACTCTTTAGGTATTAAAAACATTGTAATATGATGTTATACGTTGATTTTATGCACTTTCAAGGTGCTGTTTGGTCACGGAAGAAGGCAGCACAAATTGGACAGTCTCTTAGATAGTTTCTAGCAGCAATATAAGATATGATTACACTCTAAGTATGAGTTAATCATAAGGAACAATTTAATGCTAGATTTAAGGTGATTTTTACCTTAAAATGGTAAGGAATAAACTAGGTCTCTTCGGCCTGATTTTAAAAAATCAAAGGGTGTCAAAATCACCATAAAATCACGGGGATTCACTAGATGACAGCAAGGTGACAAGATATTAGGGTTTTCCAAGGCAAAATGCCTTAAAGAATTGATTTTGCCCTTGAAACTGGTCACCCTTGATCAAGATGGTTTACACACTGAAACAATATGATAATGCGTGTATAAACTCATTGAAATCGGCCAAAGAAAACCGTAAGAAGTCATGAAAGTCTTAAGATAGATTTTTACCTTAAAATTAGATTTTGACCAACTTTGGTCCTTGTTGTGGTTTCAGCCAAGAATTATCACTTAATCAAAGATGAAAACACTGAGAAGGAGCCATGGAAAGTGCTAGATAGTTAGCTCCATGTGTAGGTAAAGAAGAAAGGAAGAAAATGAGCTAAATAATGCCTTAAACCATTACCTTAGGTGAAGTAAGTTGAATCCCCACTTTGATAACTCAAGAACACATCTTGGGAGGTTCTAAGAGATTTCCAAACTCGGCTGGAACAGGACAAGATGAAAGAGAAAGCCAAAATTGTGTTTTAAGGAAAACGTAAAGAAATGAATAGTAAGTGGGTGATTCACCAAATTGGCTAGATATTTTGATTAAAGCATGATGTGCTGTCCTCCTCCCTTGTTTCTGTCGTGCCATACTGGTCCAAGGTGAGTCACCAAGTGACCATTGACTTGCTTAGTCAACTTTACTTAAAATGCACTATTTCGGTTACTATTCACAAATGAGTGCCATATTTGTGTTTTTTTGTAAATCTTTGGATTAGGAGCTACTAATGTGATATTTAGTAGCCCACATGTTAATTAGGGTGTATACAAGGTCATTTCACCAACCAAAGTCAAGTTTTTGAACACTTTGACAAAAATGTGTCTTAAGGAGTTTTAGTGCTCCATTTTGTGTTAAAACTCATTCTAGAGTTTGGTTTGCTTTGGTAATTGTTTTATTATGTTCATACCCTAATTATAAGGTTTAGGAATCCACTTTGGATCCTAGTTGAGGTGATACAATCTCTTAAGGTGCTTTAAGCACATTTTTGGCTTTAAGTGATTTTATGGCATGTTTTTGCCTTATAAAATTTTAGATTGTTCCTCAATGGTTCTAAGATGATTTTTTTAATCTTATTAAACCATTATTATATTATTTAATCATGTTTTAGTAGTTAGGGGTATTTCAATCTACCCCCCTTAAAGAGACTTCATCCCGAAGTCATTACTCACATTCGGTTATCCTAAGGAATCGAGTTCCACTAGGTATATAAAAGTCTCACTACTAGGGGTCGTACCCCGCTAGGTTCAAACCTAGTCTACATACTGATCTCTTTCCACATAGCTATAAGTCATGGCACATTTCATTCATACATAGCACTAAACATGGTGCAAAATCCATTCATACACAGCACTAGACAAGGTGCCAAACCAACCAGAAGTACTCAAAGGTGTTTCACAAAGGATACTCCACGCATCCCTATCTATATGCTAGTATCTCGCGAGGATACCCACACATCACTCCGTGTGTATGTGTGCACATATATTTAACGATGGCAAATCACGGGGAAGCAATCTTAAAGACCAGGACTTGACGATCCCCAACCCCATGCTAACCAATGTCAACTACCTACGGACACACCAGTTTAATAACGAAGGGCACTGCGGTCCACATCTCCTCGGATAGTATCACCTAATTTCCCCTAATCACCCGCAGACACACCGGTCTAATGACAAAGGACTCTGCGGTCCACGGCTCCTTGGGTGATTTCATTAATTTCAATTTCTATTCATATTTGTGTCCACTTGTAGGAAGTTTCGAGAGTCATCCAACCCCGACGTGGTCAGCGTCAGTGTTGAACTATCTCTCACCCCAATTTGTGTTCGGTTTCCCTTGATCGGACCAGGATCAAGTTCGACTTCCCACGTCAATTTCAATCAATTAATTATTTACCCATTTCTAATCTTATGTCCCCTTGATATTTGCCACCTTGTGTTCAATAGATACACAAGTCAACTAGTGTAATTAATCTAGTCATCGGCATATAGGATCGTATATCCTAACCATGAACCAAGTTCTCTCGACTTACATACAACTTCTAGAGGATTCACTTCCACTAGATTACACATCGGTCTTATGCTGATTCACTCATCGCATTTACAATAATCGGTTTCATACCGAGCCATAAATCACATAGTATGGAGTTTTCTACTCCTTCTATCTGAAATCTCACATCGGAGCTACAAGATAGACCTACTTGAACCCTCACATCGGAGCTAACAAGCTAGAAGTTTATGTGTCTAATGTTCGCAACGTTTGCGTAAATAATCAGAACTAGAGTAAGAACACTCTATCTGTTCTCCCTTTCCTATTTGCCATAACTAATGCGAACTAAAATATATATATGTTCATACATATAATGCATCACAATATTACATCAAGTAATATAATACAATTATAACACTTGTACTCTACGTACAATAATCATTTGCAGCATGTGTACCATGCGCTACGTACTCCTACGTACGGTGTATATTAAGCGCGCGAAATCGCTCTACCCCCCTTAAAAGGGATTACGCCCACGTAATCTACGAATATATCATCTTGAAGTAGTAAGTTCAAGATGTTCCACTCTTGTGGAATATTCGAGCACCAATGCGCTGTACATTATGTTACCCCCATTTTCTAGGGTCAGGCTCTAGTGTATATTCATGTACGGTTTGATCGGGAGATGTAAACACATCATTTGTTTTCCCAGACTTGTTAGGTATATTAACCTAGGCAATATAGGCCCACTCGCTCCGCAAGCGGTACGACCCAACTACTTTAGGGTTAGTTTACCCTTTGTAAGTAGTAATTTCATGCCGGTTTCAACTCCATGTGACAGTGTTTTCTACACGGTCTTCCATAATCATGGGAATGGAGGAAAAATTATATCGATGTGTGGTATTATTATCACACACGATTTATTTCGACTAGCTCTTTTATTCAGCCTCTCTGAACTTAACACATGCTCATGGTATATTCCCAAGATTTCATGTTGCCCTACCGAACTAACCTTCGGTGTAAGGGTTATCGAGCTATGCTCTAGCACCTAGTGCTCACAATAGTTGTTCTAAAATCTCAGGACGAGTCCGATATGCGCATCTAACAGGTGCCTCATGACTCCAACTTATTTCTCTCTAGGATGAGTTCGTTCATTGTGTACCTTGTAGGTCCTCTTTTATTGCTTGAACTCCTATCCCTCGTGTGTTGGTATTTTAATACTCACATATGCTTCATCCCTACTCTCTATTAGGGGAATCCATTTATAACATCCTATGTGTAGCACCCCTCTCAATAAAACACGTAATAATCCCTCACGTAGCAATAAATAAAACGTCTTACAGTGGAAGAATAGATAACAACATTAATACTCACTCGGATGTCACCTGCCATTACTCGCCCATGCGAGTAACGAAGCCGAAACTAAATCCAGCAACCAAAATAAACAACACTACTAAACCGTTGTGACAACGAGATAAATCCTATACATCATACTAAGTCCATAATCATAACCGTCGACAAGTGAGCGTCTAACCAATCCCGAATATATACAACCGTACCATAATTCAATCCACAGTCTAACATTGTTATACAAATAAATTCCATGTGCGGTAATTAAAGTAATCCCTAACTACCCGGTTCCCGCACTTCGGCTTCAATGAAGATCAGCAACCTGCACAATGCCATAAAGGCTTAGCGATAAACGCTGAGTATGCCGGGCCTGGACCCTATTGGTCACTTTCATTTTTAACCATCTTGATATTAGATTGGTTTCATCCTTTACCATTTTATAGATATAATTAATACTGTAACAAACATGCATAAATATATAATCATCCATCCAATCCAAATTGTCATTACAGTTCACAAACATTAGTTGTATAAACGAACGTATCGAATAATTACAATATTGTATATAATCGTCTTGGCGAACCGTTTTCATACTTATTAATTTTTCGTCCTTTAAGGCCCTATCCATCCAAACCATATTTAATTATATACCAGTTGGGCATCATGTTAGGACAACCCGAATAACCTTACCAATGGACAGTAGTCCTCCCGTACACACAAAGGTGCTCATTTTGCATCCTATGTGTTGCATCTCTACTCTCAATTAGGGGAATCCATTTATAACATCCTATGTGTAGCACCCCTCTCAATAAACACGTAATATCCCTCACGTAGCAATAAATAAAACGTCTTACAGTGGAAGAATAGATAACAACATAATACTCACTCGGATGTCACCTGCCATTACTCGCCCATGCGAAACGAAGCAAACTAAATCCAACAACCAAAATAAACAACACTACTAAACCGCTGTGACAACGAGATAAATCATATACATCATACTAAGTCCATAATCATAGCCGTCGACAAGTGAGCGTCTAACCAATCCCGAGTATATACAACCGTACCATAATTCAATCCACAATATAACATTGTTATACAAATAAATTCCATGTGCGGTAATTAAAGTAATCCCTAACTACCCGGTTCCCGCACTTCGGCTTCAACGAAGATCAGCAACCAGCATAATGCCATAAAGGCTTAGTGATAAACGCTGAGTATGACGGGCCTGGACCCTATTGATCACTTGTCATTTTTAACCATCTTGATATTAGAATGGTTTCATGCTTTACCATTTTACAGATATAATTAATACTGTAACAAACATGCATAAATACATAATCATCCATCCAATCCAAATAGTCATTACAATTCACAAACATTAGTTGTATAAACGAACGTATCGAATAATTACAATATTGTATATAATCGTCTTGGCGAACCATTTCCATACTTATTAATTTTTTAGCCTTTAAGGCCCCATCCATCCAAACCATATTTAATTATATACCAGTTGGGCGTCATGTTAGGACAACCCGAATAACCTTACCAATGGACAGTAGTCCTCCCGTACACACAAAGGTGCTCATTTTGCCAGAGGACCAGAGGCCCCTGGTCGTTCCCTTTGCCTTGTAAGGCGTCCAGATAAAGGTCGTAGCCGTGTACCAACAGCAGGTACCATCTAACCCAGGATCCAATTAGGGCTCGTTGTGAAATTTTGCTAGAGCGGAACCCGATCGGGTACCCCTCAATGATCACAAATGCGCAACCAGGTTGTTCGTACACCAGCCGAAAATCTCCTTCACTTCACACACCAACTTAGCTTTGTTTGCTGGACAAAAATGGAGATGGGTGAGCTCCTTGAAGAGAGGAGGAAGGGAGGAGAAGAATGGACATTTTTAAACCATGAACACTTACCTACAACAAGAGATAGCAGCCATGGAAGTTGGGTGATGTCTCTCGGTTATGGAGCAGCAAAGAGAGGGCTGGAGCTGCTACGGTGAGAAGGAAGAAAGGTAATGAAAGAGAAAGAAGAAACCGGTTATAAGAGGTAAAAGGTCTTAGGCTTGGTCAACCACTAAAATGACTTCCTAGATATTTTGGAGCGCTTTCCCAAAGCTGAAGCAACCCCTTAACATACGACAATGATCAAATAAGGATGGAAGAGATAAGGTTGTTTAATTTTAAATGGTAAAAGTGTACTAAACTTACTTTAATAAAGTATAAGTGGTGAGTCATATTTAATTGGAAATGGGGATGGCTACATGTTTAGTTATGAGCCTTGAACTGGCGGTATATAGTAGCCAAAGTCAAGGGGGACATATTGACCATGGACTAACTTAAGAGATTTAAGTGTTATTTTGTACTATTTGGTTACTATTCACAAACCAATGCACATATTTCTAATTTTTTGAAAAACTTTGAATTAGACATTTTAATGTGTTACATTATGTCACATTAGTATATTTAAGGGTATTCAAGACCCTAAAATCAAACAAAACTCATTTTGGAGACAATCTCACAAAAATGTGCTTTAAGGAAGCTTAGTGCACATTTTGTGTTCCAATGCGTTTTTGAGCTTGGTTTCCCTTGGAAACGGTTTTAGTGTGTTCATTTATGATTTATAAGGCTTAGGTCAAAATTTTAGGTCCAACGGAGTTTGTTTGGGCATATAATCACCCTAAAAGGTCAAAGGGTGTAATTCTTGCTTTCTGTTAAACATTGTTGTGCTTAATTTATTTTTAAGGCATGTTTAGGCCTTAATTTAATTGATTAGATGTTTAATCAATGTTTTATTAGTTAGGGGTATTTCAATCTACCCCCCTTATAAAGACTTCGTCCCGAAGTCGCTTAATTCAAATAGGTGTATTAATAACTACCCATATAACCCATAATGTATATCTATGTGATATATCATTTACACACATCGTATTGTGCTTATACAGCACATAGCCATCATTTGTGGCATTAGTTCAAACATATGGATGTAGGCGATCAATCAACACCATTATTTCCTATCAGTTCTACAACCCTGACAACCTCCCCGAGGTGTCCACACTATACCATCATTCCACATTCCGTATCTAATGATTCATTTTTGTATCTAAGTGATACCATATGTAATCCATTCACAAGGTAGTATATGTAATACCCCAAATTTCTTAAACTGTGATTAGGGCCTTACTTAACTGTAAACCTTAGGAAACCATAATTTTTAAGGATGAAGAAGGTTATAATTAGTTGGAAGTGCATGGTGAACATAGGAACCCTAGTTTCCCGGAAATCACTCGGTAAACCTTAGTTTCGCAGGATTCCTGAAATTCCCGAAAATTACTAAATTCCTTAGGAACTGAGAGTGGTTATCAACCTTAGGAACTGTGTTAGATACTTTTGAGAGTGTTTTGAGGTAAGAAACAATCATACCTTTCTTCTTTTAATATAAGACAATCTAGTTACATTTTTCAGTATTTAGTGGTTCTGGGCAAACGAGGCTTCAGAAGAGCTCAGAAGTGACCCGAGGAAATTCCTGAAACTTGATAACCCATACTAGTAATAACACACCTACATATATAGCCTTAATACCCATGAAAAGCTCAAGCCAAACATGGCCTATGGTAGTGTCCGAAAATATCACAAGGAAGGAGGAGAAAATATCTCGGGTACTATTCACAACCTCCTTACTATTCATAACCTCCTTACTATTTGCTAATGATTACAAATCCAACTTGCTCCCTCCTTATCCAATTAAAGGCAGTTACATATCAATGGTTAGGGTTCGTTTTGGACACTTGGCACAAATCAATGGCTTAGGAGAATTCTAGAACTAATGATTACAAGTTTAAAGATAAGGATGAAATTTAGTATAAATAGGAGGGGTGAGGTCGGCCATGGGAGGTGAGCAAGGTGACCATTTCTTCACTTACCCTGTCATTCTCAAGCTAGGAAACACCATTGGAGCTTAGGCAACAACACTCTCCCATTAGAAATACAAATTTAAGGTGGCAACTTAGCTAAAATCAAGGGAAAAGGCAAATTCAAGGAGTGGAAGCCAAACTCCAAGGTGGGTGACTTTGTTTGTGGATATTTTGAGTTCAATCATCATATAATCAAGGAATAAGAACACCAAAATGGCTAGGAGAGGACAGGTAACATGTATGCACATCAATTCTTCCTTTAAAGCTTATTTTCTTTCTTAAGTCTTTTAACTAGGTTACCTACGAATCACTTCTCCTATTTTCTTAAACTTTTAACAGTACACTTTTGATGGAGACTTAGTTATTATCCTAGAAAATCAAGTCGAAATAAGGTTGGGAAGTAGGAAAACCCTAAGAAACTTTGAAAATGGGGAAAAATGAGCTTTAAGCTTTAGGAACTTGTTAGTTGTGTTTCCGACATGGTTGTGAGCTGAGACTTTGAGGGTTGTCTTGAATAGTGATAATATGGTTGTGGTTGCAAAATCAAGTCGAATGGAGTTATTTAAGTCGGTTAGACATGGTAAGGAAGCTAGATATGAGAAAATGTGTTTTAAGCATTTCTGAGTTGTTAATTGAGTTCCCGAACTGATCTTGAGTTGAAATTTTGTGGGGATACTTGGGTGTGGATCTAGGAACATGGTTAAAAGTTTAGGCCGAAAATCCTTTGGGAAGGTACTTAAGTTGGTAAGAAGTTATTTTGGTCAAAAATGAGTTTTTAAGCTTTCTAAGGTGGTTTCTTGGAAATTGTTTGATTCTCTGATTTAGTGAAGCTTAAATGGTATTTTTATGATGTTATCAAGGTGATTTTACAAGTGTGTGAGCTTGATGTGTGAATTACTACTTGTGTTGCTTGTGTTTAAGCTTGTTTATGATATCTTACTCATGGTTTGCAAGTGTGTTTAAGGATGACCTCTTATGGTGGTGGTGGAAAGTATTGTGTGATGTTGATAACATGGTTATCCTAAGGCTATGCCTCCTGTGAGAGCCTTTAAGGGCAAGCCTATTTCCGGCAACAATATGAGCTCCTACTAATGAATTGGAGCTGCCACTATGATCTACTCCTATTGGGCAGAAGTTTTCAATAGGGGGTGTGCACACTTAAGGACATAGGGTGGGTGGTGGTGGTGGTGGACTTCATTTCGAAATATCTTGTATATGATATAAATTATCTCTTGATGGTTCTTGGTACAGGTAAATGGTGTGTGATCTTTTCTGATCTGCTATGCCTTTTGATTGTTATTATTGACTTGTAATAAAGATTTTTAAAGAGAAAATAAGTTTTTATGGGGTGTGGTAGTGTTACTCAGTTTTTACTGATTTTATTTGTTTGTATTCTCTTGTGTGTATATGAATTCTGTGAGTTCAGGGTAACTGGGATGGTCACTTTCTCTGCACTGAGGATGAGTCCACCGACACCTTCTTTATTTTCATGTTTGTCACCTATCGTAGATGTATTTAGCCTGGGGTCACTGAGATAGTGTTCGAGGAGTGGAATAAGAAGATACAAGGATTTAGTCACCCGGAGAATGGCAGCAGGCAATCCATTACTCATGAAGTTTCCAGTATTTACAAGTATATGGAAGTGGTCCCTTGTTAGACACTAGTTATGTAATAGTCTTTTGATACCCCTTTACTTTTGGTGTAAAATAGGAGTAGGAGCTAACTTAGCAGTTGGCTGGGAAGGGGTTATTTTGGTACTAAGGTGTAAGTGACGGGTTGGTTGTGTCACTCTTTTGGTAAAAGAATAGCGATGTAAGATAAGCTAATGTAGGGGAGGTGGTGGTATGTAGCCTTACCCTTGCTAGCCTTTAGTAAGTGTGGTGATAACCCCCGATGGTGGTAGTAGGGGACCTTTTGTAAAAAAAACTGACGCATGTATAATATAAGTTAACGTATAAGTTGTTATTTCGGTTATGGCAAGTCTTGAGTAAAAAACAAATGGCCAAGTATAGTGGTGGTGGTAAACTGGGGCGTTAGTATAACTGTATACATCATAAACATCATAAAAAGGTGCCACACAAATGGGTGTATACACATCATTCAAACCAGTATCCCATAGGATACATACATATAAGTGCACATTACACACAAACAAACCAACAACGTATGCCCCGCATACCAAACAACACACAACAAAACATCGTATGCCCTGCATATCACCAATTCAATGTATGCCCCGCATACGAACAAACAAACAAACAAACATCGTATGCGCCGCATACCACCAAATTACTGTATGCCCCGCATACGAAACAACCAAAACTCAGTGCACACACGTGCACAGCCAAGAGGCTCTACCCCCTTAAAAAGGGTTACGCCCCCTACCCCACAAGTATACAACAGCCGCTCAACAAGGAGCGCTGGATACTTGGCTCTCATAGAGTTCTCCAACTCCCTTGTGGCATCTTCCACCTTTGGAGTGGAGTATCCTCATATCAGAGAGACGGGTATGACTCTAGCCCTTCCGGGCTCCACAATACATAAAGGGTGAGGCACTGAACTATTTGTGCTCTCTCCCGAATTCGTTCTAATGGGCCCACTCGCTCCGTACTGAGGTACAGACCCATGAACATAGGCTCATCTCCCCGTGTGTCAAGTTAGCAACAATGTTCGTATGGTTCTTCCTGCTTTCTGCCAGGTGAATCCATATGTTGTGCTTGTATTAGAGTTCTGTAGCTTCATCTTCCATTTCAAATTATTCCCTGCGAGTTTTACTCGTCCAAGTTCGCCCACATATTTATTACTGATGGTTGTTCCTGTTGGTTGCTTCCACGCGCACCATATCCCAGTCGATTCGACGGTTTGTTAGTTATAACAACATTTATGTTATTGTTAAAAGTATCTACTAGTATACTAGCTTTGTCTTTCATCCTTGCGTAGTCACGCGTTTATGTTCAAATCATCTGGTAGGTTCCTCTAGATTGCAAGAATTTGCTTGATCCTTATGAGGGTTCTACATATCATCCGCCCATGTGATGGGTTTTTTTTTGTTTATGTCATCAGCGTTCATGTCTTCGAAAGGTTTCCGTTGTCTTCACTGTGTACTTTCTGCTATTCTTTGTTGAAGGTTCTTGGTTTCTCTAGCCCGTTGGTTTAACTACGGCTCTTCTCGTCCATCTTCGAGGTACTCTGCATCACTGTCCTTGGCACGGAGTTGACTACTTCTCGTGTTCCATACACTACTTGTCTACATACATAGGGTACCGTACTGATACATTACTACTTACCCGGCTAACTTATAAATAAGTCTGTCAGGCCCACAAGCTCATATCGAAGTGCGGTCATCCCATGTCTCGTTTAGTAAACTGGTAGTGTCCATCACACGGCTATTGTGAAGTATTCTGTTGTCAAGCTCCCTTTTGATGGATGTCCTTGTTGTAGTTTTATATTATTTTGTTCGCATTGTCGGTCGTCTTGTCGTAAGTGCTATTGCCCTAGTGGCATAGGTGGTAAAGTGGTTGGAGACAATATTTTTGCTCCCTGGACTCATGTCCTCAGTAATATATTTCTTCTGGCACTCCTTTCTAAAGGTAGTACTTGGTTTTCAATCCGTTAAACATTAAATATTGGTTCGCCTTTACGGCTGCAATCGGTTTAAGTAAAATTCGTGCTGGTTTTAGCAACGTTGGGTTTCCTATCTCGATCTCATTGAGTACAACTCATATTCTTTTTCCCTGTTTGATTACTATCACATCTCACCTGTAGTTCATATTTGTTTCCTTCATCCGTTTAGTTGGATGTATTGTAAATTGCATAATAGCTTGAGCAACTCGGCTCTTCACTTCCCAACCATCCTCATTGACGGTGGTGCATCTACAAAGGGTATTTTATTTCACACAAGGTTATGCTTGTCCATAAGGACTAAACATTCATCACTATTAGTGATTAGCATTAAATGATGGTGTACCCTTCTGGTATTCGGCTAGTAAGCCATGTCTGAGAATTCTCGAGCAATTAACTGGTGTGGTTTACAGTTACAGTGGTATTATTATTTCTTCTGTTGTAGTGGTCGGACTAACAGGCCTTCCCAAGGTTTCATAGGTTTCTTATCTTAAAGGTTTGTATGAATAACTGGTATGAAAATTTTGGTATTTAATAAGAGATTAAAATTTAGTGGTAACTGCAGCACTTGCTGTGGCAAGTGCGCAAAGCAGATGGAAATTTCAGTGGGTTGATTGTCATAGCGCTTGCAGTAGCAAGTGCGCCATGCAGGTTGAAATATTGGTTCAACAATTACCGGTCTTGTTGACTCTTTCACCATTGAGTATGGTTCACATAATAGAGTAGGCATTAAAATTCCATTCATATATACATGATCCGTCAAAGTTTCAAGGTTACTTGTATCTGGTACACATGACTAATCCCAAAAAGTCATACACAAAAAGGCGAGCGGTCGCTGACGCACTCCCGCATACTTACAACATATTTCTTTTCTACAATCTCGGCTAAGTATATAACAAAATAAGTAAAAGTGTTTCACTAGCGGTATCTCGGAGTTTAGGGTACTCATGCCCTATCGACTCCCTTCCCCTTCTGAGCTCCAGCATCAGTAAATGTCTGGCCCTCCTGACCGCCTCGTGGTACT
The DNA here is from genome assembly GCA_023374045.1 of Limonium bicolor. Lineage (NCBI taxonomy): Eukaryota > Viridiplantae > Streptophyta > Magnoliopsida > Caryophyllales > Plumbaginaceae > Limonium > Limonium bicolor. Next base: position 473,066,672 of record CM041776.1, read on the forward strand.
CCAGATCTTCCAGCTAAGGTCGTCTGAGTATTCTATGGTGGTCTATAATTACGGCCCTCAGGGTTCATCCAACACTCGAACTCCCGGTGGCCCTCTTTCTTGCAGTACCAGCACTAAACTTTGCAGCCACTGCAGTCGACCCCAGGATGATCCTTCCCGCAACGCTTGCAATAAAAATGGCGCTGGGGCTGTCCGGTGCCTGATGGTGGCATTTAATTTAAGTTAAAATTTGACGGTATAAAGGTTAAGGTTACAATTTAATTTAAGAGGAAGGTGATCTCACCCTTAGGAGGTGCAGATCTCAAAGGCTGGGCATCTATAGCTGGGTCGGTCAACCGAGGGACGGGCTCTTTCCCTTTCGCTCCCTGGTTACCCTGCTGCCCTTTCTTCTGGAAGAATTTCCTGTTTAAGGTTTCGGGTCAGCATTCATTAAATATGTTCAATATGGTAAATAATTTAGAATGGGATAAGTCCTTACTTTCTTTCTTCTTGCCATCGCCTGGAGGCGCTTCTCCACTCTCAGACTTTCCCTCAGGGTTCTTTCTCTTTTTCGTCCCGAGAGTCTCTTCCCGAGTCTGGAGCAGTAGCTCCGTCCTCGAGGAAGCGTCGTAACACTCCTGGAATCTCATTGGTAAGTTCTCAAAGTTATTCGGTAACGTAGTAAGTAAAGAATAAATGGCATTTATGTTTATACCTGGATGGTAGTATAGAGGGTAGCACCCATCGCCATCTGGATGCGAAACAACAATCCCCCCGGAACTTCTCGACCTTCACGGTCTCTGACTAATCAACTCCGGGGATGAAGTCCAGCAGACCAATGAATCGAGCGTAGTACTCATCCACGGTCAGACCTCCCTGGGAGAGTGTCTCGAACTCTCGGCGCTTCTTCTGCTTGAGATGTGTGTGGGCGTGGGTTTTGAACCCTCAAGTATTGAGCTTAAGGCCTCAAGGTTCAATTTGCAATTAGAACAACTAAACGAAATTATAAATTAAAACTTAATTATTCTAACTGACCCACACAAACCAAAGTAGAGTAGCCACCTAAGTTTTAACCTTTTAAACTTGGAAAGGAAATATTGTTACAATTTGTAGAGCTATGGGTTCGGGGGCTTGGTATGAAATTTATATGGGTTCCAATTCCTTCATTACCCTTATAAATAACTTTTCCTTTACTGTTATAATCCTAAGGCTAAGTATTTATGAAATTATCCTCCTTATTATGAAGTTTATTGATGCAGACTTTAATCTAGTTAAATTAAAGGTCTATTAACAAACAAATGTATTATCACATGTGCTCCGAAAACTCAATTGCCAAATATTTAAATGAAAAGAAAAGAAAATCAACTTAACGTATGAATTAATTCTAAAGCTAAACCCGCAAATTAACAATTAGCATGGTCGATGTAACTTACTAATCATCTTGCACTATCTGATTTTATTAACGAGTCCAATAATAACAAAAAGACAAAAGACAAAAATAAAAAAAATAGAAACAAAGCAAGACGACATAAAAACAAAAGTGAGCACCCATTTTATATCTTCATCAAATTTTTACCGTTCACATTTAATATTCAAAGTCATCAAACAAGTAAAGAGCACCAGCCCCTCCTATGCAGAATTAATACACGTAATCCATAATCATCCTTACATCACCGTCTTAAGCCAAACTACATCATCAATGAATGTTTAACATGAAAAAAAATGAGAAACGTACCTGTTTCGGATGTAACAGCAGCTCGAAATTTTTCTCTGCTTCGAGACTCCAGCACAAATGAGCTTCGACGAATGCAGCAGCGACGATGCTGACAATAAATGGGAAGACAATGCCGATGTAAATTCTTGCGTTGTAAATGAGTCGGAACAATCGTAGGGCGGTGACGGTACTGCTCAGGTGATGGTGGGGGCATTGGTTGGTGCTGCTATAGGTGAAAAACTTCTCCGTTCCCTTCTTGTTTAGACATTGTTGTTGTGCTCTTTAATGCCAGTAGGGCTGCGACTGAGAGATCCGACTCAGGAGATGATGGCGATGATGAATATGATGATGGTGTGTGAAAGTATTATGCGATGATGTATGGGAAACGAATGAACTAACTATCGCCAGCGTCGATCACCACTCTTTTCATGACCAGATTGAATCCTAGCATCGTTATTTCATGTTCGGTTGATAGCAGTTGCAGTGGAAAAGATGATGAAGAGCATCTGGGGATGGTATACGTCAAACGCGTGGCATATTTGAGATTGAGCTTGGCGGTGGAAGATATGGTGGTGGATCTGGCGCCTGCAACGTCCTAATCACAGCGGTGACGATCGATGGGATGCTGGGCTAGTCCAGGCTTGCGGGAGGAGTATAGCAGCGACCGTCGAGAGCTCTAACGTGAATAGTGGACCCAGAACTTTTGTTTAGGGGGGGAGGCAAATTTTTTTTTGACACTATTGTTCTTTAAAACATTATGTTATTTTATATTTGTCAAAAATTTATAAGAGTATTTTACAAATTTTCAAAAGTTTCAGGGGGCCGGTGCCCCCCCAAAACCCCCCTTGGGTCCGCCTCTGATTGGCGATGAAGTTGATGGCAGAGGGTAGCTCCGACAGAATTTCAATGCTAGCGACAAGAGAGGGAACACAAGAAGGCTGATAATAGTATCGATGGTGGAACAAATTTTGACGTATCGGATTGAGATGACAAGTCAATTGAGGTTGACGGTAACCACGATGAAATAGAGATGATGAAGATGAAGAATGGTAGGATTTCTATGAAAGATGTGAGTGGGAGATGTGAGGGTCGGGAGAAGCGACTGTATATTGATCGTGTGTTATGTTCGTCCCCCCTTGTAACACGGGTATGGAATGATTATATAGAGGAAAGGTAGATCAATAAAAGGCTCAAGAATCTTAACAACTTAACAAACCTTCGAATTTGAAAATAAGCAAACTAGTTAATAGGAAGTGAAAGATAAGATTGAAAAACAAAAGTAAAAAACTTATCTAAAAGGCAATGTTAGATAATTTTCAAAGTCACTTAACAAAAATGAAGGAATTTCAAAAAACATCGTTTTGTTAATAAAATAAACTACTAGTAAAAATAGAAAAGATTTTTATTTTTTTTGAATTTTGAAATTTGAAAACAAGTAAGTAGTTAGGAGAATAAAAATGATAAGGAAAAAAAAAGAAGAAGTTATCTAGAAAAAAGGAATGAATAATCATAATAAAAAAAGGAAGAGAACTATCGATCATAAAATGAGATTACAATTTTCTGTTTTTTTGTTTTTTTTTTAATCACGTTTCACAGGATTTTTTTTGTGTTTTGGATTTTTTTAAAGAAAATAAACTATCAATGAAAATGGAAAGAAACATTTTTTCCACTTTTTCACAAATAAAATCTGATTTTGAAAATTATAAATAAAAGAAGAAAAGAGAAAGAAGGAATAAATAGAAAACAAAAATCACAAAAGTTGTTTGTCATTAATTAGACCCGAACCATTGACCTCTTAAATCTTCTCTATACCCCTTTACCAACGTGCCAATATAACATCTTGTCACATATTGCACCTTTTTTGTTTTCACGGTATCACAACTCTTATGAACCTTACCACCCTAAACTCCGTATTCTTTCCGAAAATAGGATAAAGATCCATTGAATGAAAAGACGCCACTTTACCCTTAGCCATGCACCGATCCTAGAAAAACCCTGTTCACGTATAAAAGAGGGTAAAGATTTTGGGGATAACAGATTGCCCCCCGTCAACTTGATTTTGGAATGTCAATGAAAAGTCAAGTTGACGCTTGATAATACCCAAAATCTTTACCAACCTTGTCTCACCTTGCTCGTCCCTTTTTCTGTGTTCAGGGGTGTTGACTTCCTTGAAAAGATGTGTGAGCTTACTGAGCTATTTGAAGGTGTTGGGAACCTAAATGATAAGCGTGTCATATACCAAGGCACTTCTAGGGGGCCTAGACCTATACAAACGAGAAAATGCAAGCAAAAACATAGAGTATCCAGGTATTTCTAGGGACTGGAACCCATCCTATATGTAAAATATGTTATACGATTTGATGCTTTTGAGAACTGAAACTCATTCGAAATGAAATGCAAGATGTGTGATGTGATTCGGATGCTTATGGGGACCGAAACCCGTTCTGGATGGAATGCAAGAAAATGCAATACGACTCGGATGCCTCTAGGGACCGAAACCCATTCAAAAAGAAAATAACTCGGATGCCTCTGGGGACCGAAACCCATTCAAAAATAACTCGGATGCCTCTAGGGACCGAAACCCCATTCAAAAATAACTAGGATGCCTCTGGGGACCGAAACCTATTCAAAAATAACTCGGATGCCTCTAGGGACCGAAACCCATTCAAAAAGAAATAACTCGAATGCCTCTGGGGACCGAAACCCATTCAAAAAGAAAATAACTCGGATGCCTCTGGGGACCGAAACCCATTCAAAAATAATTCGGATGCCTCTGAGGACCGAAACCCATTCAAAAATAACTCGGATGCCTCTGGGGACTGAAACCCATTAAAAAAAATGCTCCATGTTGGTTTTCCAAGGGGACTTATTGCCATCGCCCGCCAACTGGGTTGCTGGGATGAACTTCTAGTTTTCATAGGGGACTTATTGCCATCGCCCCGCCAACTTGTACACATTGGCCAGTATACACCCTGCTTCAATTCAACGGGCAGCATACCTCCACCTATACTCGTACACATTGGCCAGTATACACCCTGCTTCAATTCAATGGGCAGCATACCTCCACCTGTACTCCACCACTCGTACACATTGGCCAGTATACACCCTGCTTCAATTCAACGAGCAGCATACCTCCACCTGTACTCAATCACTTGTACACATTGGCCAGTATACACCCTGCTTCAATTCAACGGGCAGCATACCTCAACCTGTACTTAATCACTATCATACATACAAACTTGGTATCACAAAATAGTGTTGACTCTACTGTCAACAATGATTGACAAGATTGGTTCAGTTTTCAACAATGGGGTTGACTCGGTGTCAAGACAAGATTGACTCAATTTTCAAAAATGTGGTTGACTCGGTGCCAAAACAAGATTGACTCAATTTTCAAAAATATGGTTAACTTGGTGTCAAGATTGGTGTTGACTCTACTGTCAAAAATTCAGATGTATAAGCAAATACTTCTTTTTAACTAAAATTCATGGAACACTTATTTTTCAGGAATGGACTTCGAGACCAAAATTTTGATCCTTCAAAACTGAACATGCTTTCGGGCTTTATGATTTTCTCAGGGTTATGGAGCTTGAGGTTTCTAACATGGTGTTTAGAGCTTATGACGGGCCTAAGTCTTTGGGATTTCTCTGTGTCATCTGTGGAAATTGCTGGAAACGATTGCCCCTAGTATTTCTTTGAGCTATCTGAGTTACAAACTATAGGAATCGATCAAACGATCGATTGCCCCCAGTATTATTTTTGATTAAACATGTGAACAATTCTTATCCTCACAGGGTTATGGTTTTCTTTGATGTGGTGCTTTTTCTACCTACACTCGATGTGTTTAGCATTTGCACTCATTCCTCACTTACAGTCATAACTTCTACACTTTTGAATTCGATATTTGATGGACTTACGCCTTCGATCTGTTACTTTCACCTGATTAAGACACATAACTATCAAGTCAGAAGTCTTTGAGGCTTATAACGGGGCCATTGGGTATGATGAATGTCCCAAGGATCATAAAGGGATATTTTCGGTCTTGTGGGGCTTAAGGGTGACCAAAGCTGCAATTTGACCTTCTCCCAGATTCTCTTTCCCGTCTTAATGTGTGAAGTTGTCTTACTACTGGGTGTGGATTTGCCTTCGGGCTCTGGACTTTGACACTGTCTTTGATGTTGCTTTGTTGTTGTTCTTTAGAAACTTGAGGCTTTCAAATTGCCTACACATCCTCGGGGCTCTTGTGTTTCCCGATCTTTAGGAGCTCTTGGAGCCACTTTGACTCATCTTCGGGGTTCTTGTGTATCCCGATCTTGGAGCTCTTGGATCTACTTTGACTCATCTTCGGGGTTCTTGTGTTTCCTGATCTTGGAGCTCTTGGAACCACTTTGACTCATCTTCGAGGTTCTTGTGTTTCCCGCACTTTTGGAGCTGTCTTTGTTTAAGCTTTTGAATCCTGGGTCGCTTTGCGACCGTTTGTGGATCTTCATCATGTTTGTGGTAGTGTTTGCTTCTCATTTCAGACTTCGTGTGTCTTCATCCGAGAGTTAGGCTCCTCGTTTCCTTTGGTAACTAGTGTACGTAATCATCATGAGCGGCTTTTTGTGGAGCTTTATTGATAAAAGAGGATACATATGAAAGGCTCAGTAGGGCTGCCTAGGGTTTGATTTCAGGGTTTCATAAGCTTTTAGCTATGTGGTGGTTTACCTAGATGCTTCGTCATTCTTGATAGTTATGTGTCTCTTCTTGTTTCTTTTCACAGGTCTTAGTGTAAATTTACAAGTTATCTCCTTCAGTCAGAGTTATGCTGCTTACCTCACATGTATGTGGCCTCACCACGTGTAAAGATGACACGCTTTTTCTCTCATTGGTTTTTTCCACTCATGGCACTCTCGCACTCTTTCACTAAAAGAGTTTCGTTCACACATTTGCTAGAAAAAGTTTAAAATAAACGATCTAACTCAGATTGCCCCCAGTATTGTGTCAGGGATTCAACAACTATTTGACAACCATGTGCTCTACTAACCATTATGTGAGTTGCTTTGGTGTTTTGGGATGTGTTTTGGTGCTTGGATAAGCTTATTCATGTTCTTAGAAACAAAACAAGTCTTTGTATTCCACTGTCAGAAAATGATCGTTTCACAAACTTTAGTTTTGAGAGACATTTGTTTAGCAGAAATGGATGTTCCTTGCAAAGAAAGCTCACTCCAGAATTTATCTTTTCATCTTGGAAGATTTTTGGACTTGGAAAAGTCATTTGCTTGTGAATATGAAGAAGATGATTTAACAAAACCAATGCTTCTTATTGTTGATGTCAAGAAATGCTCATTCAAAATAGTTCTTGCTTGAAAACTTCTGAACTTAGATTTCATAAAACATTTGTTTACAAATGCATTTGAAAGATGAATGACAGTTTATAGCAACATTTTATGCATGTGAACCTCGATCTCCTTTATAAACTCGAATACCGCCAATCTACATGATGTTGGCGCACAGAAGACTCGAGCTTTCAACCATGATGTAACTTCCCGGAGGACGTAGAAATGTCTGAGATCTTTTTTTAAAGACAACTTAACAATAGGAAAAGAGTTAATGAATGACAAAACGTCCTAGGAATTTGTAAACCTACTAAAATGGTAAAATTCCTACGCAAACCTAAGAAAACACAACAATGAAATCTAACGTATTGTAAGAGGGCTCTTAAAAAAATCTAGACTAGGAATGTCCCTTAACTGTGAATGAGGCCTTTGGTCCGGAATGCTCTTTGGGTTATGGATAGGCACTCGGGCCTGAAAGCTCTTGAACTTGAAGTAAGACACATGGGCCGGGATGCTCTTGGATTGTGGATAGACGCATGGGCCTGAAAATATGTGGACTAAAAGTGAGGCACATGGGTCGGAAGACATTTGGATTGTGGATAGGCGCATGGGCCTAAAAATACGTGGACTAAAAGTGAGCCACATGGGCCGGAATGAATTTAGACTATGGATAGGCGTATGGGCCTGAATATCAGTGGACTAAAAGTGAGGCACATGGGCCGGAAGACGTTTGGATTGTGGATAGGCGCATGGGCCTGAAAATACGTGGACTAAAAGTGAGCCACATGGGCCAGAATGCATTTGGACTATGGATAGGCATATGGGCCTGAATATCAGTGGACGAAACAAGAGGCACATGGGCCGGGATGCATTTGGACCGTGGATTGGCGCTTTGGGCCTGAATCTCTTTGAACTGAAAGTGAGGCACATTGACCAAAGTGGTGTCATGATTGTGGATAGGCGCTTGTGCCTAAAAGATCGGAATTGTAAGCAAGGCAGTTGACCCGAAACACTTTGAGAATGAGGCCCTTGGGCCGAAATAATTTCTAACTGTAGATTGGTGCTTGGGCCAAATGTTTCAGACATTAAGTTGAGCGCTTGGGCCAGAATATCATTTGAATTGTGAATAGGCGCTTGGGCCTGAACATCTTGAACGGAAAGTGACACACATGGCCCAGAAGATATTATAAGGAATATGAATGGGTATCTATGCCAAAAGATTTTCTAGAGTTCAAGTCAAAGACTTATTTCAAATTCTTGATGGGCCTTTGGGCCAGAACCTAAACACGATCCATAAATGAATTTTTAAGTCTCGTGAATTACTGCAAATTCATGTGGATTTTTTTTCTATGGGCCTGAACCCAAATGGATCAAAAATGAATGATTCAGACTTAGGAACTTTTGAGGCCAAAAGAGAGACCTCCAAGATCTAAGGTATCTGGGCCGAAGCCAAGCGAAGAGTTCACCTAGACTAGGTAGGCCTTTGGGCCGAAATGTAAAGATCCAATAAAAGATGATTTATTTCAGCTACTAACCAACACACAATCAAGCTTATCACAAAAGCATGGAATCAAGGAGATATAAAGAGAAAAAATGCATGTCCTCACTATGTAAGTTTCATCAAATGGGTATGGATACATCCGGAGAGTGCTTGAGGCTTTGCGCCCAGGTAGTGAAGGGATAAGGCTTGCACGTCATCCTCTTCATTTCCCCCACTTTTACACATCAAACTAAGGTGTGTATCTCAGGACGGGTCATGCCTCGGCATGACCAATATTTGGTTTTTGGGTAAAGGTACGTTCAGAGAGGTGCTTAGGGCTTTGGGCCCAGGTAGTGAAGGGATGGGGTTTGCATGCCATCCTCCTCATTTCCCCCACTTTTACACATCACCCTACGGTGTGTGTCTCCAAACGGGCCATGTCTAAGCATGACCAAAGATTGGTTTATTTGGACCATCATCTCTCGTATGAACAAGATAATAAAAATGCATAAGCTAAAAAGGATAATATCATAAAAAGTATGCCTTAAAGATATAAATTCAAGTTAAGCCCTCTTTCCTAAGTTTAAAATTTAAAAACTTAGGTGGTCCCCAGCAGAGTCGCCAATCTGTGGGCGTGGGTTTTGAACCCTTAAGTATTGAGCTTAAGGCCTCAAGGTTCGATTTGCAATTAGAACAACTAAACCGAAATTATAAATTAAAGCTTAATTATTCTAACTGGCCCTCACAAACCTAAGTAGAGTCGCCACCTAAGTTTTAACCTTTTAAACTTGGAAAGGAAATATTGTTACAATTTGTAGAGCTATGGGTTCGGGGGCTTGGTATGAAATTTATATGGGTTCAGATTCCTTCATTACCCTTATAAATAACTTTTCCTTTACTATTATAATCCTAAGGCTAAGTATTTATGAAAGTATCCTCCTTATTATGAAGTTTATTGATGCGGACTTTAATCTAGTTAAATTAAAGGTCTATTAACAAACAAATGTATTATCACATGTGCTCCGAAAACTCAATTGCCAAATATTTAAATGAAAAGAAAAGAAAATCAACTTAACGTATGAATTAATCCTAAAGCTAAACCCACAAATTAACAATTAGCATGGTCGATGTAACTTGCTAATCATCCTGCACTATCTGATTTTATTAACGAGTCCAATAATAACAAAAAGACAAAAGACAAAAATAAAAAAATAGAAACAAAGCAAGACGACATAAAAACAAAAGTGAGCACCCATTTTATATCTTCATCAATTTTTTACCGTTCACATTTAATATTCAAAGTCATCAAACAAGTAAAGAGCACCAGCCCCTCCTATGCAGAATTAATACTCGTAATCCATAATCATCCATACATCACCGTCTTAAGCCAAACTACATCATCAATGAATGTTTAACATGAAAAAAAATGAGAAACGTACCTGTTTCGGACGTAACAACAGCTCAAAATTTTTCTCTGCTTCAAGACTCTAGCACAAATGAGCTTCGACGAATGCAGCAGCGGCGATGCTGACAATAAATGGGAAGACAATGCCGATGTAAATTCTTGCGTTGTTAATGAGTCGGAACAATCGTAGGGCGGTGATGGTACTACTCAGGTGAGGATGGGGGCATTGGTTGGTGCTGCTACAGGTGAAAAACTTCTTCATTCCCTTCTTGTTTAGACATTGTTGTTGTGCTCTTTAATGCCAGTAAGGCTGCGACTGAGAGATCCGACTCAGGAGATGATGGCGATGGTGAATATGATGATGGTGTGTGAAAGTATTATGCGATGATGTATGGGAAACGAATGAACTAACTAGCGCCAGCGTCGATCACCACTCTTTTCATGACCAGATTGAATCCTAGCATCGTATTTCATGTTCGGTTGATAGCAGTTGCAGTGGAAAAGATGATGAAGAGCATCTGGGGATGGTATACGTCAAACGCCTGGCATATTTGAGATTGAGCTTGTCGGTGGAAGATATGGTGGTGGATCTGGCGCCTGCAACGTCCTAATCACAGCGGTGATGATAGATGGGATGCTGGGCTAGTCCAGGCTTGCGGGAGGAGTATAGCAACGACCGTCGAGAGCTCTAACGTGAAGACGATGACTGATTGGCGATGAAGTTGATGGCAGAGGGTAGCTCCGACAGAATTTCAATGCTAGCGACAAGAGAGGGAACACAAGAAGGCTGATAACCAACAGAAGTTCAAGGCATTAACACCAATAATTCCACCAGTAATCATAGTACAGAGAAGCGAATGTGTGAGACAAATACTAAGTCTCCAGTCAAAGGGGGCGTTAGTCTATTTGTGGATCTGTTTCACAACACTCCACCATCTGCGCACCATAACGAGGAACCCCGAGCCAGAGATGACAGAGGTAGAATTATCAACCCAGAAATTGAAGCAGCAGATTGTGTTGATTTCCTAACACAACTGGGGTGCCATGTACCTAACCCAAGTCTGACAAGAGAGAACCTCATCAACCAAATCCAATCCCAGCCGCAGATCTGAGCGGTTGTCCAATGGTGACGGTAGGACTCCAAAATATCAGGGGAATGAGTTCTAAAGAAAAACAACAGAAGATGAGAGAGGAGACACACCCAAAATATCTCAATACTAGGTCTTATGGAGACCCAACTCAGTGGAACAGCAGCACAAAAAATTCCATGGTTCTGGGGGAAGAAGAGATGCAGTCTAGCTTGGGAAGAAATCCCTAGTCAAGGAAGATTAGATGGACTAGTATCCATGTGGGACGAAGAGGAGATAGAGATTCATCGATCCGAGAAGGGGCACAGATGGATGATGCTCGAGGTAACGGTAAAATCAGATGGAACAACAATTTCAGTAATATTCGTATACGCACCTTGTGACCCCAGGGAGAGGACAGCTTTGTTTGAAGAGATCCTCCAATCAACTGATAACTGGCAACCGGAAATGTTGTTTCTGGGGGATTTCAATGAAGTATTGTCACCTGCTGAAAGGGAGCCTACAACCTCGTCAAGACACACTAAAGGTATGAACGATTTTCAATCTTGGGTTGATGATATGCAGTTGCTAGAAGTTCAGTTGTTAGATGCCAAGTTCACTAGGAGGGGAGGTGGATCAATGAGTAAGATTGATCGAGTTTTTGCTACACATGATTGGATGGCCCACTACCTAAACGTGAGCTTTAGATCTAGTGAGTGGACAATATCGGATCATCGCCTTCTGGTACTGAATACAGGGAAAATCAATTGGGGCCCTAAACCCTTCAGAGCAATTGATGCTTGGCTTGAACATCCTGGTTTCTGTGCCTTCATCAAAGATAAATGGGGTAATTTGTCTCGAGGATCGATAACGAGTAAGATGAAAAGATTGAAGGTAGCTTTGAAGAAGTGGAATAAGGAAGTCTTCGGGAGATCCATCAACGAATCCTGCTTCAGAAGGAGAACCTGAGAAAAGTTGAGATGAAGATAGAAGCAGGTGACCATTCTCCAAAGACAGAAAATGATAGAATCCAAGCGATGGAGAGCCTAGTTAAGGTTGAGAACTACAAGGAGGTATATTGGAGACAACTTTCACAGGACAAATGGATAAAGGAGATGGATAATAACTCAAGCTACTTTCATAGACGAGCCACCATCAACCATAGGAGGAAGATGATAACATGTTTAATGTCAGATGGAGGAGTTGTTGAAAATCCGAGTACAATAAGGCAACTCTTAGTAGACTACTACACCGAGCTCTATCGCGCGTGCCCGATCTCAGACATTTGCCCTCCCCTTGGTATAGGCCCAGTGTTATCTAGTGAGCAAGCAACATCGCTTGAGACTATCCCGACCCTGATGGAAATTAGGCAAACTGTCTGGCAATGTGATGGGTCAAAGGCACCAGGTTACGACGGATATAACATGAAATTTGTCAAGAAAATGTGGCACGTTCTAGGAGGGGAATTTGGTGGTGATGTGAGGAAGTTCTTTACAACCTCGAAGCTTGAAAGAGGTGCTAATACCACTTGGATAGTCTTGATTCCAAAGAAATCTGAAGCTGTTCACCTGGAAGACTATCGACCAATCAGTATGGTATGATGCATATATAAGGTGATTGCAAAACTGCTAAGCAACCGGCTTAGCCCTCATTTGCCCACTCTTATTGGTGAGACCCAATCTGGTTTGGTAAATGGGTCTCCTACTCAGCCATTTGCTCCTAGTCGTGGGTCGAGACAAGGAGATCCCTTATCCCCATCGTTGTTTGTGATCACGGTGGAGGTGTTAAATTGGCTGATAATAAGAGCGATGGAGCAACATAGATTCACGGGTCTGGAGATTGGAGCCAGGCAGGTTAGGGTTACTCACTTACAGTTTGCAGATGACGTTTTACTATTTTGCAAAATTAAGAAGGATGAGCTAGTACAGTTACAGAAGGTACTCATGGTGTTTGCTGAAATGACCGGTTTGAGACTGAATATGGAAAAATCTAAGGCCTTTTGCATTAACACGACTGAAGATGAGGCCCAATTGGTGCAAGATATTTTCAAATGTCAATTAGGTGCGTTGCCGGCTTTCTATCTAGGATGTCCACTGGGAGCTAACACAAGAAAGGCTGCAACTTGGGACCCGGTAATCCAAAAAGTGAGGTCAAAACTTGCAACCTGGAAGGCCACGAGTCTCTCTAGGGCCGGGCGTGCAGTTCTTATAAGGTCCGTTCTTGGCTCTATCCCCCTATATTATGCAAGTTTATTTGTGATCCCAGTTAAGGTTCGGAAAAAACTAGTGGCCATCCAAAGGCAATTTTTTTGGGGAAAGAAAACGGACAAGTTCTTAACACCGGTCTCATGGAAGAAGATGACACGTCCGAAGGAAAAAGGTGGCCTTGGTCTTACAGATTTGCAATTGAAAAACTTAGCATTCCTGGCCAAGTGGAGATTTAGCTTTGCAAAAAATAAGTCCCCCCTGTGGAAGCAAGTGGTCCGATCAATATATAGCACGAGGAGGGGTATCCACACCGGGAATGTGTGTGAGAATACAGCTAGGCCGAGAGGAATCTGGCACTCAATTTGCCTGGCCACGTAAGGTTGCTCGTCACTCAAAACCATCATGGATAGTAAAGTTAAAATTCTGCTGGGTGATGGAAGTGATATATCATTCTGGTATGATTGGTGGACACACGTGGGGAGTTTGAGGGAGGCATTCCCGCGTATCTTTCAAATTAGCTTACAGTTGGACTGCATGGTTGCTCATACGGGAGAATGGCAAAATGATGAATGGGTTTGGAGACTATCATGGCGCCGAACTTTGTTTGGTTACGAGGTGAAGCAGGAGACGTCATTATACGAACTACTGCATGCCTCCTTGTCCCCAGTTGGTGCTCATGCTCGTGATGAGGCCATCTGGTCCAGCTCAGGTAAGTATACTATCTCCAAGGAAATCATTTCCTCCTTGAGTGATCACTCTGAAGAAGTGCAGGCTACTAGGAATGAGATTGAGCTGAAACCATTATGGAAAGGTTTGTGTGAACCTAGAGTGGAGTTTACGATATGGCTTGCTCTTAGAAGAAGGCTAATGACTCGAGAGCTCCTATTTGAAAGAGATGTAATCCCTATCGGCCAAACTTGGTGCCCATGGTGTAAAAGAGCAATGGAACAACTCGATCATGTGGTATTTCATTGCCCTCTTATCGGGCGGATTTGGGAGGGTATCTTACAGTGGTGGAATGTCCCATTCACTTTCCAAAGGAGTGTAGCAGAAATATATATGGCCTGGTTCTCTTATCCGCTTCCCTCGAAGGCTCGACGGGTTTGGAAGTCTACTTTCTGTTATGGCGTTTATTACATTTGGCTGCATCGAAACAATGTTATCTTCCGGGGGGATACATGTGAGGTTAGCCGGATTATCACCCAAATAAAGTTGGGAGTATGGTGAACTAAGACATGGTGGAAGGATCTCCCCTTATCTTGTAACGCATTTGTAGGAGTCACATCCGTGAAGGATTACTTGTAGACGGTAGCTGCTGTTCTAGTTGTTTGGAGTTGTTCTCCTTTGTTGTAGTTGGTCCCCTAGGTTGTAATCGGATGGGTGGGTACTCTTTTTCCTCTTCAAGCTTTTTCCCATTGGGTTTTGCTTGGAAAGGTTTTAATGAGGCCCAAATTCAAACCCATCCTCCTGGTTCCCCATTTAATAATATATAAATGGCTATATACCTCAATTATAAAAAAAAACAAGAAGGCTGATAATAGTATCGATGGTGGAACGAATTTCGACGTATCGGATTCAGATGACAAGGCAATTGAGGTTGACGGTAACCACGATGAAATAGAGATGATGAAGATGAAGAATGGCATGATTTCTATGAATGATGTGAGTGGGAGATGTGAGGGTCGGGAGAAGCGACTGTATATTGATCGTGTGTTATGTCTGTCCCCCCTTGTAACAGGGGTATGGAATGATTATATAGAGGAATGGTAGATCAATAAAAGGCTGAAGAATCTTAACAACTTAACAAACCTTCGAATTTGAAAATAAACAAACTAGTTAATAGGAAGTGACAGATAAGATTGAAAAAACAAAAGTAAAAACTTATCTAAAAGGAAATGTTAAATAGTTTTCAAAGTCACTTAACAAAAATGAAGGAATTTCAAAAAACATCGTTTTGTCAATAAAATAAACTACTAGTAAAAACATAAAAGATTTTTATTTTTTTTGAATTTTGAAATTTGAAAACAAGTAAGTAGTTAGGAGAATAAAAAGGATAAGGAAAAAAAAGAAGAAGTTATCTAGAAAAAAGGAATGATAATCATAATAAAAAAAGGAAGAGAACTATCGATCATAAAATGAGATTACATTTTCTGTTTTTTATTGTTTTTTTTTTAAATCACGTTTCATAGGATTTTTTTTGTGTTTTGGATTTTTTTAAAAGAAAATAAACTATCAATTAAAATGGAAAGAAACATTTTTTCCGCTTTTTCACAAATAAAATCTGATTTTGAAAATTATAAATAAAAGAAGAAAAGAGAAAGAAGGAATAAACAGAAAACAAAAATCACAAAAGTTGTTTGTCATTAATTAGACCCGAACCATTGACCTCTTAAATCTTCTCCATACCCCTTTACCAATGTGCCAATATAACATCTTGTCACATATTGCACCTTTCTTGTTTTCACGGTATCACAACTCTTATAAACCTTACCACCCTAAACTCCGTATTCTTTCCAAAAATAGGATAAAGATCCATTGAATGAAAAGATGCCACTTTACCCTTAGCCATGCACCGATCCTAGAAAAACCCTGTTCACGTATAAAAGAGGGTAAAGATTTTGGGGATAACAATGTGCCGGGTAGTACTTCCCCCTCAGCAACTCAACGAAGACAGCCCATGTAAAGTCGGGCGTAGCAAGGTGATGGTCCTTGACCAACCTCCACCAGGTGCTGGCTGCATCCTTAAGATGGAAAGCAGCAATGGCGACTCGCTTGTCGGCAGGTACTTGTAAAGCTTCGTAGGCCTTGTCATGTTCAACTATAAAACGCTCCAAGGCTACGGGGTCCGGCTCCCCTAAATAAGTAGATGGTCGGGTCTCGGTAACTAGCTTCAGCTAGTTCGTCTCCCTGGGCTGTGGCGGGTGGGCTGGTGCTCCTCCAATTTGTGTGCCAAGCTGTGCGAGAACGGCAGCAATCGTCTCTACAACTCCTGGATTCTCGGGGTCACCGCCTTCACCTCGACCGGACCACGGCCTCTAGTCCCTCCAGACATCTGTAGTACAGAATGTCGCACGTTTACTTGGTAATTTACCGTACGTAACCAGTGGATATTGAATTGCCTCTAAGGCTAACATATCACGCAATTTGCGTTACTAAACGTAATTTCGTTTAAGACGAGTCGTCTCGTACCTCACAAACGTTTCCCGTGTTTCCCCAAGTCCGAAGCTCATTGTCTTAACCTTGTATCTCGGCATCAAAGCGGTACTCCGCTCTGATACCACTTTTGTAACACCCCTCTCAATAAAACACGTAATAATCCCTCACGTAGCAATAAATAAAACGTCTTACAGCGGAAGAATAGATAACAACATTTATACTCACTCGGGTGTCACCTGCCATTACTCGCCCATGCGAGTAACGAAGCAGATTCTAAATCCAACAACCAAAATAAACAACACTACTAAACCGTTGTGACAACGAGATAAATCCTATACATCATACTAAGTCCATAATCATAACCGTCGACAAGTGAGCGTCTAACCAATCCCGATTATATACAACCGTACCATAATTCAATCCACAGTCTAACATTGTTATACAAATAAATTCCATGTGCGGTAATTAATGTAATCGCTAACTACCCGGTTCCCGCACTTTGGCTTCAACGAAGATCAGCAACCTGCACAATGCCATAAAGGCTCAGCGATAAACCCTGAGTATGCCGGGCCTGACCCTATTGGTCACTTGTCATTTTTAACCATCTTGATATTAGATTGGTTTCATGCTTTACCATTTTACAGATATAATTAATAATGTAACAAACATGCATAAATACGTAATCATCCATCCAATCCAAACAGTCATTACAATTCACAAACATTAGTTGTATAAACAACGTATCGAATAATTACAATATTGGACATAATCGCCTAGGCAAACCGTTTCCATACTTATTAATTTTTCGGCCTTTAAGGCCCCATCCATCCAAACCATATTTAATTATATACCAGTTGGGTGTCATGTTAGGACAACCCGAATAACCTTACCAATGGACAGTAGTCCTCCCGTACATACAAAGGTGCTCATTTTGCCAGAGGTCCGGAGGCCCCTGGTCGTTCACTTTGCCTCGTAAGGCGTCCATATAAAGGCCATAGCCGTGTACCAACAGCAGGTACCATCTGACCCACGATCCAATTAGGGCTCGTTGGGAAATTTCCTAGAGTGGAACCCGATCGGGTACCCCTCAGTGATCACAAATGCGCAATCAGGTTGTTCATAAACTACCGGGATTCCTCCCCTCATCTCATACCAATTCTCTCATTTGATTAAGATAAACTCTTAGTTTTATGGAGAATACAATTTATTAATTAGCTGCCCAATGGGTCTTACGCATACCTAGAAATAATCTAGGTCATATTCATGTTCGAGATCCATGCTCTAGAGACCGACATTGTCGTGTCTCGTACCTAAGTGTTTTACTTAAGTTACCATATACTTAATATTAATACTATGGGTATTATATTAAGTAACCATCATGTCATCACATTAAACGTATATGTATGTTTATATAAGTCGATCTATAGTCGTCGTAGTGTTAGTCCCGTAGGACGCTCGTGCATAAATAATTAATGAAGTAACAGACATAATCACATACTCGTACCCACACACATAACACACAAGTTATATATCAACCAAATCCGAGCCCGAGGAATTCCTCAGGACAACCCGGATCAAACCCCTTTACATACCGTACACCTTAGACCAAGGATGCACAGTGTAGACCACTAAGCTTCTCGAGCGCGCACGTCTGAAAGGCGATCTAAAAATACGAAGAACACTATGTGTCAATCCACATGACAAAGTGATTCGGTATTTCCGAATAACGTCAGTAACCCCGGTTTTACATCCCCGGATTTCAACTGATATTAGTTAAGGTGTCGTTATCCTTAAAAACTCCTTACTCGTAGTGTGTATTAATATTCAGTTTGACAAAGAGGTCGGTTTTAGTAAGAACGTCGTAGTTAACGTTTTCAAACGTAGGAATTATATTTTCCAACCCGTAGTATTTTATAAGCGTTACGCTTTATATAAGTTCGTTCGTTCTCGTATAATTAATTCCACTATTACATTGCATGCATAGGTATGTGTTATAACCTATAGTTGCATGCATGGTTATATTTTATAACCTATAGTTACATGCATCCATGCAACGTTAGTTTATATTGCATGGTATATTATTACTCTTTAATATACCTTATATTATACAACTTCTCCATTACGTAACAAGTTGTATCCATTTAAAACCTTATGACTTTATAGTATATTTTATAATAATAAGTTAACATTCATTATTTACTGTTATATGGTTTGTAAACCATAATATATATATATATGCATATTGTTTGCGCCGGTTTACATACATGCATATGTACATTGTTCTCTTGATGAATATGAAACTTTATATTATGTACATGTTATTCCTTATGCAAGGTTTATTTAACCATTCCAAAATCATATATTAACCATAGTATTTATGTCATTGTATACTATATTTTATATCTTCATTTATATATATATATGTGCATGCGCTAGCATGATAGTTTTAATAAACTATACTTTTGACCACATAATATTATTTAGTGTTACACTTATACCATGATATCATATAGTATGATACTTTATATGTCATTAAACTTTATAACATATAGTTTTAACAACTATTAATATTACCGAAAATAACATGTGTATATTATACACTTGCACTTCTTTATTCATATAGTTTCCATTAATTACAATATAGCCACATAACTTATACCATGTTATAATACCTTATTTTATAACATCAAAACTTTGTAATAAAATATAACCTAAGGTTTTATAATACTTTGTTATAATTGCCGGAAAGGCATATATATTTTATTTCATCTCCTTTCAAGTCCCACACTTTCTAATTATTACAATTTCACCACTTATTTTATAACATACCATATTCATTATATACTATAACATTTAAATCATATAGTATGTATATAATATGGTTTTAAATTTCCGAAAAATACTATAAAGCCCCTTAGGTTCTGTTTTTCTTTGTTTTAACCTTTAACTTTCCATATTTATACCTTTACCACAAATCTTATAATATTTTTACATAACATATGTTATATCATCCAAACATTACAATAATTATAACATATAGTTTTATAAGTTATTTCCTCCAATATTACCGAACAAGCCCTAGTCTGTTTGGTGTAATTCTTTTCCAGCAACATTATTTTCTTATTTTACACAATTACCACATATATCATCATAACTTATATATATAGGTTATATTATATGGTTTTAACATTTGTTATTTGTATAACCTATGGTTTTATATTGTTTTATTTCCAACAGCCCCCTAATGTTTCCGAAATCCTTTTCCGCCCAAAACCTTTTTCCTTATTTACATTTTGACCCCAATTTATATTATATACTTTCATATGTAACATAACCATATATTATACACTTTTATTATTATAACCATTTATATAACTCCGAAAATTCCCAAACTTTATACTTAGGATATAAACCGTAATATTAACCAATTTATACCGCAATTTTTTGGTAATTACATTCTATACCCCAAAAGTTTTATAATTTCAACATTTCACTTATAATGTTAATATAAGTTCATAAATTAATTATTTATGACATTAATTTTGGTCAAACCTCCTAATATGGTCTATATTGACCTATTGATTTTCAGTTTGACCATAAGTTTATATATTTATGGTTTGACCCCCATAGTTTTCAGAACTTACATTTTTGTCTTAAAACTTTATTAAATTTTATAGAATTCATAAAATAAGGTTATTAATATCTAATTTCGGCTAATGCCTATAGTTAGCCCCTAAAATTATTTTAATTACAGAAAAACCCCATAATTAATTCGGTAATGTTAATTACCATATTAAATTCATTTTAAACTTAATAAACATAAATTAAATGGCCTAAAAATGCATGGCCTTATTACAATAATTAGCATAGAATAAAATTACACATAAATGTCCCAAATGACATTATATCATTACGGCTTATAACATAACCACCCAGAACTTTTATAAATTATGTTGTTAGCCCTTATTTAATTTCCTTGACCTTATAGGTCATTAATACACCAAACTAACCAACCAAAAATAGTATTAAATGTTTTAACACATAATTAAGCTATTCATCCCCATAAAACCCCACGGCTGATATGTTAATGTAACAAAATATCATAAAAACTATATTATAGTATAAGGTAAGTATTTCTCACCTAGCTTTTGATTTTCAAGCCACCAAGCACTCCAAACAGCCCTTAGGCTCTCGGCCTGATTTTTAACACAGCATTTAAATTAGTTTTTGAATGCTAATCTTTAAGCTTAACATACACACATTAGTAAAGGTAATAATACTTACTTTGTTATAGTTTATGCTTGGATCTGTTTACACACATTGTGCAGAATATATCCCGTGTTTCCAGGAGGATTTCGACATCATTTTATGCAAGGAAAAAGCATCTATTAGTTGTAGGTATTATATAGGTAATTAAGTGATGATTTAAAGCCTAACACGGCATGGTTTTTACCTGGTTTTGAAGCTGGTTCCTAGGCTCATTCACGCCTGATTTTTGTGGGAAAAATCAAAGTGTTAACTATCCCTTATACCAGTGCATATAACCGGTAAAACAACAGGGATAAGCAAGGGTAAAACCTTACCGGGATGGCCAAGAATGGAAGGCTTTGTGCCTGGATCTTTTTGCTTCACAAGCTGGAATTTCCCACTGATTTTTACATGAAAAAGACTAAGGATGAGCTGGGGAAAAACTAGTAGAAAACTGGTAATATAGTAGGAAGAAATGGACTTGTTTCTAGCATGTTTTTACCTTAAGAAGTTAGTTTAGTTTTCTTACCTTTCTTCCCTTGGTTCCAGCCGAAAATATCCTTCACTTCACATACCAACTTAACTTTGTTTGCTGGATAAAAACTGGAGATAGGTGAGCTCTTGAAGAGAGGAGGAAGGGAGGAGAAGAATGGACATTTTTAAGCCATGAACACTTACCTACAGCAAGAGATAACATCCGTGGAAGTTGGGTGATGTCTCTCGGTTATGGAGCAGCAAAGAGAGGCTGGAGCTGCTACGGTGAGAAGGCAGAAAGGTAATGAACAGAGAAAGAAGAAACCGGTTATAAGAGGTAAAAGGTCTTAGGCTGGTCAACCACTAAAATGACTTCCTAGATATTTTGGAGAGCTTTCCCAAAGCTGAAGCAACCCCTTAACATGCAGCAATGATCAGATAAGGATGGAAGAGATAAGGTTGTTTAATTTTAAATGGTAAAAGTGTACTAAACTTACTTTAATAAAGTATAAGTGGTGAGTCATATTTTATTGGAAATGGGGACGGCTACATGTTTAGTTATGAGCCTTGAAATGGCAGCATATAATAGCCAAAGTCAAGGGGGACATATTGACCATGGACTAACTTAAGAGATTTAAGTGTTATTTTGTACTATTTGGTTACTATTCACAAACCAATGCACATATTTCTGATGTTTTTTGAAAAACTTTGAATTAGACATTTTAATGTGATACATTATGTCACATTAGTATATTTAAGGGTATTCAAGACCCTAAAATCAAACAAAACTCATTTTGGAGACAATCTCACAAAAATGTGCTTTAAGGAATCTTAGTGCACATTTTGTGTTCCAATGTGTTTCTGAGCTTGGTTTGCCTTGTAAACGGTTTTAATGTGTTAATTTATGAGTTATAAGGCTTAGGTAAAAGTTTAGGTCCAACAGGGTTCGTTTGGGCATATAATCACCCTAAAAGGTCAAAGGGTCCAATTCTTGCTTTCTGTTAAACATTGTTGTGCTTAATTTATTTTTAAGGCATGTTTAGGCCTTAATTTAATTTATTAGATGTTTAATCAATGTTTTATTAGTTAGGGGTATTTCATTATGGGTGTGGTTTCATTTTACCATTTGTAAGGTTCGTAGGAACTGTCTTACACCCTCAGTATTTGTTTGGACTTGTCCTTTCTTGGCAGTTGAGGATTTCACCTCACTGTTCATTATATCCCTTCTAGTGTGGCATTCGCACATTTATTTTGTATACTTTTAAGTATTCCATCGGTTTAACTGACCTTCCTCATTCTACTTCTCGCCAACATAATTTGGTTAGTAGTCGTTTATAATGGTCGCCTCATTGCGCACCATGTACCAGTCAATTGGACGGTTATCCGCTATTGCGATTTGCATGGAGTACTTAATATTCAGCTTAAAGTATCTTCTAAAATGCTAGCCTTTACCCCTCGCCTATTGTAAACATACAATGAGACTATGGGTTTTAACTTGGCATGCGTTTTCCGTTCAACCCTAATTGGTGATAACGTACTAATGCTTTATGGCTTGAGCATGTGGTTATTATTACTTAATGCGACATCATCGCTGCGCCCTCAGCGCATAATATAACTCTCTTGTGCCCCCCTTCCCGGGTAGCATATATATCATTACAAAGGTTTCTCTCAAGGTGATTAACATTGTGCTATCCTGAGCAACTCTTACTACCTCATAAGGTACCACAATTCATCTTCTCATTCATGGGTTCTCCTTGCCTTTACCATTAAATCAGCCTTTGGCTTCCTTGTTCATGAAAATCTCTAAAACTGGTGTTCTAACTTCTCCTTTATGGAGTTACGACCTTCTGTCGTGTCACTATTAAGCTATCCTTGATTTCCCTAACCTTGTTGGTTTGACTGAGATCTCTCTCGTCAATTCATGGTTTACCTAGTCAGGATTCCAACTCTGACTTAGACACAGAGTTGATTTCCTCCAGGGTTCTAACACCACTCGTCTACATACATGGGGTACCGTACTGATACATTACTACCTACCTAACTAACTTAAAGTAAGTTTCGTCAGGCCCACAAGCTCCTAGGAGTGTGGTCGTCCCATGTCTCATTTAGTGCACTCGTAGTGTTCGTACCCGTGGTTATCACACTCTTAGTCCCAGTAATTTATATTGGAGTAACTAGACTGCCAATTCTTAACCGTTAGTATTAGAATGGCCCTAGAGGGTTCTCTGGGTTCTATGGGTTCCTTGTTCAATATGTATGTTCATTGCCTTCTCTAAGATAGGTGTTTGCGACATAGCGCCCTAATATTGGGTTTCGTATGCTCGTTATTTGGTATTTATGAGTGGGGATCAGTATTTGTTTACTACCTTTCCCGTTCACTCCTAGGCTATTAACGCCGTTTAGATATGAGTTTTCAGTTCTTGAACTCCACCCAGTTCATTGGGTTACACCTTTTGGTGTAATCTGGACTCCACGATAAGGGTTGACACATCGTGTTTTCCCCGTCTTATGGTAGTCCCACTTCAGTCTGATATTAATCAGTGTTTGTGATTTATCACCTTTGCTCTCCTAGATTTGGGTTATTATGGTGGTACTAAATATATCCTCCCGTAGGCCTATGCCTTACGGTATTTAGTTCAATGCCTATCCTGATAGTTGAATGATTGTTGGTCTCTGTATTTAATTTAATCCTAATTGGTTCTAATACTATCTCCTGAAGTTTACAATTGGATACTCACAAACTTAGTGGGTTCTACAGATCATTGCTCTTCGTTGTGTCGTCCTAACTCTTATTCGATTCGTATCACCTCCTTCCTCTTCGAGGTCACGGTATCATCCGTCCTCAGGTAAATTCATTGTTAAGTTAATATCCCCCACCCTCCGTACGGGAGTCTAGCAGCATAATTGATTCACAACACCCCCGGTGTGTGTGGTGCGGGCATTACATCGGGCCCCTTCATTGCACGCTCGCATCTGCCTATTCTTTTCTTATGACTCAAAAATAGTTTGTCATAACGGCACTTGTCTATACTCCTCATACAATCAGTTAGATGGGTTATCATTTACATCTTGGCTTGTATAGCCCACTCCTTGCTCTCCCGCAATATTTAATGGTAGTGGTTTAACCACAAGTGTCGCGCACTCCCTAAGTATGGTTGTGCTGGTCCTGAAGACTCAACACTCCCCACCGGTATTACTTGATGTCTATTGTCCGTACCGGCACTGGGGTTAGGCTCATAGGCACTAATTATCATTGTTTTCATTAACTCCACTTCACACTCTACTAAATGGTGTATTCCTATTAGGTTTAATGGTCAGACCGGCTAGGTCTTCCCGAGGTTATATCGACCTCCAACCCAAGGGTTTCGTAACCCTGCCTTTAAAAAGGCTACCCTAGGAACGGGAGACGTATAACCCCAAACGGGAAAACATGAAATCTAGAACCGCAATGCGGAGAAGACAGAACATACTCAAATGTTAGCCGGATGTAACGGCATAATCAACAACACCCAGGAGCAATGCATAAAGGGTATCAAAGTCAACATAGTTGAACGAAGTGTCGTAATAAGAGCACCAGAGCTATAATGAACACTCGGTTAGAACACCGAAGGGATCCCACTTACCAGGGGATACCCTAAATTAAATAAATGGTACTGACCAATACCAAAATATTTAAAGGGTCTCCAACGGACAAAAACGTGATGCGATGATCTTATCATGGAGCCCAATGTTACCTCCGAGTCGTTCAATGGTATAAGGAGAACCAATGCTTGTAAACAGCCTAAGACGAGCAGAGCTCTAGGCAACGTGGTTGGTATGCCATGAAACAGTTGTAATACACAACCCAACGGTTGTAAAACCATTGTGAACCATATGAAGAGTTGCCAAGAACGGCACCAGTGAAGATAGTTTAATAACTAACAAGCGAGGATACCACTCGTTACCAATAAAGGTCTGAAAGCACATCCCTTCCAGAACTACCCAGGGTAGTGAAGCTTGAGCAAATAATTACCGCCAAGCATTAACGGGAGTGAAATGATACCAAAGGAAGCTTGATAGCAATTATCAAAAACCGAAAAGGTAACCGGTTATAAAATTAATGACGCTCAAGGAGCTGAGGGGAATAAAAGAATACCATATTCGGTAGTCAGCCAAATAAATGGTGAACCATAGTATAAATGGTAGAGATACATGAGCAAAAGCTAAGGTAATAGCGGATGCTATGGAAACTAATGTCGTAAATAAATATGAACTTGGTGCGCAGCAAGCGACCAATACATGTGAATAAATCACACAATTATATGGAGTTGATGAATAAAGATGGTAGACAGACCTGGCAGCAAGGAAACAATGTGCATTCCTATTGCAATCGCATAAGTGATTTACCGCCAAGAGTTTACGCCTCTGTACTCTGTAGGACTGAGTGTTTTGGTATTGCGCTTGTGCAGTAATGATCTAGTGGGATAGCTAGGAATTTGGAGAATGTCAATTGTGGTAAAAGTAGAAGGAAACTTATGAAGTCATAAGGACCGATGCATAGAAAACGCAAGGTCATACAAGTAAAGAATAAGTGGGCATCATTCAGAAGCTACTGACAACAGAGGAAGCACTACAACTAAGTAGTAACTCAACCTCAATCGATAATAAGTCGGAGGAACCCAGTGAATAATCATGGGAGTACGAACAACATGTACAACAGATTTCCAAAAGCTAGATAGTAAATCTAAAACTCATTGAGTTCGCGTACGGTAAAGTAATACCACGCTCGATTGTTAAACCTGATTCCCAGAATAAAAGGGATAAAAGGGTAATGTATAACCAGTAAGGTTAACGAGAAGGGCGGATAAACCCAAGTTATCAGGGTCACGCAGTAGAAGCTAGTGGGCCCAGAATTCTAAAGGTTAACATACCTTGTGAACTAATGGCTAATTACCAACGCCTTGAAGCCTTTAAAGCTAGAACCGAACCCGGTTATGAGTTAAATAAACTCCGATGGAAATTCTTGGTGCAGGGACTAAACCAGTAAATTGGTTAAGACCCTTTGACCAGAATACATTGTATAATAGACCGCATGGAAGTTGAACCACTCCATGACGGCTGAATGCCTTCGACCACTGTCCAATGTTGACACATAGTAGATTACGTGGGTGTAATCCCTTTTTAAGGGGGGTAGGGCGAAAACCGTGAAATGTATGTTTTACGTGATAGTGCGTAAACTACAATGCGCATAGCGCAAAAGAATTTGTTTTGATGATTGGTACTTATGTTACATAAACATATGTATCCATTCATAATGTAATTAAGGTTGATTGTGAGATTTGAAGTGGAAAGGAGTATTGATTGTGAGAGATTGGAGGTGAATGGAGTAGAGAAACTCCATGGGGAATGAGAACCCCAATTGGTAATAGTTTGGAGAAATGAGTATGTTTGAGGAAATTGATGAGTATAAATCGGTATGAAAACGATGTTGAACCTAGTGGGAAGGAGTTCCCTAGGTTTCTTGATTTGATTGTATGTGTGAATAATTTGAGGATAGAAATTGATTTGATTTGTGAATAATTGGAGGATAGAAAAATTTAATTGGAGTTATACATTTGAATTTATTAAGTATAGTATTTGGAGATAACCAAGGAATAATTGATGAGATGATTAGTAAATGAGTAAGAGTTTTATAAATTGGTAAATGTATTGATGGGTGATTATGACTAGAAAGATTAAGAAGATAGAAAATGAAATAATGATTGACTATTTGATTGTGTGAATTGGGGTGGGAGGTGGAACATGGTTTGTTAGCGATCAAGGGAACCGAACACCAAATTGGGGTGGATGGATAGCTCAACACCAATGCTGATCACATTAGGATTGAATGACTCTTGAAGCTCCCTATAAGTGGTCACAAGTAATCACACTAGTAATAGGTGAAACTAACACAAATTGGAACTTGGAGTTGGATGGAGTTTTCAAAATGAATTTCCTAAATTGATTTTGACACAATGGTTTTCTTCAAACTTGAGAATGAGGATCAGTTTTGAAACCGCTCCCACGGGCGCTAGTGGATCTTTCATGGCTAGGCACCGGTATCGGGTTGAAACCATGGAGGTGAAGCTAGTTGTGAGTCAGTGGAAGTGATCAATAGTTTTGAAACCATTACAACGGACGAGAAACGGTACTAAGTGACCGGTAGGACATTTGTAGTGTGTGTTTTGTATTTGTCCAAGGGCCGCCGGATATGTGTAGTCCGTTCAGGGAAGAGTACCCACTTTGGAGCCTGAGGATTCTCTAGAGGTGCAAATGAATTTGATCAGAACCAAAGGACCGTAGAGCCAGAAAGCGTAAGTGCTCAATGTCATGACGGCTGTGAACCAGAGAGCGTAAGTGTTCAAACGTGACCGGTACCTGAGGGATCACTCGATATGGGGGAGGACTTAGTGCCTAATTGTCTACGGATGGACCCCTATTGAGAGTTTGGACAAGGATATTTTTGGTTGCTATGCATGCTTAACATGTTGTTTGGATGTGTGGTATGCATTGAGTTAGGCTTTTGGAGTCTGACAGGTTATAGAGAGTTTATAACCTTTGTATTGAGTACTTGGGTGAGTAACAATATTAGATTCACCAACTTTGAGGGCAAAGTTCTTTAAGGGGGTAGGTTGAAATACCCCGAACTTAATTAGGGTGATTAAATTACTCTAGTACGATATTTGAGGGCCTATTAGTGCCTAATGAACCTTGGTAAAGAAAATAAATCCAAAAGAAAAGAGAAAACGCTTAAAAACGGAAAACGCTAAAATGAGTGTTATATGACCATAGGTGGAATATGACTTCGACAAGGGTCTTAGGTGGATTTAAAAGGCTTAATAATTCCTAAATAATGTACGGAACAATTCCCGAAGAAAACAGATCCAAATAATGTGTAAAAACGCTAATAAAGCTTTAGCGCACGTTTTTCGAGAAAACCCAAAAACGTGACTTTGAGTGGTCAAATGAACCCGTAAAAATTATAGTTCATTAAATAACTATAAATAAACATTAATGGAAGCTTAAGAGCCATTAAAATTAAAGAAACGAGAAAATCCGGAAAACGGGCCCGATTAGTGAATAGTGCTAAAGCCGGGTAAATCAACGAGCGTTTTTGGTAAAGGATGAAAAACGCTCCAGCTAGTATATTAAGTGGGGGCCGGTTTTTAAAGTTAAAATAAGCCTCTCTCACACTCATGACCAACTAGCTAGTTAAATAAGTCAAAAAGGCACAAAAAGCAAAAAACAAAAACTGAACTAATACCCACTTTTCCCTCTCTCTCCTCTATTTCCCCATTCTCCTACGTACTCCATCCCCCTCCAGACTTCTCCTCCTTCCTCTTTCTCTGTAAATGACGATTTGAAGGAGCTTCAATGGCAGCCCACTTTCTTCTCCATGCCCAAGCTCCATCCAAGCTCCAAATGCAAAATAAAATACATATTCCTCTTCTCCTCCTCAAGCTCTACACTTCTCTCTTTTTAGAATTCCAAAAGGATGAACTTCATCTCCATGGGTTTTTCCCATTTGAAGAGAAAATGGCACCATCTTGTAGCTTGGAGTCGTCTCTCTCTCCTAAGGTAAAAATATTCAAGAAAATCTCATTTTTTTTCTCCACACATTTGTGCTGGCCGGTTTTTCCCTCTCTTATACCTTATTTTCTTCTTGTTTTGGAGCCTTGTTTCAACCCTCCAATGGTGGGGTAATCCCCTTCTTGACTCAAGGGGTAAAACCCCTCTTAAAAGCTCCAAAGGTAAACCCTAACTCATGATATTCTAAGCCTTCCATTGAATTAGTGTATTCCAAGGTTTAGGATTTTAATTATGTTAAATTTTGTGTTTCTTGAATGTTGGGATGGAGTTTGGCAACTCCATTCCCACTTGACCAAATTTGAGAAGAGGAGAGCAAGAGGAGAATTAAAGGAGGACTTGTGAAATTAAGGTAAGAAATCTACCTTGAAGCTTGTTTTAATTGTTTTAGAAAATTGGATGGGAAATTTAATGAATGAACCCAAAATTTTAAGTGAAAATGTGTTTGATTGTGGTTGGTAAGAGTTTATGAAATTTTGGTTTGAATTAAGGGCTTAGAAGCCAAGTGATTTGAGTTTGAGGTTATATTGTGGTTTGTTGAGATTTGGAGCTATATTGTTGTTTAATGAGTTTGGTGAAGTAGTTGTTTTCTGATAGCACCCTTATATGGGTGTGGCTAGTTTAGGATTGGTTTTGGTGGAAAAGACGAGTTTGGACATGTTAGTTTTATGGGGAGGTTATGACGAAATTTTGATGGAAATAAGTGTTTGTAGGCGACTTGGTGAATGGGAGAACTTAGGTGTTTGTTAAGTTGAGTTGGAGTGGATTAATAACCTTGTTATGGCAAAAGAAGAATGAGTTAGAGAAGGTCAAAAATCTGTAGCAAATAACAAATGAGGAACTTAGAAATGCTAGAAAAGAATTAGTGTTTATAACTTGTGAAACAAGGAGTGAACTTGGGTTTAGATAATGCAATTGTCAAGGAATGAATTGGTTATGGTCAATAATGATTGGTGAGGTCGTAGGAGGTTGGAAACCATCAAGAGGAAGTAAGGAGTGCATTAGTGTGCAAAGTGTAAAAGGTGGAAATTGGTATTTGTGAATTTGAGCAAGAATTGGGTGGTGGATTAAACCAAGGATTTGAAGTGGTTTAGAGCATGTTTTGAGGTGTTTATTTATGTAGGAAACTTGTGGAAAGTTTATGGAATGATTAGGGGTGGATTAAGGGTTGATTTGGGGTTGAAAAATCCACCAAATAGCAGTTTTTAGCAGGGTCCGGGACTTAGAATAGGAACCAAGTCCCGGACCGCATCAAAAATATGGCCGAGAGTGAAGATTGACATTGATCCGGGACCTAGGTCCAGGACCAAGTCCCGGACCACTAGTAAATTTAGGCAGAAAGTCATTTTCTGTATTGGTCCGGGACTTTGGGTCCGGGCCAAGTCTCGGATCACCCCAGAATGTTCCCGAAAGTGTTTTTAAGTTTTAAAATGATGAGGGTTTGAATGGTATTGGTTTTAGATGATATTTAGGAGTTGTTTGGTGACCTTTAAAGGTCCTAAGAAGTATAAACAAGTGTTAGAAGTGAGTGAGTAAGTTGAGAAACTAAGTACACTAAGTTAAACCGAAATAACAGGGTAACGGGGTAAGTACGGGAGTAGCAATTATGTACATACCGTAACGCCTTAATATTAATAGAACCATTTGACATGTAATCAGTGGTTCAAGAGTAAGACTCGAGGAACAAGTGTGAACCGAGGAATTTGAGAACACCCGGCAAATTTAACCCCGGTGAAAGGTATGATTTCCTCATGCTCTGTATCCTAACTTGGTTACCCCGATTTGTGTGATTGTTTGATTGTGTGATCACCTTAACAAGATAAATGCACGAATCGGATTGTTTGTACCCTCTTGGGCTTGTGAAGTATTGTTTGTGGTTGAATGGTATTTTGAGATTAAAGTTTGTATAATTCATGAAATGGGTGTTTGTAAATGAATTACTTGATTGTGATTGTGTATGGTAGTGCGACTCATAGTTGAGTCTTGTTGAGTAGAGACTCGTAGAAAGAGTCAAGTTGCGAACTAATAAAAATGTGGAAACGCACTACAACTATCGAACCAATACACGATAACATAAACCAATGAGCTCACTAGAACGTGAGAAATTATACGGGAGTAGTAAACTCCCGATAACGATTAGAGAACTGAGTTGATTTAATCCACACAACAAATAATAGTGGAAGTATATGAATAACCTCTATCTAGAGGATTGATAATAGTTCAAATTATGAACCTTGAGTAAAGTAAAGCATGGTAAGGGATCACCAAACCCCTTGGAAATATAGTTGAACCCCAATGAGAGTATTCAATAAGCTGGGAAAACTCTAAATCTTAGAATACTAGACATTGAGGAATTCCCTAAGCCAATAGATGTTATCGAGAGAGATACCTCTAGGCTAATCCATGAGATTGTGAAATGACTCCGAGAGAGGAGTTTTGGGAATTTGAGTAGTCTGGTAGAGAACTGGACATTGGTGAACTTGAGGAGCTAAATGCATTGCTCCTTTTGTATTTGTAAGCCCGGTGGTGGGTCTTGTGTATGACCCTGCCCGGAGGTCGTGGCTAAGACTTAAAAGATGCCTTGAGTATTGAGTAATGATTTGACAAATTGAGTATTGAGAATGGAATTGAGAACTTGAGCAATTGAGTATTGAGTTTGAGATTGAGAGTGAAAGAATTTGAGTAAATGTAACCCAAGTGAGTGGGGCGACAGTGTGGAATGAATTGAGGCATAGTGAGGTATAACCCTCAAGCCTAAGTATATAACAAACTAAATTAACCTCTTGATGTGTGTTAGAGTTTGTGTTCTTCATTGAACATTGTTTGTGTTAAAATACATATATAATGTATTGATGCCTTGCATGCTGTTTGAAATAAAATGAATCGCATGCTCTCGACCAAATAGTCGGCGTACCC
This sequence comes from Limonium bicolor, assembly GCA_023374045.1. NCBI lineage: Eukaryota > Viridiplantae > Streptophyta > Magnoliopsida > Caryophyllales > Plumbaginaceae > Limonium > Limonium bicolor. The sequence goes on from CM041776.1 coordinate 473,098,241, forward strand.
TCGCTAGTACGCGGGGTTTACGGAAGTCATATGCAGCAATTTTGCTGAGCCCCTTGGGGCGCTGTTTTTATTTTCCAGGTACATGGAAGCAGATCACCGTTCGAGAGTAGGACGGGGTTGTGATTAAGCATGGGTAGTTGTTAAATAATTGTATTGTTGTATTATGGAATTGTAAGACCGAAAGGTCATTAATAGTCTTGGGAATTGTAGATACTCTGTATAGCAATGAATGGAGATTGTATTTGTATGTTATGGGATTGAAGGTTGTATTTGTCTTGAGAACTGATAAGGAAATGGAATGTATCATTTTGTAGAGTGTTCGGTAAAGACCCATCAGACCGATTTTGTATTGTGTTGTTTGTTTGGAATCGGCCTTGTTATTCACATGGGTGACTAAAGGCATTGTTTCACCCCCGGTTGTATTAGAGTTTCTGCTGCTTGTGTATTGATAATGGAGACGGGTTAGGAGTTAATTGTGTGATTACCGGTAGGGGTGTTACACCATCTCTTACAATTATCATAATTCTCATAGCAACCACATCTGGTCTTCCCGATTCGGAGGAATAATCCTTCTACGTGGTGCTTCTCTTTCCATTGCCTCACTAGGCAGTACTCGAGGTACGGGCTATGGCGGGTGGGGTACCATTGCTAGTTCCCGGGATGTTCTCCCATCAAGTGCGAGCGGTTCCTACCGTCTTCACGTCACTTGGGGTTGCTGGACCTCCACCACCTTCCGCTGCGCCTCGCCCTTCATTAGTACTCTTACCCGGACCTCTCCCTGACGTCTGTCAGGAGGACAGGTTAGACCCTTACTTGGTCTCATACCACAGTCTTGGTCGTTAAATATTGAAGTGCCTCTACGGCTATTGTGTGCAAGCGTTCAGCATTGCATCGACCTCGCAAGGTCATGTATCCTCACAACGTTTCCGTATTCCCAAAACCTATGCTCACTGTCTAAACCCTACTATCTCTTGTCATCAGAGCGGTACTTCGCTCTGATACCACTTTTGTAACACCCCTACTCAAATCGGCTCCTAGTCGTCGTACTTAACATAATAATCGCAGCGGTAATCTATAACAATCGAACTACTGGTGTCACCGTTCTCACTCGCCCATACGAGTACTTACGCACTTACTGAAATATTCATAATACGATACAATTTCCCACAGTGACAACAAGAGATAGACTTAACCTTCCATTCCAATATAGAATACAATCGTAGTGAGCATTCTAAGTATTCCAGTCCTATACACGTTTCTATGTTCGTATTGAAATACAACAGTTCATATTTAAATAACTGTGACTAAACTACCCAGCGCGTCCCGCTCTCTGACGACACCGGAAGCTGCATACCTGCAAAATGTTTGTTTGTGGTATGGAATCAGCCCTGCTGAGTATGCTACTACATGACTATCATGCCCCCTTAGACCCATAGTTAATTGGTCGAGAGCATGCAGTTCATTTTCATGCAAGTCGTTTAATATAAAACTGTAAAGCAATCATAATATTGCAATAAACTCAAATAACCAACAAGCCCCCGGCTTCATATATCACACCACAATTAACCAACTGAAACGCGTCACAACGCATATATGAGTACAAAGACTCCACTCAACCGAACACATATTTATTCACATTCGAGTACAGCGACTCAGCTCGACCAAATACATAATAATTCACGCAGGAGAACAACGACTCAACTCAACCAATCCATAAACACACATACGAGTACAACGACTCAATTCAACCAATCCACAATAATTCATATACGAGTACAGCGACTCAATTCATCCAAACCACAATAATTCTCATACCACACATAACCACATAGCATAACCAATGAACAACCAGGCGAAACAACGAGGATTATGAACAAGTATAGATTCCCGTCTTTGGCATACAAGCCCAAATAATGTTCGCCTAATGTACGAGCTAATATAGTTGTTCGTAATTGTTCAGTCATATCTAATGACAACGTCTCGGTAAAACGACGTGTCTCTAACTTACCCATATCTCATGGTGGGTCACCCACGGCAGTAGCCACTCCAGCGGTAGAGTCTCCGACCGACGAACCAACAGTAGTACGTTGGAATTTCCCTTGATACTTACAGATACTCACACGGGATCCTAGTATCGTTAGTCGATCACAACTCACACCAAGAGCCAAATCCTCTTGGTTTATTCATATATACCATCGCATCGCATTACCATTTTCCTAACACAGCAGACTAAGGTCGTTAGTCCAATCCTAAGTACATCGACTCGGGATCCAGTGTTAGATACGAGAGCGGCGTTAAAAAGGCCAATGCTCCGTATATAATTCTCGGATATATATCTTATTATTCTAATGCTACAATGTTTTTCTTACGTTCCTTATATTACACATATAAGATAGCATCATTGCCACTAGTTCGTTTTATAATATGTTCATATATACGAACAGTACTGTTATCGCACAACAGTAATAATAAAGCAGCATTAATTCACAATTCATGCATATTAATTCACACAAGCAGACATTCAATCTTATCACAGATATCCACACAAAATGTTTGAACTGAGGAAATCCTCAAAGACAATCAAGCCACATAATAACATACTGTGCACCGGGATTATAGGACGGTGGAGTATGAATCGAGCTAAATCCGATGCTCCTCGAGACGCCTCTAACAATCTAATAATACGTATCACACTACGTATTAGTATCTCGTATAACAACATTAATCTACGGTACCCCGTATCGTTGCTAACCCCTTCCCGTTCATTCCTCGTTATTCGCTAATAACGTCTCTCGGGTTTTCGGTTTATTTCAGGATTAATTTACGTAAGCATTTATTTTGCATGCACGGTTACGAACGCATGCATATAGCTATACACTTGTATATTATATAGTTCGTCACCATATTGTATGTATAATCTTGATCATGTATTATACATCCTACCTTAGTATTTAATTTTCTAAGGTTAGTTTATCCAAGTGTAAAATATTGTATAATCCATATTTAAAATGCTTGAATTATATAACTCCTTATTATTTCATGTACACACATGACATTAGAATTTCCTTAACTAATGTTTATAATTCTTTTCTCCTTATCTTATATCATCTCACTATTATCTTTATTCTTATATTATCATATATAGTTATTATATGGTTATTGAACCATATTATATGGTTATTGAACCATATTATATTTCTCACTCCATAACATATATTTATTTATATATATGATTTATGGAACCATTTATTATATGGTATATCTTTATAATATAATCATTCTTCTTTAATGAATATTTTCATATTATAAATGTTACAACTCTTATAACATTATAAAGCATATTATAAATTTTCATTACAAAGTATTCATATTACCGACTAGCACTATATGTCTTCTTTTATTTACAAAACCACCACATTATTTATATAATGTTACATTATAGTAATATAACATATATTATGATATTTATATCTTTTTCCCATTTATAAGCTATAGTTATAATAAGTTATAAATTACCAAACAGAACCTATGCTGTCGGTTTTTATTTATGTTCACCAATACTTTCAGAAATTACAAAGTAACCCCAAATATTATATTGTTACACTTATAACATATACCTTATATTATAACCTTTAAACCTTTATATAATTATAACCTATAGTTATAATGTTCCAAAATAGCCGAACAGACCCTAGGGTCTGTTCTAATTTAATTGCCACCTCTCAACTTTCTATATTTACCAAATCACCCCATTTTATAACATATAGCTTCCAATGTCATTATAACTAAATATTATACACATATCTTCCTAAAACCTCATATATTATTCCAAAAATTACCAAACTATACCAAAAGGTTATAAATATCATTCCTAACCATATACTTTCTGTCATTTGCATTTCCACCCCAAATACTTATCCAAAATGTAACAATGATATAAATACTATATATTATACATATATAGTTCGTTATAACTTCAAATTTAACCAAATAAATTCCGAAAAATTCCTAATAACCCATAGTTGTATAAAATACCATTTTATACCCAGAATTTTTGGTAATCTCACATATACCCCATATGTTATGTAAATTTTACAATTTACAATATAGTTTAATATAAGTTGACATTTAACTCCATTTTTTACCAAATTTGGTCAAAGTCTCCTAGATAGTCAACCTTGGACCTCTAAGTAGTTTTGACTCTCAAATTCTCGGTAATTACAAGGTTTACCCCAAAGTTTCCTATATTTGCGATTTTGACCCAAAACTTTATAAAATGTTATAGTTTTTATTTAAATTCATTTTAAACTCCATATTTCACCTAAAATAGCCCACAGCTTTATAGTTTTCCAGTAATTACCGTTTAACCCCAAATTTAATGCTAAATGCATAAATTAAATTAAATAAGCTTTTAAACTTAAATTAAAATGGCCTAATAACATGGCCTCATTACAACTTTGCATTATAACATAAAATTACATTTTAAATGTCTTAATAATATTGTAAACTCTCAGCCCTCGCACCAAATTCTTCATTATTTACCAAGCATCCACATAGTGTCTTAAATTTGACAATTATGTTAATTAACCACTTAATTAATTATTCCAAGTTTCTATGAATTTTCCTTGTCATTTTTAAAGTCAAACTCAACCACTTATAGCAGTCCACTCATGGCACACATTTATATAAGCTCTTAAGGTATTGAAAACATTGTAATATAATGTTATACCTTGATTTTATGCACTTTCAAGGTGCTGTTTGGTCACGACAGATGGGAGCAAAAATTGAACAGCCTTTTAGATAGTTTCTAGAAGTAATATAAGATATGATTACAATCCAAGTATGAGTTAATCATAAGGAACAATTCAATGCTAGATTTAAGGTGATTTTTACCTTAAAATGGTAAGGAAAAAACAAGGTCTCTTCAGCCTGATTTTAGAAAATCAAAGGGTGTCAAAATCACCATAAAATCATGGGGATTCACTAGATGACAGCAAGGTGATAGGATATTAGGGTTTACCTAGGCAAAATGCCTTAAAGAATGGATTTTGCCCTTGAAACTGGTCACCCTTGATCAAGATGGTTTACACAATGAAACAATATGACAATGAGGAGATAATGAGTGTATAAACTCATTGAAGTCGGCCAAAGAAAACCGTAAGAAGTCATGAAAGTCTTAAGGTAGATTTTTACCTTAAAATGAGATTTTGACCAACTTTGGTCCTTGTTGTGGTTTCAGCCGAGAATTATCACTTAATCAAAGATGAACACACTGAGAATGAGCCATGGAAAGTGCTAGATAGTTAGCTCCTTGTGTAGGTAATGAAGAAAGGAAGAAAATGAGCTAAATAATGCCTTAAACCATTACCTTAGGTGAAGTAAGTTGAATCCCCACTTTTATAACTCAAGAACACAGCTTGGGAGGTTCTAAGAGAATTCCAAACTCGGCTGGAACAGGACAAGATGAAAGAGAAAGCCAAAATTGTGTTTTAAGGAAGGCAAAGTAAAGAAATAAATAGTAAATGGGTGATTCACGAAATTGGCTAGATATTTTGATTAAAGCATGATGTACTGTCCTCCTCCCTTGTTTCTGTCGTGCCATACTGGTCCAAGGTGAGTCACCATGTGACCATTGACTTGCTTAGTCAACTTTACTTAAAATGCACTATTTCGGTTACTATTCACAAATGAGTGCCATATTTGTGATTGTTTTGTAAATCTTTGGATTAAGAGCTACTAATGTGATATTAAGTAGCCCACATGTTAATTAGGGTGTATACAAGGTCATTTCACCAACCAAAGTCAAGCTTTTGAACACTTTGACAAAAATGTGTCTTAAGGAGTTTTAGTGCTCCATTTTGTGTTAAAACTCATTCTAGAGTTTGGTTTGCTTTTGTAATTGTTTTATTATGTTCATACCCTATTATAAGGTTTAGGAATCCACTTTGGATCCTAGTTGAGGTGATACAATCTCTTAAGGTGCTTAAAGCACATTTTTGGCTTTAAGTGATTTTATGGCATGTTTTTGCCTTATTAAATTTTAGATTATTCCTCAATGGTTCTAAGATGATTTGTTTAATCTTATTAAACCATTTTTAGATCATTTAATCATGTTTTAGTAGTTAGGGGTATTTCAAATTCATTAAAAAAATTGTAATCTAGTTATTAAGCCTATCCTCTTCTTCCCGAGGGTCTCATCCCGATTTTGGAGCATCAGCTCCGTCCTTGAGGCAGCATCATAACACTCCTGAAATCTCATAGGTAAGTCTTCATGCAATAATGATAACTTAAGTTAACAAGGTATTAAAGGCTTTCATTCTTATACCTGCACTATAGTGTAGAGGGTAGCACTTATAGCTATCCGGATGCGAAGCAGCAATCCCCCCAAAACTTCTTGACCTTGACGGTCTCAGAATTGTCGACTCCTGGGATGAAGTCCAGCAGACCAATGAACCGAGCATAGTACTCTTCCACCGTCAGATCTCCATAGGATAGCGTCTCGAACTCCCGGCGCTTCTTCTACTTCAAGTGCACCGGATAGAGTTTCCCCCCAGAAGCTCTACAATGGTTGTCCATGTGAAGTCAGGTGTGGCTAGATGGTGGTCCTTGATCAACCTCCACCGGGTGCTAGTATTTTGATCCTCTGATCGGCAGGTACGCACAAGGCCTCGTAAGCCTTCTCATGTTCCACGTTGAAGCACTCAAAAGTTGTGGGATCCGGCTCGCTAGAATATGTCGGTACTCGAGTCTCGGAGACGGGCTTCAGCCAGTTCGTCTCTCAGGGCTGTGGCCGGTGGGCTACCGCAGGCAATCCTACTCCTTTCTATGCCCTTGAGCTGATCATGATGTGTCCGGCCCAGCAGCCCAGTTCAACCCGGCCTGTAAAAAAGCCTGACAGGCCCGATCCTGATTGGACTTCCGGGCGGGCCTGGGCATAAAATCAGGCCCAAATAAAAAACTGGGCCAGGCCACGGCACAATTTTGAGCCCATGGGCAAGCCCGACTCGGCCTGATTTTATATTATTTCTTATTATATTTTTAAAAATGGAATATATACATATTTAATTTATTTTGATTTTTATATAATATATACTAAAATTATATATAATATATACGTTTTAAATAATTTATATATATAATATACATTTTAAATAAGTTACATATATAATATCTAAATCTATATTAAAATGTATTAATTTTAATTTTTTTTATTTTATAAAAAATAAAAAACCGTGCCAGGCGGGCCAGGCTTCATCAAAGCCTAGAAAAAACCGGGCCAAACCCGGCCCGGCCCGAACATATAAAATACCGGGCTTGGATTTCTTAAAAAGGCCCGATGGGATAAAAAATTTCTCTGGCCCGGCCCAAACCCAGCCCGTACCCGGCCCGCCCGAATGATCACCTCTACTATGCCTCCAGCTGGGCAAGGACAGTAGCTACAGTCTCTGCTACACTTGGTATCTCGGGGCCACCACCACCCCCTTCGCTAGCTCCGCGGCCTCTAGCTCTACTAGACATCTGTAAGATGTAAGTTATATCATTACTCGATACTATATCGTATTCTCAGTCATTCATATTGAGGTGCCATTAAGGCTAATACTTTGCATGCATTAAGCGTTGCTAAACCTATTTAGGTTACGAACCTCACAGTCATTTCCCATCTTCCACAAAATTCCTATGCTCACTGTTCTATCCTACTATCTCGTCATCACTGATACCACTTTTGTAACACCCTTACCCCTAAACACGTATCAATTACAGCCGTAGCATAAATAAAGATGGTTCAAGTCGTAGCGGATAATAAAAGTCAATCGTTCTAACTCGGGTGCTACCACCATTACTCACCCATGTGAGTAATGAAGCGTCCAAATACTACAATAACTATAACCAGTATGATGACAAAGATAGAAACCGATATATATATACAATAACAATCCATAACCAAAACATAAGCAAGTGAGCAGTTTACAAAATCCCCAAAGTATACAACCGTAGTGTATAATACATGTCCAGAAGTGTGATAATCAAAATAAACGCCATCTACCCAAAAGTCCCGCACTCCGCTTCACGTCCTGATCAAGCTCCTGTAATATAATTGCCACAATAGGCTCAGCACAATAGCTGATTATGCTAAAGTGTAATCCTAGAATCCTTTAGATTCCTTAACTCAATTAGTCGTCTTAACATGAAGTTCAGTTACATGCTATTCTGTTTTACAATCAGATGATAAAAACTATAAATGCTATAATTAAACACTCAGTAGTTCATCCAATAAATCCACATCATTCCACAATTAATCATCCACTTTAAAAAAACAATAAACGGGTAAATACGATAGTAATGTGAGAGTTGTTTTCTTGTGAACAGTTCTCGTTACTCGGCCTTCGAGGCCCATTGTTCGTTATCCATGTTTACGATGTTTATTGAATTCTTGTACTAAGGTATAACTAATCTCAATCATTTATTCTTAAACTCATATTAGGTGTCATGTTAGGACAACCCCTTTATGATTCACAATACTTATTTAATTGGACAGTTATCATGTGTGCACCAACAGCAGTGTCTTCCGGCCAACGATCTGAAGATCTCTGGACCTTCACTTTGCCTAACTAAGGTGTCTCATGCGGCTGTAGCCATGCACCATCAGCAGTGCCCTCTGACCAACGATCATATCTGACTCGTCGGATCTCCACAACGAGTGGACCCATAATGGTGGTCCTCTCTAGTGATCACTTTGTGTAACTAGTTAGTCCGAGACTACCCTGGGTTTTCCTCCTTATCATATACCAATTCTCCACCATGTGATTACGTAACTTAATCGATTTACCTAAGATCTACTCTTAGGTTATAGAGAATACATTACCGTTTAGTTGCCATTTAGGTCTTACACAATACCTAGAATTCATCTAGGTTATATTCATGTTCGAGTACAATGCTCTAAAGATTGGTATTACCGAATCTTTTTCCTAAGTCTTTTACTTTGGTTGATTATGAATAGGGAAAATTACATCCCCCACCCATGACGTATGACGAAATTACACAGTCCACCCACGAGGTTTCAAAAATTACTTTGCCCACCTATGTGGTTTCCACAATTTTACATCCAGCAACTTTTCTAATATTTGATCAACGTAAAAGATGGTTAAATGTTGTCCAAAATTGATGAAACTTTACATGGACGATGCTAAGGTATTATATTTTTGTCCAATGTCAAATCCAAAGTTTTTTAAGGTCATATATGACTTGTGGGACCCAATGAAAACACGTTCACGTGTCACATGTTTCATTGGGTCCCACAGATCACATATGAGCTTAAAAAACATTGGATTTCATGTTTACCAAAATATAACACCTTAGCATCGTCCATGTAAAGTTTCATCAATTTTGAACAACATTTAACCATCTTTTACGTTGATCAAATATTAGAAAAGTTACTGGATGTAAAATTATGGAAAACACATGGGTGGGCAAAGTAATTTTTGAAACCTCATGGGTGGGGTGTGTCATTTCACCAAACGTCATGGGTGGGGATGTAATTTTCCCTTATGAATATTATGATACTTCATTGAACTTTAATAAGTAATGATCCCTCCTAATCTTGCTTATGACTTAAGTCGAATTACAGTCGATATCACTTTAGTCCGAAAGACGTTCATGCACAGTTAATAATGCGAGGTGTCAAGCAATTAAATCAAACAATCAGATGCACATACACATGTATATAATACACATATCACTCTTAGCAGATAAACAAACATGTCTAAACCTAAGGAAACCCTCAGGACATTCAGACCTAAGAATGTTGATGAAAGAATGAAGGAGTTTCCAAGACATTTCCTTACCTTAACTTGAATGGCTTTGAGCTAGCTTTTCACCAATGTTTCTCTTTAGATTTTTGGCCCATGCTTGAGTATTTTCAGTCAAGAGATGGAGAGGAAGAAGTTTGTGGTGTTTTTGAAGAGGAAAAATGAAGGTTTAAGGCAAAAGGAATGAAAAGGAGTTAGTTCATCCTTGTTGTCAACCTTGGAGCCTGGGGAGGAAAAAGATGAAGAAGGGAGGGAGTGAGTTCGGCTGGGAGAGAGGGCTGAATGTGGGCAGCATGGCAAGAGTGAAATGATGGAGTGAGGGAATGTAAATAAGGTGTGTCTGTGTTATAGTTCCCTAGGAGAAGACTTTCATGCTTTATGAAGTTTCTTCTCTTACAATTACTTTTTGCTTTTTGGTTCCCTCCTTTTTCTCTATCAAAATCGGCCATGTATTGTGAGGGAAGAGAGTTTATTTTGATTTGTTTAAGTGTAGAGAGTAATGAGTGGTAAAAGCATGTCTATGGTAATGTAGACTTTTGGAGTTGCTTTTTGCTTTTCACTTTTAGTTCCTCTTCACATTGTCGTTCACACAAGGGGTGAAAGCGGGGTTTTTTTTTTGTAATTTTTGAAACTTATAATATCAAGGTGTTACATGTTTTGTTTTTTGGACTTGTTTCATGTGTGAGGTTGTGACACATGTTGTTACTTTGTCCAAAGGTGTATTTCTAAGTGGTTGTTGCATTTATAAATTATTTTGACTATATAAAATGTTGTATATAGTCTTATCACATTGTTTGTGATCTTAGTTCATGTATTAATGTGTTACATGTTACATTAATCTTAGAAGTTTTTTTCTCCTTATTAAGGTTCCCTTTTTAGTCCGTTATTTTGTGTGGAGTTTGGTTCTCCTTTTGGGCTATACATATTTGTTCATGTATGTATGTTTAGAGGTTATAACTTTACTTAATGAATTTGGCTCATTAGCCTTTATCCTTGATGTTTAATCTTTTACTAACTCTTTCATTTAATTAATTCCTTGTTATTTAAGATAATTAATGTTTGGGGTATTTCACCGTGCCACATTGGCCTGATTATTGTACCTTTTAGAAGAGTGATGATTTCCATGCTTTATGGGTAGAGTCGGAGTCACCATTGATTTAGTCTTCCTCCTTTCTTTCCCATCCCAGTTAAAGAGTCCGGCCGGTATCTGGACTGATCCAAATTACCTTGGCGGGACGCTTTGTCAAGCTCCTTGTGGAACCCGTTGTAGTCTTTCGTGTTATGGCCAGCGTGGCAATGGAATTCACAGTTCATTTTTGGCTTCTTGCTGCTGAGATAGGGAGTAAGTCGGGCATATCCAATGAGCCCTTTCCTGGAATGCAATCATGAAGATCTTTTTCACCGGTCTGTTGAACTGTCAGAGTTCTGGCGCATGGTACATGTTTGTTTATTGGAGGTGTTATGGCTCGGCTGGGCTGCTAGGGCAGTATGCATGGTTTTAGAAGCCAGGTTATGAATTTTGTTGTAATTGCTGCCGCTAGCATGGTACCCGGTGTCACGGCTCCCGTTGTGGTCCTTGTTTTTCCCCGATTTCTTGGTGAGTTCGTCTTCGTCGAAGTAGTCATGGGCCAATTTGGCAATTTCCCACGTATGTGTACAACCTTATCACCCTTTTCGTAGTTATGGCAACTCCCTTATGAATTTGATTTCTACCAAGCCGTATTGGTTACCAGACATGATGATTGATTCTTCGTACTCGTCGATCTTCATGACGACTCTATAGAACCATTTGGTATATTCTTTGACATCCTCGCTAAGGCATTGTCGCATACCTATGAGGTTGGAGGATGTCTTCTTGGTCCACCGTTTGGCCATGCAGTGCAGCAGGAACAACTATCCAAGTTCCTCGAAGCTCCATATGGACTTGTTGGGCCGACACATGAACCATGTGAACGTGAGGCTCGACAATGACAGCAGGAAGAGACAACATCTGCTTGGCAAATACTATATAAATATGTGCAAATAGTAGGTAAATGCACCTAGCTAATCGATGTAGTACAACAAGTGTCGTATCCATAAGAAAATTGGTTCTATATCCCTAGTCTCGCTACTTAGTAATTGAATTAAAAGCAATAAATTATGGATATATGTAAGTTCGTAATGTATAAAATCAGAAGCCTCAGTACGAGACTGACAGAGAGCAGAAACAAGAAATGAGATAGAAAGTGTTTTAGAAGAAAAACTCCGCTACCAATCTTATTATTGATAACTTGAAAACTCCTCACCTGATCTGTTCAACACTTTGAACAATCACTCTCACGTCTAATCCTAGACAAAACGTTGATTACTATCAACAACTCTCTTCTCTCTCAAAGACTATTTTTCACGGTAGAAGCTCAACCTTTTCTGATGTTTTTACTGTACATTTATACTACTTGGAGGCAGATAACAACCTCCTAAATATCTACAAAAATCTTTATCTAAAACTAATATAAATACAAAATACAAGATCCTAAAATATCTCTAATTGTTTCCTAGTATAATGCTGGCGTATCTGATTTTACTCCTTCTGATTATTGAGTAAATATTCTGTTAAGATCTTCTACTCAAAGCTGTTGACTGTAGAGGTTGTTGAGATAATATAGGAAAGCCCATGCTTGGTTGTTGAGATAATATTCTGGTGATTTTGCCACATCAAAAACCTTTAGTAAATATACATTTACAGTTTCCCCCTTTTTTGATGTGAGCAAACTTTTGTATGGTGAGATAATGTAGCATTCCCCCCAAGATATGCATTCCCCCTGAAGATGTTAAAACCTTGCAGCACTTGAACGAGATTTGGTTAATCAAGCAACATATTCAAATTATCCACCATATTTCCCCCTTTTGCGAAATCAAAAAATGGTACTAAAAAGTATATCTCACGAAGTGTAAAATAGCATGCAAGATCATTAAAATGACATTTTATACAAATTCATGCGTAGGAACACAGAACATAAGGATAGGCTGTCCATAGAAAAGGCAATGAATAGGAATGAAAGTGTGGCCGGTCAGGCTAAGGCTGACTAGAAAGCTGGCTATCGAAATTATAAGGCAATAAGGCAAAAGATCAACACATACGTCAAGAATAGCTTCTTCAAATTTCTTCATCTGCTGAGGTAGACAGGGCAGAAGCTCTGAGGGTTGTGAAGACACACCCAAAGCCTTTAGTGGTTGTTTAACAATGCACTGACCATCGTTCAGTCCAAGACCCATCTTGGAGAGTGTGGAACCAATCATGCTTATGATCCAGAGGCGGAGACAAGACATCATCCAGAGGTACAACATGAAGAATAATTTGTGTAATCTCGAGAAACATATGGTATATCATAAGTGGGTAAGACTGATCGAATCTCCATTAGTAGAGGGTTGCAAAATTCCTTTATTTCTTCCCATGTAAACCTCAGTTCTAGTCTTGGACAGGGTTGATCAGCCTTGTGCTGAGGCAAAGCTAGCATCTGAAGTTGGATGATACTTGTACAACCAGAAGTGAATCACCCTTTTTTTTCATGTTACTATTCGAGAATCCTTGACCAGTATGAGAGCCATTGGTGAGGTAAAATGTGTGCAACAAGGAAACTGGCAAAATGGTACGGGAAACTTGTAAAGAAAATGGTGAGAGTAAAGTGACCAGCGAAAGTGGGTTCTATGCTGAGGGGACAGTTGGTCAGGTATAGAAAGCCAGAAATTTAAGTGGTGGTAATAAATGGATAGAGCCACCAGATGTTAAATGTTCCAACTTAGAATTTGATCCAGATCAGCCAAATTAATAATCAAGAAATGCCACGGAAAGAAAAGTAATCCTCACTTTATTATGGAGTAAAATGAAATAATAACATATACGTCACGCTCCACTCACTCTAAAGTACCAATTTTGATGCACACAATAGAAGTCAATACGATAAATAAAAAGAATACACCTTTGTCAACATTGAGCATCCACAGTGCAAGACTGAATGAGGATAATGTTTCGTGGAAGAGCTTTGGCGAAAGTGTTTGCCACTGTTGATCAGTGGCACAATGAGGGAGATCCACAATATTCTTGCCAACTCGATTTTGAGAAAAGTGACGAATCTCAGTATGTGTAATCATGGAATGTTGAACTGAATCCTTCAACAGTGCAATACTGGAGAGAGTATCATAGTAGATTGGCACAGAAGACTAAGGAACACCATAATCAGCCAATAGATATTGAAGGTAGAGGATGTGGGCGCATCAAGGTAGCAATGATATACACCGCTTCAATGTGGGAGAGTGCAATATGTGATTGCCTCTTAGAAGAACCAAAACACCGGGCTTGAACTGACCAATTGGGGGCAGAACCAGATTTTTTATCAGTCTCGATCTGTGAAAGTCCTTAGGAAGAAGGCAGATTCTACCTGAAAAACCAAACCAAAGTTAGTAGAGTATGATTTCCTTTCATATGACAAGAACATCCAAACTCCATCAGCCGCCAGTTTGGAACTTTATTATCCTGAGAAGAGAAAATAGTTAGTGCCGCTTAGGGACCCATTGTTGTCTGGGACGTCTAAGATTGATATAACGCTGAGCATATTTAACAGTATTAGACTGAGCAAGTCGAGCATTCTTGCGTTGAAGCTTATGACATGAACGAATATGGTGACCATGTATGACAGTAACTACACTCTACCCTTACATGTGAAGTAACATTCATAGCAGTAGTATATGAAGTTCGTGAATTTGAAACACTAGGATATCTTGTAGGATCAGTCCTAGTCTGTGAATTTTGTTTCTGAGGTAAAACATTAGATGTTGACGAAGTAGTGCCACAAAACCCTAGACCAGCACGTCCTTGATTAGGTCGACCTACCATTTCATTAAGTTTAGCTTTTCCTTTATACCAAGAGGGATTTTCCAAATTCATAATGTCTAATTTTCTACTAAGTGCATCACACTGCCTTTGTAGATCAGCATTGTCCTGACGTATCCACTCATTATCAGCTTTGAGAGATTGAATTTCTTTTTCTGCCCACTCAGGAATAGAACTCAGTTTAGTACTGACAGGTGCAGTAAACGTGGATTGAACAACCTTAGCTGAGTTTAAGACTAACTGAGATGCCAACTCCTTATTTTGTTCTTTCAAAACAGCCATCTCTTCTTGTAGTTTACTAATCACAATAAGAGACTCAGTGGTATGTTCTTGTTTCGCTTCCAAATCCCTAATTTTTGAAAGAGCATCTTTCAACATATCAAACACTTGTGACTTAGTAGAACTATCATAAAAATCATTCAAGCTTTGAGAACTTACCTGATCCCTTATGAGGGATTGAAGTACCTTATCTTCAGCCATCAAACACATAGTCTCATCATATTTTGCAGTGTCAGTATGAGACCGATGGATTGCAGTCATGCAAAAATGTGCTTCATTGCTATCTTTGCCATCTGATTCAGCATCATCCTCACCCCACACGGAAGTTTCCATGCGTGACTCACATCCTCGGTGTTGTGAAGATCTCGATGGTAAAGGGCAATCCTTTATCAAATGTCCCGTTTTGTGACATCGAAAACATTCATGCTTGCTGGTATAATACTCACGTCTAGACTTTCCACCTTGATAACCTTTTCGACTAAGAATGCGCTTTAGTCCTTGTGCTAGCATAGTTATCTCATTCTCCATGTCATCATCATAGTCCCAGTCTGGCGTTTCGATAGATTGCTTTGCCATGAGTGCGAGATCCTTGTGCACCACTACATTTTGTTCATTCATCTTGCTTTCATGAACTATCAGATCTGAACACAGTTCTTCAAACGACATAGATGATAATTCTTTCATTTTCTCAAGAAGTGAGGTATAGTTAAGCCAATCCTTGGTTAGTGAGTCAAGAAATCTATCATTAATAGTCTCATTAGAAAGAGTTACCCCAACCGTTTTGAGTTCCATAAGCACTTGATTGAACCTTTCCACCGTCAGTGCTAGACTCGCGCCCTCTGACATCTTGAAGTTGTTAAACTCTCGTTGAAACTGTTTCTCCTTAGCTTTGCGGATTGATTCTGTTCCTTGATAAGCAATCTTCAGAAAGTCCCATACTCCTTTTGCCGTTCTTATACCCAAGACCCTTCCTTGATCTTCGTCGGATAAGGAGGAGACAAGAATACGAAGAGCTTGTTTATTTTTGCTTAAAAGTTTTTCATCGACTTCTGTCCATTGATCCTCAGGTTTGGTTGTTTCTCTCCTTCAACAATTACAGTAGGTTTGTAATCACCTTGCATCACCACCTTCCAAACCTTGTAATCTACGGACATCAACTGAGCTTCCATCTGTTCGCACCACTTGGGATAATTGAATTTCGTCAACCTTGGTGCTTTTACATAATACGAACTCATCTTCACGATCTACCCAGAAGTGTTAACCTCTATATTGGGTAAACCCTCTGATACCACTTGTAAGTTCGTAATGTAAAATCAGAAGCCTCAGTACGAGACTGACAGAGAGCAGAAACAGAAACGAGATAGAAAGTGTTTTAGAAGAAAAACTCCGCTACCAATCTTATTATTGATAACTTGAAAACTCCTCACCTGATCTGTTCAACACTTTGAACAATCACTCTCACGTCTAATCCTAGACAAAACGTTGATTACTATCAACAACTCTCTTCTCTCTCAAAGACTATTTTTCACGGTAGAAGCTCTACCTTTTCTGATGTTTTTGCTGTACATTTATACTACTTGGAGGCAGATAACAACCTCCTAAATATCTACAAAAAATCTTTATCTAAAACTAATATAAATACAAAATACAAGATCCTAAAATATCTCTAATTGTTTCCTAGTATAATGCTGGCGTATCTGATTTTACTCCTTCTGATTATTGAGTAAATATTCTGTTAAGATCTTCTACTCAAAGCTGTTGACTGTAGAGGTTGTTGAGATAATATAGGAAAGCCCATGCTTGGTTGCTGAGATAATATTCTGGTGATTTTGCCACATCAAAAACCTTTAGTAAATATACATTTACAATATAGTCAGAAGCAAGCTAGACGATTCTATTCAATAATAGAGAAAACAAACAGTTAAATTAAATGGTGTTTTAGTGGATTGGATGGAGATGTGCCATAGGAAGGTGTAATCACCTAAATACTCCCAATCATAGCATTAATTCCAATTTACTCTAGTTTTCTATTACGACTCAAGTAATGACTTTCTAAAATCTTAGCACAAGTCAAATCTTATATAACCAAATAAACCCTTCGGTTAGGTTAGGTCTAAGTCACTAAATAGCATTACACAAGTTTTTACCAATAGAAATAGATCCACCAACTAATTAAAGAGGGAAAAATCTATGGTTTATCTCTCTCTTGTCCAAAATCCCTAAATCACACATGTATGAAATTAGGAGAAATCACAAATGCACATAGGTGATCTATCTAGCACATTCAATGAAACTAGAGAGACAAAGCAACTATATTAAAGCAAACTAGGTATTACAAGCATGTTAGGGTGTAACACCCCTACTGTAAACATAACAATAAACCAAAAAAACTGTAGCGGAATATATAACTTAAACCATCACTAAACGAGTCGGTGTCACAACGCCGAGAGCCACCCACGTGGCTAACAAGGCAGAATACTTACAATCATATCGGTCTGATGCACAGACTCCGAGCAAGGTACTAAAACCATAAATACAACCAACTATACCGAGTATTAATATTTACAACCATCACTGTATAACGGTCAATCCAAAATATACCACCACGGGAGCACAGGCGCTTCCCAGGTCCAACTTCCAAAACTACCCAAAAGTATTTCATAACTTCTATGATCTAGAGCCACTCCGCTTCCTCGATCCTCTTCCTGCAAAATAAAATATGGTGCCCCAAAGGGGCTCAGCAACCCGTGGCTGGTATGGCTAACGTGCAGCCTGTCGGCTACCGGGATACACGTAACCAATTTTCATGATAACATGGCATTGATTTTAACATGCAACGTACAACATACAAGCATAGCAATAAACATTGCATGGCAACAACAACTTACAACATAACAGGGATGTCTCACTTTAGGAAAACAACCCAACATTAGTTAGTCAACTTGGTAAGCCTAGAGAATGGTCTCACTCTCATGTTAAGCTTGTTACATAACTTGTTACCGTTCTATTTGTCGAACGAATAACTTAACCCCAAGATGTGTCGGATATAGTGATCCAAGCACACTGTACATGATTCCCCCTATCCCGATCAATAGTCAGGTTGGTAAGCTTTGGTTAAGCTTGTGGGTGGTTGTGATCCAAGAAGGAAGAACAACCTTAACATAAAGAGAGGCGAATCTGATTCAGATATCAACTCCCGTACATACACGCGTGACCGGAACGACCGGATTTGTAACACCCCTACCGCTAATCCTATACTTACCGTCCAATCATCCCAATAGTCAAAGTTACTCGCAGCGGAAATACTACTACTACTACGGCGGGTGATACAACGCCGCTAACCGCCCATGCGGCTAGCTAGGATTTACACTACTTACAGTGACGGTCTGATGCCTAAGTATACCGAGCTACTACATTTCGTACCGATTATAAAGATAACATACTTGCATTACTGGATCACCGAGTATTTAAAGTATTTAATTACATCCCTTTTCAAACTTCCCAAAAGAATGAGTTTCTACCTACTACTCATCTATACCAATTCTCCATCCTTTCATTATCCAAAAGGGTGTACCCTATGGTACACCGGCTAACAAAAACCTACAGCCGTGTACAACATATTACACCTTTCACAATTCGTTGTTTACAGACAAAAAGAAATCAACTAACACTCTTCGTCATCTTCACCCGTCTCGAGGACCTGCATTCATATTAAAAACATTGCCCCATGGGGCTCAGCAAAAGCTGCGCATAAACTCCGCATATACCGAGTGCTAACAAGGGCACGCCGACTATTTAAGGTCGACTGTACATGCGGCTCATTAATTTCACACATACATGCTTTGCATACATCATACAATCATGCTCAATACAATACATAATCCAAGGCAACAATACAATAGCATACACAATCCTTACCTTCACAAGGGTTAACCACATTACGCATTCGGGTTAATCGGAATGCTTTTTACTCTTTTATTCATTACACATTACTTACTCTTACTTACACCTACTTACTTTTCCATACTTATTACTCATTCTTACTTACTTACTTTTACTCATTTTAAGTCGGTATGACCTCCGGCCCGGGGACTACACCGTCCCACCACCGGGATTTACTTGACTCACCAATCCGGGATGCTACCCATTTAAGGGGTTTGGGCCGCGGACCAGCTTATGAGTCAAGATTTGGATCCAACCTCTCGTGTCTGCGCATCCTCACGCGTGGCTGAAACTATATCGGACTTCTACTCATTCCAATTTAATTACCAATTTAAGTTAGATTGGTTAGCTTGTTATGAATCAGTTAGAAGTCCAATCACGATCACATTCGGTCACAATGCAATATATCATACACACACACTCATATTCATCCATACCTTTCATGAATTATACAAACTATGATTTAAAGAAAAAATTCAACATGATATAACACTACATATTCATAAGTAAGCATAATAACTCTGATTCGTGCATTTATCTTATTTGGTGATCAATTAGCACACAACACACAAATCAGAGTAACCAAGGTAGCATACGGGGCATGAGGAATTCATACCGTTCACCGTTGTACTTGTATCCCAACTTTCCTTCGGTGCTCACAAATCAAGTCCTATAACATACATGTGATCGAGTGATTAATTATCTACAATTAACTCAACTCGTATCCCCATTACGTTCCTTAACTATTACTTACTATGTCTTTACATTTCTTATACTTACACATTATTTAATTACTCTTCATTACTTTAAGTTTATTTCCTTACTTAGAAATGGTACACTTATATATGTACATATGTATATGTAAGTATACATATATATACTTTGTTGTAATACTGAGAGAATAGAAGACAAGATAGACGTAAATTGTTATCTCATATTTCATCCCATTGTGTGTCTATATATATAGTACATAATACATAACCGTTACTGAACCTTTGAGTGGAAGGAATACGAAATATCAAAGGACTTCTAATGAAGAGTTTGGGAGGTTACGGGGGTTACACAATGAAGAGTCTAAGATAGACGAAAGGGTGATGATGTACATCCAATAATTACATTATTTATAACACTCCCCTTGGATGTACATCCTACTGCCTCATTAAAAACCTTGCCAGGAAAAACCCATTGGGATAAAACCATGGTCAAGGAAAAAAGAGTACAGTCTAAATGTTTCTCTCCCCCTCAATTTAATAGAATGTCTTTTCGATGTCGCATACCGATATCATGAACAAGCTTTTTAAAGACTCTTGAAGGAAGTGATTTGATAAATAAATCAGCTAGATTCTCGTTAGACCGAATCTTGCGAACATTGAGTAATCTTTGGTCTGAAGCTGATGAGTTGAAAAGAACTTTGGTGATATATGCTTGGTTCGATCACCTTTGATGAATCCTTCTCTTATTTGTGCAATGCATGCGGCATTATCCTCGTATATCATCGTCGGCGTCTCTTGATCTGACTGAACCACAAGAACTTAATATATGGTGGATAAATGATCTGAGCCATACACATTCTCTTCCTGTTTCGTATAGAGCTATCAGCTCGGCATGATTTGATGAAGTTGCCGCTGTAGTCTGCTTCATTGCACACCATAAAATGGTAGTTCCACCATGTATATATCATAGCACTCCTCTTCGTATAGATATCATGATAGAATCCTCATTAAACTTTTACTCAGGAACCCTGTGATGTAAAAACCAAAACAAAGGAGAAAACATAACCACATAAAGATTCTCCCCTGAATTTGACATGTATGAATGTATGCCAACATTCATTTCATAAATATGTCATCGATCCTCATCATCTTAACTTTGATGAAAGGGAGAACAATGATGATTTATGTTTACTGAGAATCATCACCTTACCAGATGGTAAGTCTTATATCACCATTAATCATTCACAGGTAAAACACATATAGTGTTTTCTTGACCTGAGCCTCACACATTTTTCTATCTTGATGATAAATTTGTGTGATCCAATTTGCTCCCAAGGTCTATTTGATATTTCCATAAGAGGAATATCCTTTACTAGTCATGTATTATCAACTTGACTTTACAAAACTCATATATATGAGTCTAGTGCAAATAATGCACTCTCAAGTATTTGAACTTAATATCCACATATATGCCCTCTTAGTGGCTTATGCCATACCTTGGCTCATTTGATATTCGGTATATATAATTTTATGAGATGTGACTTGATACCATTGTGGTTTAGATGGTTCTCATCCAAGTCACCATTGATCATATAAAAACATAAGGCCTTTAGAGAAATCATTCTTAAGATTTTCTTCGAATACCAATTCCCGGGAATTCATATGTTCACATTATGCTCTCTTTGAGAGTTTAGATCCTCTTTCAAGGGCTACATATCAGTTAACATGGTGTACTATTTATCATTAACTTTGAAAGTTTATAGCTCCTTTTCCAAGGGCTATACACCTTTTTCAAGGGTTTACTATTTTCCACCAAAATTTATAGCTCCCTTTTCAAGGGCTCGACACCTTTTTCAAGGGTCTACTATCTTCCACCTCTATGATATTACAACTCCTTTATCCACTAGGAGGAACGCGTTCATTTATCATATCAGGGTGGATTATAACATTTCATATGCATAACTATGGTGCATTATCATGCTAGCATCACACGCTTCGGCGTGTTTATGATTTGTCTTTATCAACTTTTGGAAGTCAAACTCTGTACTTCCTTTACTCTTGGAATATATCATTTTGGCAGTTTCTTCCCCCCTTTCGAGGGTCTGAACTCCTCTTTCGAGGGTTCGAATCCTGAAACTCCTAATTTCCCTTTTCCTTCTGTGTCATTTAGGCATATACGTCCCCCTTTCGAGAGACTGGACTCCTCTTTCGAGGGTCCGAACTCCTCTTTTGAGAGTTTAAATCTTTCCTAATTTGCCTTTCCCTTTTGTGTCATTATGGCATATCTGTCCCCCTTTCGAAGGACTGGACTCCTCTTTCAAGGGTCCGAACTCCTCTTTCGAGGGTTCTTTGGATCCCAAGGGTCGATCACGCCTCCAGCGTACTTGGGATTCACTTGCCATAGCGGTTGTCTCTCACACCTCTAACCGAGCTGGAACATTCGCAGCTAGTATATATTGATCGCGTTACTTTATTCATATCTATGGACGCATCACGTAGTTGCAACATTTTCCAATTGAATTATTCTTTGAACTCTGGTTCATTTCGCTTTGTCATGCATGACATAATTCATAGTCCATTAACATTTGGTTAAGGACATTCAAGTTAGAGACAACCGCTCTCTATTTGACATCTTAAAAATTCATAAGCATCTTGGAGACTCATACTTCCCAGAAGCATGGTTGTAGCAACATTCAATATGTGCTTGCTTTTGTAATCTTTCAATAAGGCACAATTGATTTTACTGATAAGACTTTGTATCAAATATCAAAACACATATCATTCTCCCCTAAAGTTGAGAATGCTTAAGAACTAAAGAAGTTCATTATTCTCAACTTTCCTTTTTTTTTGTAACCCTTTTGATATATTTTTTTAATGGGGGAGGTAGACATAAACCCAATTGTCTAACCTTTTTTCTTTGCTATACAAAACTAACGACTTAATAAGGTCGTTCTTAGTGGGAGTATAAGTTACTCAATACCACTATTCTTTCAAGTTTCATATTATCCATCTTAATCTAAAATTCATATGGATAATTTCATTATAGCTAGATTTTTCTAAATCAATAGCCCAATGAATACAATACTTCATGTGACCATTATTTGATGTATCAAACATCATATATATCTCAACGGTCCACATGGTAATTTTTCCACACATATCAGTCCATGATATTTCAAGGGGGTATAAAAATTCTCATCCACTTCCTTGAATGATCTCGTTGTATCTTATGTGAACTATTGTCACCCGAGTAAGGGCCTGGAAATTCTTGATAGTTTAGAAAACTAGTGATTCGACATCACTTTTCTCATGGATGGCCCATTTTTCCATTTAATATAAGGAATATTTTATTGTACACTAACGCATGTTAGTGACCCCTCCTTTTTCTTTTGGGCTTTATGGGATTGGATTTTACGTTATATCAACTTATAAACTTGGCACATTTTTTGCTTGTTTTCCCATCATATGAGCATACTTTGTCATTAAATAAGTGCATCTTTAATGTTTATTCTTATTCCCTCAAGGAACGTAATGAAGAGCTTTTAAAATTCACGGCTCACAAGAGCAAGCTCTCATTATTTATAGCCTCTTATAGACTATAGAGATGTATATAAAACATTTTCAGTTGTGCATTATAGCACTATCAATAAATTATGACTCTTTGTCATTTAATCACTTACAACATGCTCGCAAATTTATTATAGATTTCAAAGATGGTTCAATAGACCATATTTTATTCCTCTTGAGTACCATGAATAACCAATACCCAAAGCATGGTTATAAAATATGTCAAAATTCATGTACTCTAGTGCGCCTTTTGCACTTTATACACACGTATTAAAGATGACACCTTAACACTTTTTCATCAATAATGACATCACTTAACAATATCCTTCAGGGATATGTGATGGTCTACCATGATGTCAATTGTAAACATTTTCCTTTTATACACGGTCCAACCATGTCCGGACGTACAATAATCTATCATAGATTATAACATCTTTTACAATTGACCTTACAAGATAAAATGGTCATTTTCATAAGCTATCAAGCTTTCAGTTCCCATATCATCAATGATCTTACATATAGATCTCGCCAAAATCAACCTCAAGCTCGACTTCTTTTCATAATCATGCATGATTCACATTAACATTTCAGAGCTTGAGTTGGAAATTCACTGGAAAAACTCTTTAATTTTCCAATAATAATCCTCAAATGTACTCCTCAATGTTACTTAGGAGACCATGTAACTTATACCAAAGTTACTATTGTGTGAAGTTATTTTTTAACTCTTTAAAATCTATCTTGCTCTCTAAGAGCTTTTACAATTGGTCCAATCTTATATAAAATGTGGACCATTTTTAATATCCACCTCAAATGCATAGTCATGCATGAGGGAAAATAATAATTTATCATTCTCAACCTTCAATGCAATTATTTTGCACAAGGGAGCATAAGGATCTTACAGCTCTTAGCTTCAAGAGCATAATTTCGCATGAGGGAAATAGCACACTATAATTCTCAACCTCCAATGCTTGTATACAATCGAATAACATGATCCTTTTATTTTTCTTCCTCTAGTGCACTCATTTTGCACGAGGACGTATACAAATCTTATAATCCTGAACCTCAAGTGCATTCATTTTTCATGAGGAAGTATTCAATACCTCAAACATTAGCATCTTACACGAGGTAGCATAATCATTAACCTCAAATGCACCGTCTTGCATGAGGTAATATTTACAATCTCCTTTTCAATAATTACATAGGAGAATTATTAACATCTAGTGCAACATCTTGCACGAGGTTATCACTTTTTTGTTACTATCTCACAAGAGATTTCCTCATAAACGGTAATTCAAACCCATCCTATGGCAATACTATTTTTCAGTCATAAAATAAAATTGAACGGAATGAATTATACCATAATTGATGGTTCACTTTTCCAAACAAAAATATATATTGTCAAATAATACTTTGAGAGAGTGATTATGCAAAATCATTATACCACAAAAATATATAGTTCTTCCGCAATTAAACTTAATAGTTCTTCAAAAACTATAACAATATACTGTCATCGAAGATCCCTCTTTTCTGTAAGGCATTTTTTACTTTTGCTAAAAGCTTCTTTTATTCAATAAATAAAAACTCGACTCACCAGAACCTCACAAAACAATTCTTTCAACAATTTTATTTCTTAAAAAAACCGCGAAACTTCATAAAGAAAATAAGGATTTCTCCTTTGATTTAAAAACACATATACACGTTTATATAAATAATTTGAGTTGTGTCTGACTTGCCTGCTTGTTAAAATGATTATGCCGGAAAAAATTGATTAAACTTACTTATACCTTCTATAATCAGTAGAGTACCCATCAAATGCGGCTTTAACATATAAACTTTTTGGCATCGCAGATTCTTGATAAAGCACAACGATTTCTGGTAGGAT
The DNA here is from genome assembly GCA_023374045.1 of Limonium bicolor. NCBI lineage: Eukaryota > Viridiplantae > Streptophyta > Magnoliopsida > Caryophyllales > Plumbaginaceae > Limonium > Limonium bicolor. The sequence continues at coordinate 473,123,300 of CM041776.1, forward strand.
AAATAATAACCATCATCACAAGGTGCATGACTGAAGACCTCCTGCCAAGAAATCACAGAACATAAACAAACACTATGAAACCATTATTTTGCAGTTGAAATTGGAAAAACAAAATAAATAGAATATTGAAAGTGGTGGGCGCTTGAGATCTGGATCTTCCCTCGAGAATGAAAGAGAAATGTCAGGGATAGATCTAAAATAATGCCATGTAGCTTGCGCAGACTACCCAATTCATCCCTTCTCCAAGCTAGAGCCCGGGGAAGTCCTGATGAAGTCGAGATGATCTTTGTTGATGATGTATAGCAGAAAGAATAATACTTTTTTTAGTAGAGTCTATTGTGCTGATAACGTGTTGTAATACTGAGAGAATAGAAGAAAGATAGAAGACAAGATAGACGTAAATTGTTATCTCATATTTCATCCCATTGTGTGTCTATATATATAGTACATAATACATAACCGTTACTGAACCTTTGAGTGGAAGGAATACGAAATATCAAAGGACTTCTAATGAAGAGTTTGGGAGGTTACGGGGGTTACACAAATGAAGAGTCTAAGATAGACGAAAGGGTGATTAGATTTACATCCAATAATTACATTATTTATAACATACTTATTATTATTATTATTATTATTATTATTATTATTATTATTATTATTATTATTTGTATGACTCGACCGACCTTACCCAGGGTCGGTCCCAAGGTCGGTCGAAGTCAGTAGGGTAATACGCTGGAAAATTTCAGGGCCGACCGACCTTGCAAGTCCGGTCCCAAGGTCGGTCCATTCCAGTAAGTTACTCGACGGAAAAATTTTAGCCGACCGACCTTGCAAGTCCGGTCGCAAGGTCGGTCCATTCCAGTAGGTCTCATTACGGGAAATTTTTTGGCCGACCGACCTTGCATGTCCGGTCCCAAGGTCGGTCCATTCCAGAAGGTTTCCGTCTTGTAAATCTGGGCTCGACCGACCTTGCAAGTCCGGTCCCAAGGTCGGTCCGGCCCAGTATTTGCATTTTTATTTCTGTTTTCAGTCCCTCTTCTTACCCATTACTTCCCCATTGTTCCTACACTTAATCCCACATGATTTAACACTAATTAAACCTCCTAATCCACCTTATTCATCCATTAACTCTTTACATACTTCTATACTAATTTACACACTTAACTTCCCAAGTTTCATTTCACACTTACATTGTTTTTCCTAGTTGCCTTATGCTACAGATTTTAACTCTCATTTCCTCCATCTAGAGTTCCCTCTTCCAATGTCATCTCTAAAGCTTACAATGCATTACACCTCTCTCCTAACTTACCCTCTAACTATCTCAAATCAAAATCTGTTACAAGCATATGTTTTTCACCTAGTTTCTAGTTTCTTAAGTGTTATAGTTCTAGGTAAATTTTGCCATAGTCTCCCCTATATTTTTACACTCTCACCACATCATTTTCACTCACAAAACATCACTCATTTCACCTGTTTGTAAACAGCATTGATATTTCAAACTCTCCAACACAATACCCACACTAACACCATTAAATTCCTGCACTCAACATCAACTCCCATCTAGATTTCAACAAGCTTTTACATGTCTTTTAAAGGTTTAAAAACATTTGGATTCTCTTACGCATTACACTACTACTCAATACTATATTCAATACTCATTTACACTACTAAAAATCTGTTACATTATACATTACTAAACTACACAAAAGAATGTAATTTACCTTTTTTCTTTACTAGCTTCTCCTTTCTTCTTCCTTCTTCTTTCCTTCTTCCTTTCCTTTCTCTTCCCACCGGTTTTGTAGATTAAATCCTCTAAGGCTACAGCCCATTAACATACATATTTCAATACTAAAAACTAACCCTAACCATCTTTAAGTTTTAATGTAGGTTTTAGGGTTTAGAAATTTCATTACCTTGCAAGGGTGTAGGTAATGCTTGGAATAGCTCAAGAACAAGATTTCAACTCCACCAACAATGCCAAAATCGGCTAGAATACAAGGAACAACAAGGGTTTAGTTTCCAAATTTCGTTTTGCCCACAAGGGCTAGAAAAAGATGAGGTTTCAAGAATATTTTTACCTCACAGTAACAAGGAGAAGGAGGTGGTTCTAATGGTGGTCTTGAAGCTCCAAATGCTACACACCCATGGAGATGAAGATGCTCGTTTTCGGATTTTGAAAGGAGGGATATGTTCACCTTGGTGAGGGGATTTCAATGGTATAATTTTTGTAATTTTTGATGAAGGTTCAAGGGATTAACAAGAGGAGAGAAGTTGAGTTTTTTGTGAGTTTGCTCATTTCTCCATTGCCATCGGTTGAGGAAGAAGAAAATAGATAGGAGGAAGGGGGTGAGTACGTGAGTGAGAGAATTGTGAGGGTAGGAGAGAGAGTAAGTGAGTGAGGTAGTTTACTTTATTGCTTTTTAATTGTTTTGTTGTTTTACAAATAAGAAGAGAGTTAAGAGAGGGTGTGAGAGAGGGAAGGGGGCCGGCTGACCCAGCACACACACACACTCTACATTTTTATTTTTAAAAGTGGACACATTACTCTGGTCTATTTATGCTTTTACCCCACAACTTCCCGTTTTTGACAGTTTTTACTAATTTATCGTTTTAATGATTTTATTGGTTCTAAAGCTTCACTAATATTTATTAATGACTATTTAGTTGACCAAAATTGTTACGAGTCAATTTGACCCGCTTAAAGTCACGTTTTCCCGGTTTCCTCAAAAAACGCGCTTTAAGGTTCGTTAGTGTTTTTAATCCGTTTTAAGGATCCGTTTTCTTCGGGATTTGTTCCCTCATGATTATTTATGCATAATTAAGCTTCTAAATTACTTATTAGTCTAATTAATCACTATTTTTAATTACGGGGTATTTCAAGATTCCTCACTCCCCAGTTTACCCCTTGTTAGAAGTCCCATTGATGGTACTTGACACATTCAATCACAAATAAGGGTTTAGGTCCTGTTAGGCACACAAGGGAGACGAGACATAGTTAAACAACACAAACCACAACTAGCTCATACATAGTCGTAGTTAGAACGTTCCTTAAGTCGAAACGTTATAACCGGATACCGCTCTCTTACGTATCCTAGTTTAGTTAACTAACGGGTTAGCACGTATTCGAGGTTAACGGTGCCGGTACGCTCACGACACAATAATAACAATGACTGTAAACTCATTTCATGACTTAAGTCTTACAAGGTCATAAACACACAGAAAAGCAAACAACACACAAGCCGGTGTAAGCCGGTAGGCAACAGACTGCAAGAAAACCATACCTTGGTCCTTGTTGAGTACGAGTTCCACCGAAGGTAGTTCCTATACATAATTAATAACGTCGGTTAATTACCTTACTTAACTTACAATTTTACTAAGTGTTTTACATACTTACATGACATGTTTTTACCCTTAAACATACACTTATTTATCTTCATTATACACACTAGGGTCTCCTACACAAGCCTCACTCCCTTCCTTAAATTTAAGAAATTTTTTTTTAAGTTTCTGGTCTGGACCGCCCCACTGGGGAGGTCCCAAGGGCGGTCCACAATAGAGGCTCCCACGCCTGCAGCAAACCACTGGACCTCCCCATAGGGGCGATCCCTAGGGGCGGTCCACAACAGACCCCATTTTTCAAAGTGCTTTTCTCCTCATTTTGAACTCCAAATTGAACCCAATTTTTTCCTAATCATTCCACATGTTTTCCCACATGTTTTAACACCTTTTTGGCACACTAAAACCCTCTCTTATCATCCCATAAACTCCCTAAACATTTACTCAAACTTTTACCAAAACCTTAACTCTTAGAGCATTTTCTCTTACACTTGTAACTTGTATTTTTTTGCCTAAGATTTCAACTAACCAAAGTATTCCTTCACTACATTATAACCACTCCTTATAACATCATTTGCATTACAATCATCCCCTTTACACAAACTTCCCAAGTCTTTCCCACATGTTCTTATTTAAACCTTCACAAGGCATTATTCTTCCATTGTTCACCAAACTTTGCACAAGACTAAAACACACTCTTACCACTACTTTGGTATACCGAAAATCACCCATTTGATTCTCTAAACTTCCACGAACAATGCCCAAGTCATTCTCACACTTATGAACACTTAAATTCCCTTTCTTTCACCAAATCAGCCCTTAACAATTCCTAGTGAAACCTAGGTCACCAACTTCATTAAACACCTAAAAATTCCTTGTTTACTCACCAAATTTGACATAGTTTCCTTTAGCACTTTCATACACCAAAACACATAGTTTTCACCTTTAAACAATCAAGAACATTCATCCACACAAGAATGATCTTCACACACAACTACACCTTAAACTACACTACATCACAATATAGTGCATAACTTAAATTGCTTGGCACTTAGGCCCTTAAATAACATGGCTCTAAGGCCCTTAAATTGCATTAAACTTAAACACTGAATTTCCCACATTATATTTGCCTTTGACCTGCAAATACATACAACAACACATATGTCTTTAATAACCTCCTTGAGGATAATTTTCTAGCTCATTTACCATTGGCTCCTTAGGTAGTTTATTAAGCATTTTAAAGCTCAATTTCCTAAGACACATAAAACTTCATTAAGGTAGTTCATTTACCTCTTTTTCTTCACAACTTTCTCACTTGTTTTTCCTTGCTCTTTCTTGATTAAAAATCGGAAAGGGGCTTTTGATTACTTGTCAATCTTCTAATCAATACACAAGTAAAGGTAATGAGCATTAAGCTTCATGCTTAAACTCATTAATAAACCTTAGGTTATTTAATATCTTAAAATACAAAAATGAATGTTTTACCTTGGAATTGAATGGAAATTGGATTAAGTAACAAGAGAGGACTCCACCTAGCCCTTTGAAGTTTGGAATGAAGCTATCAAAGAGCAAGAGAAAGCGCCATCAATGGGTGATTCTCGGTCAAGAACAAAAACAAGAGGAAATGTAGATTTTCTTTGGTTTTCCTTACCTTGAAGCAAAGGAGAACAATGAGGTGTAAAAAGATGAGTTCAAGCTCCTTCCATGGTGATTCCTCTTGGTACCGAAATGGTGTTTTTGAAGATTTGAAAATACAAAGTTGTAGAGCTTGATCAAACTAAGAGAATGGTAGTCTTGAAATTAAATTTGGAGCATGGAGCTAGGAGTTATAGGCAATGGAAGATGGAGATGGTGTATGTGCTGTAGCAAAACCGAAATGGAGAAGGGAGGAAAAGGTTGAATACGGTGGGAAATGAGAGGAATGAAGAGAATGAGGTGAGATGTAGTACTTTGTAAGATATTTTAACTTAAAGCAAATAGAAACTTGCTTTAATCATCTTTCCCCCTTCACAAACTGGCCAAGTGTGATGAGTCACACTTAAAAACCGGCCCCCTTTAGTGTTTAGGATGTTTTATGGTCTTTGTTGACCATTTAATTGACTTTTGTTGACTTATGTCTTAAACTAGCACTATTTGAGTACTATTCACTAATTAGTGCACATAATTGTGAAATTTTTGGTTTCCCATTGATTTAGACTTCCTAATGTGATACTAAGTAGTACACATGTTGATTAAAGAGTAATGATGGGCATTTAGCCACTCAAAACCCATTTACAAGACAAATTTTCAAAAATGTGCTTTAAGGCTTCTTATAGCACATTTTGTGTTTTAAATTGTTTTCAAGCTTGGTTTTCTTTGGTAATTGATTTAACATGTTCATTAACATGTAAATAAGATCTTGGTAGGCTCGTAGAGTCTTAACCAAAGTTATCCCAAGCTTAGAGCATGTTTTAGCCCTAATTGCCTTTATGGTATTTTATTGTGTTTTCTATGGTTTAAATTGTTCACCAATGTTTCTAAGGCACTTCTTAGCCTTAATATACCGTATTTTAATATTTAAACAACATATCAAGGTTTGGGGTATTTCAATCTACCCCCCTTAAAAGAACTTTGTCCCCAAAGTTCATACTTCCCACGCATCCCTAATTAGAACACGGGGATTACTTGTAAGACAGCACTCTCATAACAAACATACTTTACATAACATTGGACTCAAGGTCCCGGTAACATAACTGTTATACCCAAAATTTCAACCCCCACGGAGTAGTCTCTAAGGCATACGTATTACACAGGGCAAAATGGTCAAAATGCACCCATGCAGGATTTTCCAAGGACATTCTCGGGATTTTCTATTTTTATATGACTTGTTCATCATCTCCAAACACTTCCAAATATCATAGTCATTATGAAAGGTATTTCATGATTTTCTGATAATGTTTATTCTAGAAATTAAGCTTTTAATAAGCTAGTTTCTTTAATAATTAACACATGAAATAGTCTCAAAATAGAAATAAAAAGGTTTTCAAAATTAAAATAAAATTGTCACACGGTTAGCATGACTACATACAGTCATAAACCTGAAATTATTTTATTTGGAACGTTAGCCCAAAATTTAAAAGAGAAATTCAATCATTTTTGCAATTTTCTCTCTCCTCTGGAAAATACCAAAATCAAAACAAAATGTCATGATATTTTAACACAAGATAGAGGATGATTGTTAGAGACTAATGCCGTTAGAATTTTGTTATTTCAACTTTCCAATCATAAGTTATGAATTATGGGAGATTCTAGATTGTGAGATTTTTATCTAATCGATTATTTATCAAAATAATCTGATTCCAACTCTCACAATTCTTAAAACTTATTATTTATCTTCAGTTAAATTTTCATAATTTTTATCGGCCTGAAACATATTCTAAAAAATCAGATTCCCTTAGAGCACAAAATCGGTGTTTTAGATAAAGATCTTGCTCTATCAATTTGACCATGCTCTTTCTATAAAAGGACCTCCCAAAAACGAACTAGGGCAGAGGAGAACATTCCCTAAGTCAGAAGAGGCAGCCGTCAAGCTTCTCCCCACGTTCTTACGCTTCCAAGCCTCAAATCAACACCGAAACCCTGCTGAAATCACCCCAAAACCACTGAAAACACAATATTTCTTTCTCCATCAGACTTCCAAACACAAAACCACCAGAAATACAGAAGCAAAAACATTCTTAGCAACACAAGGAAGAAGGGTCCAGAAGCTCGGGTCAAAGTTGAACCGGATCGGCCACCAACGAAGCTTTCAGAGATTCCCGACGTGAAGGAACAACAAATTTTCGAAATCAAAACAGGTTAAAAACCAAATTCTCTAACCCTTCTGATCTTAATACACTTCTGGTTGAAATTTCTAATCGAATTGAATTTTCCTTGCTTCTAAATTAAGGTTTGTTTGTGTTTCTGCCTAATAACTTGTTAACTAAGTTTCGTATTAATTTTGACTTCAAATTGAATTCTTTCAATTACTAACATCTTGTATATCTTTCAGGCTATAAGTACAAAAATTTTGAGCTAAAAACACCGTCGGGAACCATCAAAAACCCACTGTCCGTGGGTGGTCCGTGACCTAGGACGCATGGTCCGGGACCACGGACGGGTTGTCTGTGACCACAGGCACGCACGGACGGTGGCGGGATTTCTTATTTTTCAATTTTTCAAATTTTAGGGTTTCTATCAATACATGTCCAGGCCCACGGACCCTCTGTCCAGGCCCACGGACCCTCTGTCCGTGGCCCCGGACTTTTCAAGTTTGCATTTTTATTTTAGTTCTGTTTTCGTAATCATTTAATTCAATTGGGGTCCGTGGTCTCGGACATTAGGTCCGTGGCTACGGACGTAATTAAAATTTGACCTAACTCTGCCTCTGAAACCCTAGTTTAGTTATTTTCAGATTTCACTTTAATTTTCTGTCAAAAAAATGTTAAAAATACAAAAAAAATCAGAAGCGCACACTTAGGTTAAAAAACGACTCGTAATAAGCCGTAATTAAACTAAGTAGAGGAAAACGACTTCTAGGGGTAATGAAAGTAATTGAACCCTAAATAAGTTGTATACCAAGCCCCCGAACCCAAACTCTCCTTTCCTAATTTGATCTAGGTAAAAATTAGGTGGCGACTCATAATAGGTTCCAGTGAACTAGCTTAGATTTTAATAATTATTGTTACATGACATAATTATTAATCTTAGGTTATAAGTAAACCTAAAACCCGATTAGATCCTAATCAACTTTAATCAACATGGGATAGGGTTAAAAATCGAGGCTCACAGACTGGCGACTCTGCTGGGGAAAACTTCTTAATTTTAACTTGTTTAATTTGAAGAAAGAGGGCTTACCTCGAAAAATGTTTATTTATGGCTTTATTACATTGTTTGTTCACTTTTGTGCGCAATTTAAATTTCTGCACCTTTGCATCATATGAGAGCGAGGGTCCACGCAAACCAATTTCACCCCGGGACCCGTTTGAGGGTCCCCTGTCAGGGACTCACACATTTTAGGTGATGTGAATAAGCGAGGGAAAAGAGGAGGATGTCGTCTAACCACATCCCCTTAATACCTGGGCCTTAGCCCCAAGCGTTTTCTTGGCAGTGTCCTTACCTAGCCCATTGTTTGGTCAGTCAAAGACCCGACCATAGACGCACACCTTCAGGTGATGTGGAAAAAGTGGGGAAGCCCAAAGAGAATAGCGTGCAAGCCCAATTCCTTTGTGGTAACCTGGGCCCATGCCCCAAGCACCTCTCCGGATCGATCCATACCCGGTTTGATTTAAGCGTCTAGTGAGGACATGTTGAACTTGTGTGGGCCTTAATTTCTTGTATGATCAGCCCACTACCAAGCTTAGTAATTAATAGGATCTTTCCTACATCAACTCAGCCTAACCCGAATTCGTGGCTTTATTATTTGCAGCCCAAAGGCTCTGTTTGGTTTAATATGTGAGTCGTTCGGGCTTCGGCCCAAAAGCCTAGACTTAAGTGATTTCCCCTTCAGCCTAATTTGAATTACCAATTTAGTTCTAGGCCCACGAATAACAAATCCACTTAAAATAATCCACAAAACATGAAAATCAATCAGGCCTTTCCATTTTGGCCCAAAGCCCATTCTAGTCTAGGTAAACTTTCTATTTGGGTCCTAGCCCAAAATCCTAGATCTGGGTACCAGCTTTCAGGCCCAATAAGAACCATCTGCTTTCGACCCATTTAAATTCAGGATAGTTTGCGCAACTCATTTATTCCAATTTCTGGCCCGTAGGCCCAACAAGAACTTCAAAATGAATCTCGGACTTCAAAGTTCCTCTCTCGGCCCAGTGGCCTATTCATACTTCATACAGTTTCCTTCGGCCTATGTGCCTCACTTCCAGATTAAGGGCATTCAGGCCCACACATCCATTCTAGTCTAGAAGTCCCTCTGACCCATATGTCTTACTTCAATCCCAAATCATTTCGGCCCAAGTGCCACATTGCCAAATCATTCCGGCCCAAGTGCCACATCGTCAAACACTTTTTGGCCCAAGTGCCATAATCTTACAACACATTCCGGCCCAAGTGCCAACCCATTTATGAATCATTCTGGCATGTGTGCCTCACTTTCAATTCATCCAGGCCCGAGTGCCTAATCCACATTCATGAAACCGTTTCAACCCATGCACCTCACATTCAGGCCCAAGTGTCTCATGCGTCACCCATAGGCATTCCTAGTTCAGGTATTTCAAAGAGCCTACTAAGAGTCCAAGAAGAAGACGAACACAGTCATCTTAGCGACGTCCTGGCAGTCAAGAGCTCAAGTCTTCAGAATGCCGACTTCAGACGGTTCAACAGGATTCGGATTCAACAGAAATTTTAGGGTTCCCATGCATTCTACTGCATAACCTGCCATAACATTCATCTTTCAAATGCACCTCTCATAGTTTTCAAAGAATGATCATTTTCAAACCACTAATAAGAAGCATCGATTTTGTTAAATCATCTTCTTCCTCATGTTCACAAGTGAATGACTTTTTCAAGTCTAAATTGTAAAAAAAAGGGGATTCTGTTTTACATAAATTTCTTTTGAGAAAATGGTTCATGAAATAATTATTTCCCGACAATGGAATGCAAAGACCTATATTTTGTCTCCCAAAATTTGAACATGCCTTGCCAAACATCATAACTCACCCCAAAACATCCAAAACAACCCACGAAGCGGTTCCAAATCCACATCTTTTAATTTGTTGTCATAAACCCCAAATCAATACTGGGGGAAATCTGAGTTTAAGTTCGTCATCTTTCGTTTAATGTATGAACGAGTTTCGGAGTGAAAATCTTACGAGAGTGTCTTGAGCGGAAAAACCATGAGTGAAAGAGCGTGTCATTTTTACACAACTTTGGAGAGACCACATTTAAAGGTTAGGTAAATGGCATGACTCCAACCGAAGGAGATAATTTGTAAATTTACTCTTAGACCTGCGAAGTAACAAAGAGTGGAAACACGACTATCAGGAATGATGAAGCACCTAGGTACAGCACCACATAGCCAAAAGCTTGTGAACCCTGACATTAAACCCTAGACTCCCCCCTGAGCCTTTCATATATCCCTTTTCGATATTATGAACTCCCCAAAATAACCCATCCAATGATGAATAACCGAACCGGTGACCAAAGGAAGCAAGGAGCCCGACTTCCGAACAGCAATTTCATAAGTCCAAAGAAGCAAAACTGCTACCAGCATGACGAAACAATCCGCAAATGGTCCCAAAGTGACACAGGATCCAAAGAGCTCACATCAAAAAAACAGCTTTCCAAGTTCAAAACCGGGAAACACAAGAACCCCGAGGGAAAAGATATTCAAAGAAAGGCAAATCTGAAAAGCCTCGAAGAAATCCAAAATCGAAAGAAAGAGAGAAGGTGCAAGGCACAACCCAAAAGTCCCAAGTTCCAAGCTCACAAGCGAAGTCATCATGAAGTAGCCAACGACTTCAGGACAAAGAAGGCAAGTCCGAGAGAAGACGCAAGGTGCAACTTTGGTCACCCCTTTAAGCTCCACATACCTCAAACATCCCTCCATGGTCCAGTTGACTTTCATCACACCCCATGGCCACGTTATAAGCCTCAAAGACTTCCGACTTGGTAGTTGTGCACCCAATCACGTGAAAGTAACAGATCGAATGCGTAAATTCATCAAATATCCAATTCAATGGTCTAGAAGTTGTGACCGTAAGTGAAAAACGAGTGTAAACACTAAACATGTCGAGTGTAGGTTAGGAAACGCCAAATCAAAACATAAGCCTTGACCTTGAGAGGACGAGACTCGTTCACACGTTTAATCAAAGAAAATACTGGGGGCAATCGATCGTTCCGATCAATCGCCATGAACTCTAGCTCAGATTGTCCTAAGGAAAAATAATGGGGGCAATTGTTGGTTCCAAAATTTGCCATGATAACACCAATTGAAACCCAAAGCTTAAGCACCACCATCTCACCACAGGCACATATAAGCCCGTACCTCCACATCAAACATCTCAGGCCCACATATAAGCCTTTCCTCCACATCAAACATCGCAGGCCCACATAAGCCCTCACCTCCACACAAACGCCACTTCAACACCTCAAGATCATCACTCAAAAGATCTCCACATCAAACACCACACTCCCACCAACGGCATGTTCATCCTCTAGGAAACTAATTGCTGATCTAAAATTCTTGGTCAAGAAATGATTATTTCACTCTCCTTTTTCAGCAGAGTTTTATTCAAGCATTGCCACGTCTGGCACATTTTCTAGCAATTTCTTGCTTTGAACAATTTTCATCATTGCCATGTTTGGCACATTTTCCAGCAATTTCTTACTTTGAAAAATTTTCATCATTGCCGCGTTTGGCACATTTTCCAGCAATTTCTTGCTTTAAACAATTTTCATCATTGCCATGTTTGGCACATTTTCCAGCAATTTGTTGCTTTAAATATCATTGCCATGTTTGGCACATTTTTCAACAGTTTCTTGCTTTGAACAAGTATTTTACATGCACTGTGATTGCATATTACAAACTTTTGCATACACCTCAGCATTGCCATGTTTGGCCCTGATAAGCCGTAGACTTATCATATTTTATAAGCTAGATCTGTAATAATATTAGTTAAATTACGGTTAAAATAGGTAGTATTTATGTGTTTTATATGTAAATTGATTTTATATGTTCAGTCTTATGTTTTGTGTGTTTTTCTGTGCAAGGAGAGAAATTCTACATCAGAACCTAAGTATGGCCGGATCTGCAGCCGGATCCCTCATGCACGGCACAGAAGCAAGGTTAAAGGAGTAAGGCCGGGCGTGGTGCCGGGTAGTTTGTATCCGGCATTATCAAAGAGTTACGCCTGTTCACCAAAAGATAGCGGTTATTTACCGTTATCTAAATACTCGATGCCGGGTACGGTGCCGGGCATACTTGTCCGGCATAAGTGACTTTTCGCGCCCTGCGGTTACGGCCGTTACAGCCCGCGCATGTTTTCAAATATACATGCCGGATAAAACAGACCCGGCAAGACGTCCGGCACAATACTTTCTGGTGTCTATAAAAGGAGGCCGAATGTTACATTTTTGGCTATCATTTCACATATACTTCTGCACTCTGAAAATCCTCAAAAACGCCTCGAAGTACCGCTGGAGGAAGATCGTGCATCATTTATCAAGAGAAGAAGAAGTTGTCATCGGGTGAAGGCTAAGATCATTTTCCTTTCCCCTCGATTGTTCTTCTTTTATTCTGAAATAGAGGATGCATTAGAATCCTTAGTGGTACTGATTTGAAGTAGTTCTCTTTGTAAACACACAATGTTCATTCAATAAAAGATATAAGTCAACTTGGAATTTTGTGGTTATTGCAATTAGGAATGAAGTTTCTCCTTCTTCCAAGTACTTCAATTCTGACCTTTGTAAGGCAGATAGGTTGAGGAATTCCAAGTGGTTTTGTTATTTGTCTTTTATGGCTTAAGGGATGAAATTCAAGATTTAGAATTAACCACTCCATTCTCCCCTTTTCGGTTCGTTGATTACCTAGATATTGTTAGTTTTCGATAATGATTTGGGAGTACTTAGTTCGGCTTCGAACTGGAAGAGTAATTTGACATTCTGAATATGCCGGATTGAATGCCGGGTACAGATCGTCCGGCACATTCAAGGTATTTGTCTTTGCCGTGTGAAACCTGTCCGGCATGACATCCGGCGCTTTCAGAAGTTGGCTAAATTCTTGGTTTATTCTTTTTTTGATGATCATTAGTGTTTTTATGACGTTAACCATTCGAATAAGGGGCGGATCATTGTAAATATCATTTAGATTAGGTTGTAGGAAGTTGCTTAATTTACACTTATACACTTTTTCCCCTCTTTTACTTATTAATTATAAAGGCTAGGACTAATTTTCTATACAAGTCCCTAGGGTTCGACTTACTTGGTCTTAAAATGCTTCCCTGCTACTTTTGACCGGGTTTTTGTTTGCTACCCGTAGATTGAGTAGGTTTCTTTCTATTTTTATTTATGCCGTGTGTGATGCCGGGTAAGCGTTACCCGGCACTTTCTTGATTCTTTTCCTATGTTTCTGTTTAAATTCTTGTAAATAAATGTGTATATATAACCTACTAAAATCTTAGTTAGCAGGCCCTTTTACAATTGGTTTTCATCACATGCATTTGCACGAGACCATATATTTTCAGCTCATTTTTAGTTCGAGACCCAGAATCAGTGTGAGGTCTAACCTTTAGGCTCGTCATAAGACCTATATCCCACATTTAGGCTCATCATAAGACCTATATCCCTCCTTTAGGCTCGTCATAAGACCTAGATCCAATCCTTAGGCTCGTCATAAGACCTAGATCCAATCCTTAGGCTCGTCATAAGACCTAGTTCCAACCTTTAGGCTCGTCATAAGACCTAGATCTAACCTTTAGGCTTGTCATAAGACCTATATCCCACCTTTAGGCTTGTCATAAGACCTAGATCCAACCTTTAGGCTCGTCATAAGGCCTATATCCCACCTTTAGGCTCGTCATAAGACCTAGATCCAATCCTTTAGGCTCGTCATAAGACCTAGATCCAATCCTTAGGCTCGTCATAAGACCTAGTTCCAACCTTTAGGCTCGTCATAAGACCTAGAACTATCCTTTAGGCTCGTTATAAGACCTAGAACCATCCCTTAGGCTCATCATAAGACCTAGAACCATCCTTTAGGCTTGTCATAAGACCTAGTTGCATCCCTTTAGGCTTGTAATAAGACTCTTTAGCTTACCCACTCTCATCAAACACATTGCATTCATCTCATTCATATAGGCTCATATAAGACCTAGTTGCATTATCCAGGCGCGTCACAAGACCTGGCGACAGAAAAGTTGGTGAGGTGATGGCAATAAATCCTCCTGTGTTATGTCAGCTTACTTTGGGATCAACGAATGGTGGGCGAAGGCAATAAGTCCCCAGGGTTTTTACCAGGAGTTATCCTTGCACACCGGCTTGGGGGTGATGGCAATAAGTCCATATTGGGTCCAGCCAGGAGCATTGGCACGGGTTTCGGTCCCCAGAAGCATCCGAGCATCATCAGCATCATCAATATCATCAGCATCATCGGCATCATCAACATCATCAGCATCATCAGCATCATTAGCATCGCTAGCATATCTGCATTCCTACATCTACACATTATTTAACTTTCATCATTTTCAGGTAGTCAACGCCTTAGAATAGCTTGACATCATTTCATTTTTAGGTAGTCAACGCCTTAGAATCGCTTGACATTTACTTCATCATTTCATTTTTTAGGTAGTCAACGCCTTAGAATTGCTTGACATTTACTTCATCATTTCATTTTTAGGTAGTCAACTCCTTAGAATCGCTTGAAATTTATTTCATCATTTTGTTTTGGGTAGTCAACGCCTTAGAATCGCTTGACATCTTCATTTCATTCTCACTCATGGGTAGTCAGCGCCTTAGAATATCTCGACACAATCCACATATAGGGTCTTTTATGATCCAAAATTTTGGGGTATCACTCAGGCATCAACTAGTCTTTTCATCTTCACTACAAAGCCTAGTTGACGGGGGGCAATCTGTTATACCCAAATTTTCAACCCCCCGGAGTAGTCTCTAAGGCATACGTGTTACAAAGGGCAAAATGGTCAAAATGCACCCATGCAGGATTTTCCAAGGACATTCTACGGATTTTCTATTTTTATATGACTTGTTCATCATCTCCAAACACTTCCAAATATCATAGTCATTATGAAAGGTATTTCATGATTTTCTGATAATGTTTATTCTGGAAATTAAGCTTTTAATAAGCTAGTTTCTTTAATAATTAACACATGAAATAGCCTCAAAATAGAAATAAAAAGGTTTTCAAAATTAAAATAAAATTGTCACATGGTTAGAATGACTACATACAGTCATAAACCTGAAATTATTTTATTTGGAACGTTAGCGCAAAATTTAAAAGAGAAATTCAATCATTTTTATAATTTTCTCTCTCCTCTGGAAAATACCTAAATCATAATGTCAAAAATTTTAACACAAGATAAAGCATGATATTTAGCGACTAATTCCGTTGGAATTTTGTTATTTTGACTTTCCAATCATAAGTTATGAATTATGGGAGATTCCAGATTGTGAGATTTTTATCTAATCTATTATTTATCAAATAATCCGATTCCAACTCTCAAAATTCTTAAAACTTATTCTTTATCTTCAGTTAAATTTTCATAATTTTTATCGGCCTGAAACATATTCTAAAAAATCAGATTTCCTTAGAGCACAAAATCAGTGTTTTAGATAAAGATCTTGCTCTATCAATTTGACCATGATCTTTCTATAAAAGGACCTCCCAAAAACGAACTAGGGCAGAGGAGAACATTCCCTAAGTCAGAAGAGGCAGCCGTCAAGCTTCTCCCCGCGTTCTTACACTTCCAAGCCTCAAATCAACACCGAAACCCTGCTGAAATCACCCCGAAACCACTGAAAACACAATATTTCTTTCTCCATCAGACTTCCAAACACAAAACCACCAGAAATACAGAAGCAAAAACGTTCTTAGCAACACAAGGAAGAAGGGTCCAGAAGCTCGGGTCAAAGTTGAACCGGATCGGCCACCAACGAAGCTTTTAGAGATTCCCGACGTGAAGGAACAACAAATTTTCAAAATCAAAACAGGTTAAAAACCAAATTCTCTAACCCTTCTGATCTTAATACACTTCTGGTTGAAATTTCAAATCGAATTGAATTTTCCTTGCTTCTAAATTAAGGTTTGTTTTGTTTCTGCCTAATAACTTGTTAACTAAGTTTCATATTAATTTTCACTTCAAATTGAATTCTTTCAATTACTAACATCTTGTATATCTTTCAGGCTACAAGTACATAAATTTTGAGCTAAAAACACCGTCGGGAACCATCAAAAACCCACTGTCCGTGGGTAATCCGTGACCTCGGACGCATGGTCCGGGACCACGGACGGTGGCGATATTTCTTATTTTTCAATTTTTCAAATTTTAGGGTTTCTGTCAATACATGTCCGGGCCCACGGACACCCTGTCTGTGGCCCCGGACTTTTCAAGTTTGCATTTTTATTTTAGTTCTTTTTTCGTAATCATTTAATTCAATTGGGGTCCGTGGTCTCGGACATTAGGTCCGTGGCTACGGACGTAATTAAAATTTGACCTAGTTCTGCCACCGAACCCCTAGTTTAGGTATTTTCAGATTTCACTTTAATTTTCTGTCAAAAAATGTTAAAATACAAAAAAAATCAGAAGCGCGCACTTAGGTTAAAAAACGACTCGTAATAAGCCGTAATTAAACTAAGTAGGGGAAAAACGACTTCTAGGGGTAATGAAAGTAATTGAACCCTAAATAAGTTGTATACCAAGCCCCCGAACCCAAACTCTCCTTTCCTAATTTGATCTAGGTAAAAATTAGGTGGCGACTCATAATAGGTTCCAGTGAGCTAGCTTAGATTTTAATAATTATTTTTACATGACATAGTTATTAATCTTAGGTTATAAGTGGACCTAAAACCCGATTAGATCCTAATAAACTTTAATCAACATGAGATAGGGTTAAAAATCGAGGCTCACATTAACATCACTTAGACTCAAAGGTCTATAACATAACAACATAGACAATGTATTTCAATACATGCGTACATACATAACCGAAACGGCTCTACCCCCCTTAAAATAGGGGTACGCCCCGTACCCTATACATACAAACACTAAGGAGTAAACAACGGCGGGTACTTCACCCTCATTTTATCTTCCAGCTCCCAAGTGGCCTCCTCGACTTCTTGGTTAGACCAGAGGACCTTCACCAGTCGAACAGACTTATGGCGAGTGTCTCGAGTCTTAGTATCCAGAATCCGTACGGGAGTCTCCACTGATCGCATGGTCGGCTCTAACGTTAGCCTTTCGGGCTGAAGTACATGAGACGGATGAGACATATAATTCTTCAACTGAGACACATGAAATACATCATGTACCTTGCCCAGCTCAGCAGGTAAATCTAGCCTGTAAGCTACCGGGCCTATCCGCTCCGTTACAACATAAGGCCCCACATACTTCGGGCTCACTTGCCTTTCTGGCCAAAGCGAAACACTCCCTTCATGGGGGAAACTCTAAGAAACACCTGGTCACCCACGGCGAACTCCAGGTCACGTCGTCGCACATCCACGTATGATTTCTGCCTGTCCTGAGCTGCCTTCATGTTAGCTCGGATCTAGCGTACTTCTGCTTGCACTTGCTCCAGATATTCGGGTCCTATAATGACCGTCTCACTCGACTCATCCCAACATAAAGGCTTGCGATGGTCTACCGTACAAAGCCTGGAAGGGAGACATCTTGATCGAAGCATGGTAACTGTTGTTGTAGCTAAACTCAATCAGATGTGACTTATCAATCCAGCTGGTCTGAAAGTCAGGTGCACATGCACATAACATATCCTCGAGCGTCTGGATGGTGCGCTCACTCTGTCCATCTGTCTGAGGGTGGAACGCCGTACTCAGCTTCAGCTCAGTACCAAGCGCTTCCCGTGTAATTCTCCAGTACCTCGAGAGGAATCTGGTATCCCTATCAGACACGATAGTCTTTGGTACCCCATGGTGTTGTACAATCTCTCGGTCGAAGAGCTCTGCAAGCTTTGCCACTTCCCAAGTGTCCTTCATCGGTATGAATCGGGCCACCTTGGTCAGTCGGTCAACAACGACCCATATCATGTTCACACCTCCCCTTGTAGGCGGAAGCCCTACTACGAAGTCCATGTAAATATCATGGAACTTCCACTCAGGCACTAGCATTGGCTGCACCATACCACCAGGCCGTCGGTGCTCAAACTTGACCTTTTGACAAGTGAGACACCTAACCACATAATCATTAACATCCTTTTTCATTCCCGTCCACCAGAAATATCGTTTCATGTCCTTATACATCTTTGAAGCTCCGAGGTGAATCGAAGACGTAGAACAGTGGGATTCACTCAGTATGCGCTCTTTCAGCTCGGCGCTACTCCTCGGAATACACAGTCGGCCATTCAGCCTAATCAGGTCATCGTCGTGGAGTCAGAAATCATACTTCTGACCCTTGAATGTGCCATCAATAAGCTTCTGCCTGATTTCTAACATGTACTGATCCGACATCTGAGCACTCTGCACCTCTTCAACTAAGCTAGAATGAGAGACTAGTGAATGGAGAGAGTGTGCTCGGCGACTCAGTGCGTCAGCTACCACATTTGCCTTACCCTCTTTGTACTGTAGGTTGATGTCGTAGTCGTTCAAGAACTCGACCCACCTTCTTTGTCTCATAGTTCTCTTCATGCTTCTTCAGCTGTCGGGAGGCGTATGCTATGACCTTCCCGTGTTGCATCAACACACAACCCATACCCCTTCCGGATGCGTCGCAGTAGACCTCAAAACCATATGTACTGTCTGGTATAGTCAGGACTGGTGCAGAGGTAAGAGCATCCTTGAGACTCTAGAAGGAACTTTCACAGTCGTCTGTCCACTCGAACAGTGCATCCTTCTTCATTAAGGAAGTCATCGGCTTCGAGACACTGGAGTAGTCCTTCACAAATCTCCTATAATATCCTGCCAGACCGAGGAAGCTCCTGATGTCGGTAACCGTCTTCGGTCTAGGCCAGGTGCGCACTGCATCTATCTTTGCCGGATCAACAGTGATCCCAGCCTCGGAAATAACATGACCAAGGAATGAAACTTGGTTCAACCAGAATTCACACTTAGAGAATTTGGCATACAACTGATTTTCTCTCAACGTTTGCAACACATTTCTCAGGTGGCTTTCATGCTCACCCCTCGACTTGGAATATACGAGAATGTCATCGATGAAGACTACCACTGTCTTGTCCAACTGATCTCGGAACAAGCGGTTCATTAAGTCCATAAACTTGGCTGGTGCACTGGATAAACCGAATGGCATAACCGTGAACTCGTAGTGACCGTATCTGGTTCGGAATGCAGTCTTCTCAATGTCACCCTCTCGAATGGCAATCTGGTGGTAACCGGATCGTATGTGGATCTTGGAGAATACTGATGTTCCTTTCAACTGGTCGAATAGATCATCAATGCATGGAAAAGGGTAACGGTTCTTCACCGTAACAGCATTCAGCTCTCTGTAGTCGATGCAGAGGCGGAGGCTACCGTCCTTATTCTTCACGAAGAGGACTGGCGCTCCCCCTGGTGAAACGCTCGGGCGTATAAATCCCTTGTCGAGTAGGTCTCGCAGCTGCTCTTTGAGCTCAATCATTTCAGCTGGAGCCATACGGTAGGGCGCCTTCGCTATTGGTCCGGTTCCCGACACCAATTCAATTTCAAACTCCACTACCCGTGCTGGCGGCATGCCCGGCAGTTCCTTAGGAAAGACATCAGGAAACTCCGACACTACCGGCACATCTGGGCTAAACTCCGGATCTCTCTCTATGTCCTGGACATAGCAGAGGTACACATCACTCTTTCTTCGCAACTCATGATACATAGACATAGCGGAGATGATCTGAGTCGAAGGCTCCCCGGGCCTCTGGCGGTATGAAATGGTAACCCAGTCGGACTCCGAAGAAGCAGTCGATGCTCGACACATAGGATTCGACCCTGGTACCGCTCCAACCAGTCCTCACGATCACATCGAATCTGAATCCCTCGAACTCTACCATGTCGATCGGAAACTCTTCATCCTTGATTCGTACAATAGCATCTCGGTGATAGTGGGTACACTTGATCCGCTCTTTTGACGGGAGAGTGACTAGGAAGTCAGGCATATCTTCACCGTCTAACCCCAGCCTCTTCGTAAATGAATGCGAAACAAACGTGTGTGAGGCTCCAGAGTCGAACAAGATCGATGCGTCCTCGCCATTAACTGGAAAGGTACCGGTGAGGATAGTGCCGCTTCTGCCGGCTTCTGCCTCATTACAAACACCCAGTATACCTCCCGTTCTAAGTGCACAGCCTAATTCAGTTCACAAACTTTATCAGTATACAGTAACAACACGGTTGACATACTTCAAAACAACGTCTCTTATTCATTAACATACTCTTTATACCATAAGTTGGTTTACATTGTCAACATAGCTAATTTATAGCATCCTTAACATACAACTGGTTCCACCCATTACATGGTTACACAAGGCTTTAGAATTGTCGAAATGTCAAATTTAAACGTCCAGGTTTCATGTGTGTGGCATTGATTACTGTCGAAGGTGCGGTATTCAGTTTGATCTTCTTGATACCGTGATATAACATCCTCGACTGTCCACCCATGATTAGTACATCTCCTAACTTCAACACCAACTTCTTTGCGAGATCAGCACGTTTCTGCTCGCCATACACAAACACTACGGTATCACCAATGGACCAAAACACCACGGGTACTCCCTTACTCAGAGACTCGGGTGTTTCGTCCTTATCTTCGTGTAAACCCAACCATCCACCTTTCTGGTAGAAGTTCACAATACAGAAATCTGCTTCAACACTCGGAACTGGATCCGATTCAACTCGCTGAGCAATTCCCACGGCGTGGTTAACAACAGCAAGGAACTTCTCAAGTATCCTCGGTACTGTTGCTCCGTCTTCCGCTCGTTCGTCCTGATATGTCTTGGTGTAAGGATTCCAGTCCTTACCCATGCACATCATCTTCAACTTCATCTTCGATCCACTCGGGTATTTGGGTGTGTAGAAACCTCCAGGTGTTGCTCCAAGTTCGTCGCATCGTCGGATGATGTGGATTTGTGCTTCGGGTGTCAGGTATCCATTTAATAATATCATACCTGGCTGGATAACCTGACATTGCTCCATCGGGAATTCGATGATGCTGATGGTGGTTTCTTCGGGGTTCGGTGTGGGAGGGATTGGATAACAAATATTGAAGGTTCCTAAGGTTTAGAATTATCTAACTTAGGTAAATTATACATTACACTTTAACTCTTCACTTATATAGTTGTACATTTAGACTTGCTAACACTCATGCATGAAATGCGGTAAGCAGTCAATTATCTCACTCAACGGTTAAAGTAGTACCTGGTCTAGTAGAGGGTCCAAGTGCCTCTGACCAGTCTACCACATTCAGGGCGGCCTTGCCAGCTCCCGACCCTTTCCCCTTTTGGGAGTTCGTGTTCCCCTGATCCGAGGATGGCTGGTGAGTCGCTTTCGGGCCTTCAGTGGTCGCGGCGGCCTTACCCTTCCATTGCCCCTTAGGCCTATAGTTTCTGCTGTTGGGGTTCTGGTAGCACTAGAACTTACGGTGCCCCATCTTCTTGCAGTAGCGACACTGCACATCGTTTCCCTTACAGTCCTTGCCGGGGTGGTCCTCGTTGCACCACGTGCAGAAGTAGTGGCGCTCCGGTCCAGTATCCGCGCTAGCTGCAATCACATTACGCCATTAATGCACACTTCACAATTTAACAACACACATTTAAATTCGGTATTCGGAATCAAGTAGTTACCCTTGGGCGGTTGAGAGCGTAGGGGCTTTGCCGCATAGGCATATGTGAGTTGCAGTGGCTCCTCAGCGGTGGTGGTCTGACCTTGGCCTTTGCCACCCCGTTGTTGGCCTTTCTGGGACTGGGGGTAAGGCTTCTTCTTCTTTCCTCCCCCGTACCCTTGCGTGTTCTGGCCCTCACTCGCAGCCTTGCGCTTGTGCGCATTCTCCTCGTCCCTCAGACGAACGGTGATTTCAACCTTAGCAGCAGCATGATAGCACTCCTGAATTTAGGATGTCAGTCATACCCCGCAAATTAAACTCACGAACTTACATTCACATTTACTCACTGTATACACTTATTCACATCACACTGTACTTTAATTACCTGCAAGGTGGTATATTCAGCTGGCCTCATCCCGTAGCGTAGGCGGTGGCTGAGTCCGTTGTAAAAACGGTTTACCAGAACCCGGTTTGAATAACCCAGATCCGGTAACAAGTGGATAAGGTCGGTGAAGGCGGTGTAGTACTCGTCTACCGACATCTTGACCCCTTGCCTCAGACTATCCAGCGCGAGGCGCTTAGCCTCTTGTATATGCACTCGGTAGTACTTGGCTCGCAGCAGAGCCGTGTACTCCCTCCATCCAAACTCGGGATCAGCTATCATGTCATCTCTCACAAGTTTCCACCAACTCCTTGCTGGACCCTTCAGATAGTAAGTGGCAAGACGAACCTTGGCACCAGCAGGCACGTCCAAGGTCTCGTAGGCGGTCTCCAGTTCAAAGATATACGCCTCCAGCTTACTCGGGTCGGTCTCCCCGTGGAATAACGGTGGTCTCAGATCTGCCAACGCTTTGACCCAGTTGATCTCGTGTGGTGGTGGTGGTGGCTGAACCCCGGGCTGCTGTCCCTGCTGCACCGCAGCGACAAGCTGAGGCATCATCTGGGCAACGGCAGCCGCTACTGCGTCGGCCATTACTTGTGCCGTCGGGTTATCCCCTGGTTCTTCTGTACCGCACCCGCGGCCTCTTTCCCGTGGTCGGCCTGACATCTGAATTCACACGAACATATATTAGCATTATGCTGGCAAACTTATCGGTACCAACGTTTGTATCACCTTCCCCAGAACGAGGTATTTCCACACTTAGTTAGTGGTTAACCTTTCCATAACTGCTCACTCAAGGACTAAGGTAAGGTTTCCTAACTCGGTATGTTCTTAAGCTCGGTATTCTGGTCATCAGAGCGATACTTCGCTCTGATACCACTTTTTGTAACACCCCTACTGTAAACATAACAATAAACCAAAAAAACTGCAGCGGAATATATAACTTAAACCATCACTAAATGAGTCGGTGTCACAACGCCGTTAGCCACCCACGTGGCTAACAAGACAGAATACTTACAATCGTATCGGTCTGATGCACAGACTCCCGAGCAAGGTACTAAAACCATAAATACAACCAACTATACCGAGTATTAATATTTACAACCATCACTGTATAACTGTCTATCCAAAATATACCACCACGATAGCACAGGCGCTTCCCGGGTCCAACATCCAAAACTACCCAAAAGTATTTCATAACTCCTACGATCTAGAGCCACTCCGCTTCCTCGATCCTCATCCTACAAAATAAAATATGGTGCCCCAAAGGGGCTCAGCAACTCGTGGCTGGTATGGCTAACTTGCAGCCCGTCGGCTACCGGGATACACGCAACCAATTGTCATGATAACATGGCATTGATTTAACATACAACGTACAACATACAAGCATAGCAATAAACATTGCATGGCAACAACAACTTACAACATAACAGGGATGTCTCACTTTAGGAAAACAACTCAACATTAGTTAGTCAACTTGGTAACCCTAGAGAATGGTCTCACTCTCATGTTAAGCTTGTTACATAACTGGTTACCGTTCTATTTGTTGAACGAATAACTTAACCCCAAGTAGTGTCGGATATAGTGATCCAAGCACACCGTACATGATTCCCCCTAGCCCGATCAACAGTCAGGTAGGTAAGCTTTGGTTAAGCTTGTGGGTGGTTGTGATCCAAGAAGGAAGAACAACCTTAACATAAAGAGAGGCGAATCTGATTCAGATATCAACTCCCGTACATACACGCGTGACCGGAACGACCGGATTCCTCACTCCCCGGTTAACCCCTTGTTAGAAGTCCCATTGATGGTACTTGACACATTCAATCACAAATAAGGGTTTAGGTCCTGTTAGGCACACAAGGGAGACGAGACATAGTTAAACAACACAAACCACAACTAGCTCATACATAGCCGTAGTTAGATAGTTCCTTCAGTCGAAACGTTATAACCGGATACCGCTCTCTTACGTATCCTAGTTTAGTTAACTAACGGGTTAGCACGTATTCGAGGTTAACGGTACCGGTACGCTCACGACACAATAATAACAATGACAGTAAACTAATTTCATGACTTAAGTCTTACAAGGTCATAAACACACAGAAAAGAAAACAACACACAAGCCGGTGTAAACCGGTAGGCAACAGACTGCAAGAAAACCATACCTTGGTCCTTGTTGAGTACGAGTTCCACCGAAGGTAGTTCCTATACATAATTTGTAACACCCCAACCCGAAACTCCACAACCTGTACGATGATAGCTCCCGAAGATAACTGGAAATGCAGCAGAAATTATATACATAACAACGGGTGGTGCTACAATGCCGCTAGTCACCCATGTGACTAACAAGGCTAACTCCAACATAACTTACAAATGATGCGGTCTGAGCGCTGAATACAAACCGCTTAAAATAACAAAACCAATAATAAAAGTACAGTACTGTAAAATGACACCGGTAGTAATAATCCTTGTCTTAATTCTACCCCACCTACACTCGGTCGGGTAATCTCTTCTTTCTTCAGGTACCTGGAAATGGTTAGCCATGAAACGGCACAGCAAAATAATTTGCCAGTATGAAAAACGTGCAGCCCACAAGCTACTGGGCTACACCAACTATTTTGTCGAATACATGCAAGTCATTTTTGTAAAGCTGTAAATAAGCATCATAACATAATCATAACAAGCATCCATACAAGGATAACAATGTCACACAGAACAAGACTTCAGAAGGTCAAGTTAGATGTTCTGGAATAGCTTGATAGTAGTCAGATCCTCACAATGGGACTAACATGTATATAAGAGTACCTCACAGCAGTGGAGGTATAGTGACCTCGTTAAACTCCATCTTCATAGAGTAGATCGGTCGGGTATGATAAACCCTTAGACGAGATGGGACTCTCGTACGAGTAGGTGGGTAATAATTCCCTCAGAAGATAACGTAGTTAACTCCTGTACTAACAGTGGTGGGTATCGTACCCTCAAGAGAAGTGAAGTCTTCCTCTTAACTTGAAATGTTCCGGTACGGTCCCGGTGAGTGGACGAAGTGCGCACCCAAAACTCCCGTCGCGACGTAAATTTGAATAGGAGACGACCTGTGACAGGTACAGCTCCTGTAGCATGCATGGCCAGATCCATTTGGGCTCCTCGTTCTCGTAGTATAGAATTGTTAAGTGTCACACAGGGACGTTAATCAAGAACACAATGTGTATTGTCAATTATCACGTTTAGGATAATGACGTCTGTTATAAGTGAAGTTAGTGAGAAACTTGAGTACAAGTTCTCGGTATATTAAAACGCAGGTATTTAATCCACTAGTAATGTAGTGTTGTATGTGTGGAACATACACGTTACAGTTAGTAACATCACGCACATAGAATAACATAACAGTGCACAAGAGTAATACAACATTTTACATATAATTATCTTGGTCGTTAATTCAAACAACAGATAGCACACAAGCCGGTGTAATCCGGTAGAAAGCAGACTGCAAGAATTCCATACCGTTCACCGTAGACTGTACTTGTTTAGTTCCCGGTCAACGTCTGGTCAAACAATATCCTAGAATAGGATTAACTGAGAGTGTTAATTTATGTAACTCTCGTATAATAATTTATTACTCGTGAAACGATTTCATTTTCGTTATGTTATGTGAGGTTTATTCCTTTATACTTAGGTAGTTCCTTTAACCTCTTATCCTTATTATTAATTAAGGCATTTACATATTTCCAAAACATGTAGTCTTAATTTTTAAAACTTATGTTGTGTGATAATTTCTTTTAATTACCTTATGACTGGATGTATAACTTACTTGTTATTCCTTTCGATTTATTTTTAAATCCTTTAATGTATATATATATCTATCTATATATATATATATTGAAATGGTATAAATCCCTAGATTCTCACACAGTCCTCTCGCGTAATTCACTAGCTGGAATTCTAATCTATCGCCGAGTTCTACCGAGTTACCTTGTTACCGAATAAGGAGAGTACAAAGGGAGAGAGATTCGTAAAATCAATGCAACAGTGGAAATTCTCAGGTATTGTTCGCGTGCCTTTTATTGAGGGGTGAACCCCTATTTATAGTTTTTCTCACAGGCCTTCTGGCTTATCACATTATGCCAGCCTGGCATAAAAATATCTTGGTAGACCTACAAAATATCTGATAAATATCTTATCCTAGCTTCCCTACCTTTGGTCGCTACCTGTATTCGCATTATTCCCCTATCGACCGGTCATAGACGGCCGGTCGCTATTCGTGCTATACTTGGTGACCGGTCATAGGCGACCGGTCACTTCTTGTACTACATTTTACATTCCTGCGACCGGCCGTAATCGACCGGTCGTAGCGATGCTTTTGGTGGCCAGTCACTGGCGATCGGTCACTTTCTACGCTATGTTCTAGGACTCTTGGCGACCGGTCGAAAACGACCGGTCACTGCTTGTGGCTTGTTTGGGCTTAGACAGGGACGCCCGGTCGTCGCCCTGGCCTTACTAGGCTATTGCTCTTTCTTTGGGCTGAGAGACATATTTTCCCCTCTTCATCAGTCCCACAAGTTCTTTTGGCGTTTGCAAAGAAAGTAAACTTAGAACTTGACTTTCTGGTCCGGCTTGGGGGATGAAAAAAATTTTTTCTTTTGCATTGGGCCTTGCCTTCTTGTTTCCTATCTCCAGTCCCACAAGTTCCACCTTTTTCCTTGGACAAAGGATGGGACTCATGGTCCGTGCGATGTGCGTGCCATGCTCGAGTCACACACGCGTCTGTGCCCGTACGGAGTGGCCGTTGCAGAATTTCGATTTCACGCACGCCAGCTGTCACTGCAGAATATGTAGAGTCTCTGCAATTTTCCTGCAAAAAGCGCTTTTTGTTGTTTTTACGTTTTAAATGTTTCTGAAATTATTTACCGCCTTTAAAAGGTTTAGGAGGGCAATGTTTTCTCTTTCCCGATTTTTGCACTTCACAGGTTTTCGAGCTCCTCTTTCGCTTTGCTATTTCCGCTTTCTCTCTCTCTCCGCTTTGCTCTTCTTCCCGCTTTTCTCGCTGCTTCAAATGGCGTCTTCCAGTTCCAAATCATCGCGTGTTTCCGCTATAAGCGCCATCGTGGGCTCAAATCGGGGGGGAAGTTCCGCCCGACGCTCTTGAAAACCTAAGTCCGCCTATTCCAATAATCGGGAGCCGTTACCTAGCATTCTAGATGTTAAGGTCTTCGATTCTCTTCTCGCGAAGGTGGAGGTTCCCACGGGGACCCAGATTTTTCTTCCCTCGAAGATTCGCATCCCCTGGATGACTTCTGCCGTGGGTACGCCGGTGTTATTCTGATTTTTCCTGCGTGGGATGACGGTTCATCCCCACCGTTTGTAATGGGGTTTCTGATCCGCCGCTGCTGCACGCGCCCCAGATGCACCCGAAGGCGGTGTGCCAGCTCCACGCGATATTGCTCTGTGCGCGAGGAAGGGTTACGCTTTTGCTACAGAGTTTGTCCAATTCTTTACTAGCAGGCGATTCTGGCAACCTGACCATATCCGGGTGGTCTGGGTATTCACTTTTCGAGTACAAGAGCTTGCCAATGCTGGAGTGCGCGGTGGTTCGCATCGTCCCGTCTACCGGGCGTATCTCGGGGTTGCTACTGCCCTTCGATTATCAAGGGCTCCTTACACTGGCCAACGACGCCAAATCAGAGCTCCGCATGTCCAAGATCCTGAAGGAGGTGAGTGATCTTCATCCGAGCGTGGAGGACTTTTTCACCGGTCCGCGCCTGGTTCGCTGCGCATTCGAGGGTAAGAGCTTTCCCCTCCTTTTCTGTTTCTTTTTCGCTTTTGCCTTGCCTCGGTCCTGAAATACCCCAAATCTAAATAATATTATTTAATCATTATTTATTGGAATATAATCCAAATATAAATCATTCACGTACGCATGCAAACCCATGCATGAAAACGTTACGTAAAAACAGTCGTTTCACCATAAACGCTAAAACGCCTTAGAAGCATATGGTCAAACATGACCTTGTATGACCCTCTAATATTCAAACTAAATGGTCATACAATTATTATATGAATATACAAATATATTCCCTAAGCTATATTCAGTCAAATACGCAAAATGCTCGGGAGTGCTCACACCCGCTCCTTAAAGCACGAAAAGTCCGGAGGAGTGCCGAGGTGGCACGGACTCCTATAAAATTAATTCCTAGAGTTCCTAACATCATTATTTATCATTCTAAAGAGAACCCACGAAGTGGTTTCTCAAAATTCAGCAAAAACCAAAGGAGGATTTCTTAGCGCTCCTTTTTGGCCCGGGAGTGTCCCGATGGCCCGTAAATTATGTCACGGGTTGATATAACCCCATATAACTCAATGTAACATCTTAGTATATGTTTATTTACTATAATAAGTGTTTACAAACACTAGGAACTCATAAGAACAATTGGTTTCCCAAAATTTCCTTAGAGCACAAAAACACACCTTCGGGTGTCACGAAAATGCGTTTTACGCAATTACCTTGTAGTTTTTGACATGCCACGAATTGGTAATCTTAAATGGGGTTAAAATGACCTTCTAAATAAGTTGGTGTGACTAGTCAACAAGGCTCTCTATAGGGGCCGATTTTAAGGGCAAAAACTAGTATAAAAATTGCATTAAAAATTTATAAAAAGCATAGAACATGGTGACTCACCTTCCATGTGTTATATTACTTAATGTCTAAGTATGTAGGTCTCATTTGATCATATAGCTGTCGAAATTATGCAGAAGAATAAGGCCATGTGAGCTAGGAAGAAAACAAAATGTAAAAAGGCAAAAAGTAGATCTAGATTCCTTTTCTTTTGATTCTTATAATTCAATGACCTAACATGCTTGGTCTTAGCTCATTAATGCCGATCAACATGCTCCATTCAGTCCCTAAAATCGTCCATATACAAGAGAGGAAGAAGACAAGTTACAACATTGAAAAATCAAAGGAATATCCTTACCTTTTCTCACCTTGTCTTTTAGTTTGCATTATTTTTGCTCCACCTTGCCATGTTCTCCATTATGGCCGATTTCAATGCTGGAAAGGAGGGCATTTATTGAGCCAATAACTCATTGAATAAACTAAGGAAAAGTATAGTCATTTGACATTAAGAATTAAGAAAACAAAAATCAATTCCAAGTCACTCCTTCCTTGCATTTACGTGAGCTAGGTCTCACTTTCTTCCTTGCCCTCTTCATCCACGGTTTAGGTAAGCTCCCTCCTCTCTCTTCTAGCTTCATCTTCTTCCTTTGAAGCTCTTAAGTCCATTAATGGAGTTTTAACTTCTATCTTCATCTTTAAGGTAAATTCCTAGCATTTCTTGGCAAGTCTTGAAGCAAAACTCTTCCTAGCATAACAAGGTGTGTTCGGCTTCATTTAGTTCTCCAAGGAGATTGTTCAAACCAACATTAAACCAAGGAGCATCTCAAGGTAGGTTTTAAAGCTTGAAAATCCTTAAAGCACATTTTTATGTGTAACCAAGTTCTACCTCTTCTAAGTCTCTTTTCTTCTTCATTTTGATGAAGGGAAAAACTTGTTCTTCACCTACCTTAGGAGTGCCGAAATTATAAGGAGCAAAGTCTAAGGTAAAGTCTTATAAAACTACTTCCAAATCTACTTAAGATCTTTATTCAAGATCTAACTCCTAAACACCTTCACCTCTTGCATAAAACCGAAGAGGAGCATCAAGTTTACCTAGGAGGAAGCTTGGAGATTCAAGAAGAAGTTCAAGCACTTAACCACCTTTGTTAAGAAGTAAGTTTACTAAGTAAATCCTTATATTATAAGCTTTGTTGAGCTTCTAAAAATTGTACAAAAATTATGTACACCTCTTAGGTATATTAATACCGAAACTATATGGTTTTATATGCCAAAAATATAAACTATAACATATATAGAAAATATTTACCTTAAGACACATTTTGTGTCACAAAATTCATTTATGTTACAAATAAATTTAGGCCGAAAAGTCTTAGGCAAAAAATGCTTTATTTTGAGCTTAGAATTTATATAAGACATTATAATAATTTATACATGAGTTATATAACTCCTATGAATTTATTTTAATTATTTAGACATATAAATCCACTTTTATATACCATATGGTCACCAAATATTTATGGCCGAATACTCTAATTGAAAAATAGGTTTTAATGACCTACTTAGGTATATAAACTTATACTATAAAGTTTGGTGAGTTAAAAATATCTTATTAGAGCTTAAATGGCTAATTAATTAAGTTATGTGGCTTAAATGTAATTTTTACAAAGTATAGTGCAAATATTGTGAAAGCCGAGAGCTTAAGGTGTATTTAGTGTAATTATGATATAATATAAGGTTAGGAATTAAGTTTAATGATTTTAGATAATTTAAACAAGTTTTAAAATAACTTGTTATAAAGTTTTGGGCTATTATGTAATTTATAAAAGTTGTTATGAAAGTTTAGAATATAAAATGGGGCGAATTCATAATTAAGGAAATTATTAGGTTCGCTTTTGAATTTTAGAAGAATTAAATACTTAAAACTATAGTTTATAAGTTATTAAATAACTATTATTAAGTTTTGGGGTGAAAATGTAATTAATGGAAAGTTCAATGACAAAGCCGAATTGTTTTGGGGTTAGTTTGGTAATTTAAGAATTTATATATTTATATTCAGCATTCATGGAGAATTAAAATTAAAACTATAGTTTATAAGACTTTATGTAAAGATTATAAGATTTTGTGGTTAGATTGCAAATATAAGAAGTATACATATACATGCCGAGATTTTGAGGGGCTAAGATGTAATTTCCGAAAGTTATAATATTTATAAGTTATGTCCAAAAGTATTAGTGGTAGTTTTGTAATTTAATTGAATAAGGAATTAAAATTATGTTATATAAAGAGATTAGAATTTAAATGTAAAGTTTATGAATTAATGTGGTTGTTTTGTACATAACCGAAATATAAGTTTAAGAATTTAGATTTAAATAAATATAGGTCCTATATGGATATTTGGAGGATTTAGAAGAAAGAATTTTGATTAAAGGAATTATGGAATTAGAACTATGGCTTATATAGTTATAAGGAATCTAAAGGTAACCAATAAATATTATTTATGGTTAAAAGAAGAATAATAGAAACTATAAGAATTTTAATGTCCATGTATGACATATAAAATATAGTCAAGATATTACAAGTTGTATATCACCTAGACAATTGGAATAAACAACAAATATAGTACATGAAAATATAAATACATATATGTACATTAAAACATTTATAATTAAATCAAAAAGGAATAACAAAACAGTTATACATAAAATCATGAGGTAATTAAAAGAAATAAGACCTCACCTGAAATAACAATATGAAATTTGTTAAAAGATTCAAAAGAATCATTATATAAGGGTAACATAAATTAACCCTCTCAGTTAATCCTATTCTAGGACTTTGTTTGACCAGACGTTGACCGGGAATTTACAAGTACAGTCTACGGTGAACGGTATGGGATTCTTGCAACCTGTTTTCTAACGGATTACACTGGCTTGTGTGCTATCTGTTGTTTGAAATAACGCCCAAGATAATTAATGTAAACTGTTGTTTTACTCTTGCACACGTGGTATTATTTTATGTGCGTGATTGTTGCTGACTACAACGTGTATGTCCCACGCATACAAACACTACTATACCAGTGGATTAAATACCTGCGTTTCGTATACCGAGGACTTGTACTCAAGTCTCTCACTAACTTCACTTTATAACAACGTCATTATCCTAAACGTGATAATTGACAATACACATTGTGTTTTGTTTAACGTCTTTATATGACACTTAACAATTATATACTTCGAGATTGAGGAGCCCAGTTGGATCTGGCATGCATGCTACGGGAGTTGTACCTGTCTCAGGTCGTCTCCTATACGTCGCGACGGAACATTCAGTTGGGAGGAAGACTTTATTCCTTCCGGGATTCAAATGCCCTTCAGTTCGAGGAAGACTTTATTCCTCTAGTGGGTTCTTATTTCCCACGCCATTCAGTTCAGGGTTTGACTACGTCATCTCCTGGGGTTTTTATACCCAACCTTTCTTTATAACGAGGTCACTATACCTCCACTATTTCAGATATTCAGTTATAACTGTCAGTCCATTGTGTGGACCGACTATCAGTAAAGAATTTCAGTTCAGCTAACTCGACCTTCTGTGTCTTGTTCTATGTGACATTATTGTCCTTGTATGGATACTTTTTTATCAGACTATGCTTGTTTACAGCTTTATAAAAATGAACTGCATGTATTCGACAAAGTAGTTGGTGTGGCCCGGTAGACGATGGGCTGCACGTTTTCCATACCAGCATTGTTTGCTGAGCCCCTTTGGGGGCCCCCCATTTTCAGGTACCTGAAGATTGAGAAGTTCACTACACTGAGTGTAGGTGGGGTAGACCAAGCTTTGGGAGTCTACTATTAGTTATTTGTTTTATTTCAGTATTGTACTTTTGAGTTTGATTCCTGTATCTCGGGTTGGTTGTATGTATTCCAGACCGTGACATTTGAGGATTGTATTTGGACTTAGCCTTGTTGGTCACAAGGGTGGCCAACGGCATTGTAATACCGCCCGGTTGTTGTATTATTTCCGCTGCAGTTGTATTTTATTCGGGAGTGATCGCCGTTCAGTTTATTGGATTTCGGGTTGGGGTATTACAGCTCCTACTTACCTTTCTCCCCTTTGTCGCAGATTTTCCCCAGCTTGGGGCAAAGGTGGGTCCCTTTCATAGCTGGCAACTGGTGTCCTTCAAGACCGGGGAAGGAAAGGTGGATTACTACGCCACCCTGGAAGCTGTGGAGGAGTCGGCTCTTCGTGAGGAAGAGGCGGTTGTTGCTGGTCGGAAGAGGTCCGGAGGCGAAGCTGAACATCCGGCAAAGAAGTAGAGACCGGCGAAGGGCGGAGAAGAGGGGTCTCCTCGGACACCGGAGGCCCGGTCGTCCGACACTTCAAACCAACCAGGTACTTGGTATACTAGTCCAGGTTCCGACCGTCGGGTATTTCTTCCTCTTACACCCGGGTCAGATCTCAATCTTAGTCCGTGGGACGAGAGAGGGCGTGCATGTGCGGTCTCGTTCTCCGTGCTTTATTTGTTTCGGATTCCGTCGTCTTTTCCTTCGCCTTGGCTGCTACCTGCTCTTTTTCTTTTTGAGTTTATTCATTTGTGCATATTCTTTCTGTTTTGCAGCTCCCGAGGCCGGCGGGGCCGGGGCCGGGGAGAGAATAGGATTATCCGGCGCGGGCGAGACGCCCGGTCAGCCACCTCTTACTCAGCATCGCCAGAAGACCCTTACCTCAAAGGGTAGGGTGAAACATATGGCCAAAAGGACGAGGGCCTCTGATATAGTGCACCTTGATGAGTCAGGTGCTTCAGATGCAGCTCCACAACGGGAGCTTTTGGAGGAGGCTGCCCCCTCTGGGCCCGGGGCTTCACTACCGGGGGGAGGTGTCTGTGGGGCGGGCGCTACGCCGGGCGCGGCTGAGGGAGTGCCTAGGGCCCGGGGGTGACGAAGGATGCTGATACCGTCACATCGTCCTCACCTCCTCCGCCCATCCATGGTTCTTTCTGTGGGCCGTCTGGAAAGGATGGGTGGTTCTATCACCGCGGGCAGCCCTCCCTCTTCTGCCCGTGACCGAATCGTTCTCCTATTCTGACCTGTGGAAGGAGGCAATTCGCCGGTCTGAC
This sequence comes from Limonium bicolor, assembly GCA_023374045.1. Classification (NCBI taxonomy): domain Eukaryota; kingdom Viridiplantae; phylum Streptophyta; class Magnoliopsida; order Caryophyllales; family Plumbaginaceae; genus Limonium; species Limonium bicolor. The sequence goes on from CM041776.1 coordinate 473,157,187, forward strand.
TCTCCTGACACTCTCTTTGCCCCGATGAAGACTATTACTGCGGCTAAGGAGAGGTTGAGGATTGGAGGGGGCGGAGCGGATGCTATCATGCGCCACTCTTTCCCTCTAGACGACTCGCTCAATTATTTATGGCAGGGTATCTACCGGGTGAGTGATTTGCCATAACGCCGGTGTTGTATGCCTCTTCTGGATTTTCTTATGCTCACTATTTCATTTTGTACAGACGGTGGCTTTTGCCCAAAGTGTGGACGTGCACACCCGGGCTCTCCGCTCGAAGCTCTACCTCGAGGAATGCCGGGCCCGCAATGCCCAAGAGGAGTTAAGGATAGAGCGGTCCTCCAACAGCATCTTTGTGGACACCGTTCAAGAGGAGATTTCCCGGCGGGTGCATGAGCAGACCGCAACTATGAAGAAGGAGCTGGGTGATGCTCGCCGGGCGTGCACCAGGCAGAGCGATGAGTACGAGGAGCAGTTGAAGAGGCTGCGTGAGGAGAATTTTTCCCTCAAGGGTCAGGTCCGGTCGCTGGAGACGGAAGCCGCGTCTCTTAAAAAGGTACGAAGTGAGTTTGCTGACGCCCGGTTGCTTGCCTTTTCTGACTTGGAGTCCTTGGTGGGGCAGGCCCGAGCTTCCCACGATCAAGAGACCGAGAAACTTCACGCTGAGAAGGCCACCTAGCGCAGGAGAAGGCGTTACTTGCCGAGGATAGGGCCAAACTTTCCCAAGAGCTTCACTCTGCTTCCGAGGCGAATGCTCTCCTGAAAGGGGAGTTGTCGTCCTCCGAGGCGAAGACGGCGGAGATGGTCCGGGCGGGCGAGGTCCTGACCTCCGAGAAGGAGAAGTTATCTGCCGAGCTCCACAAGTTGTCTGGTGAGCTTGCGGCTTCCATGGAACAACGGCTTTCTTCCGAAGAGAAGGTAAGGATGTTGGAGGAGGAGTCTGCTAGGCTGCGACTAGAAAACTCTGAGTTGGCCACGAGAGGTAATTCTTCACTTTCCCAATCATCCTATGTCGCTTCTTCCGCCTCTTTAATAAAAGTTTTTTTTTATTTTTCTTCTCCCTTTCCCTTTGCTTAGGCCCGAGGCCTGGGAATCCCGTCGAGGGGCTAGAGAGATTGAACCTGCGGATTGACGACCTCGAAGAAGAGCTAATTGCCACGAATGCCAACCGCGATCGGTACCGGGCCTATGCTCACACCCTGGAGCAGCAGGTGGCCGGTCTCGAGGCTTATTCTCGGAAGGTGCGAGAGGACCTGTAGCAGTAGAGCACGAAGTTTGCTCACTTGAAGGAATCCTTCACCTCTCAATGCGGGAGGATGGTCAAGTCGTGCGCCAAATTGTCTCAAGGTTTTTTACGGGCAAGGGGGAAGTCATGGACAACGGCCTTTACCGGAGCTGTTTTACAGAGGTTGCACGGAAGACCTCCTTTCACGAGGTGCTTGAGAAGTTCGGCGCCTTCCTGGGGAGACATGCTTTGTTCCTGGCCAGGCGTCTTTTCTTCCTCCCGGGAGCACCGCGCATCAGGGTGGCGTAGGTCTCCGGTCCTCCGCCGGGAGGTCCGGGTCTTTGGAGAGTGTTCAGGGTGTTGCTGCCACGAATCTCGATACTGTAAAGGAGACTTAGATAGGCCAGCGAAAACTTAGATTAGCTTTAGTTTTTTTTTTGGTCTTGATGTACACTTACCTCCAATAGTTAATGGAATTATTTGTTAGTTGCTTTTCCAATTAGTGCCATTTTGTTTCGTGACCGGTCGTTCTCTTAGACCGGTCGCTTTTGTTTTGCACGTGTCATCAATTTCCTTCCCTTAGTCAATTGTCTTTATTTTGCGGGTGCGACCGGCCGCACTCACTTGACCGGTCGTTCCGTTTGTATTTTAAGGATGCGACTTGGTCGTGTTTGACGACCGGTCGTTCCTGCTCTTGCCCGGTCGCAATCAGTGACCGGGCATTTCTCGTTTGTTTCCCTTCCTTGCTTTTGGAAGCCAAGCGATGGTACTCGCGGTCGTTCCCCTTTCCCTTTCCTTTTCCTCGTGTAATGGAGGAAGAGTTGGGGGGGATCCGACCAGGGTATGGTGTGGCGTCCCACACCTAGTGATTCACCCACTACAGGCGACCAGAGCTCCCGGGGTTTTCGGAGATGGGTTTTTCATTTTTGTTCTTGCTTGATGCTAAACGAGAATATGTAGGGTAAAAACTATATACAAAAGAATAAAATAATTAAACTAATAATAAACTAATCCTACAACTCTACTACGGGTAGCAAATAAAAACCCGGTCGGAGTATAGTGTAAATATATTACGACCAGGAGAATCGTACCCAAGGGACTTATAGAAAATTAGTCCTAATCCGGGTAAAAGCCTATTCTATAATAACAAGGGGGGAATTGAAAATGTGATCCTAAACTAAATAAATGAATAAATAAACTAACTTTGATTTGGGAAGATTATCAATGCAAAAGGTTCGTATGACCAATGATCAAAGGTGGCAAGTCTCAAAGAGGATTTGGTCCCGCAAAATGCATATGCCGGATGTAATGCCGGATCCTCGCTACCCGGCAGATTCATGGCCTTGAACGTGCCGGATAACTTATACCCGGCATGCCATCCGGCATCGTACATTTCGTAAACAACACTTCCAGATTCGGTTCTGACAAAAGGAACTCAATATTCATACTTGCATCGTGCATAGCCAATGCCGCGAATACAACAGAATAATGGGAAATAAGAGATTAACCCTAAACCTTAAGTCTTGCTCCCGCTGAGGCGCAGAAGACAATGTTAAAGATTACCAAAATCCTAATCTATCCTATTCTTGTCTTGTGAACATCAAATAGGACTTAGAGATAAGAGAATGAATAGCTACTTCATTCTACTTGTAAGAAGATTAGAACTCGGGTTAAGAAACTTGAAAATTCCATAAATGATCATAAGAGTTTTACAAGGAAATCATCCCTAACCAAAACCTAACAAGGATTCTGCATCACCATCCACACAACTACAAGAAGAGAATACAAAGGGGGAGAAGGAGATGTTAATAGCCTTAACCCTGACAAGGTCTTCTTCTTCTCTTGCGTGGATGGATCTGCAAACGTTCCTTGGACACCAACACTTGGATGGGGCGGAAACTGAGAGTGTGAATGGAGTGTATTTGGTGTTGAAGTGTATTGAGTTGTAGCCTTCCTCGGCCTATTTATAGGCATTAATTGTGTCTATGCGGGCGTCGTGCCGGGTCACCAGTAGCCGGCACACGTGTTAAATGCGCCCAACTGTTAACGGTCGAAACCGTCAATTCGTGCGAAACAGTGCATATGCCGGGTAGGATATACCCGGCATCATCCTTTTCACCAACGGTCAATAACTGCTATCGCTTGGTCAACCGTGGCGACTCTTCACTTATGCCGGATGGAATCTACCCGGCATTAGGTCCGGCAATGCCTCTTTTCTGTTCTGTACTTATGCCGTGCAGAAGCTACCCGGCATGGAGTCCGGCTTCAACTGAACTTTTGCCTAGAAAATCATTCCTTGCACAGAAAAACTCATAAAAACATAAGACTGTACAAATATTATATTTTAACACATAATAAGCATAAATAACATAAAAATAACTTTATTTAGATAAATATAATACTAAATCTAGTGCATAAAATATGATAAGTCTGCGGCTTATCAAGGCCCTACACTTACCTTTGCTAGTCCTCGAGCAAAACAGGATTAGAACGGACTAATTACTTATGCACAAAACAGATAAACTCTAGAATGAAATGTAGATAAATATTTCCAACTATATGACTCTAATTCATAAGTATCACTTAATCTACCTTATCTTATCAAAACATACTAATGGGTATAAAACAAGGAATTTCAAAATCGATCAAAAACTTTTGGGCTATTTTGCATAAGGGATTTGTAATCTCTCCTTTTTCCGGTTTCCATCATTCAGCTCTATTTTTCAAGAGTTTCTGAATGTGGCCAAGACACTCATCATTGGTTTTATGAATCAGCCCTATTTTGCAAGAGTTTCTGAATCAACCATGATTTTTTCTGCATTGAAGAACGGGGAATTTAGGAGAAAAATAAAAGGAAAAACTCTCGTTTCTTGCTTTTATTCAGAGGCAGTTTATTCAACCTCTAGGAATATATTGCTTTTCCTTTGAAAGAAGATTTTTTCTTCTTTTTCTTTTCTTCTTCTTTCTTTTGCACAAAAACCCTTTTTAAGATTTTCACCCAAAAGATTTTTCACAATTTGGAAAGAAAAGAATAACACCCATAAGTACATAAAGGAAAGAATTAGGAGCAAGATCATGTACTCATGTAATTAAAAAGAATCAAAAAGTAAAAACAGGAATCTATAAGTCATTAGAAAGCTTACCTCTTGAGAGAACAAGCTTTTAGTCATTCCTAATCTTATCTCGATCAAAAACATGCAATAAGTTTAGTAAAACATCGATAAAACGCAAAACTTATGCATATTATATAAAAAACTTATTATATTTTTTTTAAAGGGGGGTCCCTGCCCTACACTTGGCAGGAACACTGTCCCCAGTGTTCAAAAGAAAATGAATAAGTAAAACCTTTTTTTTTGAAACTTAAAACAACTAGAATGAAAGCAATGTAAAAACAAAACATAAAATTAAAAGAGAAAAATTAAATGATACGAAGGGCTCCCCTGTTTGATAGTGAAGGCGTGAGGAGGAACCGCCCTACACTTAGCCTTGTAGGCTATTTGGCATCCTTGGAGATCCGAGGTAGAATGGTGACCGAATTCGCATGCTCCCGTGGATTGGTTTGCGTTTGGGATGGGAGTTGACCTAGCTGTCTTGGTTGCGTCAGAAGTTGCTGTAACTGCAACTGCGATGATTTGTGCTCCTTGCGAATAGTCGAGATCTCGTTGTGAGTATCCTGGGTCTTGTTCATCAGGGCTGACATCATGTCACGAAGTTCAGCCATTTCAGCCTCTGATGATGATGCAGGATGGGACGGTCTGAATTGCCTTGGACCTCCCTGGTAGCCGGCTTGACTCTGGAAGTGTTGAGGGGGTTGGTGCCCCTGTTGCCATGGCTGCCGATACCCTTGGTTACTCACATAGTTGACGTCCTCAACATTCTGAAAGTCTGGAATGTCAGGGCTTGGAGCGTGTGGTCGTGCACTAACCACGTTCGCTTGTTGAGGAAGTTTGTTCATTGCTATTTGCTCCACCACTTTCTGTAGAGCACTAACCTTCGTTGACGTCTGGGCATTGCTCTCCAACAACTACTCATGACTTTGCATCAATTTGTCGAATTTGGAGTCGCCCTTCCACTTGATATAAACCAGCGGTACTACCCCTGGATCCACCGGTGGCCCAATCCCTAATCTCTTCGCAAAGAGATTCAACTCCACTAAGGAATTGATCTCCAGGCTTCTTCAATATGTCTGCACCAAGGGAGGAAGGATCATGGTCTTGCATTGGTTGACCAATCCCTTGTAAAACAACTGAGATAGTTGTTCCTTGGTGAGGCCGTGGTGTGGACATGTGCGTAGCAACCCTTTGAATCTGTCCCAAGTCTCACAGATGTTCTCCGAGCTAGGTTGTCTGAAGTTGTAAATGTCGGCGATCATCTCGAGGGTGCGACTTGGTGGTAAGAATTTATCATAAAACTTGGTTGCCATGTCCTCCCATGTGGTGATGGTACTGGGGGTTAGACTGTGGTACCACTTGCTGGCGTTCCCGTAAGGCTATGGGGGAAGAGAGCAAGTCTGGCGTATTGGAGGACATTGTTTGTAGAGGTTAGACTTTGTGTGTTGCAAGAATTTGGTGATGTGGAGCAAAGCATCGTCCGGGTTTGTACCATCGAACATACCCAATTCCTTGATGCATCGTATTTGATGATATGGCTTAAGTTTTTGCCATTCATCATATTCGTTTTGTGGAAGGAGAGGGAGGTCGATTGCGGGCTTTTGGCCTTGGTTAGAAGGCCGGTTTATTTCGGACGGTAGGTGCTGCCATTGGTGTAGGATCTGCTTCTTGTAGGGTTTGTTGTTGCCTTAATGTATGAAGCAAGGTTCTCTCGATCTCCGGATCAAAGTTGGCTAAATTGTCAGGAGTACTTGTTGACCGAAGAAGCATTCACTTGGATAACTTCAGGAGGAGCAAGAGAAAACGTTATAATATTTCGTAATAATAAAAGAAATAAATAAGGACATAATTAAAATTATGAAAATACACGAAGGACAAATTTTTGGTTATGCCGGACAGAGGGCCGGGTGCTTCTTACCCGGCAGTGGACTTCCTCCACTAATGCCGGGTGTATACAACCGGCAAGTTGCCCGGCGTGACCAAAAATCGACATTAACTTAATTAAAAGACAATGTAAAGGATAATCAAAATAAATGTAAGAGTAAATAAGAGATTGAGATCACTCCTAATTGTCCCTCCAATTTGCGACAAAAATATTGAGAGAAATTGAGCATGCCGGGTGACATGCCGGATCAAACCTGTCCGGCATAGGACTTCCTCCACTAATGCCGTGTGTAGCAAACCCGGCACAATACACGCATGCGCAAAAATCGAATTCAAAATAAAGAAACATAGTATAGGGACTCATATAAGAGGAAAATAAAGGAGTAGACAAGAACACATTAAGATTTGTTAAACTCAACAGCGTATGAAATTTTGAAATCAATTTGAACATGCCGGACATGATGCCGGGCAAATCCTGTCCGGCATCGGACTTCCTCCGGGTTTGCGGGTGACAGATGCCCGGCACTTTGCACGGCACATTCAAATCTGCAAACTAAGTGCGAAAATAAATTAAAAAATCAAAATCAAAGAATCAAAGAATAAAGAATAAGGCGTTTTACCGAATTTAGGACTTGGACTAATTCTAAGTCCCCGGCAACGGTGCCAATTTGCTAACAGAGAAATTGTTAGGATAAACTATATACAAAAGAATAAAATAAATAAACTAATAATAAACTAATCCTACAACTCTACTACGGGTAGCAAATAAAAACCCGGTCGGAGTATAGTGTAAATATATTACGACCAGGAGAATCGTACCCAAGGGACTTATAGAAAATTAGTCCTAATCCGGGCAAAAGCCTATTCTATAATAACAAGGGGGGAATTGAAAATGTGATCCTAAACTAAATAAATGAATAAATAAACTAACTTTTATTTGGGAAGATTATCAATGCAAAAGGTTCGTATGACCAATGATCAAAGGTGGCAAGTCTCAAAGAGGATTTGGTCCCGCAAAATGCATATGCCGGATGTAATGCCGGATCCTCGCTACCCGGCAGATTCATGGCCTTGAACGTGCCGGATAACTTATACCCGGCATGCCATCCGGCATCGTACATTTCGTAAACAACACTTCCAGATTCGGTTCTGACAAAGGAACTCAATATTCATACTTGCATCGTGCATAGCCAATGCCGCGAATACAACAGAATAATGGGAAATAAGAGATTAACCCTAAATCTTAAGTCTTGCTCCCGCTGAGGCGCAGAAGACAATGTTAAAGATTACCAAAATCCTAATCTATCCTATTCTTGTCTTGTGAACATCAAATAGGACTTAGAGATAAGAGAATGAATAGCTACTTCATTCTACTTGTAAGAAGATTAGAACTCGGGTTAAGAAACTTGTAAATTCCATAAATGATCATAAGAGTTTTACAAGGAAATCATCCCTAACCAAAACCTAACAAGGATTCTGCATCACCATCCACACAACTACAAGAAGAGAATACAAAGGGGGAAGGAGATGTTAATAGCCTTAACCCTGACAAGGTCTTCTCTTCTCTTGCGTGGATGGATCTGCAACGTTCCTTGGACACCAACACTTGGAGTGGGGCGGAAACTGAGTGTGAATGGAGTATTTGGTATGTTGAAGGTATTGAGTTGTAGCTTCCTCGGCCTATTTATAGGCATTAATTGTGTCTATGCCGGGCGTCGTGCCGGGTCACCAGTAGCCGGCACACGTGTTAAATGTGCCCAACTGTTAACGTCGAAACCGATAATTCCGTGCGAAACAGTGCATATGCCGGGTAGGATATACCCGGCATCACACCCGGCATCATCCTTTTCACCAACGGTCAATAACTGCTATCGCTTGGTCAACCGTGGCGACTCTTCACTTATGCGGATGGAATCTACCCGGCATTAGGTCCGGCAATGCCTCTTTTCTGTTCTGTACTTATGCCGTGCAGAAGCTACCCGGCATGGAGCCGGCTTCAACTGAACTTTTGCCTAGAAAATCATTCCTTGCACAGAAAACTCATAAAACATAAGACTGAACAAATATTATATTTTAACACATAATAAGCATAAATAACAAAATATAACTTTATTTAGATAAATATAATACTAAATCTAGTGCATAAAATATGATAAGTCTGCGGCTTAGCACTTGAGTGCGACGACTCACAACAAGGTTTTCAGGGCATTGCATCCTGTTGGGCATGGCCCGGGTGTTTCTTTTCAGGGCATTACATCCTGTTGGCCTTGGCCCGGGTGTTTCTTTTTCAGGGCATTACATCCTGTTGGCCTTGGCCCGGGTGTTTCTTTTTCAGGGCATTACATCCTGTTGGCCTTGGCCCGGGTGTTTCTTTTTCAGGGCATTACATCCTGTTGGCCTTGGCCCGGGTGTTTCTTTGATGCGCGGTTTTTTCCAAAAATAATTCCCTTTATTGATGTTTGTCAAAGCATTACATCGATTTTTACACATAAAATTTCTTGAGGCATTCTGCGTGCCAGGAATGGGGCAATTCGTATCCCTCGCTATTCTTTAGGTGATATGAAGCTCGCCCAACCTTCTGATGGATAATGTAAGGACCTTCCCACTGGGGGTCGAGTTTTTTGGGCTGCTTGACCTCTCTTAGGACCAGCTCGCCGGGGACAAAGCTTCATTCCCTGACCTTGCGATTGAAGTACTTTTCTACCTTTCTTTTGTCTTCTGCCATCCGGGCGGCCGCTACGGCTCTCTCTTCTTCGAGTAGGTCCAGGTGATCTTTTATTCCTTCATCGTTGAGCTGTTCGTCATAGGACTCCCAGCGGATTGATGGGATCATGATTTCAGCTGGGACAACTGCCTCTGATCCGTAGGTCAATCTGAAGGGTGTTTCTCCGGTTGGTCCCTTTTCCGTCGTCCGGTAGGACCATAGGACTTGGTGTAGTAGTTCGGCCCAACCTCTCTTTTTGCTTCCTAACCTTCTTTTAAGAGCTTTTATGATCTGCCCATTTGCGTTCTCGACCTGCCCGTTGGCCTGGGGGTGCGCTACCGATGCGAATCTTATCTCTATCTTCCACTGCTCGCAAAACTCCTGGAAACTGTCGCAATTGAACTGTGTCCCATTGTCGGTTATTATGATCTTTGGCAACCCGAATCTGCACACAATGTGCTTCCATACGAATTCTTGCGATCTCTTGGCTGTGATGGACACGGTAGGCATTGCTTCAACCCATTTTGTGAAGTAATCAATGGCCACGTACATGAACTTGAACCTTCCGGGAGATGCTTTCGGGAAGGGTCCAGTGATATCTAGTCCCCACATCGCGAACGGTACCGGGGATAGTATGGTTTTTTGCATGGCCGAGGGGTTATGTATCTTGCTGCTGTGCTCCTGGCATCTGGCGCACCTCCGAATGTATTCCTTGCAGTGGTCCTGCATTCTTGGCCAGTAGTAACCAAGCCTCATGATTTTGTGGGCCATGGCTCTCTCTCCTTGGTGGTTTCCGCATACCCCCTCGTGCACCTCCTTTATGAGTTCACTTCCCTCTTCGTTCGTGATGCATCTGAGGGCGGGTCTTGCGAATGATCTTTTGTAGAGGCGTCCCCCTTCGAGGAAAAATGACGCTGCCCGCCGCTATACATTCCTAGCCTTTTTGTCACTAGTAGAAAAAATGTTTTTAACCACGGTTATTTTGCCTATATACCACGGTTAGGAACCGTGGTTTATGCTTGCGTATATTCACAAATATCGATATACGACGGTTCGTAACCGTCATTTAAAAGTGGTACTATATACGACGGTTTCCTATGACCGTCGTTTAAGACCGTTTTCGGACGCGGTCTCACTGATTTTATACGACGGTTAAGGTCTGAACCGTGGTATAAAGTACCTTTTATACGACGGTTAGCGCCTGAACCGTGGTATAAAGTGCTTTTATACGACGGTTATTCCTACAACCGTGGTATATAATGTATAAAATCAACGAATAAATCACGGTTATACATATAACCGTGGTTTATAGTCTATGAACTTTTTTCCAAATCGCCGGCGATTTAGAAGCGCCGCCTTCATAGATCTCAACAGAGCACAGACACGAGAGAAGAGGCCAGAACATGTATGTTCCTTGTTTGCGATTTAGGTAGTATGTTCCTTGTTCGCGGTTGGTTGCAAAATTACCGTGAAAGAGAATGGATGACGCGTAGACCATGTTCCTTGTTCACTGGTTAGGGTTGCGAAAATTACAGTGAGTGGAGATGAGGAAGGCGCAAAGCATGTGTTCCTTGTTCACAAGTGTAAGGTGCAAGAGAATGAGAGAGAATGAAAAAGAGTTGCAAGAGAAAACAAGAGAATGAGAGCATGTGTTCCTTGTTAGCATGTGTTCGCGCGGTGTGGGTTGCAAAAAATTACAGTGAAAACAAGAGAATTACCGTGAAAACAAGAGATGAGAGAAGTCGGAGCATGTTCCTTGTTTGCCAATATGGGTTGCAAAATTACCGTGAGGTTGATGAGAATGAAGAAGAGTTGCAGAGCGTCTGTTTGGGTTCCAAAATTACCGTGAGAGAATTTATATAAGAGAATAGAGAGAAAGAGCCGCGTTAATTTGGGCTGAAAATTGAAATTCCCGCTTAGACTATATACCACGGTTCACCCAAAAACCGTGGTTTAATATAGTAAGATGTGCAATATAAATGACGGTTACCGAGGAACCATCATATATAAGGTACTTATATACGACGGTTGCCGAGGAACAGTCGTATATAAGTACCTTATATATGACGGTTCTCCAATAACCGTGGTATATTCACTATGGGTGTACCTTATATGACGGTTGCCCTGAAAACCGTGGTATATAAGTAACTTATATACGACGGTTCTTTAAGAACCGTGGTATATTCACTCTGGCGTGTACCTTAAATGATGGTTTCCCTGAAAACCGTGGTTTATAAACTTTAAACCACGGTTTTTCATTTAATCGTGGTTTAAACGCCGTCATTAAAAATCTTTTTCTACTAGTGTGTCCTCCGGTGGCAGCTTTTCTTCAAGGATGTACTCCACGATCGAGTCATCCAAGATTCCTCGGACGCGAGGGGCTCAGTCGCTAGGACCTGGGCTTCGTCTATGCTGGGACTGGTCTTGGTTTCCAACCACACCCTACCTGGTATCCTTTCGGCCATACTTGCTAACTTCGCTAGCGCGTCTGCTACGGTGTTTTTTGCCCGGGGAAGGTGCTTCAGCTCGCATCTCGAGAAGCTTTTTTAGCTCTTGGACCCTGAGTAAATACTTCCAGTGTTTTTCCTCCTTTACCTCATATATGTTGTTATGCTGTCCGGTGACCAGTAAGGAGTCTGAGTATATTTCCAGGTCTGTTGCGCCTAGGGAAATGGCAACCTCCAGGCCTTGAATGAGAGCCTCGTATTCAGCCTCGTTGTTGGTTACTTCGAACTCCAACCGGAAGGCGTAGTTGATGTCTCGTCCATCAGGAGTTTGGACTACAATCCCTGCTCCCGCCCCTGTCTTGCACCGAGCGCCATCTACCTGGATGATGAAGGGGGTGGGTGGCTTTCCCTCTTCTTGGTCGAAGCTGGTCTCCGTTATGAAGTCCGCTAGGGCCTGAGCTTTGATTGCCGTTCGTGGTAGGAAGTGGATTTCATATTGGGTGAGTTCGACTGCCCAGCTTACCATGCGTCCCGACGCATTCGGATTATTCGTTATTTGCTTCAGCGGCCAGTTAGTCCTTACAAGGATTCGGTGCGATTGGAAGTATGGTCGTAGCTTCCGGGATGCCACCACTAGAGCAAGGAAGACCTTTTCAATATTGGTGTAGCGTCTTTCTACGGGGGTCAGGATCTTCCCTGTGTAGTAGACGGGAATCTCCTTCTTTTCGTGCTCCATGATTAGGACCGCTGCCACCGCCCATGCTGATGCGGACAGGTAGAGGTAGAGGTCCTGGCCGGGCGTTGGGACTCCCAGCTTGGGTAACTCTCGAAGCATTTCTTTGATCCTCTCGAAGGCTTCTTTACATTCCTGGCCCCACTGGAACTTGCTGTTCTTCTTTAATATGTTGAAGAATGGGATTGCCTTTTCCTGCAACTTTGAACAGAACCTTCTTAGGGCCGTGAGCCTTCCGTTGAGAGCTTGGACATCTTTGATGCTTCGGGGAGGGCTGAGGTCAAGAATCGCCTGGGTCTTTTCCGGATCCACCTCTATCCCTCGCTGCCCAACGATGAAACCAAGGAATTTTCCTTTGGTGACCCCGAATACGCATTTTTCCGGGTTTAGCTAGATCTGGAACTTGTCAAGCGTGGTGAATGTCTCTTCCAAGTCTTTCATGTGCTGTTCTTTGGACGGACTTGTCACGACTATGTCATCCACATAGGCTTCCACATTTCTCGAGAGTTGCTCCCGGAACACTTTGTCTATCATTCGTTGGAAAGTCGCGCCGGCATTTTTTAATCCAAATGGCATCACTTTGTAGCAGAAGATTCCCGCTGAGGTGACGAGAAGACGAAAGAAGTTTCTTAGAGTCCTTCTCATTCATCTTTATCTGGTTATACCCGGAGAATGCGTCCTGGAAGCTCAGGACGGAGCTTTGGGCGACGAGACAACCAGTCTGTCTATCGATGGCAACGGGTAAAAATCTTTGGGGCATGCTTTGTTCAGGTCGGTGAAATCCACACACATTCTCCACTTCCCATTAGACTTTTTTACCATAACCACATTCGCCAGCCACTTGGGGTAAGACACCTCTCTGACAAAACCCGCCTGCAGGAGTTTTTGGACTTCTTCTCGAGCAGCCTGGTCCCTCTCTGCTCCGACCACCCTTCTTCTTTGGCGGATTGCCGGGTGCGCCGGGTCTACGTTGAGGTTATGCTGGATAACGTCTGGGCTTATTCCGGGCATCTCCTCTGTGCTCCAGGCGAATGTGGCCCTTCTTTTTTCCAGGAATCTTGTTAGATGGACTTGTTCTTCGCTGTCAAAGGCATTTCCAATTTTAAAGAATTTGCTGGGGTCAGTTCGTAGAGGTACCTCGTTTGGGAGATCAGCGGGAGCCTCGTACCGCTCCGCTGTTTCGTCGGCGAGGGGGAGCTTTCCCTTGAATTCCTTCTCGGACCCCACGGTTTTGACGGTCTCGTTTCCTGGTAAACTTTCCATGATCCGCACCTCACATACCCGCGCGACTTTCTGGCTCCCTCTCACCGTCACGAGCGTCCCTGACCAGGTCAGGTACTTCATTTTCAGATGGTGGGTGCTACAAATGGCTCTGAAGGCGTTTATTCCTGGTCGCCCGAGGTACATATTGTACCCAGAGAGCCCGGGAAGGATGAAGGCCGTCAGCTCTTCCGTGCGCCTCTCATCCCCTTGCCCTAGGGTGATGGTGAAGTCGATGCTCCCTGTAGACTTAGCCGAGATCCCTCCTACGAAACCGCCCAGTACAGCTGAATATGGCTTGATCCTATCTTCCGGTATCTCGAGTTTCTTTACTGCCTCAGCAGAAATGACATTAGCACCCGCCCCGCTGTCGACCAGGATTCCTCCCATCATGCGGTCGTTCACCTGAGCCCTTATGACCAGCGGGTCGTTATGCGGGTACAGGACTCCGTCTTCGTCATCCTCAGTGAAGTAGATGGGAGGAAGCTTTTGGTGTTTCGCGTCCTTCTTGTCCGGGAGTTCCCGGTGAACCTCGTGGACATGTCTTTTCCTTTCGTTGGGGGTCAGGGGCCCTACTTCTGAGAATAGTCCTGTGAACATTCTCAAGGAAAGTTTTATTAGTTTCTTTATCTTTGTTTTGTTAGCATTGTTTATTTGTAAGTTTCGAGATATATGAAGCTTTATCGGGATACACGCGCTTATATGGTAAAAAAAAAAGCTTTAATAAAGTAGTAGCAAGCCACGGCCTCCCGCGGGATACAGAGATTCTTTCTTTCTAAAGGGGGACTTCGCCCCCTTTCCTAGAGGATTACCCTATGCAATCTACAGACCTGTGATTACCCCGAAGGACTTGCTATGGTCCAACTCTGGGTGGACTTCTTTCTTCTTAGTCGGGAGGGCTGGCCACCATAGTGCTGCCTGTGTTGGGCTCCCCTTCCTTTCTTCTTGTTCTCCTCGATCAGCCTTAGCTCCTTGGCGAGGTTTGCGCAATTGATGGTCCTGTGGCTGCGGTGCCCATGATACTCACAGAAGGCCACCGGCACCTCTCCCGGGTTGGGCTTTCTCGGCGGGGGCAGGAGTCCCTCTCTTACGGCAGCGGCGTATTTCCCTGGGTCTATCAGTACCGTTGGGAAGGCTCTGGAGCTCGAGGCCTGCTGTCCTTGGGGGGCCGGGGTCTTGGAATAAGGCTTGTACCGGCTTCCCCCTTGGTGCGATCCTCCGGTCATAACCACCCCTCCTGTCTGGCCTCCCTTCTTCTCACCCGCGGCGGGAGCTCTAAAGCTGTTGAGGAGCTCCTTGGCCTTATTCTCCGCAACTTCTGATTTGAGGAAGTCGTGGATCATTTCGGCTAGCTCACCATGCGATTTTGGCGCCTTGGTGGCTATTTTTCCAGCGAGGCGGGGGTGGGCCAAGCCGTTACCGAAGGCCTTGATCAGTATCTTTTCGTCGATGTCGTCAATTTCAGCCACCTGTTTGTGGAATCGCTCGCTGTACTCTTTCACAGTCTCCCCCTTTGCCTGTTTCACATCCATGAGCTCTATTGTTTCCCTTTTTACCTTTTTACTGGCCGCAAAGTATTTCTGGAATTCCTCGGTTAGTTGTTTGAAACTGGAGATCGACTGGGGTGGTCTAGACGAGATCCAGCTCAAGGCTCTCTTGGAGAGTGTTCCAGGGAATAGGTTGCACAAGGCGAGGGAGCTAATCCCCTGGGTGTTCATGGCGAACATGAACTTCTTAATGTGCTGAGCAGGGTCCCCAGTACCGTCGTACTTCTCCACCACTGGGGCGACGAAGTGGGGCGGGAGTTTAGCTCTGCGGATCTTTTCGGAGAAGGGGGTATAGGCTCATGTCGATGGCGTCATCTTCTTCCTCCTTGATAGTGATTAAGGTCTCCCCTCGGGTGCTTCTTTTCCCATCATTGCTTCCGGCCACATCCCGACCCTTCAGGAGATCTATTGCCTCTGACATCTCCTCCCACTTTCGCTGGAATTCCTCGTCTCTCTGCATCAATTCCTGTTGCAGGAGCTCGTTTCCTTCCATGATTTTTTCGTCGATGGATCTGGTGAGGCTCGTCAGCATGTTCTCTAAGTCTTTTTTGGAAATGGAGTCGTGGGTTACCTCGGGTCCAGTACTTCCGTCATTGGTTTGCAGATTTTTCCTTGTCCTGGGTGCCATTTTTGTACCTAACCTGCAAAACACAGTTTCGTTCTTAGATATGTCGACTTCGTATGTTCCCCAAAGTTATTACTCTCGTCGGTGAACTCGTGGTTGCTAGATCTGAGCTGTTCGATTCCCACAGACGGCGCCAAATGAAATTGTATAAATCCCTAGATTCTCACACAGTCCTCTCGCGTAATTCACTCGCTGGAATTCTAATCTATCCTCGAGTTCTACCGAGTTACCTTGTTACCGAATAAGGATAGTACAAAGGGAGAGAGATTCGTAAAATCAATGCAACAGTGGAAATTCTCAAGTATTGTTCGCGTGCCTTTTATTGAGGGGTGAACCCCTATTTATAGTTTTTCTCACAGGCCTTCTGGCTTATCACATTATGCCAGCCTGGCATAAAAATATCTTGGTAGACCTACAAAATATCTGATAAATATCTTATCCTAGCTTCCCTACCTTTGGTCGCTACCTGTATTCGCATTATTCCCCTATCGACCGGTCACAGACGACCGGTCGCTATTCGTGCTATACTTGGTGACCGGTCACAGGCGACCGGTCACTTCTTGTACTACATTTTACATTCCTGGCGACCGGCCGTAATCGACCGGTCGTAGCGATGCTTTTGGTGGCCGGTCACTGGCGATCGGTCACTTTCTACGCTATGTTCTAGGACTCTTGGCGACCGGTCGAAAACGACCGGTCACTGCTTGTGGCTTGTTTGGGCTTAGACAGGGACGCCCGGTCGTCGCCCTGGCCTTACTAGGCTATTGCTCTTTCTTTGGGGCTTCTGGACATATTTTCCCCTCTTCATATATATATATATATATGTTACTTGTTTATAATTGTCTAATCGACATAACAACTTTATAATTTCTCAATTATATTTATATGTCACGCATGGACATAATATTCTTATAATTTCTTTGTTATTCTCCACTTAATCACAATTAATATAAATTGGTTATAATTAAATTCCTCATAACTATGTAACCCATAGGTTTAATCCCATAATTCCTTATATTCATTTCCTTTTTGATTTACTTGAAAATCTAAAATATATATATATTTCATACACATGTATTATTTATGATACTTATATATAATTGTCTAAATGACATAACAACTTAATAAATCCTCAAATTATATTTACATGTTACGCATGGGCATAATTCTCCCATATCTTTTATTAATTACAAACTAACCCAAAATAATATTATTTCTTTTACAAGTGAATTACTTGTACTTGTATATCATATAGTTTTAATTTCATAAATCCTTAAATCATAATTTCCTTTTCTATATTTCCTAAATATCCATATAGGACCTACAAATATTTTTAATTCCATAAATACAACATACTTTTCGGTTATTATATTATAACCACGTTTATTTCTTAAACTTTACATTATACTCTAAAATACATTATAATACATAGTTTTATTTTCTTAATTAATTAATTCACTAAACCACCTCTAAAAATTCGGTATTTATCATTTGAACACCATAACTTTTATAAATTACCAATTCAACCCTTAACCTTTCGGTTTTGACAAATAACTTTCTATAATTACATTTTAACCCCAAAAACTTTATATAAATTATATATTCACTTATAAACTATAGTTTTAATATTTAATTTCCTTAATAACCATGTGGACACTTATATTTCCACAAATTGTGAATTCGCCCATATAAAATCTGGTTTTATATTTAAACTCTTATAAATTACATATTCACCCCAAAACTTTTATAAACTTAATATTTCATGTCATAAATCATTTTAACCCAAAGTTTTCGGTCAACACTTTGACCATAGTCTAATTTCATACTTAATACATTAATATACCCATAAACTTATATGATTCTCGGTTTTACACCAACCTTTCCAAAAATTACAAAATAGTCCCAAAACTTTATAAATTGTTATTTTTACTACTAAACACTTATTTAATCCAACCAAAATTCATAATATTAATTCTCACACTATATTATATTATAATTATGCCATGGACACACTTAATTCTCGGTAATCATGTGTCTTACCCCAAACTCTCAAAAATTTATATTTTTACCACATAACTTATTAAACTAGTCATTTAAACACTAGTAATTATTTTTAACTTACCCAAAATTCATAGTATGTATTTATATCCATATATAGCTCATTAAAACTATTATTCACCATTTGAATTCGGCAATAATAATATGTCACCATATAGTTTCTAAAACTTGATTTATAACTTATAATAATTATACATAAATACATATGAGTCATATAACTCATGTAAAAATTATTGTAATGTCTTAGATATATTTTTATCTCAAAATAGAGCATATTTGTCCTAGACAATTCGGTATGAATAAATATTTAGCCTAGGTAACTTTTGTAACACTAAAATGTGTCTTAAGGTAAATATTTTCCATATATGTTATAAATTATATTTTTGGTATATGTTACCATATGGTTTCGGTTTTAGACTCCTAAGAAGGTGTACATAATTTTTGTACAATTTTTAAAAGCTTATACAAGCTTAAAGCAATAAAGATTTGCTTAGTAAACTTACTCTTAATTAAGGATGATTAAGTGCTTGAACTCCTCTTGAATTCCCAAGCTTCCTCCAATGGTAAATGATGTTCCTCTTCGGTTTTTATGCAGAGAGGAAGGGGTTTAGGAGTTAGATCTTAACAAAGACCTTAAGTAGATTTATAAGTAGTTTTCCAAGGATTTACCTTAGGTATTTTACCTTATGTTTTCGGCACTTCTGGGAGGGATGGAGCATCAATTTTCCTTCATGAAATTGATGAAGAAAATAGCTTTAGAAGATGTAGAACTTTGGATACACATAAAATGTGTCTTAAGGATTTTCAAGCATGAAAAATACCTTAAGATGATCTTGGATGCTCCTTGGATTAATGTTGATTTAAGACAACCTCCTTGGTGTATTAATTTATGCTGAAGTCTTGTAGTTGTCCTAGGAAGGTTTTTGCTTCAAGACTTGATGAGAAATGCTAGGAATTTACCTTAGAAATGAAGATAGAAGTTAAACCTTCATTAATGGACTTAAGGGCTTCAAAGGAAGAAGATGAAGATGAGAAGGCAGAGCTTACCAATTCGGTGGTGAATGGCAAAGGAAGAATGGAGAGCTAGACTCACGTAGGAATAAGAGAAGGCAAGTTTGAAAGGATTTTTCTTTTGCTAGTTTAATGTCAAATTTGACTCATCTTTTCATTAGTTTATTCCTTGATTGGTTGGCTCAATAAATGCCCTTATTTCATGCTTGTTTTCGGCTAGGACAAGGAATGATGGAGGCTTGATTGATAATTGAAAGAAGAAGACAAAGACTAAGGTAGGTAAGGTGTTTTCTTTTGAATTTTCTAAGTAGAATACAAGTCATTTGTTGTCTTCTTTCTCCATATAATTTCGGTAGCATGGGCTGTAGTATAGCATTTGATTTTTGATGATTAAAAACATTAGAACATGGCTAGGTAGGTAGGCTTCTTAGTTGAATTTTTATAAGGCAATTTAAGCCTTCTTTCCTTGCTCAAAATCGGCTATAAGGTGTTGTACAAGACAATTGATTTTGTCTATATTTGACTATGAATTATGCTTAGTAGGTAGAGTATTCTTTTGACTAATTAATGAGGCAATCAACCTCTTCTTTTCCCATAAGAAATCGGCTGCATATGGCTAGAGAACATGGGTTGTTTTGTTGGTATATTAGCAACTTGTATAATTTGGAATCTAGATCTACTTTTAGCATATTCAATTTCCTTTCTTTTTCAAAAACTAATCTCTTCTTGTTTTTCCTTGTAGGTAATCGGTAATGAGGGCTTCAATTGACAGATTTTATTTGACATATTATCATATAGCACATGCTAGATGAGTCACCATTCCATAAGACAATTTACAAGTTCAAATCTAGCTTAAAAACACCTAAAATGGCGCCTAACATGGAGGTCAAATGGGGTTGATTTTTAATTTGATTTTTGTTACACTATATTTTACTAAGATCATACTAATATGTGTAATAGGTTCCAGCATTTATTTGGTACAATGATACTGTGGTAAAAGATGAAAGTTTTAAGGTAAAAATGCTGATTTTAGGTACCTTTTTTATGATAAAATCGCCCCCACTTGTACTATGAATTTAGTACTGGCATTAATAGATTTAGATGCTCAACTTATCTCCTTTTAATATTATCAACTCGTGGCTCCTCAAAAACTTCAAGGTAATTGCGTAGAACGCGTTTTTGTGACACCCGAAGGTGCATTTTTGTGCTTTAAGGATATTCTAGAAATTAAGTAGTCGCAATGGGTTCCAAGTATTTATAAACATTGTTTATAGTCAATAATAATATGTTAAGGAGTTACATTGAGTTATATGGGGTTATATCAACTCAAAACACCATTCACGGGCTAACCGGGGCAAAAAGGAGCGTTAAGAAATTCTCCCGAGCACTTTGTTTATTTTTCAGAAAGTAGCTCGGCCATTCTCTTTAGAATGATGAATAATGATGTTAGGAACTCTAGGAATAATTTTTATAGGAGTTCGTGCCACCTCGACACTCCTCCGGGGCATTCCCGGGGGTTTATGGGGCCCCCATAAGGCATCTCCTAGTACTTTGCGTTCAACTGAGAATTTAGCTTGAGGACTTCATCTTATATGTTTAATAGAGTGTTATGGTGCATTTGGAATGAAGTGTAATGCTTTACTTCATCCTATAATGTATTTTCGGGACTTTCGGGCCTTAAGGGCCTTTAAGGGAACTCCCGAGCATTTTGTATTGTTACTAAGTTTTAGATGAGGTCCTGTATTCTAAGGGTCATATAATGATCCTTGATTAACTTTACATGAAGTTTATAGCTTATATAACTTGTTTAACTTAAGGTCGGGCTTTAACACACGTTTCTGACCTTAAGGAGTTTAGGTGTGTTTTAACGTCTAAATGTTTATATACTTCCTTTAGGGTTTAATAATCCCTAAATAATACTTATTTATCATTATTTAATTATTTGAATGTTAGGGGTATTTCATAATTAATAACGTCGGTTAATTACCTTACTTAACTTACAATTTTACTAAGTGTTTTACATACTTACATGACATGTTTTTACCCTTAAACATACACTTATTTATCTTCATTATACACACTAGGGTCTACTACATAAGCCTCACTCCTTTCCTAAAATTTAAAGAATTTTTTTAAAGTTTCTGGTCTGGACCGCCCCACTGGGGAGGTCCCAGGGGCGGTCCACAACAGAGGCTCCCACGCCTGCAGCAAACCACTGGACCTCCCCATAGGGGCGGTCCACAACAGACCCCATTTTTGAAAGTGCTTTTCTCCTCATTTTGAACTCCAAATTGAACCCAATTTTTTCCTAATCATTCCACATGTTTTAACACCTTTTTGGCACACTAAAACCCTCTCTAATCATCCCATAAACTCCCTAAACATTTACTCAAACTTTTACCAAATCCTTAACTCTTAGAACATTTTCCCTTACACTCGTAACTTGTATTTTTTTGCCTAAGATTTCAACTAACCAAAGTATTCCTTCACTACATTATAACCACTCCTTATAACATCATTTTGCATTACAATCATCCCCTTTACACAAACTTCTCAAGTCTTTCCCACATGTTCTTATTTAAACCTTCACAAGGCATTATTCTTCCATTGTTCACCAAACTTTGCACAAGACTAAAACACACTCTCACCACTACTTTGGTATACCTAAAATCACCTATTTGATTCTCTAAACTTCCATGAACAATGCCCAAGTCATTCTCACACTTATGAACACTTAAATTCCCTTTCTTTCACCAAATCAGCCCTTAACAATTCCTAGTGAAACCTAGGTCACCAACTTCATTAAACACCTAAAAATTCCTTGTTTACTCACCAAATTTGACATAGTTTCCTTTAGCACTTTCATACACCAAAACACATAGTTTTCACCTTTAAACAATCAAGAACATTCATCCACACAAGAATGATCTTTACACACAACTACACCTTAAACTACACTACATCACAATATAGTGCATAACTTAAATTGCTTGGAACTTAGGCCCTTAAATAACATGGCTCTTAGGCCCTTAAATTGCATTAAACTTAAACACTGAATTTCCCACATTATATTTGCCTTTCACCTGCAAATACATACAACAACACATATGTCTTTAATAACCTCCTTGAGGATAATTTTCTAGCTCATTTACCATTGGCTCCTTCGGTAGTTTATTAAGAATTTTAAAGCTCAATTTCCTAAGACACATAAAACTTCATTAAGGTAGTTCATTTACCTCTTTTTCTTCACAACTTTCTCACTTGTTTTTCCTTGCTCTTTCTTGATTAAAAATCGGCAAGGGGATTTTGATTACTTGTCAATCTTCTAATCAATACACAAGTAAAGGTAATGAGCATTAAGCTTCATGCTTAAACTCATTAATAAACCTTAGGTTATTTAATGTCTTAAAACACAAAAATGAATGTTTTACCTTGGAATTGAATGGGAATTGGATAAAGTAACAAGAGAGGACTCCACCTAGCCCTTTGAAGTTTGGAATGAAGCTATCAAAGAGCAAGAGAAAGCACCATCAATGGGTGATTCTCGGTCAAGAACAAAAACAAGAGGAAATGTAGATTTTCTTTGGTTTTCCTTACCTTAAAGAAAAGGAGAACAATGAGGTGTAAAAAGATGAGTTCAAGCTCCTTCCATGGTGATTCCTCTTGGCACCGAAATGGTGTTTTTGAAGATTTGAAAAGACAAAGTTGTAGAGCTTGATCAAACTAAGAGAATGGTAGTCTTGAAATTAAATTTGGAGCATGGAGCTAGGAGTTATAGGCAATGGAAGTTGGAGATGGTGTGTGTGCTGTAGAAAAACCAAAATGGAGAAGGGAGGAGAAGGTTGAAGACGGTGGGAAATGAGAGGAATGAAGAGAATGAGGTGAGAGGTAGTACTTTGTAAGATATTTTAACTTAAAGCAAATAGTAACTTGCTTTAGTCGTCTTTCCCCCTTCACAAACTGGCCATGTGTGATGAGTCACACTTAAAAACCAGCCCCCTTTAGTGTTTAGGCTGTTTTATGGTCTTTGTTGACCATTTAATTGACTTATGTTGACTTATGTCTTAAACTAGCACTATTTGAGTACTATTCACTAATTAGTGCACATAATTGTGAAATTTTTGGTTTCCCATTGATTTAGACTTCCTAATGTGATAATAAGTAGTACACATGTTGATTAAAGAGTAATGATGGGCATTTAGCCACTCAAAACCCATTTACAAGACAATTTTTCAAAAATGTGCTTTAAGGCTCCTTAAAGCACATTTTGTGTTTTAACTTGTTTTCAAGCTTGGTTTTCTTTGGTAATTGATTTAACATGTTAATTAACATGTAAATGAGGTCTTGGTAGGCTCTTAGAGTCTTAACCAAGGTAATCCCAGGCTTAGAGCATGTTTTAGCCCTAATTGCCTTTATGGTATTTTATTGTGTTTTCTATGGTTTAAATTGTTCACCAATGTTTCTAAGGCACTTCTTAGCCTTAATATACAATAGTTTAATATTTATACAACATATCAAGGTTTGGGGTATTTCATTAGGGGATTTGGGGTAGGTACAAAATAGCACTACTCAGATATTGAAAGACAAAGATAAAAGCATGAGAAAGAGGTAGCCATTAATCAGAGGTGGTTGAGCTTTGAATGAGGTGAGGTCTCCCCTCTTCCTTCTCTTCTTTTCCCCTCTTTTTGGTTTTGTTCTCATCGCCTTTGTGTGTTCTTTTTTTTCCTTCGTGACTGTGTATATTGCTCAATCCATAGAGTGAATCTGACTCCCTCTATTTCTCGAATGAAAAGAATGAAGTCCGACAAAACTTCAGTTTGTGTGTGTCTTGGTTTTAAAATGCGTGCCTAATGCAAATGCGATGCGATACGACCACCTCAACGCATCCATGGCAGCAAGGAGGTTTTTGTCAGGATGTGACCGTGATGCGCCCGATGCAACCCCTGATGCACCCCGATGTGTCATGAGCTTGTTTTCGCCATACTTCTTCGTTTGAACTTCATTTTTATTCCTGTTTGTTCCTAAATGTTCATATATAAGTCTAGTTTGACCCTATGCACTTATTTATGGGTTTAAAGCAATATAAAACACAAGAACATCATAAATGGCCTTAAAGCTTGAATGAGCATTGTGTATATGCTTGATGTTTTGCGTGTGTGCAATTGATGACATTAGATGATTATGAGACTCATAGGAGGGGTAAGGATCCAGTCTAAATTACTATATCATTTAGAAGGGGTCGAGAAAATCCTTCAAATTCTAGAGGAAAACATGTTGCTTCTTCTACTTCTACTAGGACAAACTTGAATGATGATGAGGAGGAAGTACTCGAAGAGGATATTAGTGCTCCTAATGTTGAAGATGATTTAGTTGAAACTGTGTTGATGAAATCCAACATATACATGTGGTGATATCTAAATGTAGTCTTATCTGAAGTTTGCTATCATTAAAAGATATTATTCTCTTGTGTGGATTGATTACTTTAGACTTGTGTTGGATGTTTTTGTTCTCTTATGTTGTTTGGATTGAGTACTTTGACACTTGTTATTTTAGACTTGTGTTTGGAAGTTTTTATACCATTGTGTCAAAATATTACTTCATATGTGTAAAATGTGTTCTACAAATAATTGGATGTGATGTTTTAGTAAACATCGCATCACAAACGGGATGCGCTCCCATCGACACCTTATGCATTACGCATCACTTTTGGAGCCTAATAACATTTCATCACGCGTTTTAAAACCAAGTTGTGTGCTACTACTCCCTCTCGGGAGTTTGTCTTCTCTCTATATTGACTTCATTTTATGGTCGGCATGTTGGACGTGAATTACCTGCACGTGAAACTTCCCCGCGCCTCTCATTTTTTTCTTTATGTCCATGCATGCCTGAATGTACCCGTATGTGTGAGTGATGTACATGCAGGTGTCTGCTTGCTTGCATGCGTGCTTGTTTTACTTGCGTGACTGCTTGTCTGTCTACTTATACGTTTTCCAGTTTGAGCTATGAACCATGTCAAACGGGGGAGAATTTGTAAGGCACAAATTCTTTGTTATGGATCTGATTTGCTCCCCTTTTGGTTGTGTTGAATTCCTTGAGAGATAGGGAGTTCATTTATTCACTCGAACAACCCTTGTAAAGCCTTGAATCCTGCTCAAATGAGCTTTTACCTAAAATATAATCAAAATGTAAAAATTTACTAATATAAATAAAATACTCTATAGAAAGGTGAAACTATGTTATGAACCATGTAAAATGCAAGTGGGCATAACCCTTATAAATAGATATTTTCACCACTTATCTACATTGGGCATGACCGTCGATGTGAGCCCCGGCCATGGCGTACTTGAAGTGCGCCAAGTGCTCCACGGGATCCCTTGAGCCATCGTACACAGGGATGTTTTTGGCAGAGTTAGCAGGAAGAGGGGTTTGATTCATCTTCAGAGAAAAGATCGTGGTCTTCTGTTTTCCCTTTGTTCGAAATAGATGCTCAAATAAAAAAAGAAAAATATTTTATATACCTATTACAGCGGTTCCTAACTAGAAACCGCCTAAATAGGTCCTTTTTATTTTTTAAATTTTTTACGATGACCTATTTCGGCGGTTTCTAGTTAGGAACCGCCGAAATAGGTTCCCGACAGTTTCAGAAAGCCACCTATTGCGGCGGTTGTTTTACTATCGCCGAAATAGGGGCGTTGGAATAGACCATTTTTATACTAGTGCATGCTCACGAATTCTTGAAGAAGCTTAAAGTTGGGCTATCTTTCTTTTCGATTCATCAATAGACATAGCCCATCCTTGATGAAGAGGTGAATTTTAGGGGCCTCAATCACATTTACCTCCCCAACCTCTTCTTCAACACTTCCTCTCACAAAGATAGCCTTGAGTTGCTCTTTTGGGTTAGGCATTGGTTTACTAGGGAAGGTGTCGGGAGGCCTTTGAGCAAGCTGCTAAGAAATTCGCTCAAGCTGTCCCTCAACTATCTCGTTGATGGCCTCTTGACTAGCCTTGAAAGAGTCAAACTCTGCTGCCTTAGTGTGTACTACGGAGACAAGACTCTTCATCATGTCTCTCAACTCCGTATTTGGATCTACAGGGGTAGAAGGGGGTTGTTGTTATTGAAAGCCCGTAGGTGGCCCTTGTGGCCGGTACCCCAGAGGATGGTTGGAAGAATTGCTTGATCCCCTTGGGTCTGTTCATTACTTCTCCATGAGAAGTTCGGATGGTTCCTCCACGGAGCATTTTGCTGATTGTAGTTAAATCCGGGGCGGTTGCCTACAAAGTTTACGTCCTCATGTGGATCGGCGTAAGTTTTGCCTTCACAGAAATGGGTCTCATGCGGACCCGCACAAATTGCGCACCCCTCAGAAGTTGAAGTTGAGGCTGAAGCAGATGATGAAGAAGCTATAGACTTGGTTGTTTTTTTAGCTATAGCTAGCTTCTCCACCATCTTGGTGAGTGAAGATAGTTGAGCGGAGAGATGGTCGGTGGGCTCAACGTGAAGGAGACCCGCTGCTCTTGGAGTTCTTTCCTTTGGTTTAGACCATTGCCTTGTGTTACTAGTCATCACTTCTAGGAGCTCCATCCTCTTGAGGTGACTTAGTGTACGGTATGAAACGTATTATCAGCAAGTGTACTGGTCTATCGTAGCAAGTTTTCCTAGGTAGTATTCTCTAGGTTATCGAACCAAAGGAGGCTGTGTCTAGTTTGAGTCTTTAATCTACTAACTAATAAACTAAAGAAAAATAACAACAATAAACTTGGGGGTTTGGTTGCAGAAATTAAATAAACAATAATAAAAACAATTAAAAGTGAGTTTCTAATAAATCTAAAAAGTGAATCCTGGTTTACTACTTCTTCCTAGTTTATCAATTCCCTTCCTGAGTGTTTTCTAAATTCTAGATTGCAACCTCAGATCTAAATTAATCTAAAACCGGTCTCCCGCAAGATAGATTCTTACTAGCAACTCCCAAATCCTAACTCTTGTTACAAATTTACAAATTAACTAACAGCATTAACGGTTCATCTGGTTTCTAGTCAGCTAATCCCCAGGAATTGTCATCTGTAGTTTCACTGATAATATTCCTAAGATCTAATGAACGCGCAGTTCTCACTTGTAAGCAATTCATACCAAATAAACTCAAGCAATAAATCAATCACAAGAGAATTCAATAATAAACAAGGAATAGAACTACAATCAATATAGAATTTATATGTAACAGCTCAGGAAGCAAAACAATAAACTAGTTGTCCATAGTAAAACCAGAATTCTAACTACTACTCAGTCATCAGAGACAAATAAATAATAACAATAATTAAGAGATTAGAAAACATCATCTAATTATGAAACGATGACGAATTCAGTCTCCGTCTTCTGCTCTGGTCTGTCAGAACTATCTGCTGTCTCCCTCTGAATCTGTCTCGACCTCGGCAGTGGCTCTTCTGTGCTAGGGTTCTATTTTGTTTCGTCGAATTCTCCTCTGTTGTATCAACCGGTTCTGAATTATTCCCCGTCGAATTCCGTATTCTCCCCTTGTCGTCTATAATTGTTCGTGTGTATATATGCAGCCGTCATTTGCATGGCTTCGGCTTAGTTTTGTAAGAGCCCGACAAACTCAGCCCACGTCTATCCTCTGCATCGAATCCAGTCTGCGGCCTGCAGTGTTGTCGGCCCATCTCCTGTCTGCTTGCATGGCCACGTTGTACATCTATCTCTAATTGCATGGGCCTATGTGCATGGCTCAATTCATAAGTCAACAGCGGCGGCTCTCAAGTGTCTGCGCCTCTGTCTCTTGTCGGGTCCAACATCCGCCCGCCTCTCTAAATACATACTGCATGATTCACGTGCATGGCCCAATTTGTCAAAGGCGGCTCAACATGGATTCTCTCGTGTGTGCCTTGCGCCTTTTTCAATATAGTCGTCCCATGTATGCATGGTCCAAAGATAGGTCCAGCCGAAAGATGTGCATGGCCATGTGTAAATTGCAGCCGACTTCCTGCCTCTCGAATTCCATGTCAATCTGCCAAATTGTCGATCAAGTGCAGGCCTATCCATCTGCAAATTTGTCTCTCAAAGTCTGGCGCGGCCCAGATTGTTGTCGGCCCTGCACTTGTTTCCAAAGCCGGGAAAGTAAAATGTCTGACTTCGTGCTAGAATATTGTAAACTACCACACAAACCCGGACCACTCCCAAAATAAGACAGAAACTTGTGGTATAATGTGGTCCGAGTTTATAAACCAGTACATAAATCCAGACCATACTGTAAATTGAGTAAAATATTCATGTTTGCTTCTTTTTTTGTCCCAGTTAATATTTAGACCATTTTCTTCAGTATTTTGATCTGTTTTAGCATAAATCCACAAGTAAGGGAAGTTATTTGCATATAACATAAAATAACATATAAGTAAGGAATTTATCATATAAACCAATAAAATATTAATCACATTAAGCATAGAAACATAGATAAATTCCGCACTTATCACTTAGTCATGAAGCTCCCTCCAGCTGAGGAGTTCGCAAGGAGTCTATTCGCATCATCAAGACCGTTGAAAAATGATAGGCATAATGATTGGTCGTTCAATCCGTGGTGGGAGCAATTCATCAACATGTCTTTGAATCGGTCCCATGCGTCTTATAATGTCTCCCCGGTTCTTGGCAAAAAGTATTGATCTCTACAATCAATTGTCTAGTTCTACTTGTGGGGTAATACTTGGCAAGAAATTTTTGTGTCATTTGTGCCTAAGTGTGGATTGACCTTGAAGGCAAGCTTCTATACCATTTTGATGCAGCGTCTAACAGTGAGTGAGGGAAGAGCTACAAGCGTATCCTCTTGTTGACTCTACCAGCTTTACCAAATGAGTTGCAAAAGTCGAGGACAAGACTTAGGTGATTGGGAGCTTCATTGGGATTTGCTCCGCTGAATTTTCTTAAGTCTCGGACATCATGACATCATTGATGTAGTGGGTCTTGAATACCCATTGTCCGGCCTCATGAAGCGTCAACTCCAGAAGGACTATGGCTGAAGGTCTCCCTTCAGTGTCCCGCTGGTTGTAGTCTTTGAGAGCCATTTGTTGTGGGTTCCCGTTATCTTATATCCCTGGTTGTTCTTGATCAGCCATGACTGAATTTTCCAAAGTTCGGATGACTCTCAACAATGAACGCTCAAGCTCGGGTCTCGGACTAACAAGTGGAGATCCCTTGGCTCGAGTGTTTGGCATACACCGAGAAAACAGAAGGTACCTAAACCACACCAACACCAAATGCTCTTAAGTAGTAGAAAAGGTAAGAATATAGACAAACAACTAAATACACAAATAACAAAAAGAAAATAAACAAGATAAAAGCACTAAATACACAAAAACTAAAATACCGAAACTAGGGAAATGATAGAAACTATCAATTTTCCTGGCAATGGCGCCAAAAACTTATTGTGCAAAATAGTTGTGAAACTATCTTGCTAACTATGGGCAGTGAACCCAATCATTGTAGTATAACTAGGTCGTATCCACAAAGACTTCGTAACCATCTAGTTAATTATAAGCTTAGTAAATGTGCAAGAAGATAAATAAAAGGGTATAAACTTAAATTGGGGTTTTGGGGTTTTTGGTTTGATATTGGAAATTAAAGAAAATGATAAAGTTAAACTAACTAATCTAAGATAGGTGTATATCTTATGATAGTGGGAATCTCCTAAATCACCAAATATGCTCTCATTTCTACCTCACTAAGTTGTCTATTAGAGCTAATGTAAAGATTCTCCAAATCTTGGACTAATCAAATCTACCTAATTAATCATACCTCCCAATTCAAGAAAGGCTAGAGTCACTAGATAGCATTAATTTTAAGCTCCTAACAATAGCCCTAAAGTTTCACTCCCTAATCTAGAGAAATAAAAGTTAGGGTTCATCCCCAATTTGTCTAATCCCAAGCTCAAGATATAATTTCACAAGGAACCACAATAAATGCAATAAGAGATCAAATATAAAGCATTAATTAAGAATTGATGAGGAGAAAACAACTACAAAAGATGAGTTAGGTTTACAAAAGCAATTTGGGGATTTTGGGGAGAAACCCCATCCCAAGGTATACAAGAGTTCAAACAGCCATTAGAGAGTAAAGGAGGGAGACAGAGTAAGAAATGGCCATTAATGGAGCTTGTGAGCTTCAATGAAGGTGGGTCTTCCTCCTCTCCTTCTTCTCTTCTTATTCTTCCTCTTTTTCCCCTCTTTTCCTTCCTTTGGTGCCGCCCCTCATCTAGGTTCGAACACCCTTTCTATCTCCTTCTTTTTTCTGCTTTTAAAAACGCATATCTGGGCAAAATTTTGACCTGGCCAACCCACCTAGGGTCGGTCCTAGGGTCGGTCGAAGTTAAGCAATTTTTGGCCTCCAGAACTGCCGACTGACCCACCTAGGGTCGGTCCTAGGGTCGGTTTTGTGGGTAGGCTAATCTTCAAAATGTTGTATCTTCTTCGTTTTAGCTCCGATTTTGGATCCGTTTGCGCCCACGTGTTTGTCTTTTCATCTACTTTATTCCTAGTTTTTTTATTCCTCCTGTTTCAGCAAAAATTGGGTAAAACACCAATAAAACACAAAAGTAGAGGAAAACTAGCTAGAGTGGAGAAATGAGCATGAAAAGTGTTGATAAAACATATGAAATACACCTCTAAAACATGAACACTCATCAGTAACCTCTCCGTGAAATAGGGTTGTCGTCATTCACGGTAGCCCCGTTAGGAACGAAGCTTCTTTCCTTTGTTTGACTGCTTGCTAATTATGAAGAATGGCACATCAATCTTGAGGTTTTTAACGATGTGCCACGGAAGCGTGCAAATGGTAGTGGTGGGATATCCGGAAAGACTGATAGTACTTCATGTTAGTGTCGCGTATGTTAGGTCATGAGTGCTCTATGTAGCAGATTGGGGGTCAATGTAATAGGGAGCCGGGGTTTCTACCGGGGAAACCCGACTGACATTGGCTAGGTAGTATCAAGCTTAGCCTTCGCTCTGCGACTGGGGTTTCCATCGGGGAAACCCGGCTTCTTAAGCCCGGTGTTTAGTGGCCGACCATCGTATTCCTTGGTTAGTAGTTTTTCCTTTAGTGTACATGTTTAGGATTGCAAAAATGTTATTAGTTTTCCTTAATTATATGGTTAAAATGAAGTTAATTACACTGTACCAACCATTGATTTTCGGTGTTGGTTCCGTTATAACCGAGAACTGACCCGAAAACCAAAATTTCTTTAGTTAAGCTTTCAGTTTGTACCGAGTTATAAAAAGAATCGAAATTTTTGTACAAAACCGATTATAATTACAACAAAATTATTAAACGCAGAGTATAACTTATATACTTATTCGATGAGTGGGTAAAACGTACTCCCTCCGTCCCACCTTGACCGTCCTATTTACTATTTGGATATGTCGTTTGACTTCAATTTTTAATATATAAGATAAACTAATTTTGAAAATTTAAGTTTTGCATATGATTCCTTACATGATAAACTATATAATACAAAATTTAGTTTTATAAAATTATGTTACCTTATATGTTTAATATTGAAGTGGAAAAACGTGCCAAAAAGCAAACAAGACACTTATGACGGGACGGAGGTAGTATAACTCAACCCTGAAAGTGAAAACTGAGTCGAAATATATTTTGGTTTTACCTAAATAACTAAAAGTAAATTCTTGGCTACATACATATTTGTCAAAGATGGCTACATCTACTGTACAACCAATAATAAAAACATAAACAGTGAATAAGGAAAACATGTACTACAATAAACAATTCTACTAAAAGTACTATTTTTATGTACAATATTTGTTATATAAGTAATATACAACTTTTATATTTGTGATATACAGTTTTCTTCTACTATATGTATATATAATGTAGCTATATTTGAATACATATAAATGTAACCAAGAGTTGTTGATAACTAAAAACAAAAAGTATTTCAAGATTTGATAAATAAAATTCAGTTTAAAAACCCAAAATAATTTCATCTATAACCTAATTACCATAACGTGAACCCCTAAACAAGACTCAGGACTTGGGAAAGGATCCTCGCACGAGGAGAGCGATTAGGAGTCGGAATCCGAAAGCTCGAAGCCAAAACCCTTCCACCTCCCGTCTAGGGTTCGTGTTGGGATAGATGCTGGACCATTATGCAGATAAAGTGCAGAGCTTACGAGCGGAATAATTACGATTGCGATGTTGCTTGACGGAATGCCTTGGAGGAATAATTAAGAGGCGGCAGCTTCAGATGGTGGCAGGACGGTAAAGACTCTGCAAGACATGCGTGGTTTTGACGGCTGGGCCACCTATACCTAGATTGCGAATTGCATAAACTGTCGAACTCCTTAACCAATCTGCCAACTCCATCACTCAGATCCGTGACCCTGAAAGTTTACTCTTCATCCCCCGGGGCATTGATGCTGTTGTGTCTGGGTTCATGAAGCTTGGGGCTTGGTAGTTTGTGATTTACTTGCCGAAGGTGCTACATACTCGCCGCAGTTGGTGATAGTTTGGCAAGTTACGTTCTTTGGTGCTATTGGAATCCTACTATTTACACTATCTTCACGGATTGAACGAGATGCTAACTACGATGGATGATTATTTACTAATCACCATCACTGCAGAAGTTGACTTGGAAGATGGAGTTGAGTATCACTTTTCAAGTCCAGAGTAACTTTTTACTCTAGACTCCTGCATTATACTGTAATGTCAACACTCCAAATATCTCAATTGATGCTGTCCATTCTTCTTTGTATTCAGGATCTAATTCTGATTCTAACTTTTGGCCTTCATTTATCTCAACTCAAGTAATGTCGTCATTCTTCTTTGCGTTGTTCCCCAATGATAAGAGGAAAAAGAGCGCGGGGAGGAGAGAAGTGGAAAATGTCTATTGAAAACCCCTACAAAGGAGAAAGGAACAATGGCCCATACCCTTGCCCCACAAAAGTTCCTTGTAAATGCGTTGGTGTTGGCATCTTTAGTTTCCTTACCCACGCTTTCTGCATTTGGAGGTGCCTTCCTTGCTTTTTGGCCTACTTGCATTTACACATATTCCATCTCTATCCCCTTCAATTCTTGGAAAAGTGATGGAGAACTCAAATTCATCCGGAGCAGGTTAGTTCATCTTCTCTCTCGACTCATCATGGTAGTTGCCCCATATTTGCAGCATTTAGAGTTGAACAAACATACCCCCGGCCCCATATGAAAAGGATATACTGCTTTGTTTCTGTAATTGAATACCACCATAATTGGAAACCCTGTTTACATTCGGTTAAACCTTCTTTGTTGACTTGGGGTTTGCTAAGAAGTCACCTCCAGTTCTTTGTTGATTGGTGTAACAATTTCGTTCTGTTTTTTTACCTTCAGGTGATCTAATTTGCAATTATATATATACCTATTATGACTTTTACTCATTATCTTCAAGTTTCAACCTTGGTTATAGCTCTGCCCCCTCCATGTGCATAGTTCTTGCTCTTTTATTGATTTTTTCTAAATTTGTCATAACTCTTCTTTCTTATGCATGGTCCTCCCCTTTTCATTTTCTCTTAAGGAAAATTTGATCCTTGTGGTTTGATGAAGTTGCTTGGGTACATGTTGTGCTGCTGTAACGCAAGAGATGAGTGCGACAGCTTAGATACCAAAGTCCAGAGGAAAATGATCGGAGAGGGCAGAAAAGGGGTGGTTTCCAGGAGCACAAGCTTCAGATCAATCAATGGCATAATCATGAAGTTTCCTCAATTTAAAGAGGATCTCCAGAAAGTTAGCGCCACCTTTCATCAGTTTGGTTAGTGATGAAGTTTATATGGTCCTTCCCCATCTTTTCATTGTACATTCCGTATAGAAGGAAAGGGAGGGCTGCCATAACTTCTGCTATGCTTATTCTTCAGATAAGGATTGCAATGGAATCATTGACCGGTGGGAGCTCAGTGATGGCTTGCGAGAATCAGGCCTCAACCTAACAGAGGAGGAACTAGATGATCTTTTATGCTCTTGCGATGGTGATGGCAAGGGAGGTGTACACTTTAACGAGTTCGTAGTTCTCCTCGGCCTAATCTATATTCTTACCAAGCCTTCTTCCACTGCGACAGCCGAGGTACTATCTAATCTAAACCCAACAGTTAAATCCTATTCCTTAATCGCACACTATGACAATTTTATTATTCTTTGCTCTTCAGCTGCTTTATGATGGATTCTTGGTTATTTTCCAGCCATCCTTAATAAGGTTATTGTCCCCTCAGCTAGAATCCACCTTTGATTCAGTCGTGGAAGCTTTCCTGTTCATGGACAAGAACGGGGATGGGAGACTTAACAAGACGGACATGTTCAAGTCCATGATTGAAGCTCCTTGGGAGCGGCCGCCCGCCTCTCTCACCTGGACTCGGTTTAGTATGCTACTTTGATTGATATCTATATATATATCTGTATGTACATATATGGCCTCGTGACCTTTGATTAAGATTTTGACCTTGTATACGATGATACAGAGGAGATGGACAGGGACAAGAGTGGAACTGTCAATTTCAGGGAGTTTCTCTTCGCTTTGACCACTTGGCTTGAGCTGGACACGTGTGATGAACTTCCTGTTATGAGCCCTTGAAGAGAAATTGTTAGGCATTTGAACGATCAAGTCTGAATATTCTATTAGTCTCCTCCCTGAAAGCCAACTGATCTTTCAGAATGTTTGAATCTGTATCTTATGTGGAAGTTATTGTATGCGTGACCTTTTGTTTTCTGTGGGTATTCTATTGAGTGTTCTCTTGTATATAGTATTCGGAATTACTTAGAACCAAACTACACACCAAAGACACTACTTTTTTCCTTAGACATGCATGAATACATTACTATCTCTGATGATATAACAAACATCCCCAAACTAACTGAATAGATACAAAATTACATATATATACTTTGGACTGGATCGTAGATGAGCCAATTGGATACCTGCATAGGATGTGTACCGTAACAGAAGTCTTTATCTACTAACTACACTATTATCACTGGCAGGGAGGGATTCGTCACATCGGTCATTGTATGCCCAATGCTTGAATTCTTCTAACAAGTGACAATGCTGAACCATTTCTCTGCCTCCATTCAATTATCTTCTCTTTCTGTCCTTCAAACTCCACGAAGCACAAATCATTACCATCCAACACACTCACAATCTGCCTTATGCTCGGTCTCGCCTCCGCATTTGAATGCGTACAAGCCAATGCCAATCTCATTACTCTCTTGAACTCCTCGCCATCATAATCCCCATCCATCCTCCGATCCGCTAGCTCCTCCACCACTGCCCTTCTCCTCAGTACAAATTCACGCACTCTCTGCACCAGCAGCACTTCCGGACGCCTGAAATCCACCGCCATCTGCCCAGTTACCACCTCCATCACCACCACTCCGAAACTGTACACGTCCGCAGCTGTGTTTGCCTCACCGGACTCCATGCACTCAGCCGCCATATACCCGAAGATGCCCCGTGCAGATTTGGTCTTATCCGTCTCCACATGATGCCCATGCTCATTCCTCGTCAGGAACTCTGCGAGCGCGAAGCTGGTGAGCTTTGGGTTCATGTCGGGATCGAGTATGACCGATGAGGAAGTAATGTGTCTGTGGATTACCTGCTCGTCCCAATCCTCATGCAAGTAGAGGATCGCTGACGCTAGTGATTTGATGATGCTGTACCTCTGATTCCAGGTCAGGACAAAATGGTGGTGGCCATGGTGGAACAGAAGATGGCTAAGAAGTCGGCTGGCCATGTAGTCGTAGACCACCAGCATCTCGCCTTGCTCAGTACACCATCCGCGGAGCTGTATCAGGTTCCGGTGGCGCAGCCGGCCTAGATTCTGGAGCTCGGTAGAGAATCTAGCTCGTAGAGCAGGGCATGTCTTCATTCCCAGCCTCTTCACAATCACGTGGAGACGGTTATCCAGAAAGCCGTGGTAAGCAGTTCCGAAATCAACCTCGGCGATTCTCTGATCATCCGAGAAGTTGTTAGTGGCGGTGATCAGTTCTTTGTATGATATCTCTCTTGGAGTTTCAATCAGCGGGAATGGATTGAATAATTGTTGGTGCCGTTCGCTGCTGTTCTTTGAACTCCCTCTGTTTGCTCCTCTGCTTACCTCCTCACTGTCTGAGGCGTCATTGCTACTACTGTCTTCTTCGGCTGTGATAAACAATGTCTTACCACTCGCCGTGATGTAGTAGATTGCAGTTGATGGAGTAGTGCTTATAGTTGTCGTACTAGTAGCAGAGTCATGAGCTGCCATTGATTTGCTGCTAGCAGTAGAAGTTGAAGAAGAAACCGAGATGTAAAGCGGGTGAAACTTAAACGGAGGCAACTCCGGAAGCTTCCCGAGAACATTACCTGAGAGCACTTCCACAACCCATCTCATGGTCGGTCTTGATTTAGGGTTGTGCAGAGTACAGAGTAGGCCGAGGTGGATTAGAAGCCCCATCTCTGTCATCCCATAAGACCCTTTAGGAAGCTTAGGATCTCCCACCTTTAAAACCTTTCCATCATCCGCTAATCTCCTTACCCAATCCAACAAAATTATCTGCTCATCTGGGTATGCTAGATCCACCGACCGCCGACCGAAGCCACCTCCAACGCCACCACCCCAAAACTGAACACATCGGATTTCGCAGTGGCCACGTACTTTCGACGCTGGAAACTCTCTGGCGGTAAGTACCCAATCGTCCCGCCAATTCGGGTTGTTTCCGTTAATCGAAAGTGGAGGTGGTTTCCAATCGATGGCGTCTTTTGAATCAGGTGATGATTGTCGTTTTTGTTGTCGTCAAGTTCGTGTTCAAGCCAACGAGCCAGGCCGAAGTCGCCAAGTCTAGCGTTGAAGTTGCAATCGAGCATGACGTTGCTGGCTTTCACATCCCTGTGTATGATCTGCGCCTCCAGCTGCTCGTGTAAGTAGAATAGCGCCGCCGCCAGACCACGAACTATTCTTTTCCGTGTTTCCCATCCGAGAACATCGGGCGTGGGATGGTAGGCTGACTGGACCGGTATTGATGAGCTGCGGAATAGAATACGATCAAGGCTGCTGTTCGGCATGTAATCATAGACGAGGAAGAGCTGGTCGTCGTGGACACACCATCCCCGGAGACTGACTAAATTCCTGTGGCGGAGATGAGCTACAGCCACTAGCTCAGCCATGAAGGTCTTTTCAATGTGGTCGCCTCGCTCAGCTAGGCATTTGACAGCGACCACCGTGCCGCTTCCTGGAAGGATTGCTTTGTATACCCGGCCGAATCCACCGCTCCCGAGGAGTTTTTCCTGGTTGAAGCCGTTTGTGCCGATATAGAGCTCCGCGTAGCTGAAGATTCGGGGGTTGTTATTGTTATTATGTCGGCATGGGATTCGGTGGTGGTGTGTTGGAGGTCTACGCCGGCAGCGTCGTGGAAAGCTGCTGTGAATTGATCTACTCGTGGAGCAGAGCAGCAGTGGCTGTTGGCCGAACGGTAGATTTTTCGAAGCAGTTTGGTTACTGCAGTGCCGACTTGATCTTGGCAACTCCGGCCGTGTTTCCGAGGAGGTGGAGAGGGGGATTGCTTCCTCTCCTTCTTGTCGGTGCCTGTTGAAGTGGTTGAGGGGTGGTGATGGTTGATGCAGGGAGGGGCAGGTTTGGCGTCGGAGTCAGCAGGTAAGATGTAGCAGAGACGATTTAGCTTCATCGTGTTTTGTTTTCTAGGTGGTTGGTCGGGAAGGATGACAATCAGAACATGATCTCGTTCTTAACTGGAGAACATAAGCTGTGTATGGCCGTAGGAGCAGAGCAATTGAATTTCTAAAAGTGGGCGGTGTTTATAAGAACGGAAAAAAGTTGAAGAAAAAGATAAAGATAAAAGACGACTTTTTAAGGCCGAGGAGGTTGATCAAACAAATAAAGCAGGCATGTGATATCAGCGCGTGGGTTTCGCGGGGAAAAGTCGAGGATCTAGGTCTGGTCGGGTTAATTTCAACGCTATTGTTAGGTTTGGATAGTTTGAATTCGCTGCTGCTAGTTAGTCTAGAAGAGTTAAAATAATTCGGCTATTACTTGAGTACATTTTGCGTTCCATTACTAGAGTACATTCAGAAATCAATCCGCTATTGTATAATTTCAAACAACCACTCAAAAATTTACACTAGTTTTTACTAGCGTATTATGATATTTGAATAAGTTGCCCCAATCAGTGATCGTCTGAAGGAGGGGTCTCTCTCTTCCTCTGTTCCTGTGTGTCGCTTCTTCATGCTTTCACCTTTCTCTTATGGCTCGGTTCGGTCTTAGTATAATCATGACATATTTGATAGCATAAATACAGCATAAATTGGTGGTCCCTACGCCCCGCGGATTTTGTGACGGAAGCATTTTTTCCGTCCCAGACGGAAGAAATCTCAGCCCTTCTTATATTTAAACAACTTCTAATCTCAGCCGTTTATCTCTTTCTCGTTTTTTCACCAGTCTTCCTTCTGTGTTACCCACTTTCCCCTTTCTACACTTCTTTTCTCGCGCCCCGTATCTTCTTCTCCATCAATCCACCACGACCCCGCCATGTCTCTTCCCCATAATTCTTCAACGTTCTCCTTAATTCATTCTTCTTTCTTCTGCTCAATCCAGTCTTCTTTCTCACGTAATTTCTGCTCAATCCACCATGAAAGAAATGTATGTCCCTCCAGTCTTCTTTCTCCCTCAATCTGATTGCATTTGAATGGTAATGCGCCCTCTATTTGGTTGTTCTCCCTCAATTTGATTGTTGTTTAGTTCTTTTCTTCTAATTTTAGATTCGTTTTGTTGATGTTTTATCTTACCACTTTTAATTTAGGGTTTCAACCTTAAATCTGAAATTTACCACAGTTTTTCATATCGTTTCACTTTTCTAATTAGTTCTGTATAATTTAGGGATTTAGCTATGTTGATTGAAGATCA
This sequence comes from Limonium bicolor, assembly GCA_023374045.1. Lineage (NCBI taxonomy): Eukaryota > Viridiplantae > Streptophyta > Magnoliopsida > Caryophyllales > Plumbaginaceae > Limonium > Limonium bicolor. Next base: position 473,195,714 of record CM041776.1, read on the forward strand.
TACTTCAGAGTTTGTTGAATGTTTTGAAGAACTTGAATTATCAGAAAACTATTCAGCAGCTGAAGTTGATCTTAATAAGGCCATATCCACTTCCGAAGTTGATTTACATTATAAGAAAGATGTTACTGAGGGGGAACTGGCTGAGAATGAAGATCAACTATCTCTCCTTGATCAAGCTGCTTCAGATATTTCTGCTTCTAATCCCATTGTTGAAGTTCATGATGGTAAGTTTTTCTGTTTTATTGCTTATTCTGTTCTGCTACGTCTGTACACGATTTTAAATGGCTGTGGATAATATTTTTGTGTATGATGGACTCGTTTTTTAGCTACTTAGGATACATTTTTGTTCAGTTTATTTTAGTTCTATTCATTGATTGCTTTCTTTATTATCACTATTGTCGGCTCCTTATATGATCCTAAAAATAGAAGTTCATGGGAAAAGTTGGAGTTCAATTCTGTTGGGGAGTGTAGATTATTTTACGATATGTATGTTTGCAAGGTTTGGTGATACTAGAGTTCGTTTCTCAAATAAGGCAAGAAACTGGGATTTTGAAGTATTTTGCATTTTGTTATGTTGAATATGGATTCAAAACGACAAGTTCTTCCAATCCAAAACATCAGGAGGTGTTACCTGATGATGTTTTGCCTAATCAGTCCATAAATCCAAGGCCAGACACTAGAGTTAATTGTCAAGCTCATATATATCTTAGGTTGAATACTCACAAACATGTGTACTATATTGACCGTTGGACTGATGAACATTCTCACTCGCTGCAACCTCAATGTCATTCTCATTTGTTGAAGATGAATAGGCGTATCACTAAATCTCAGAGTTCTTTTGCATTATGTCTTGAGAACGCTGAAATTTCTCTCCGTTCATCTCATGATATAATGGGTATATGTGCCGGAGGAAAAGATGCTCTTGGATTTGAGAAGTTGGACTTGAAAAATCATTTAAGTAGGCTGAGACAGAAGACAATGGAGCATGGTGAGGGAACATTTCTAATGGAGTATTTTAGAAGTCAACAATTTCGCTCTCCCATGTTCTACTATAATGTTAGTGTGGATACCAAAGAGCAGATTGCTAATGTTTTCTGGTCGGATGATAGAATGCGTATGGATTATTATCATTTTGGGGATGTGGTATCCTTTGATACCACCTTCAACACCAACAAAGCTTCCCGGCCTCTAGGTATGTGTTGCTTTAGTCATTGGTACATTTTTGTGTTACCTTTTATTTTATTTTTTGCTTTTATAATTCTGTTCTTATTATTTACATTGTTAAAATATGTATAATGTTTACAAAGACATTATAGACTCATTTTTCAGTGTATGGCAAACAGATTGTATATTTCCTATGCAGTTGTATTTGAACAGATTGTATATTGAACATATTGTATATTTCCTATGCAGCTGTATTTGAACAGATTGTATATTTCCTATGCAGTTGTATTTGTTGGTCTGAATCATCACCGGAAGTCATGCATATTCGGTGTTGCTTTGTTATACGATGAGACAATGGAGTCATTTGTTTGGCTGTTCAAAACTTTTTTGACATGCATGATTGATAAGAGTCTGTTGACAATATTGACTGATCAGGATGCTGCTATGGCTGGTGCAATAAAGCTTGTATTCCCTTCTAGCTTTCATGGGTTATGCACTTGGCATTTGATACAGAATGGAATGAAGAATCTTGGACCTATTGTCTATAAAGGATTGAAGGATGATATTAAAAAGTTAATGTATCATGTTTCTTCAGAAGATGAATTTGAACAAGTATGGATTTCAATGATTAAATCTCATTTTCCAAGCAAAGAGCCTTACGGCCATAGTTGGCTTCAGAGAATATATGACAAGAGGCATCAATGGTCAAGTGCTTGGACAAGGTTGCACTTTAGTGGTGGTATGAGATCTACTCAACTTTCTGAATCATTCAACTCATATTTAAAGGCATATTTGAAGCCAGGATACAAGCTTGATAATTTTTTTGCTCAATTTAATGAGCTAGTGAATACCAAGAGGCGTGATGAACTGAAGTGTCAGTTTGATAATCTTCGATATGCTCCTTTGAATGAATTCTCATACAGCCCACTTGTTTGCCAAGCTGCTGAAGTCTATACTAGAAATATGTTCAAGACATTCCAACAACAATTTTCGAAGAGTTTTTTATGTTTTGCAACCTTTGGAAGGGGCTTCCACTTCATCTCAGAGGCGATTCCAAGTTCAACGTGATCTTAATGATGTGAAGTTGGATAAGTGGGAGGTGTTTGTTGATATTGACAAGACTGTCCTTGAATGTTCTTGTCATCTATTTGATTCTCTTGGAGTTTTATGTTGTCATCTATTGTGTGTCATGCACTTTCTTGGTGTCTCTGGTTTTCCAATTCTGAGGCGCATTCCAGAGCAGTATATATTGTCACGTTGGACTAAGAAGGCAAAGGCTATTGATGATTACCTATTGCCACGTACATCCATTGATGTTCATATTCCATTGGAGGATGTGTCTCATTCAGTTGTATGGAATTTTATAAAATTGCACGCTTAGTTTGTGATTATGATGACACTTTCAAGATTCTACAGGAAGATCTCAAGAACATGTCATCAAAGTATCATAATCTTTTAATGGAGAGAAGTGTAATTGAAGCAACCTCTTCATCTGCTGTTAATGGTAAAGTTATTTTTGTTTGTTAACGTGTTTTTATACTTAATTTTCACTTCTTTAATCTGATTGTTTTGTACTTTTATGTTGTTTTCAGCAGCATCTAGCAACTCTGTTGTAGTAACTCACACTCTGAAGGTGAAGGAAAATCCTGTTAGGTCGAGGTCAAGATTGAAAAGCAGTCTGGAGCTAAATTTGAGCAAACCAAGCAAGAAAAGGAAAATAAAAGAGAAAGATTCAACTCAACATGGAAAGGACTTCATTGAATTCTTATAGTTTTTATATTTTCTCTTTGTAAAACAATGGAATGATACTCAAATGTTTTTCCATTTTTATAGTTTGAAATGGTCTTTAAAGATTGTCACTAAACCATCCACGCTAAACATCACTTTCCTTGTGTTTAACGTATCCATGACTACTTATTAACGTTTCCACCTGATAATATAAAACATTTCCACGATTTCAGAAAAACGTGTCCACCTGATACTATAAAACGTTTCCACATTGTTTTATATACGTTTCCACAATTACATATAAACGTCTCCAGGTCATAAAAACGTTTCCACAATTACATTTAAACGTCTCCAGGTCATACAAATGTTTCCACAATTCTATATAAACATTAAGACGATTTTATATTAAGGTTTCCACAATTATATATAAACGTTTCGAATTTTATATTAACGTTTCCATATAAACATTTCCATGACATGATTACATATAAACATGTTTCATAATAATATATGAATGTTTCCACGCCACAACTATATAACGTTTCCACCTGATACTATAAAACGTTTCCACGATTTCAGAAAAACGTGTCCACCTGATACTATAAAACGTTTCCACATTGTTTTATAACGTTTCCACAATTATATAAACGTCTCCAGGTCATAAAAACGTTTCCACAATTCTATAAAACGTTTCGACGATTTTATATTAACGTTCCTCAATTTTATATAAACATTTCGGTAATTTTATTTTAACGTTTCCACCTGATACTATAAAACGTTTCCATGATTTCAGAAAAACAGTCCCTGATACTATAAAACGTTTCCACGATGGTATAAAGGTTTCCACAATATCAAACAACTGTCCACCTAATAGTATAAAACGTTTCCATTTATGTTTATATACGTTTCCATGTTTTTATATAACATTTCCACGTTTTTATATAACGTTTCCATTATTATATATTGAGGAACATTATGCATAAACGAGCTTAAACAGCTAATAGGTAATAAAGCAAGAGTGACAAACCCTTGGAAACAATAAACTGAGTGTCTGGAGTCAACTATCAGTGGAGATGGAAACGATCTGTAAAAGTAATGGACTACATCAATACGAAAACTGAACAAAAACTGCTACTTCTTGCTGAAATAAGACTGAAGTGTATAATGAGATTCTATTCAATATATCATATTATGAGTTCCTGTATATTGTATTTTTACTCCAAAAAAATACAAGCACCACTAATATTCAAGATGGTTCTACTTTCATTTTCTTTTCCTGTTTGCAAAAACTCAACTAGGCTCAATTCTGCCACACCGTAACAGGGTCAAATTACAAAATATAAACAAACTAAATGCTATCAAAAGTGTCAAATCTCAATCTCCTTAGCAGCCTTCATTTTCTTTCTTCTCTTTGAAATCTTTTGACTTTTCTTTTGATACTGATATGCGGCTTTCTTAATTTCTCCAGCAAGGATATTGTTTTCTTGTTCAAGAAGCTGGCCACATATTTGTAGTCTGAAAAGTTCAATGCCTTCTGGTTGGGGCCAACTTGATAGCCATCTCTTGTTTGTTTGCCCCTCCCAAAACTCCATCAGCTTGCACATTAGAATACCACAACTAGTAGTATCATTTTGCCTTGGTGCTTCCTTTGCTGTCCATTTTTTATCTCTAATATCAACTTTTGTGAAAGTACTGATGAACTCTTGCATAATTTCAACCTGAATAAAACAACACAAAACCATTTTCAACAATCTTCCTAAAACAGAACACAAACATATTCAATGAACCTGTATAAAATAGAAAGGTAACATGGACCAAATTCAACACAAAAACAGAACCACATTCAATTAGTCCGCCTAAAATATAGCACAGACATATTCAGCGAACTAGCATAAAACAAAACAATCATGGACTAAATTCAAGGCAAATACAAACAGAAAACTGATCACACTAATTGACCTACAGTGGCCCCCTTCACTTGGGTGCCCACAACGAACCAACGTTACAAAATTAAACAAACAAAAAAATATTGTACAAATCTGGTGTATCTTACCACAATTTTTTGTACCGAATCAACTTCGTGCATATGTGATTTTCCTATGGTGTCAAGATAGTGCAGAGTACAATTGTTTATGTCTACTACGAAGCATGTCCAGTGTCTGCTCTTGATACACGGGAAGAAAAACTGTATTGAAATTCAGTAAAAACTCTTAATTAACGACACTTATATAATTTGCAAATTATATTTGAATTTTAATGTTTGGAACTAAACATACCATGCTGCAGGATTTTATTTCTTCAATCCTATTTCGCCAGTGTGGATGTCTTTCAATAAATCTGAGCAATGTTTTCTTTCCTTTGAACACTTTCATTTGACAAGCTCTCTACAAAAATTGGTTATCTTTTAGAAAACAAAAATAGTTTACAATGACAATAAAAGTTAAGGAATTTAATCTTACAATGATGGTGCTAGGAAACTAAAATCTCTTCCATTCATCGAGGTGAGTATGGTTTAAGTAGTTGATGAATGCATCAACTACAAGGTCAGATACCTCATTTTCTCCTTCAATACTCATCAACTCTTCTCTCCGAAGACTTATTTCACCATCATCAACCATCACCGAATCCCTTTCAACAAACATTCGTGTAAAACAATGTAAAACAATAGAACATACAAAACAGATTGGAAAGCTTAAAAATAAAAAAAATATAGATGCAAATTACAAAATAAGAAAATAACCGAATAATTTAATTTCACAAAGTTTTAAAATACTTACAAGTTCTCCTCCCCATAGAATGCATAATGCCCTAAATCGAGCTCTTCTTCTCGTGCATGCAGGGATATCTCTCCAGTGCAATAATGAAATTTCACTTTTGCGGTTGCTTTCCGTTTTCTTTTGGACTTATCTGTTACCCCTCTAATTGGATATGCAAACACAACATCTTCATCCACCCTCTTTTTCTTCTTTTTATCTTGTTCATAATCTTCAGTTTTTGAAGGAGTAAACCTTTGAACAGGAAATTTATTTCTTGTTGATTTTCTCTTTTGTTGTCCTTCTGCAACAACTATTTCTGCACATTTCTCCACCTGAACATCCTCACTTCCTCTCTGCTGCTCTGATTCATCTATAACCCTCGTTTCAGCAACATTTTCAACCCCTTCATCCTCATCCATCGCTTCACCCCCAACCCTTTGCCATTTTTCCTCTTCCCCTACTTCAGCCCCAACCCACTGCCCTTCTTCCTCTTCAACCCAGCCCTCACCCCATATTCCTTATCCCCCTCTTCAGCCCTAACCCTCACCCCTTCATGCACATCTTCTGTTTCAGCTCCACCCTTCACCCCATATTCCTCATCCCCCTCTTCAGCCCCAACATTCACCCCTTCAACCACATCTTCCTCTCCAACCTCAGCCCTCACCCCATCTTCCTTATCCTCCTCTTCAGCCCCAACCCTCACCCCTTCATCCACATCTTCTGTTTCAGCTCCAGTCATCACCCCATCTTCCTCATCCCCCTCTTCTCCTTCCTTTTCCTTCATATCCTTAAAATACTTCACTATCTTGTCTTTGACTTCATCAAATTTCCTAACATTTTCTTTAATAGATTCTACAATATCATGACTTTCCTTCAGCAACTACAATCAAACAAATGATTTTTATGTGTCAAATTGAATCATAGAGATGGTTAAAATCAATTAAATTAATAGAAACAGTAACACAAACTTTAAAATTACCTGATCAAGAAATTCAACTCCAGTTTGATTTGTAGAATCCATTTGCACATCAACCTGCTGAGCATTCTCAATTCCACCATTTTTCGTCAGCCATTTTATTTTCCTAAGACATCTTGTCTTTGTCCACCATGTAATAGTTGGTGGTATCAAATCACAAGTGTCATTTGGACCACCAACTAAACTGTCCAGCAAGTGTGTCTAGAAATAATAAAAACTTAATATTTAGTACGTCTAACTAACAAATGTTGAATGTATTTTTCTATTTTGAAAGAAAATTACCTACAGAAAATGGAAATCTCCATCAAACGACCCATTAGTTTTCTCAAAAGCACTAAAGATCTTTTCAGCCACATATTCACACCAATCATATTGCTTGATGGTGTTCAAATTTCTTAAAGCATTACATAACTATTTCACAATAACTCTATTGCTTGAAGAAGGATGAAGTAAACTACCAACAACAATAAGCACAAAAATCTTCACATATGGAACAACCTTCTTAGTAGTCAATATTCTACTAGAAAGATCAGATAACGTCACTCCACCTTTAGCACCTATTGCAATGCGCATCTCCTCTTCAAGAGCACTTATTTGCTCATTTGAGACACCGCTGCCATCAATCTTCCTACCACCAATGGGCAACTCATAGACTCGATTCACATCTTCCTTAGTGATGTGCAATTGTCTATCACCCGACAACATGAAACCTTTTCTTTGATGGTCATAGTTCTCATACATCCATTTCTTTGTCAATGGATTCAAAACCAGCTGATCAACATGTAAGAATGCACCAAATCCTACATCTACAATTGCTTTCCTTTTACGCCCCCGTAACTTATCAGTTTTAAGAGCTTCAATAATCGGCATAATTCTAGAAGTTGTCCCTCTAAAGCGTGATAGTTGTTGTTCATTCATCATGAACTGTATTCAAATATGCATACAACTTTCATGTATTAATGAATCAATTTTGGAAGAAGATGGACACATATAAGCAACGATATTGTAAATGAAATTATGAAGACAGGAAAAAAAGCCAGTCGTCATCTGATTATAAGAGTCGGCTGATTTTCATGATAGACTACAACTTTTTCAGAAGCTCTAGTTTTTCATTTATTAAAGCCCAAACACACAAATTGAACCTACAATAATCAACCATTGGGAGCTTGATCGACAATACTCATTTTCGGCAAACCACAAATTAATATCCAAACTTATTATCAATGAACCAACCAATCCAGCAAGAAAACAAGTAATTAGGAGTCTAGGAAGAAGGCTCACTAATGCAGTGTCAAGCATGTTTCAGAACAATCACTTTACTTAGAACTACTAACTAGGCTGATAACCTTTTTTTTAAGACACTTGTTCACAATATCTTCAAACCAAAAGAGAAATCCAGAATCCACCGTCGTTAATGTCGTCAAGAACATGACCAAAATCTATGCAATATAGAACAAAATTCAAAGGATTTCAGAAATTAGGGTTGTACCTGACTCGTGGCTTATGCAGGTCATGATTTGTGGCTGAATAATTCAGTTGATAGAAGGCGAAGAGATAGAGAAGGCTAATTCAGTTGATAGAAGGCGAAGAGAAAGAGAAGGAAGGCCCTGAGGAAGAAGAAGAAGAAGTACGGCTCATTACCTATCTCACGCCGGTGCGGTGGTAGTTTCTCCACCTCTCTGTTTCTTAACGTCTATGCTCAGGAGGAGAATGAGAGAAGAGGGATGAAAACACGGGGGGAGAAGCCAGGAAGTGCGGTTGTTGGTGGTGGGCGATCAGGGATTCGGCTTGGAGAACGGGAGAATGCGATAGAAAGTGAAGACGGGAAAGAGAAAGAGATTGACTCGGTCAATCTAATAATCTAATCTTTACCGTTCATTGTTATCAACGGTGGAGATTGACTCCGTCAATCTCACGGAAATAAGGCTTCCGTCCCAGGATCCGCGCCCGGTCCCTACGTGGGTTATGTACTCTCCTCAAATAACATACTAACACATACTATCTTTTATTTTAAATGTAAGTCGTTTTGGAAATGAATAGGGATTATTTTTCAGTCTAGATACATCTTCAAAATGACCTAATTTAAAATAGGAGTGACTATAAAACAACCAGACCAAAATAGCTACAAACAAACATACCGAACAGATCTTTTCCCCTTATTTTCGTATTTTGTTTGCATCCATACTTTGATCGCTTGCTTCTATTTCTTTCCCTAGGCTTTGAGGTTTTCTTTGAGTTGGATGAGTATTCTAGTAGTAAACTGTAGAGTTTTGAGGACCCTTATTCTGTCCAATGGATTTTAGATTTGATCAATGAATTGTCGGTCATGGTCTTTCTTTTTTTAGACATAAAGCTCCCTAGTTTTGAGATGGATAGATTTGACAAGCGGCTGCGAGGTATTAATGGCCTCGCTATTGATGGTATTGGTCCTTGGTCGTAGTAGGGGTGTTGCACTTTCCTAGAGAGAGTTAATTTTGGTTTGAGTTCAAAGCTACTATGCTCATCATATTGATTGTTGGATCACAGTGGTTTGGGGGTAGCATGGCGTTGGACAGGGGTTTATGGTTGGTCTGGTGCAAATGATCATTGGCGGACTTGGCACCGACGCGGGGATTGAAGATTTTGTTTTAATTTCGTGGCTGATTTTTGGTGGCTCTAAAGAAATTCAGTATGGGTGTGAGCAACGTGGTAGGGTGATCGTAACAGAGGGCGAATGATGGCTTTCTAAGACCGCTTAAGCTTCTGTAAACTATCTGACTTAGGTTATGTTGGTGAAGTTTTCACTTTCACTAATTGTCGGTAGGGTGCTTGAAATACTAGTAGTAGGTTGAATCACTTTGTGGCTACTAATTCTTGGCTACTATGTTAAATTTCTAGAGGCGAGGAACTACACTTAAGGTGAGGGCGCTCTGATCATCAATCAATTAAGCTCATTCTTAATCTAGCCTTGCGAAAGGGAGCAAAAATATTCAATTTTGAGAACTGTTAGGATGAGGAGACTGGATGTGGCCATTTGGTTTAGCGGGTTTGGCGAAATGCAGGGCAATAATGGGTATGCCAAGAAATTTTTCTGGTGTGGTCACACAGGGCTTGGGGGCATAACAAAATTCGAATGGAAAATATTGAGATGAAAGAGCTCAAGATGGAAATAGAGCGTGTTGTGGGGGATTTATCCACTCCAAAGGTGGTTGAAAAATGGAGAAGTTTAAATCGTAAACTAGATTGACTTTTATTGAAGGAAAAGATTAGTTGGGAACAAAGATCAAGGCAATAATGGATCACAGAGGCGATCATAATACTGGCTTTTTCAATAAGGTCGAGGCTCGAAAAATAAATATATGATTTAGTGGATACGGATGGAAGGAATGTCTCGGGCTGGGTAGAGGTTGAGGCAGTTGTAAGGGATTTCTTCACTACCTTACTCACTTCGACTAACCCTATTCCTAATCACAAACTTTTGGCATGTGTTGAAAGGAGTATCTCTTCGGCTCAATATGAGGAAATGGGTCAAATGTATGATCGTGTTGAGATATTACATGCTCTCAAAGAATCTCATCCTAACACACCCGATGGCATCAAATGTATGTTTATAAAAACTTTTTTGGATATTATGGGAGAAGACTTCATTAATATGGTTATGTTAGTCCTTAATACGAATGAAATGTCGGAGGGGTTGAATCATACTCATATTACTTTCATCCCGAAGCGACCAGGGGCTAATAGATCATGACTGATTTCCAGTCAATCTCTCTCTGTAATACCCTATATAGAGTGTTTGAACGTTTTGATATATATGGTTATAGCGGTGATGAATGATGTTATATCGCAAGACCAAAGCACTTTTGTTCTTGGTCGGTTGGTCTTTGATAACATTGTACTTGCTCATGAGCTTTTGCATAGATGAAGATTTCCAAAGCTCACACACGAGGTTTTTTTGCTCTAAAGTTGGACATGGCTAAGAATTTTGATTGTGACGAATGGTCTTTATCTTAGGAGTTGACATACCATGGATTTCATGATACCTGGATTAGAGTGGTACGAAAATGCATTACAACTATCTCGTTGCTATTCTAATCAATGGCTACCCTGGACGTGTTTTTAATCCTCAACGTTGCTTGTAGCAAGGGGACCCTTTGTCACCATTTTTTTTCCTGCTGCATGGAAGCTTTATTGTCTAGCCTGCGTACTGCTTCTATCACTGATTTAATTAAAGGCATTACTTACAGAAAGATGGCCTTTGATATTACATGAAATACCCCAGACTTAAATATAGTGATTATGATAATTCTAATCCATATTTAAGAGCCTAATAATGCTAGAGTAATATTGGTAAGGAAAAATAAATCCAAAAGAAATAAATAGACGCTTTAAAAGCGGAAAACGCTAAATAAGCGTTAAATAACCATGGGAGGCATGAGACCTCGGTTAGCGTATTATATGGATTCTAAAGGTTTAATAAGACCTAAATAATATATGGGAACAACTCCCGAAGAAAACGGATCCAAATAATGTATTAAAAGCGTAAACGAACCTTAAAGCGCGTTTTTCGAGGAAACCGGGAAAATGCGACTTTAAGCGGGTCAAATAGACTCGTAACAGTTTTGGTCAACTAAATAATCATTAATGAATATTAGTGAAGCTTTAGAACCAACAAAATTAATTAAACGAGAAAATTCCGGAAAACGGGTACCGGTTAGTAAAAACTGTAACAACCGGGAAGTTGTGGGGCGAGAATGCAAATAAACAAAGTTGTGTGTCCACTTTTGCAAATAAAAGCAAAAAAAATCTGTAGAGGGGCATGTGGTGTAGCCGATGGACTCCTCCCCACTCTCTTTATTTATCTCTTATTAGCTAAAAGACATAATAGTAGAAAAGTAAGAAAATAGAAAAGAATAGAAGTTAAAAAGGGGAAGTGGGGCTCTCTTCTCTTCCATCCCACCCTCTCTCACGTATTCACCCTCCTCCTCTCTTCATTTCTCCTCTCCTGCGACAGCATGGAACATTGAGGAACCCACTCAACTCTCTCCTCTCTCCTCTTGTCCAGTCAATCCTTGTCCAAATTAAACAAAAATTGTACCATTGAAATCTCCCCTCACCAAGGAGAACACTTTCCTCCTTTCAAAATCAAAAAAAACCAACTCATCTCCATGGGTGTGCTGCATTGAAGCTTGAGTACCACCATTAGAACCACCCCTTGTCATTTTGTAATTTTAAAAAGGTAAAAACATTTTTGAAAAACTATCTTTTTCTAGGCCTTGTGGGCAAACGAAATTCAACTAAACCTTGTTTGGTGCCTCTTGCTCTAGCGATTTTGGCTCCACTTTGGGTGTTGAATCATGCCTTGGTTGCTGTCCACCACTATCCATCCATGGGAAGGTAATGCGTCATTCTAAACCTAAAACAAGCATAAACCCTAGGTTTGGTTTAAAATAGTTTTTCTAAGTAGTTGGTGATATTGAATGGGCTGTAGCATGGTGTGTGAAACCCCATTGGAACCGAGAAAGAGAGAAAGAAAAAAAGGAAAGAAAGAGAAGGAAAGGAAGGAAAAGAAAACTAGCAAGACAAGGTAAATGCTCTTACCTTGGGTTAGTTTGTGTATTACATTGTAACAGTTTAAGATCTAACAATGAAGAATGTATGAAGTGAGTAAGTAGTAGTTAATGTGGTTAATGTATGGAGAAGAGAATGTAACAGTTTTTGGAGTAGTAAAAATGAGTAATGTATTGCGTGATGAGTAGTAAGTATGATGTAATGTGATGAGAAATGAATATTGAAACAGTTTTGAAGTTTTTTAAAATGAAGTTAAAAGCTTGGGAAAAACCATGGGTAGTATGTGTATGTGTGCAGGAATTTATGTTGTTGTAGTAGTTGAAATGTGAGTATAATATGTTGTATAAACAGGTGGTGAGAATGAAAATGTGTGAGCTGAAATAACATGTGGAGAATGTTAAGAATATAGGGGAGACTAGTCAAATTCATCTAGAATTTGAAGACTTAAGTGTTTAAGAAGAGGAAGTAAACTGGGTAGTGACTAGTTGTATTTGGAGGGGTGGAAAGGAGTGTGAGTATCCTAAAACAGATTTTGATATGAGATTGTAAATGGATGAGACTAGGTTGTGAACTAATGTATTTAAGATGCTAAGAGTGGCATAGGTGAGGAGGAGTATTGGAGTATAAGTGTTAAGGTAAAAATCTGTAGCATTAGTGTGAAGAAAAAAAAAATAATGTAAGTGTTGAATTGAGATGATGAAGATTGGTGTAAGTAAGTGTGTAGGAATTGAGTAGCAAGTTTGGTGGGAATTAAGGTGATTTAGAACATCTAAATGAGTGGTAAACATGTAGGGAAGTATTGTAAAGATTGGGGAAACAATGGGTAAGAAAACACCCAAAACAGATTTTAAAACTGAAGTACTGGGCCGGACCGACCTTAGGACCGAACTTGCAAGGTCGGTCGAGCCCAGATTTACAAGACGGGAAACCTTCTGGAATCGACCGACCTTGCGACCGGACTTGCAAGTTCGGTCGGACCAGAAATTTCCCGTCAGAAACCTTCTGGAATGGACCGAACTTGCGACCGGACTTGCAAGTTCGGTCGGCCAGAAAAATTTCCGTAATGCAAGCTACTGGAATGGACCGACCTTGCGACCGGACTTGCAAGGTCGGTCGGGCTAAAAATTTCAAATACGAAACTTACTGGAATGGACCGACCTTGGGACCGGACTTGCAAGGTCGGTCGGCCCTGGAATTTTACACGATGTAGCCTACTGGAATGGACCGGACTTGCAAGGTCGGTCGCAAGTCCGGTCGAGTCAAAAAAAAAGTTTTAATTATATGATTATAGTAATCATATATACATGTATATATGCCTACATCCACCTATGCATATATATGTAGTAATACACCATTAATGAAGTAGTAATGGTAAGAAAGTAAGTAAATGAGTAAGGAAGCAAGCTTAAGAAGTAATAAGGAAAAGAATGGTTTTGTAACCAAGTATGAATGTAAGGGAGTAGTAAGTAAACATTGAGAATATCAATGAAGGAGTAAGTTAGATCAATAATAAACCATTGATCATACTACTTCATGTATGTATAGGAATCCAATAGTTGATCCTCGAAGGAGCCGGTAGTGCGGATACAACGGTGAACGGTATGATTTCTTCATGCTCTGTATCCTAACCTGGTTACCCCGATTTGTGTGCTTATGTGATCACCAATAAGATAAATGCACGAATCGGACTTATATTGCACTTAACTGTGTTTGAACTATTTTGTTCTGGTTGTATCTTCTTGAACAATTAGTTGTATAATTCATGAAAGGAATGAATGAAATGAGAAGTATGTGTAAGTATTGTGTACTTGTGTATTGTATGTATGTATGGAAACGAAGTATTGACTTCTACTAATTCCTAACATTCTAACTCCTAACTTGAGTAATGAGTAAATGGAATGAGTAGAAGTCCGATATAGTTTCGGCCACGCGTGAGGATAAGGAAACACAAGAGGTTGGATCCGAATCCCTGGCTGTAATCTTTTCCATGGACCAATTCCCTTGAATGGGTAGCATCCTGGATTAGTGGGCCACCCTAAAGCCCGGTGGTGGGAGTAGTAATCCCTGCCCGGAGGTCATACCGACTTAACTGGAAGTAAAGTATGTAGAAGTAAGTTGTATGTGTATTGGTCTTGACTATTGTAAGTCATTGACCGGAAGTAAAAGAGTATCGAACACCCGATTAACCCGGGTGTGTAATGAAGCTAACTGGACCTTCGTATGTATTGGAGAATTGTATCTCCGTATTGCGTATTGAGTATGTAATGAGTATGTATTGTGTATGTGTATTCTGGAAGATGGTAAGTAAGTATTGGTTGACTCGTATTGTCTTTCAGGCATGTATTGTACTGTGCGTATGTATGTATACTTGGGTAGTATTGTAGTATCGTGAATGAAAGCGTGTATGCATGTATGTATGAATGTATGTATTACAAAATGAATTGCATGTATTCGACCAAATGGTCGGCGTACCCTCGCTAGTACGCGAGGTATGCGGTTATCATATTCAGCGTAAGCTGACCCCTCGGGGGAACATTTTTAGTGTGCAGGTACCCGGAGCGAATACGGTCAAGGTAAAGACCGGTGGCGCGCCTTGTAATTAGAAACATCTAGTTTGTGAGGAACGGGCAGCAAATCGACTCTAGTGAGTGTATATGAATGGGGAGAAGTACTGTACTGATTTTGGAACCTAGTAAACTCGGTATGCGTAGTGTATTATCTTGTACGGAATTGTGGAGTATTGTATTGAATGGAGTATGGTATTGAATGGAGTAATGTATCGAATGGAGCATTGTAGTATTCAATGTAATGAGAGTATGTATTGTATCAAGTAGTACTCGGATATTCCGGTCCATCAGACCGATGCTGTACGTAGCAGTAGTAGTAGCCTTGTTAGTCACGTGGGTGACTAACGGCATTGTATCACCCGATGAATGTAAGTATGTATCCGCTGCGTGACTCGGGAAGCACGAGGAGATTGGACCGTAATGGTTGAATTAATAGTAGGGGTGTTACAAAAAGTGGTATCAGAGCGAAGTATCGCTCTGATGACTGGAAATACCGAGTTTAGGAATACCGAGTTAGGATTAGAAGCTTAGGGCTAAGGGCTGAGTTAGCATTAGAGATATGCTAGTTAGGAACTACCGGTGAGTACCGGATACCTACAACACCAGTCCCGCCCACCGCAAACCCCATTGTATAACTTGTGAAAGGACGCCAGAGAGAAGAAAAGCCTTCTCATACTCGGGGAAAACCCGATCTGGCAGTTGTGAAGCAATCACACAGTAAACAGAAACCGACGTATGGTAGACTCCGAGAAATGGAAGACCCGGAAGTGGATCCTGGGTGAACAACAATAGCCGCACTTAATAGCGGTAGTATAAACACTCCAACCACAAGGAGGCTATAACTTGCAACAGCATGGGGCGACGTGCTTAGCAGTCGCGAAACCTAGCTAGTCAACCAGCAGCAGGAGAAGCAGCACTAAGCATGCAAAGGAACGGGAAAAAGTACAATAACTGAACCCGAGACACAAGTCTACGGGATAGTAATACTTCAATAATACCACCAATGGTATGCTAACTGACTAAGGACATAGTCAGAAGCGGTTAACTCCAAAGCTGCAACGCCATTAAGGTTATAATACCTGGCCTATATAGCACAGACAACTAAAAGAACAACCATAAGGTATAATCCGATAGGACTACGAGGGTAGTGCCTAAACAAGGTAGGCTCAGTAACCACCACCAGTGTGTGGGAACGAGCCACAAGGAACGACACCAAACCAAATAGAGCGGGAATCTCCAAGAATTGGAGAAGTACCCAGACCTACGACAGCCATGTCTAGACCACCCAGAAGCTACCTAAAAGATCGAGTATCCCAATCAGCGATCAATAAGATCAAGGGAAGAGTCAACAAGAGTATCAAATACTGATGGAAACCGTACCGTGATCGGTATAGGATTACTCAAAAACCACCAGTACCACGCACTTGCCATGGCAAGTGCAGTAAGGACATGAATATGTGAAGGAACACTAACATGTCACAAGTACATAGTAATGTACGGTGACCGTAATGAAACAACTACAGGATCACACATCTTAACAACTAGAAGTATGGAACCTTAGAAAGGCCTAACGGCCGGATCACTGTATTTAGAACATACCAGTCAGCGGGAAGCTGGACCTGGTCAAGATTTCAAACATGGCTATGCCATGAAGAATTTCCTTAAACACCGAACTGTATTTTTCAAAACCCAGGTTTTCTTTCCAAACCACAACATTTCTTTTAAACCTTGGATTTTTAAACAAAACCAACAGAATTACGGTGAGTATCATAGATTGATACAAGAGGAGTTGACAATAGAATACTTCACCTAGGCGTGTGACGAACACTACGAGTGTACCCAATTACGGGATGTGGGACAACCGCACTCCGAAGGAGCTTGCAGGCCTGACACATAGTTAGGTAAGTGGTAACGTATCAACATGGTACCCCACGTATGTATACATGTAGTGTACGAAACACGGGAAGTAGTCGACTCTGTTCTACGGACCATGAGTAAACGCAAAGCAGAACAGCTGGACACCTCAGGCGATCAAGGAGAAGGAACTCCACTAAATAACAAGTATCAAGGACTCGGAGAATCCATCTGAAGATAAGGAACGAGGATTAAGAAGCGCAAAGAGCGCCGACTAGTGAGCATAGACATTGGGTATGTCTGAAAGACATCAAGTAAATACACGACAGCTGGAGAGCATACCCAGCCTAAACGCAGTAAGGCAAAAGCCTAACGTGGGCACCACAACGACCAACAAACGGGACGGAATTCCCAAGAACAACTACAAAACTACCAAAGAACATAATCCATCATGGAAGAGGATATTAGACCTAGTATTAAACACTAGAGGAAGGTATAAACAGTCTACCCAAGAACGGGAGACATTATAACCCAAAAAGGGAATAGCTCAAATACAATATCACAAGGCGGTATAGTAGGCACAACATGTCATAAACATGAGCCGGATATAACGGCATAACCAACAACACCCAGGAGCAATCCTTGAAGGGTGTCTAGATTAACAACAGTTGAATGAAGCAGCATAATAAAAGCACGGAGCTGGAACGCACACTCGGTTAAGACACCGAAGGGATTTCACTTAACAGGAAATGCCCTAAATTACTAAGAGGCACTGATTAACACCAGAATGCCTAAAGGGTCTCCTATGAACGGAAGCGTGATGTCACGACTTACCATGGAGCCTAGTAATACCTCCAACCTACGGAGTATACATGGAGTAGAAACATATGTAAGCAGCTTGCGAAGAGCATAGCTTGCAGCAATAAGGCCAAATGGCCACAAACCAAATACGTTATGTAAACTGAAATGGTTGCAAAACCACACCAGTGGATAATAAGACTTACAAGAAATATCATCCCATATGACAAGAAATCAACAACTGGACCACCAATTTAAACCCAACCTCTTGAGCGGGTTGGAGTACTGGTCAACTCAGCGTCACTGTCACTAGAGCATCAGTCTAGTATGTAGTTGACAAGCTTTAACTACTTTCATGCCTCCTGTAGCAATGATAACACAGGGGCATAGAAATCGGGATAAATGCCAACATTGGCCTAGTCCGCGTCTGGACACTACGGAAAACTCGAGGAAAAGTACCCTTCGTTAATCGAAGACCACCAAGGTGGTGAAGACGTGAACCTTTAGAAGGGGCTTCCATCTACTATAACAACAAAACTTGTACGTGTAGATACTGCCAAGAGACGACGAATAAGGAAGTGAGATTTCCAACCCACCACGCCTACGAGAGGCTGTGGACTGTAGAAGCACATCGCTTAAGAGCATTGACGCTCGAAGGAGTAAGCATACTCCTTATGCACCCAATCATGTGGTGAACCATTGTATAAATACTTACATGGTAAACCTTGTCATGAGACCTATGAGTGGAAACACACCCCTCAACGAGAACTTTCACCTATCCGTGATGAACACTCTCTAATTAGAGAACGGGACCAGAAAACCCTTGAAGCTTCTTGGGATGTCCCGGTAATGTATATGCAAAAGTAAAACGCATAGCTAGAGCCTATGATCAATGCTCACACTATGAGACAGTAATTGTCAAAAACAATCAATGAGTGTGCACATGCACACCATGAATGACCGGCGCTCAAGAGAGCTTGTAACCTGATAAACCACTTCATCCTTGGCCAACCAAGTTATTTGGAAAACTATATCATGAATGAGGAAGTAATGTGAGGTAAGCTAACCTACACATGAAACCTAAACCGAAATAAAATATCTCCACATGAGGAAGATAATAACATTGTGGTACGCTACGGCAACTGTCATACATATGAACTAGGATCTCCTAGTGTATTTACACCATAAGGAAATGGTACAAGAGTAAGAATACGGTGCGCAACAAGCGACCTCTATGAGGAAGTAGTAGACAATGACATGAAGAACAAGTATGGAAAACAGTCAGAAATATTCCTTCCTATCACATAAGTGACTTACTGTCAAGCGTTCACGCCTCTGCACTCTGTATGACTGAGTGTTTTGGTATTGCACTGGTACAGCTAATGATCTAATGGGATGGCTGCGGATATGGAGAATGTAAACAGTAGTAAATCTTCCTTTTCACCACAAACATGGCATAAGCCAGTCAAGCATTCTTAGCAACAGATCGCATGAAGAGTGTAAAACGCACTATCAATCACAAGAGGTGAATTCCATTGGGAATAAAAGGTGAAAGGAGATGTAAGAAAGTCACTTGGATCGACGCATTGAGAATGCAAGGTCATACAAGCAAAGAACACTTGTACTGAACCAGAAGAACTGGTGTAATTCAGAAGTTAGTGACAACAGAGGAAGCACTACAACTAGGTAGTGACTTAACCTCGCCCGACAACAAGTCGGAGGAACTTAGTGAATAATCGTGGGAGTACGAATAATATGTATAATAGATTACCAGAGAGCTGGTTACAATCTAAAACTCATTGAGTTCAAACATCGGTAAAAGAATACCACACTGTTAGTAAACCTTGTTTCCACAATAGAGGGATAGAAAGGTGATGTATAGCACATTAAGGATAACATGAAGGGTGAGTAACCCAAGTTATCAGGGTCGCGCAGCAGAAGCTAGTGGGCCCTAACTAAGAAATGTAATACACCTAGTAAGTACGAAAGAATGGCTATTAATGCCTTGAAGCCTAATAGGCTAGAACTGAATTAATTAAGGGTTAAATAAACTCATGTACGAATCCTCGGTGCAAAGACTAAACCATTGGCATGGTTAAGACCCTTTGACCAGAGCATATTGTATAGTATATCGTAATGAAGCTAAACGCTTCAGATTGCCCAAATCGAGTAAACCAATGTTTAATAGTAACATATGGTAGATTACGTGGGCGTAATCCCTTTTAAGGGGGGTAGAGCGAAAACCGCTTAATGCAAGTTTTATAAATAAAACACATAAAACTATAATGTGCATAGCACAAATGAGAATGGATTTAATGATTGGTACTTATGTTAAATAAACATACGTATTCATTCATATCGTAACTGTGGTAATTAGGCACGAGAGATGCGAATACCATAGGATGAATATACCCATCTTGTAACCCTAGTGTAAAAGTATTAGTAAAGTGGAGTAGAGTAACTCTTGGGGAAATGATAATCCCTGTAGTGGGTGTCTATTGAAGTTAGACATGGCACTACAATGCAGAGTCGGTATAAAACCGATGTAGAACCTAGAGGAAATTGAACTCCCTAGGTGATCGTTTTAATACAATTGAGAATGAGTAGTGGACGGAGCTCCACAAGTATTGTAACCTTGAAAAAAAAGAATAGTAGGATTGATTGTGAGTAGCAGAGGAACGTAGCCCATGAGTGGTATATTCGTAAGTATGTTATTGGTAGTAATTGAGGATAGCTAAACTTCATAAGTATTGTATTCCTAGTTAGAATAATTGAAATGATGAGAGAGAGTAAGGATGGAAGTAATGAAGGTTGATGAAATGAGCATTTAAGTATTGAACCACGGAGTAAAGCATTTGGGAAGTAGAGCGAGGACAATTGATGGATTGATTCCATCCTTTGGAGATGTACGAATTCGTATCACGACTAGAAGAGTAAAAAGATAGAAAATGAAAACAACTAACTATTTGTTTGTTGAAACTGACGTGGGAAGTCGAACTTGATCCTGATCAGATCAAGGGAAACCGAACACAAATTGGGGTGGAAAGATAGTTCAACACTGATGCTGATCACATCAGGGTCGAATGATTCTTGAAGCTCCCCTCAAGTGGTCACAAGAATCACACATAGGATAGAAGTAATGAGTATAAATTGGAATATGGAGTTGTATGTTTAGAAATTTTTAATTGATAGTGGTGGAAGAATTTCTTTTAGTATGGGAATGAGGATGTGTTAGAAGTGAGTACCGAAGAAGATAGTAAGGTAGTATGTGGTATTATTCCAAGGGCGGCGGGACATAGAGGAGTCCCGTGTCTAGATGACCTGAGTGCCTACGGGATTGGAATGTGTATTGCATTGCTTTGGGGATAGCCTTGCATTGTATGTATGTATAAATCTTGTAATGTGGAACCAGATGGTGGGACATGATGCGGATGGAAGTAAGTATGGTATACTTGTATTGTATGGAATGTGGAAACCAGAAGTAATGAATTCAGAAATTGTAAGGAGGAAGAATGTACGACCTTTGGCATAGACAAGTAAGAATGAGCAAGTATTGTAATCCTATAACCTTGAGCAACTTTGAGGACAAAGTTCTTAAGGGGGGTAGATTGAAATACCCCAAACTTAAATATAGTGATTAAGATAATTCTAATCCGTATTTAAGAGCCTAATAATGCTAGAGTAATATTGGTAAGGAAAAATAAATCCAAAAGAAATAAATAACGCTTTAAAAGCGGAGGAAAACGCTAAATAAGCGTTAAATAACCATGGGAGGCATGAGACCTCGGTTAGCGTATTATATGGATTCTAAAGGTTTAATAAGACCTAAATAATATATGGGAACAACTCCCGAAGAAAACGGATCCAAATAATGTATTAAAAGCGTAAACGAACCTTAAAGCGCGTTTTTCGAGGAAACCGGGAAAACGCGACTTTAAGCGGGTCAAATAGACTCGTAACAGTTTTGGTCAACTAAATAATCATTAATGAATATTAGTGAAGCTTTAGAACCAACAAAATTAATTAAACGAGAAAATTCCGGAAAACGGGTACCGGTTAGTAAAAACTGTAACAACCGGGAAGTTGTGGGGCGAGAATGCAAAAAAAAAGTTAGTGTGTCCACTTTTGCAAATAAAAAGCAAAAATCTGTAGAGGGGCATGTGTGTAGCCGATGGACTCCTCTCCCCCACTCTCTTTATTTCTCTCTTATTAGCTAAAAGACAAATGAAATAAGTAGAAAAGTAGAAAAGGGGAAGTGGGGCTCTCTCTCTCTTCCATCCCTCACCCTCTCTCACGTATTCACCCTCCTCCTCTCTTCATTTCCTCCTCTCCTGCGACAGCCATGGAACATTGAGGAACCACACTCAACTCTCTCTTCTCCTCTTGTCCAAGCTCAATCCTTGTCCAAATTCAACAAAAATTGTACCATTGAAATCCCCTCACCAAGGAGAACACTTTCCTCCTTTCAAAAATCAAAAACAACCAACTTCATCTCCATGGGTGTGCTGCATTTGAAGCTTGAGTACCACCATTAGAAACACCTTCACCTCCTTGTCATTTTGAGGTAAAAACATTTTTGAAAACCTATCTTTTTCTAGGCCTTGTGGGCAAAACGAAATTCAACTAAAACCTTGTTTGGTGCCTCTTTGCTCTAGCCGATTTTGGCTCCACTTTGGGTGTTGGAATCATGCCTTGGTTGCTGTCCACCACTCTATCCATCCATGGGAAGGTAATGCTTCATTCTAAACCTAAAACAAGCATAAACCCTAGGTTGGTAAAAATAGTTTTCTAAGTAGTTGTGTATATTGACATGGGCTGTAGCATTGGTGTGTGAACCCCATTGGAACCGAGAACAAGAGAGAAAGAAAAAAGGAAGAAGAGAAGGAAAGGAAGGAAAAGAAAACTAGCAAGACAAGGTAAATGCTCTTACCTTGGGTTAGTTTGTGTATTACATTGTAACAGATTTTAAGTATCTAACAATGAAGAATGTATGAAGTATGAGTAGTAGTAATGTGGTAATGTATTGGAGAAGAGAATGTAACAGTTTTTGGAGTAGTAAAAATGAGTAATGTATTGCGTGATGAGTAGTAAGTATGATGTAATGTGATGAGAAATGATATTGAAACAGTTTTGAAGTTTTTAAATGAAGTTTAAAAGCTTGGGAAAAACCATGGGTAGTATGTGTATGTGTGCAGGAATTTATGTTGTTGTAGTAGTATTGAAATGTGAGTATAATATGTTGTATAAACAGGTGGAGAGAATGAAAATGTGTGAGCTGAAATAACATGTGGAGAATGTTAAGAATATAGGGGAGACTATGTCAAATTTCATCTAGAAATTTGAAGACTTAAGTGTTTAAGAAGAGGAAGTAAACTGGGTAGTGACTAGTTGTATTTGGAGGGGTTGGAAAGGAGTGTTGAGTATCCTAAAACAGATTTTGATATGAGATTGTAAATGGGATGAGACTAGGTTGTGAACTAATGTATTTAAGATGCTAAGAGTGGCATAGGATGAGGGAGTATTGGAGTATAAGTGTTAAGGTAAAAATCTGTAGCATTAGTGTGAAGAAAAAAAATAATGTAAGTGTTGAATTGAGATGATGAAGATTGGTGTAAGTTGAGTAGGAATTGAGTAGCAAGTTTGGTGGATGAATTAAGGTGATTTAGAACATCTAAATGAGTGGTAAACATGTAGGGAAGTATTGGTAAAGATTGGGGAAACAATGGGTAAAGAAAACACCCAAAACAGATTTTAAAACTGAAGTACTAGGCCGGACCGACCTTAGGACCGAACTTGCAAGGTCGGTCGAGCCCAGATTTACAAGACGGGAAACCTTCTGGAATCGACCGACCTTGCGACCGGACTTGCAAGTTCGGTCGGACCAGAAATTTCTCCCGTCAGAAACCTTCTGGAATGGACCGAACTTGCGACCGGACTTGCAAGTTCGGTCGGCCAGAAAAATTTCCGTAATGCAAGCTACTGGAATGGACCGACCTTGCGACCGGACTTGCAAGGTCGGTCGGGCTAAAAATTTCAAATACGAAACTTACTGGAATGGACCGACCTTGGGACCGGACTTGCAAGGTCGGTCGGCCCTGGAATTTTCACACGATGTAGCCTACTGGAATGGACCGGACTTGCAAGGTCGGTCGCAAGTCCGGTCGAGTAAAAAAAAAAAGTTTTAATTATATGATTATAGTAATCATATATACATGTATATATGCCTACATCCACATATGTATATATATGTAGTAATACACCATTAATGAAGTAGTAATGGTAAGAAAGTAAGTAAATGAGTAAGGAAGCAAGCTTAAGAAGTAATAAGGAAAAGAATGGTTTTGTAACCAAGTATGAATGTAAGGGAGTAGTAAGTAAACATTGAGAATATCAATGAAGGAGTAAGTTAGATCAATAATAAACCATTGATCATACTACTTCATGTATGTATAGGAATCCAATAGTTGATCCTCGAAGGAGCCGGTAGTGCGGATACAACGGTGAACGGTATGATTTCTTCATGCTCTGTATCCTAACCTGGTTACCCCGATTTGTGTGCTTATGTGATCACCAATAAGATAAATGCACGAATCGGACTTATATTGCACTTAACTGTGTTTGAACTATTTTGTTCTGGTGGTATCTTCTTGAATAATTAGTTTGTATAATTCATGAAAGGAATGAATGGAAATGAGAAGTATGTGTAAGTATTGTGTACTTGTGTATTGTATGTATGGAAACGAAGTATTGACTTCTACTAATTCCTAACATTCTAACTCCTAACTTGAGTAATGAGTAAATGGAATGAGTAGAAGTCCGATATAGTTTCGGCCACGTGTGAGGATAAGGAAACACAAGAGGTTGGATCCGAATCCTGGCTGTAATCTTCTCCATGGACCAATTCCCTTGAATGGGTAGCATCCTGGATTAGTGGGCCACCCTAAAGCCCGGTGGTGGGATGTAGTAATCCCTGCCCGGAGGTCATACCGACTTAAACGGAAGTAAAGTATGTAGGAAGTAAGTATTGTATGTGTATTGGTCTTGACTATTGTAAGTCATTGACCGGAAGTAAAAGAGTATCGAACACCCGATTAACCCGGGTGTGTAATGAAGCTAACTGGACCTTCGTATGTATTGGAGAATTGAATCTCCGTATTGCGTATTGAGTATGTAATGAGTATGTATTGTGTATGTGTATTCTGGAAGATGGTAAGTAAGTATTGGTTGACTCGTATTGTCTTCCGAGCATGTATTGTACTGTGCGTGTGTATGTATACTTGGGTAGTATTGTAGTATCGTGAATGAAAGCGTGTATGCATGTATGTATGAATGTATGTATTGCAAAATGAATTGCATGTATTCGACCAAATGGTCGGCGTACCCTCACTAGTACGCGGGGTATGCGGTTATCATATTCAGCGTAAGCTGACCCCCTCGGGGGACCATTTTTAGTGTGCAGGTACCCGGAGCGAATACGGTCAAGGTAAAAGACCGGTGGCGCGCCTTGTAATTAGAAACATCTAGTTTGTGAGGAACGGGCAGCAAATCGACTCCTAGTGAGTGTATATGAATGTGGGAGAAGTACTGTACTGATTTTGGAACCTAGTAAACTCGGTATGCGTAGTGTATTATCTTGTACGGAATTGTGGAGTATTGTATTGAATGGAGTATGGTATTGAATGGAGTAATGTATCGAATGGAGCATTGTAGTATTCAATGTGTAATGAGAGTATGTATTGTATTAAGTAGCACTCGAATACTCCGGTCCATCAGACCGATGCTGTACGTAGCAGTAGTAGCCTTGTTAGTCACGTGGGTGACTAACGGCATTGTATCACCCGATGTATGTAAGTATGTATCCGCTGCGTGACTCGGGAAGCACGAGGAGATTGGACCGTAATGGTTGAATTAATAGTAGGGGTGTTACATTACAAGTCTTCACTTTGCTAATTTTGTAGTTTTTGGATGGGCTGACCCTACTAAAGCCTATAGTATTATGAATTTTATAGTTGACTTTCATGAAGCATCTAGCCAGAGTGTTAATTTGATAAGTTTGGTCTTATGTTTTTAACTGGTGTCTTGCAGCAGGTACGTAATCAAATCAATACAAACTTTAATGCACAAGAGGATACAGACTTGGGTTTCCCTAGCATGGTTGGCCGAAATAGAAAGCAAAATTTTAGTTATATTCGAGACAAAGTTTATAAGAAGGTTCAATGTCGGAATCAACTAGTTTCTCAAGCAAGCAGAAGTATATTTATAAAATCAACTTTACAAGATATACCGTCTTATATTATGGGAGGTATTAAGCTTCCAAGATCGGTAACACGTGATATTCAGGGAATTATTCGAAAGTTTTGGTGGTTAGATAATTTGGAAAAGAAAGGTATTTGTTTAAATATTTGGTCTTTGTTATGTAAAAGTATAATCGATGTGGTTTTGATTTTCGGGATCTATAACACTTTAATGATGCTCTTCTTGCTAGACAGTGCTGGTGTGCGCTCATGAATCCTGGTTTATTGGTGGCTAAGGTTTTATGATCTAAGTATTTTATGGATAGTTCTATTTTGAAGGTTGATTTAGGCATCAGGCCAAGCCCTATCTGGAGGTCGTTGTGGGGTTCTATGTACTTACTTCGTGGAGGAGTGCATCGAATGGTTAGGGATGGTAAAGACATTAGTATCATTGATAAAAGGCTTCTTTCGAAGAAGGGTCGTCGTCCTTGGTGCTGGTCTGTACCTGAGGTGGACGCGTAATGAGGGAAGGTTCTTGGTCTTATTAATTATGGAAGATCAAAGAGTGTAACACCCCTCTCGGTGTAATCTCATAGTAATAATGCTGTAGCATAAAATAATTACAATCATCCTCACGCGGGTGTCACATGCCATTACTCACCCATGTGAGTAAAGAAGCAAACATATAATAATACAAATGAATTGATAACTGTTGTGATGATCCGAGATATTATACTACTAATATAAACATAATATTTCCATAAGTCGAATGCATAGACCAGTGAGCATCTAAAACATCCCCAATATTTACAACGTAGTATATAATACAAGCTAAAGTATGAAAGGTGCGGGATAACAAAAGACGACTTCGACTACCCAAAAGACCCGCACTCCAGCTTCATAGCTCGATCATGTTCCTGTAATGGGTTTCGTATATGCTTAGCAAAACGCTGAATATGCTAAAGCATGATCCTAGACCTGTTAGGTCACTTAAGTCAATTAGTCATCTTGACATGGATTAATTTCATGCTATTCCGGTTTACAGTTTATATTCGAAGCTGTAAACATAAGAAAACACCAAGTTATTCATTTAACACATCACTACATTGCACAAGCATTCATATACACAAGGTAAATGCGATAAATGCGAAAGTGAGGTAAAACACGGAAGTCGCTTTTAGCGAACGATGTTTGTCACTCGGCCTTCAAGGCCCGTTATTCATTACCGTGTCTACTTATATCATTACTTGGGCGTCATGTTAGGACAGCCCTCATTTACTCTTATAATCACTTGGGTGTCAAGTTAAGACACCCGTATTTATCTTTTGATGGACAGTCGTCCCACGTACACATAAAAGGTGCTCATTACTAAGCATCCGGAGATCCCGGGACTTCCACTTGCCTAACAAGGCATCCATAAAAAGGCCGGAGCCAAGTACAAACAGCAGGTACAATCTGACCAACGATCTATGTATGCTCGTTGGAATTTAAAGTAGAGCGGACCTGATCCGGGTAACCCCTCAAGTGATCACTATGTGCAACCAGTCAGTCCGTAAACTGCACTGGATTTCTCCCCTCATCACATAACATCTGTTGGAGTATGAAGGTGTTGCTGAGATAGTCAACCAGATCAAACGAGTCAATCACACTTCTCAAAACAAGACAGAGTCCGTCAACCTTGAAAGATCGAATGAGTCTCTGTCCTTACCGAAAGAGCGCGAGAGTCCATCCATGTGAATTCATCAATCAGTAACGAAATTCAAGGAGCAACGTCCACTAAACCATAATAGTCATCAACTATCATCCTTGGGCCGAAATTCATGCAAAATGTGAGCAAAATCCAAAGCCTTGACTTTCTGATAATTCGAGAGAGTCTGTCGGTCAGTTGCGAAAATTAAGAAGCAAGTACAGCAACTACATTGACTTACAACGGTCATCAACGCTCAGACTTTGACCAAAATTCTCTCAGCATGGCACTAATAAGAAGACTTGGCTCCAGCTTCCGAAATATGGCTCTAGCTTCCGAAATTCAAGGAAAGAGTCATAGGTTCCTGAAATTTCAGAATTGACAGAGTCGGTCTGCTACATCAAACGCGAGAGTCATAATTGAACGTTGCCAAGTCGTCCAATGGATTGGTAATTGTCCGAAAATTAAGGGCCAAGGCTTAGCAACGTTCACAAAGAAGTTAGGACCAGATTTTAAGCAACTATAACATTTAGATAGCAGATATTTCGAAAGCAGACTCCCTCACCGGTTCCACTATATAAGAAAGTTGTCATTTCGTTTCTCATTGCAGCTTTCCAAAGAGAATCATTCAGAGCATTTGTTTAGAGAAAGCTTTGCCTATTTTAGAGAGAGAAAAAGAGAGAGAGAAGTACTAGATTCGTTTATGCATATCGATAGAGTCTTTCTAGGTAGGACCTAGTTTTCACTACACTTATCATTGAGCTGATCAGAGATTGTATTGGGTGAGTGAGTGAAAACCACGAAGTAGATCTCATCTACTGAGTGGGCATTATAAGTTGTTTTGTTTTGACCAGGAAATAAAATAACTTATATTGTGTATCCTGCTGAGTTCGACAGAGTCCTTGTACCTTTCGGGTGTTAATCCATTTAGCTCCTCTATATCTCTCTTACTTTACTACCTTGAGCAACTGCTTCCGCGCACTTAGTTCGACTAAGTGTTTCTACGTCTCAAGTGTAAGTTCGATTGAGTCAAACCATCTCACAAACTCACACCTTGAGTTGGTTTGAGTTAGCCACCCGATCCTACATGTGGTATCAGAGCCTTGCTTAGGCTGACAGTCAATCAACGAGCAATGACAGCCGTCGGTTGGGGTGATTCAGACTCCGACGATCCAGACACAGAGTCCAGCGGCTTGGTATGTCTCATGGCACATGATACGACGGAGTCCATGATCCCCGACAATGAGGTAACTCGTTCCCATCTTGAAACAGACCTTTATCGTATAACTCCTATGGGTTTTATGACTTTAATTACTAAAATGGCTTCTGAAACTAACTCTCTTAAAGCTGATCTTAACAGAAAAATCTCCGAGTTAAGTGAGGAACTTGAGATCTCAAAAAGTCTTATGTATGCTTTGAGAGATGAAACTGAGGAACATAAGACTATTTCCTGCTCACTTAGATTGGATTTGCGAGACTCTCGCCGTCGTGTTGACTCCCTTAAAAAGGAGCTCGACAAAACCAAGAGTCTTACTGAATCCAACCAAAGGGAACAGGGAGAGTCACTCACTCAGATTGACTCTCTCAAACATGACCTCACTGTTTTCGCTGACAAGTGTTGTTCTTTGCAGAATGAGCTAAATAGTTCAGAATCTCAAGTTATCTCTCTAACCTCTTCTGTTGAGCAACTCTCTCGAAAATTGAAAGAAAAGGAACATGCACTCTCTTTCAAACCAGTCAATTTCATCAAACAGGTCACTCCATCAGAATTGCCTGAGTGGGCCAACTCCAAGATCAAGGAAGTTAGTCAAGATCGTGATAATCTTCAAAAGGAAGTTGAAAAACTCTCCCAAGAGATAGTCAATATACGATCTGGAGTTGGATCCACTCAATCGAAGCCCAAGTGGCATAAAGGTAAATTCGATATCCCTAAAAATATGTCCAAATCCAACAACAAACCCAAGCGCCAGTAATAAAAAGAAAATTTTGATTCTTGGTGGAATGGACAGCAAAAATACGTCAATCTTCCTCCCACTAAGATTTGTGGTTATTGCGGGAGTCTTGGACATCGAGATAGTGCCTGTGAAAAGCTTCACAAGGATGTGTCATTTAATATCAAGCGACTCAATCTTATCCTTGAGGCACGAGAAAAGCTGAAAAAATCTGGTTCAAAAAGGGGACCCAAGTATATTTGGGTTCCCAAAACTACCAAGTGATTTTTTGCAGGTGGAAGCGAGCGTGGAGATGGACTATGTGTACTTGGACAGAGGGTGCTCCAGAACTGGAAATCCCGACAAATTCAGCTCACTTTCATCCTACAAAGGAGGTAAGGTCACCTATGGAAACAACAACCAAGGTGAAATCATGGGAGTTGGCACCGTAGGTAACCCCTCCAAGTTTAAGGTAGATGGAGTCCATCTGGTCACTGGACTTCAAGATAGTCTATTAAGCATTTTTCAAATTTGTGAAAAATTCAATTTAGTACTTCTCTCATATGTCGTTTGCAAAGTTTTTGATGAACGTACAGGATCTCTAGAACCACAGGACGTAAAGAAGGAAATACGTACAAGAAGTGTCTACATGCCATACATGCTGACGACCAAGTCTGTCTATGTGCTCGCTTTCAAGTAGCACCCAAACAGTCCCATCTCAAGGCGGTCAAGCGAATCTTTCGACACTTAAAAGGAACCAGTCAACTTCATCTATGGTACATTCGTTCCCCTATATTACTTTATCTGGTTTTAGTGATTTTGACTGGATAGATTCCCTCCATGATCGAAAGAGTACATCTAGCAATGCAAAATTCCTTTGTCTATGCTTAGACTCTTGGTCCTCTACAAAGCAAAATTTTGCTGAGATCAAATTGGTATTTTCTGTGATAATAATTGTGCTTTTAAAATCTCTGGAAACACATTGAAGAACCAAACACATTGAAATACGTTTCCATTTCTCGAAGGACTGTGTTGAGAAAAAGGTAATTCAACTTGACTTTGTTCCAATAGAGGATCAGCTAGCAGATATCTTTGCCAAGCCTCTTCCTACCACCAGATTCGAGGCACTCCGTTCAGCACTCGGAATGACTCAATCAACGGAAGACGGTAATCTCTCTTTTCCCTTGGTTGTAATAATTAGTAGGTGCTGTTTGCATACTATTTAAGTCAATCCGTGTTCTCATATCGATAGACTGTGTCTGTTCTTTGTATCCCTTAGCGATTTTCATTTAAAAAAAAAGAAGAAGAAGGGAGAGGACAAAGGCAAGGTACTCCGCTAACTTGTTTCTCCTGAACCAAAACGGACCTCGTCCACTCGGTTATTAAGCCTTTAAGGTTGCTTTATCACCTAACTTCCTAAGGATGCGAAACCTGGGAAAGTTGGCCCAAAGCTGTTACATGGGTGGAGAGAAAAGTCTGGGGGATGGAGACAGTCCCTGTGTGCTTAAACTTGTTAAATATCTATGAATTGCAAATATAGAGCTATAAAGTCTTCAAAAATACAATGCATTGCAACAGGGATCATTACAAGTTATGAGTATGTGGCAATGAAAGGTATTGTGGAATATGACAATATTTCTTGCCCCTTGTCGTCCATAAGTATGTTTGCGTTATGGATACAGTCTATTTGTTTTTAATGTACGGATTGACTTAGACTTTGTTGCAAACTTCTCTTACTGATGACAGCAAAAAGGGGGAAGTAGTGAATCCCGTCTCTCTACGAACGGGTCACCCCGGTTATGTTCTGGATTGACTCTGTCTCTGTGCGACTATGTCTTAGGTGAAGTTTGGATATTCTGTTTCGTTTTTACTCTGTTGGTACTAGATCATGTTGGATGCAGTTTTCTTAACTTAGTCATATATTCCCTTTTCCAATCTCTCTTAGTAGGTTGTGGTTTGCCAAATTGTACTCATCGATTCAGGGGGAACTCTAACAAGAGTTACTCAATCTATGCTGTGATTAAGGGGGAACTTGGACAGGGTCGGTTCCCCAAAATACTTTTTTCCCTTGTCTTGTTTTGCACATTGACTCATTCGGGATTCACAAAAAGAGTTTTGCTATCATCAGCAACAAGGGGGAAACTGTTAGAGTATGAAGGTGTTGCTGAGATAGTCAACCAGATCAAACGAGTCAATCACACTTCTCAAAACAAGATAGAGTCCGTCAACCTTGAAAGATCGAATGAGTCTCTGTCCTTACCGAAAGAGCGAGAGAGTCCATCCATGTGAATTCATCAATCAGTAACGAAATTCAAGGAGCAACGTCCACTAAACCATAACAGTCATCTATCATCCTTGGGCCGAAATTCATGCAAAATGTGAGCAAAATCCAAAGCCTTGACTTTCTGATAATTCGAGAGAGTCTGTCGGTCAGTTGTGAAAATTAAGGAGCAAGTACAGCAACTACATTGACTTACAACGGTCATCAACGCTCAGACTTGGACCAAAATTCTCTCAGCATGGCACTAATCAGAAGACTTGGCTCCAGCTTCCGAAATTCAAGGAAAGAGTCATAGGTTCCTGAAATTTCAGAATTGACAGAGTCAGTCTGCTACATCAAACGTGAGAGTCATAATTGAACGTTGCCAAGTCGTCCAATGGATTGGTAATTGTTCGAAAATTAAGGGCCAAGGCTTAGCAATGTTCACCAAGAAGTTAGGACCGGATTTTAAGCAACTACAACGTTCAGATGGCAGATATTTCGGAAGCAGACTCCCTCACCGGCTCCACTATATAAGAGAGTTGTCATTTCGTTTCTCATTGCAGCTTTCCAAAGAGAATCATTCAGAGCATTTGTTTAGAGAAAGCTTTGCCTATTTTAGAGAGAGAAAAAAGAGAGAGAGAAGTACTAGATTCGTTTGTGCATATCGATAGAGTCTTTCTAGGTAGGACCTAGTTTTCACTACACTTATCATTGAGCTGATCAGAGATTGTATTGGGTGAGTGAGTGAAAACCACGAAGTAGATCTCATCTACTGAGTGGGCATTATAAGTTGTTTTGTTTTGACCAGGAAATAAAATAACTTATATTGTGTATCCTGCTGAGTTCGACAGAGTCCTTGTACCTTTCGGGTGTTAATCCATTTAGCTCCTCTAAATCTCTCTTACTTTACTACCTTGAGCAACTGCTTCCGCGCACTTAGTTCGTTGTTTCTACGTCTCAAGTGTAATTGAGTCAAACCATCTCACAGACTCACACCTTGAGTTGGTTTGAGTCAGCCACCCGATCCTACAACATCTCTCCCACAAGATTAAGTACCTTAATTAATTCCCTAAGATCTACTCTTAGGTTATGGAGAATACAATTTATATAGCCGCCATCGAGGTCTTACGCAAATCCCTAGAAGTCGTCTAGGTCACGTTCATGTTCAAGATCCATGCTCTAGAGACCGGTAATACCGAGTCTCGTTCCTAAGTGTTTTACTTAGGTTAATTAGTATTGTAATGTTCGTCGTACTTTGATAAGTAACGACTACTCTCATTTTTTTACTCGTATATACATATATGTCGAGCGATAGTCGTATCACTCTAGTCCGGTGGACGTTCACGCACAATTAAATATCGCCAGAAAACGAGCAAGTAATACATATTATTTCACACATACATATAAACACACATATCGCTCTTAGGCAATTTAAACACATAATGTCTGAACCCAAGGAAGCCCTCAGGATGTTCAGACCACACCAGTCACATACCTTTCACCGTAGTAAACGCTAGCGTATATATATATATTTACGCTCGTTCGGTGCTCCTCGTCGTTCTACGATTTGGAATATGCATAACGCTATGCGTTAATTCCTAATATTAACTTAATTTGGTATGTCCGAAAAACGTCATGCCCCGACAGTTAATCCCCCGTAAACTAATCTAGTTAAGTTTGTTCGGGTTTTCCGACTGTTCGGGATTCATTTAATTCCTTGTTATCAAGTTTTAATAAATTGTTAGTAATATCTTACCACTTAAGTTTAAACCTTTATAATTCTTACAATTCATTTATATAATATAAATCTTGATTATATATATGTACTCACTTGTGTATTATTTGTACATGTATATATAAGTATATATATAGCAACATAGTTTCATGACCATATGTTACTCTTGACTTTATAATTGTCATTATTTTTATAAACTCTGATTTTAAGTATGAGTTGGTCAACTTGACCTCCATGGTCAATTACGTTGACTTGGTCAATAATGTTGACTTGGTTAGTTTATCCAAGTACATAAGTTTATATCATTCACATTGTAACACTTATATTATATAACTCACTCATTATTGAATATATTAACTTATGAAATACCCCAAACACTAATTACCTTATTTAATAAGGAATTAAATCAAATGAAGCTAGATGATCAACAATTATTCATCTAATGATCACTACTTATCATAAACATTGGTATATAAATACATAGTTTAAAATGAACACCAAATTATACATGTAATCCCAAATCAAAAAAGGAACATCATTAAGGAGAAATAACTCCTAAAACTAAAATTATATGTAGTATTCTAATACATATATCAAGGTCACAAATAAAGGAATAAAAAAAAATTCATGGAATGATTTACATATAAAAATCAAGTTTCAAAGACATAAACCACTCACTTATATACATTAAAACAAGGGATACTACATGTTATTATCCAACACAAAAATAACTCATTATGTACCACTAATGTACAACATTAATTCACTAAAGTCAAAAAGGAAACTCCCTCCCAAGCATACAGCCGTATACTCTTTTTAAAGAGGAGAAAAGAGATCCTCGAAAACAAGATTAAAAAAAATACTATATAAGTACACCTATCTATATGAGATAATAACTAGTTACTCTTTTCCCTAATTCCCTCCAAGTTCGGTTGAATTAAACACCAGCCCCCCATACTACACTTCCGACAACAGACAAAGGGAGAAAGGAACAATAAGGAGGAGATTAAACAAGTAAGCTAGCTACAAGTACTACCTAGAATTAAAGAAACAACCTATTTCCTACCAACTAGCACCAACTCCTCCTATACCCTCTCGTACTATCGGTTAATATTTCAAAGTCCCTTACACACCACTTGAGTATTACATGGGAAAAAGGAAACAAAGACAACTAAAGTAAACATAAAAGGGCTAACAAGTACAAGCTATAGAGTGAACTAAGAAATGCCATCATCACTCCCTCTTCCTCCCATTACTCTCGGCTGCTACATGCTCCCAACCTGAACAACTCACCCGCCTGCAAACAAAGAAAAAGAAAAAAAGGAAGAATCAACTAACAAGTACAACTATGACTTAAAAGGAGGGAGACCTTGTCAAGTTGCTATTCCTCTCTACTCCCTCCTACAACTTGTCTGACAAAGCCCCAAAAACTTTCCTAATACTACCGATCACACATTGAGACACACCTCACTACCTCTCCCTTTCTCCCTCGGCTGGAAGCAACAACCAGCAAGCACAATAACCATCTTCCACCCTTTTTCTTGCATTCAAACTCCATTCTGTTCTCTTCTGCAGAACAACAGTAACAAACTGCAACCAGGAACAACAAACTGCAACCGAGAACCATGACCATCTTCCACCCTTTTTCTTGCATGTAAATCCCATCTGTTCACACCCAAAAAAACACCACCAACTTCCCATCATATCAAGCTACAAATCCTGAGCATGAACCTTGAATCAGCTAGCAAACAACAAGAAGAAATCTGGTAAGAAAAGTGGTGGGAACTCCACGTTCTACTCCCTACATTTCCATTAAAAAAAACAACAATGCTTTATGCATTTCTTTGCATCAGCTGAAGGACATTTCCAACCCATTTTCCTGAACAACAGAACCTCCATGGATCAGCCAACATCTTCAAGAGGAAGTCTGGTAAGAAAAAAAAATTAGATGACGTGAACTCCATATTCCCTTCCTCTGTTTTGCCCGAGAATATGTGTTACTTCCAACCATGTTCTAACCCTCCTCTTGCATCAGTTGAAGCAGACTTTTCCAGTCTTCCATGACCAAACAACATCCCCACTGTCAATCGGCATTAACAAGCAAAACAGAAAGAAAATTGTAAGAAAAAAATGCTGAAATGCCTTCCTTCTTCTTTCGGTTTTGTCCAGAGGATACACCCCCACTTAACATCTCTTTAGATCTTCTTCTTTGCACCAGTTGTGGAAGGTTTACAACCTTCCTTGAGCAGACAAAAGAAACCTCCATTGGTCAACCTGCAACAGCAAGCAAAACAGCAAGAAAGTAAGGTAAGAAAAAAATGGAGACCGCATCCCACGTTCTTCCGTTGCTGTACAGAATTGATGCACCACTATTAAACACTTCTTTAAGCCCTTCTATGTACACTTACTGAAAAAGTTTCCCAGTCTCCCTGAGCAAAGCAACCCTGAAACAACTAGCTACAACATGGTTAAAATCTGGTAAGAAAACTACATGTAATCCCTCCTTTTCATCTCCTTTTCTTCACTGTTTTGCCATGGAACTGAACCACCTTCTTCCTTCTCTAGGTAGCTGAGCTTACAAGGTGAATCTCCACATATTCTACTAGGTAAAACCTCTCCTTTTGAGCTTCGAAAATCTATGCCCAACTACCTTATATAACTACCGCAAGAAGAGGATTAATGGTGTTGTTTTCTCTACATGAATGGTGACCAACTCATGCTATTTCCACACTCCAACTGCTGCGGTAATGAAGCTTTCCAAGGAAAAAAAACCCGATCAAAGAGGTAAGAGTACCCCCATTAACTATGGCTATACGCAAGTCTTGGAACAAAAAAAAAACTATACACAATCTAACTTAGTATAAGTACCTATATAGTGCCGAGAAGGTGCAGCTGGGTGGAGGAAAAGAAATTTATGGTGGTTAAAACAAGGTAAATAAATGCCTGAACTACACTTCAATTTGTTATGAGTCATGTTATTGTGGTGTAAGGTTATTACCGACAGTTTACATATGTTTTACGTATGTCCTTGAGCTATATGAAATGAAATGGAGGGGTAATATTAGTCCAGTGGAACTAGGTAATTATAAGGAACTTATAAAAAATAGGATGAGAAATGATTTAAAAGAAGCTTGGGAAAAAAATACTGGAACAAAACCGTGGGGTGTTAGGAATTTTAGGAACATTTTAATGATATTTTGAAACTAAATTTAAGCTACATTTTAGGCCGAATTCTTGAACCATGGTATATTATTTATTTGAGCTTTAAATTGTAATTATTGAATTTTGGGGTAGAAAAAGAATTATAAAAACTTCTGGTGATAAATAAAATTCTAATAAACATAATCACCTATGAACACCTTAGGAAAATATTAGTGAAAGTTATTAAGTCACAACATGATATAAGTAAATTATAAACCTTTGAAATACCCCAAACCTTAATATGTTAATTAATTATGTCATTATGATATTTTAAGGCTAATTAAGTCCTTAAGACCTTTAGTGAAGAAACGAAAACTAAAAAAGAAAAAGAAAATGCGTAAAAGCCACAAAACGCAAAAACGTGTGTTAAATGATTATAGTGAGTATGTAACCTTAACTAGGGTCCTAAAAGGACTCCTAGGACCTATTTAGTCATTAAGAACATGTGGGAAAAATTCCCGAAGGAAACAGATCCAGATAGTGGATTAAAAATGCAAAACGAGCTTTAAAGCATGTTTTTCGAGAAATCCGGGAAATGTGATTTAAACGGGTTTGAAGGACTAATAAAATTTATAGTCAATCATATGGTTATAATTAAATATTAGTCAAGGTCTAGGACCATAAAAAATAAATAAAACAAAAATCCGGAAACCGGACCCGGACTGTTAAAACTGACAGTTCAAGAACTTACGGGTGTTATCTGCTAAATGACCATGTGCCACCTCCTCTCTACTTTACAAAAGTATTTGACTTTTGCCCCTTGTGAGAGGTAGCTCACGTTTTTGCCCTCTCCCCTCATTTATTAATTCTACTCTATGTGCTAGAAGACAAAAACATAAAGTAAACAAGTACAATTACCTCTTTTATTTTCTCTTTCCTCTACTTTCTCCTTCCCTCTCGATTTTTTTCCCTTGCCATCGTTCTCTCTCTGCTTCTTGTTCTCTTCAATGGCGATTTCTTGAGCAGCTCCAACTCCATCCTTCTCCTTCCTTGTTCCCTCACCAAATCAAGTCCAAATCGAAAACAAAATACACCAAAATACTCACCTTGCTTTGGAGATCATTTTCCACCTTTCAAAATCTTCAAACTCCACATTTTACTTCCATGGGTGTAGCTCATTTTGGAAGAGGAAAACACCCATTCTTGAAGCTAATCAACCCTTTGATGGTTTAAGGTAAGAAACAACTCGAAAATCCCTCTATTTCTCCATCTTCTTGGCCGGTTTTTGCTCTGTTTTGAGCTCCAGTTTTGCTCTTCGTTTTAGATTATTTGAAGCCTCATTAAGTTCTGGAGATCACCCATCTTTATTCCTAAGAAGCCCATTGTGGAGTAGGAGGTAAAAAAAAAATCTCTCCATTTTTATGCTTAAACACCCTCTTGTTTTAGGGTTGTTGCAAGAGCTTTATTTAATTCCTTGGTGCTCATTACCATTCATGGTATTTGGTCATTAGTGTAACAAATAATCCCCTTGGAAATCGGTTGTGGAACAAGAAGTAAGGAGGAGGGAAAGTTGAAAGAAATCCAAGGTAAATAACTTACCTTAAGCTTATGTGGTGTTTTAAAGACTTTGTGTTTTATCTTGGTGCAAATATAAATGCTCAGTGAAATGCAGGTGTTGCGAATAATATGAGGAAATTCAGTGTTTAACTTGATGTTGTTTAAGGGCCTAAGAGCCAAGCTTTTAAAGTTATGTACATTGAGGTGATCGTTGTTAAGATGATGGAATTGATGTGTAGGATAGTTCCTTGAAGGAGTTGATGATTGGAGTGCTTTGGTGAGCTAAGTAATGTGTGGGAACATGTTAAAAATTAAGGGGAGGTTATGGCGAAATTTTGGTAAGAAATGAGTGTTTTGATGATGGCTTGGTGAATGGGAGGACTTAGGTGTTTGTAGTGTTGAGTAGAGTGGTTAAATAGCCTTATAATGGTACATGGAGAATGGATATGTGAGTGTATACAATCTGTAGCAAATGAGTGTTGTAAAGCATTGATATTTCAAGAAAAAGAGTTAGTGCTTGTAATCTTGGAAATGAAGTTGGACTTGGGTTCTAGAAGTGCGAAGGTCTAGGGATGAGTTGGAATGGTCATGAGGTGGTTTGGTAAGTTTGGTAGGAGGTAGACACTAGCAAGAAGAAGCTAGAAATGCACAAGTGTGCATAATGTGGAAGAGGGAATGAAATTTTGTTGAAAATTGAGCAAGAATTGGAGTAAGGATTTAACCAATGATTTGGAGAGGTTTAATGCATGTTTTAAGGTGTTTAAACATGTAGGAAACATGTGGAAAGATTGTGGAATAAGTGGAAAAAAATTGGGATGAATTTGGAGTTCAGAATGTGTAGAAAAACGATTTTTAAAAGGGGGTCTGTTCTGGACCGCCCCTAGGGACCGCCCCTGTGGGGAGGTCCACTGCAGAGAAGAGCAGAAAACAAAAAAACGGGGTCTTCGTTGGGACCGCCCCAGAGGGGCGGTCCATACCAGAGAAGAACAAAAAAATTGTTTTAAGCCTCCTAATGATGGGGGGAATGGTAATGGTTTTAGTTTTAGATGATGTTTAGGCCTTGTTTGGTGACATGTAAAGGCCTTAAAGTGGGTAAACAAGTGTTAGGTTTGGTGTGAGAGTTGTAAACTTAAAATCACAAGAGTAAATTAAGTATAACGGGATGACGGGGTTAACTATGGGCGCAATAGACGTTAAACAACATATTACCCCAATGTTAATGAAAGTAATTGTATTGTTACCAGTTGTTCAAGGATTGTTCGAGGAACATAGGAGGACACAATAGAGTGGACCTTGGTGACAGGTATGGTTTGCTTGCAACCTGTGTTCTACCGGGTTACACCGGCTTGTATGCCAACTTGTTTTTCTGTGTGTTTGCCACCTTGCTAGATAAAGCATGAAATGAGTTTATGGTAATTCATTAATGTGGCGTAAATAATTCTGATACCGTTTAACCTTATTTATGTGTTAAACCATAGCTAACCGACTCTAGGAATCACATAAGAGTTCGGTATCCGGATTGAACGTCCCAACCCATGGGAACGTACTAACTACGGCTATCCGTGCTTTAGTTGTATATTGTGGTTATGTGTGTTGTGTGTTGCCTTTGTTTAATGTATCGTTGTTTAACGAATGTTATTGTCCATGTTTGTCGAATGGAGTGTTACTCCCTTGTGTGTGATTAACCGAACTTGTAACACCAAATGGTGCATGTATGTGATAAGTTCCATAAAGGAACCTCTAACTAATATGTATATAATATGGGGGGTGAGGAATCCGGTCGTTCCGGTCGCGCGCGTTGTTTGGGAGTTGATGTATATATGTGAATTAACTCCCACTCTGTTATGTTATGGTTGTTTTTCCTTCTTGGATCACAACCACCAACAAGCTTAACCAAGGCTTACCTACCTCATTATTATTCGGGGCTAGGGGGACTACTGTTATGTTCAGGTTGCTTTCCTTCCTTGGATTGCAACCGCCCACAAGCTTAACCAAGGCTTACCTATCTCATCACTATTGGAGCTAGGGGGAAATTGTGTATGGTGTGGTCGGGTCTATATTAATACCGACACATCTATGTAATGTTATGTGTATTGGTGTGCTCGGCCTATATTAATACCGACACATCTATGTAATGTTATGTGTGTTGGTGTGCGGACTTGTATTTAGTCCGACACACCTTAAGTAAAGTGTACGTTCTCTAAGAAGAACGGTGGTGTGTTGTGTACGTGTTGTTACAGGATATGTGCGGTGATGTTGTGTAAGTTGATAACCAAAATCAACCCAAATTCAGTGAAAGAAATAGTTGTAGCCCGATCAATTCGGTGAGTGTTGCTTAGTAAGAATTAAGTCCCGTTAAGGTAGAGCCCTCAAGGGACAAGGAATAAAATAAGGTGATCTAACAACGTGATGTGTGAATGTTATGTTTGTATCTTTTTATTGGATAAGTGTGCTTATAAGTAGGTTATGTGTTTATAATTTTCTTGCGTGCTTAAAATAAAATAACCTGCATGCTCACTCGACAATTAGTTGTGCGTGGCCCGGTAGCATGCGGGCTGCGGGATTACCATACCAGCAAAGGTGCTGACCCCTTTGGGGGCCCCCATTACTTTTCAGGTACAATGAAGCTGGTAGCCGTTCGAGAGTAGGACGGGGTAACTGTTTATGTATGGGTGGTTATTTAGTTTAGCGTGATATCGATGATGGAATGTATTAGACTCGGTACAGTTGTAATGTAAATGTATGTATTTCATTTTGGAAACGGTTGGTAATGTAAAGTGTAGAGCTCGGTAATCTTGTCCATCAGACCGGTACACTATGTATGTATTAGCCTTGTTAGCCACGTGGGTGGATAACGGCGTGTGTAACACCCATGGATTAAGTTAAGTGTTGAGTTGTAATTCTGCTGCTAAATGTTGTTAAGTATGGTGTTTGTAGTTGGGGTGTTACAACCTTATAAACATTTAAATGAACAAAGGATTTATATATGGGGTAGAAACCGCAATTTGATAAAATAGGGGGTATAGAATTTGATTAAAAGTGTAAATATTAATTTGGGAATCTAAAAACATAAAATATAGATTTATAAAGGGTAAAGGGGTTAAATACAAAAATAGGGAGTTATATGGGTCCCTTCTTAAATAATGGTAAATATGGGTAAAGAGAGGAATATAATGGTCAAACCTTGACTATATCAGAGGTTTGACTAATTTAGGAAATTTAAATTAATTAAATTAAAGATTTAATAAACATTAAGCTAAAAATGAAATTTTAAAACGATAGGGGTTATATTATAATTATCGAAAAGATGAGAATTATAATGTGATTTCTAAGTTCCTAGGGGTCAGTTTGGAATAGTGAAAGTTATGGGATATATTCGGTGATATAAAAAAAATCAAGTGTATATTATATGGTTTTAATGTTGAAATATAACAATTATAAAAC
The DNA here is from genome assembly GCA_023374045.1 of Limonium bicolor. Taxonomy (NCBI): domain Eukaryota; kingdom Viridiplantae; phylum Streptophyta; class Magnoliopsida; order Caryophyllales; family Plumbaginaceae; genus Limonium; species Limonium bicolor. Next base: position 473,237,099 of record CM041776.1, read on the forward strand.
TACTAGGGTGTTAGTGTAATTTTCAGAAAATGTAGGGCTGAAATAAAACAAATGAAAACAGTAGGCTTATTAGTAAATTAGATAAAAAATTTGGAGTTGATTCTAACAATTTAATGAAGATGATATAATGTATGGTTTAAATAGTAACATGTCACATTCATAAACTGCGGAGTTGAGAGGTAAAATACCGAAAGTTAAGGTGCAAACCGGAATCAAATTAAGTTAGTGGACGGTATGAAATTTGGAGGAAAAATTTAGGATGAAATTGAGATTTAAATAATTATGTATAATATAACGTTAAGTGTTACAATTGTGAGTTTATAAAATAAAGAGGGATAAATTACAAATAAAAAGAAAGCTATGAGCTGGTAGGGATTTCCGAAAATATATATACATAAATAGTGTGGCTGGAGCGTAAATATCAATATGTATGGTGTATATAATAATGTTGAAAAACCTTAGGTTATAATTAAATAGAAGTAGAAAAGTGACGAGAATAATATTTGTTGGTTTTGCAAATAATTAAAGAGGAATGGGAAGGACTGTAATTTCCGAAACTATGTGGGCTGGTGGAGAATTTCAGAAATATGGGCTGAAAATAAGAATAAGGCTTACAATGATGGGTGACATTATGTTAGGGTATAACGAGATATGTCATAAGAAAATTATTATAGCATAAGCATACCTCAAAAACTTTACATAAATGACGAATATATTCATTAGGGAAATGTTACAGTTCGAGTAGAACATGATTTCTAAGAAAGAGGGAACATATAATATGACCGACAAGTCAAGTAAGATGTTATACGGTTAGAAATAAAACCGAACGCGATTAAAATAAATATAGCAGCAACTATATACTAAACTCAGGCATACATAATTAACAACTATACACCCACGTGAGAACGGGAGCGAAAACGATAAATGTAACTAGAGAATTAAACTCCATGCAAACATGTATAGAAAAATGTATACATGCACGTAAACACCCCGTGGTAATGTAAGTTATTAAAGAATTTAATCTCAACGGAAAAAACATTGTCGAATTACCGAATAATACGTACTCGCAAATTGTAACGTACAATAATATCTAAATCCCAGGAGTAACGGAAAATCAAGTCGAACGAATAACCGACTAGAATTATTACGGGATAGAGGTTAGAACTTATTTTGATACGGTGAGGTAGGTTCGGGATGTTTTGTAAATACTAATGATGATATACTATTTCCAGTAGACCGGGTTGCTAGTGTCGAGTTACAAAGGATTAGAGGGTGAGCGTGGTGCCGCACGCTAGCATTACATCGGTGTACGGTACGTTCTATATGGTCCGAGTGTTCCTGAGGGCTTCCTCGGGTTCTGGTATGTGTGTATGCATGACAAGAGTGATATGTTTGCTATGTGTTGTGGTTGTGAATTTAAATGTTTATTGTTTCGCGATCTTTATTATACGCGACGGATTATAATTTGGAAATTGTATACGAAAACTCGGATCGGATTGTGGATGGTAATATGGGAATGGTAATAGGAAAATAACTGTGATCTTATTATATATATCTGAGGATGAACGCAGCCTAGGCGACGTCTAGGCGAAGGTTAACGACCTTAAAGGTCTTTACATTGAGAATACACTCTACATAACCTAAGCATAGATCTTAGGTAAAGGTCACAGACCGAATTATATGGTGGAATTAAGTAAACAATTAAGATAGGGAAAAAGCCAGGGTAGTCACGGACTACATGGTTGCGCATGGGTGATCACCAAAGAGAGGGAACGACCGGATAGGGTTCTCTTGCTATGGAAACTCCAACGAGCCGGATACGATCGTTGGTCAGAGGGCACTGCTGTTGGTGCAATGGCTCCGGCCGTCAGGCCTCTGCGGACTCCTGACAAACCCCACTGTTAAGTGCATCAGAGCGACTGCTCCTGAAGAGGAAGTTTATACGGGTTATCCTAACATGACGCCCACCTTAATTGAACAAATTAAGTAAAAGTTATGAAATGATTTAAGGAAATACTCTTAGCCCTGAACAACGAAACAAGAATGCCTCAAAGCCGCATAACAGGATTGTTCATGAGAGTGTAACTCTCGCACCGTTAATTGATGTTGTTTATATACTTGTTTATTGCTTGTTGTGGATTGTTATGGTGATTGTATGAATTTATTGTATGAACTTATATGTGTGATGATTATTGTTATACTGTTACTGTAAATGAAATGGTACAACATGAAATTGGAACATCATGTTAACAATTGGGCTAAATAACTTGAGTAGTCTTAGGGTTCATGAAGGTTATATAGTTCGTGCTCAGCGTTGGCTGAGCCTATACGGCCCCCACTTTCAGGATTGGAGCGGATTAAGTTCGCACACGAGCGCGGGAGTTTGGGATAGTCATCAGTCTGCCTACATGCGACACGGACTTACGTTTATTGTTTTTCGAGCATTGTGGTATTGGGATAGATAGATGGCTCACTGTTCTTTCGGAATTTATTTGGTTTGTAATTTTAGTTGTATTAAATCTCTGTCATCACAGCAGTAGTGTAGATTGGATAGTTGGTAAACGCTTCGTTACTCGCATGGGCGGGTAACGGCGGGTAACACCCGGTTTATTTTGTGTATGTCTTTTAATTACCGTTGCGAATCGACTGATTATTATGTTAGGCGCGCTAGTTAAACCGGATTTTAGAGTAGGGGTGTTACAAAAGTGGTATCAGAGCGGAGTACCGCTCTGATGACGAGATAATTAGGGTTAAGACAGTGAGCTTACGATTATGGGAATATGGGGAACGCTTGTGGGTATGATACATCTGGTCTTAAACGAACCAGTGTCTTAGTAACGTGAATGCGTAACAATATCCGCCTTAATGGCATTTTTAAATATTATAGATTGCTACACGGCAAACTACCGAGTAAAGACACAACATGCAGTGTTATAGACGTCGAGGAGAAGTGGAAACCACTCAGGATGAGGCATGACGAGGGTATTGGAGGTCCTGCGATCCTGAATAACATAAAACCATACTAGCTCGATGGGAGAACTTCCCGGAAATTAGCAGTGGTACCCCACCCGCCACTGCCCACACTCCGAATATTGACATAGAGGCAAAGCGATGAAAGGCGCCAGGAGGCGGAGAATCCCTCCTGATCGGAAAACCGACATGGCTGCCATAAAGGTACGATACCAAGATAGATGAGAGAATTTACAATACAATGAATCCATAAAGACTATCGAGTCAGCTCATAATTAAACATAGGACCCTGTTCAGTTAACCAAGATTGCTGAAATGCAACCCCAAGGAAGGAATGTCATACTGTAGACAACCGGAGTACTCCATCTGTTGAACCCGAAGCACCACATGGGTAGCTACGTGGGGCAGACCCCAGCTGGTATGAGCAATTAGATGGGGAAAGGAGTCACCTTGGGGTAAAATATCCCAAACTTTGCGGGAACCTCAGGCGCTGGTACTAGTACCCAGCGCGTTCTAGGAAGCCGCAAGTCCTTAACCTAATAAATTAAATACATAAACGCATACGTCAAAACGCCCTCCTTCATTCACGATGAAACTTAAGACAAGCTCAGAAAGAAGCCTAACCTAGGTCACCCAGGAAGTAAACTACCCTAGAGAACTTGTCATACCTTAACGAACTGTAGTAACCACAAAACTACCCTTTTCAAGATAAAGTATCTAAGCCGTACTCAACCGACCGAAGCGTCCCCGAGACCAACCACCACCAAACCAATAACTTAACCTGCATGGCGCGCTTGCTACAGCAAGCGCCATGAAAACCAATATACCAATAATTTTTCCTACCTCACGCACTTGCCACCGCAAGTGCTGCACCTACAATTAAACCCTACAAGGCCGTAAAGACCACAATGAACGATACCATGATTACCGAGATTACCAAATATTCATACAACTTTAGTATCAATCCCATAAATACAACCTTCCACAAGTAGGAGTACAAAACCCTTAAAACATGAGACCTACAAACCTCGAAAGGACACAACGAGTCCGACCATCACAACAAAAAGGCATACAACAGCCCGTAACAATCACACCAGTTAGACATTAACGAACCATTAATATCGACTTAAGAGCCAAACGCCATAGATGCGTACCGACATTGAATGCCGACCGCTAACAACGACAAGTGTCGAGTCCTTAGGACAACCACGACCCTATACACATGTTATAACACTTCCTAAATGTATCACTATCCCTTAATGATGGCAGTAAACCAAAGAATCAATATGCACCAACTGTAAACAGTAAGGATATATTCAGATCCACAAATGTGAATACTCAAAAATAATAACCCATCCCCGAATATGTAGGAGTTGTAAAATGAAGTACGATCACGTACTAATCAGGGTTGGTATTATGCCCGCAATGGCACATAAACATACAATGAATACCAGAAAAGAAAAAATGTTAACCCTCAATAGGATCAAAATCAAACGTATTGTAACGCAACACAGTCATTACATAAACTGATCACACCTTAGATGCGAAGCAGTGTCGAATACTTCAACAATTAACACCTAAGGTACCACATTTACAAAATAGTACCATAATCAATGTGAACGAACAAACGTAGAGATAGGAATTTATATACCATACTTTAAATTCAAACCTCCTACACAAAGAGAATACGGAACATTAACTTCCTCCATCCATAAACATCCCATAACGAGTGTAAGGGCATTAGAGATTTTTGTACTATATAAATAATGATGATACCTATATATAACATAAAACTCCCGCCATAAAGTTTACACAAGTATGAATAAATAGGGTGGTTATATAAGGAATTTCGCTATATCAAGATTATACCTTGTGATGGTAATTATTACTCCACTTTCCCACGTATAGAGAACGGCTACTACCGCCGGTATTTCACCATACAATAGGTAATAAAAGAGTACATGTTCAAAATGTGTCGCCCGTTAACGCGACAACTGTGAGGGATAATAAGTATGTAAAGTAAACGATAACAACTAACTGGTTCATAATACAAGACACAAGCCTAAGTAAAGACATCTAAATGTACTGGTAGTAGGGCACGGGTCGAGGAGAACGAAATTACCGCCTTCACTACCTTCCCAATATATGCCAAAGAGGGCAGTAACATCCGAAACAAAATGAATAATAACAAAAACCATTCTAAGTCAAACTACAATAAGAGCTCTCATCAAAAGAGAAAATGTGAATCTTCTCAACGGGATCTGGAAACTCAACGAATGATGTAACCTAGAAAATAATGGGGAGTGAGAACTATAATACGTACCATATATAACATGAATAACTTACAAATACAAGAGCACAAAATGATGAACAAGCGCTAAACCGCGCACATAAGATCCAGATAACGATGACTGGGAGTCAATGCACAATCACTTCAACAAACAACTCATTAAACAATAGGCCAACAAATACTTGTCTATACAAATGATCGTAGAACCCTTTAGAACCTCAGTGACTTTATGTCAGTAATGAACCCAATGACAAGGGAGAAAACTACCTCATGACATTACAATATAAACTTCCCATCAGGGCATGATATCGCAAACATTCACAGACCATAAAATACATAATCATACCCATTGAACAGGGGACCCGGAGAACAAAACACTTTCCTCGGGACACACCCCAATATCATTTGACAAGGAGATTGACAAAGAATACTTCACAAATTATAAACGCGTGACAGACAGTGACACAAACCCAAACCAGTACAAATAACTACCTCGAATAAATTAATAGGAAGAGTCTTAGTTAAAGCAACGAGACTAAAGGAACCAAAAACCTTAAGTATAATACGACCAGGGTCGTAACTCCACAAGGGAGTGATTAACACACAATAATATGAAAGTAATCTCCCAAAAGACGAGAGAGCTTATGGTCAGCTAAGTAACAAGACATGAAAACGTACTGAATAAGCAAGCAAATAAGTGGATACTATAAAAATAAAGGATCTACCAACATTGGCAAATTAGACCACCTAGAGGATACCGACGAAAGGTGATAACTGCCACCCAGAAGAAGGGCATTAAGAGAACCATTCCACATACTAAAGACACAAACAATACTTTACGACATAACAACCACCGCATGCCCGGATAAAGAACAATGATACATTCCACTCACAACGGGCTAAACACAGACACATTACTATGAAATAAAAGAAAGACAGAGCTAGTACACTAGCAAATGCCCTAAGCTTAAGGCAAATGTAACAATAACCAATAACTATCAAATCGGTCAAAAACATGGTGCGCACAGAAGCTACCATTATAAATAACCATCAGAAATAAGTAAGTTGGCAAAGATCAGATGAGTGAAACTCGCCTGGAACTCGCTAGAATCAATGGTAAGAAACACACACAAATATAAAATTACACTCCGAATGGAGCAACCGGATAAATCGAAAGGATATAAAACATACCAGGAGGCAAACGCCTCAACTGCCAGGGAGCATAACCACACGGGATACTGAAAGAAGCAGGACACAATATGAGAACAATGAATGAATTTCCCTAGCAAGAGCAAGGTGAACCACACAAACATTGTTATGAGGCCGATATACAAAAAATACAACATACATCACTAGAAATACCTAACAAGTACCACAACTAACATGTTACTCCGAAACAAAACAATCTGGAGACACAGGATGACAAGGATTATCTTCGTGAATATATAGACTAGTATGTCTCAAGATGGCTTAGACAAGTGCAACAGCACTAAGTATTAACGATAATTAATGCCACATTTCACCTAAACTGAAAGTCAATGAATAAGTTCAAAGAACACTTGACAATATAGTACGCGCATGTGCGCTAGTAATCTAAGATACCGGGATAGGCGATCTAGATCTAATCGATCATTCGTACAATAAAGATACCTTATTCCTAAGCATAAAAGACCGTGCATAGCACCGTCACATTGGAACGGGAAAGCAATAACTCACTACTAATAAATAATCTATAATACATCGATAAGAATGAGAAGGGCAAATTGAGCCCTACATTCATGGGTCTGTGCCTCCATACGGAGCGAGTGGCCCATTAGAATGCATTTGGGAGAGCGCACAAGTACTCCATGCTTTAGCTGAAGAAGTACGTAACTCACCATTCACATATTTTAGAGCCCAAAGGAGAAATACCCCGTAATTAAAACAGTGATTAATTAGGCTAATTATATTTTTAAAGGCTTAATTACACTTAAATATATACGAGGGAACAAATCCTGAAGAAAACGGACCTTTAAAATGGGTTTAAAGCATAAACGAACCTTAAAGCGTGTTTTTCGAGGAAACCGGGAAAACGCGACTTTAAGCGGGTCAAATAGACTCGTAACAATTTTGGTCAACTAAATAGTCACTAATAAATATTAGTGGGGCTTTAGAACCAATAAAATTAATTAAACGAGAAAATTCCGGAAAACGGGTACCGGTTAGTAAAAACTGTAACAACCAAGAAGTTGTGGGGTAAGAATGCAAATAAACAAACTTAGTGTGTCCACTTTGCAAATAAAAAGAAAAAATCTGTAGAGGGGCATGTGTGTAGCCGATGGACTCCTCTCCCTCACTCTCTTTATTCTCTCTTATTAGCTAAAAGACAAGGAAATAAAGAAAGAAAAAGGAAGACTCTCTCTCCTCACTCCCTTCTTCTCTCACGGCTCCCCCTCCCTCTCTTTCTCTATTCTCTTCTTCCTCCTGCGACATTCATGGAGAATTGAAGAAGCTCACACAAAACCCACCTTCTCTCCTCTTGTTAACCCACTAATCTTGCTCCAAAAATTACAAAATTAGTACCATTGGAATCCCCTTGCAAAGGAGAACATTCCCTCCTTTCAAAAATCCAAAAGCTCAACTTTCGTTTTTATGGGTATCCTCCATTTGAAGATTCAAGTCCACCATTAGAAGCACCTTCACCTCCTTGTTACTTTGAGGTAAAAAGAATTTCGAAAATCCTTCATTTCTGGCTCTCATTGGCATTATAAGGATTTTCAGTTTTTGAACTCTTGGCCCTCTTTGTTCCAGCCGATTTTGGCTCTCTTGTTGGGCTAGGAACCTTGTTCTCTTGCTAGTCAAGAACTCCATTCATCCATTGAAAGGTAATACTCATCTAAACCCTAAAACATTTAAATTCTAGGGTTAGTGCAAAAATGAATGTTAAATGGTAGTGTGTATTGGTATGGTGGTTGTAGTATTGTGCATTGTGTGAGGAAGAACAAAGAAGAAGGAAAGAAGGAAGAAGAAGGCAAGAAAGAAAAGAAAAACTAGAAACACAAGGTAATTACCTTTACCTTGAGCTTGTTTTGTATGTAGTAGTGTAACAGTTTTGGAGTAGTAATAAATGAGTAACGAATTGAGGAATGAGTAGTAAGCATATTGTAGTATGATGAGTAATGAGATTGTAACAGAGTTTGAAGTTTTTAAATGAGTTTTAAAAGCTTGGGAAAACATTGGGTATTGATTGAGTATGTGCAGGAATTTTATTGTGTTGTAGTGATGTTGAGATGTGGATATGATGTATTGTATAACAGGTTGTGAGAATGGGAAATTGTGAGCTGAAATGGTGTGTGAGCAAGTAAGAATTATAGGGGAGACTATGTCGAATTTTATCTAGGAATTTGAGGACTTAGATACATTTGGAACAGATTTTGGAAAGTTAAAATGAGTGGTTTAGTAGCTTGTAACAGATTTGGATATGAGGTTGTAAATGGGATGGAATTAGGTGGTGAGTAATGTATTTTGGATGCTAGGAGTAGCATTAGTTGAGGAAGTAATGGAGGTTAGAAGTTGAGTGAAAAATCTGTAGCATGATGGAGGAAACAAAAATCTGTAGCACAAGTGAAATGGAAGCTAGTGTGAGTGTTGAGAAGAAGTGAGGAAAAATGTGTAAATGAATGTAAGAATTGGGTAGTAGGTTGGTGGGTGAACTAAGGTGATTTAGAGTATTTAATTAGTGCTAAATCATGTGGGGAAATATTGGTAAAGATTGGGGAAACAATGGGTAAAGAAAACACCCAAAAACAGATTTTAAAACTGAAGTACTCGGCCGGACCGACCTTAGGACCGAACTTGCAAGGTCGGTCGAGCCCAAATTTACAAGACGGGAAACCTTCTGGAATCGACCGACCTTGCGACCGGACTTGCAAGTTCGGATGGACCAGAAATTTCTCCCGTCAGAAACCTTCTGGAATGGACCGAACTTGCGACCGGACTTGCAAGTTCGGTCGGCTAGAAAAATTCCCAATGCAAGCTACTGGAATGGACCGACCTTGCGACCGGACTTGCAAGGTCGGTCGGGCTAAAATTTTCACATACGAAACTTACTGGAATGGACCGACCTTGGGACTGGACTTGCAAGGTCGGTCGGCCCTGAAATTTTCACACGATGTAACCTACTGACTTGGACCGAACTTGCGACCGGACTTGCAAGTTCGGTCGAGTCAAACAAAAAAAAAGTTTTATGATATGATTATAGTTATCATATGTATATATATATATGCCTATACAAATATAAGCATATGTATGTAGTAATACACCATTAGTGAAGTAATAATGGTAAGAAGGTAAGTGAATGAGTAAGGAAACAAGTCTAAGAAGTAGTAAAGAAAAGAATGGTTTTATAATCAAGTAAGAAAGTAATGAAGTAGTAAGTAAATATTAAAAGTATCAATGAAGGAGTAAGTTAGATCCATAATAGGTCATTGATCATACTACTTCATGTATGTATAGGAATCAAATAGTTGATCCTCGAAGGAACCCGGTAGTACGTATACGACGGTGAACGGTATGATTTCTTCATGCCCTGTATCCTAACTTGGTTACCCCAATTGTGTGCTTATGTGATCACCAATAAGATAAATGCACGAATCGGACTTATATTGCACTTAACTGTGTTTGAACTATATTGTTCTTATTGTATCTTCTGAACAATAGTTTGTATAATTCATGAAATGTATGAATGAGGATGAAGTGTATGTGTAAGTATGAGTGCTTGTGTATTGTATTGTGTGTGGAAAGAAAGTATGGACTTCTACTAATTCCTAACGATCTAACTCCTAACATGAGTAATGAGTATAATGGAATGAGTAAAAGCCCGATATAGTTTCGGCCACGCGTGAGGATAAGGAAACACAAGAGGTTGGATCCGAATCCTGGCTATAATCTTTTCCATGGACCAATCCCTTGAATGGGTAGCATCCTGGATTAGTGGGCCACCTTAAAGCCCGGTGGTGGGATGTAGTAATCCCTGCCCGGAGGTCATACCGACTTAACTGGAAGTAAAGTATGTAAGAAGTAAGTATTGTATTTGTATTGGTCTTGACTATGTAAGTCATTGACCCGGAGTAAAAGCGTGTTGAACACCCGATTAACCCGGGTGTGTAATGAGGCTAACAAGACCTTTGTATGTATTGGAGAATTGTATCTCCGTAATGCGGTGAGTATTCGGTAAGTATGAATGGTTGACTTGAATTGTCTTCCTTGTATGTATTGTATGTATGTATGCCTTGTGTGTGGAGTGTATTTGTATTGTATAAAGCATGTATGCATGTATGTATGAATGAAACGAACCGCATGTACTCGACCAATTAGTTGGCGTACCCTCGCTAGCACGCGGGGTATGCGGTTATCATATGCAGCGTAAGCTGACCCCCTAGGGGGAATGTTTTTACTCCACAGGTACCCGCGAGGCGTGACGGTAGGGTAAGGACGTGATGTGATTCTTTTGGGATGTAGCAGTAGGACTGGAATAGTGTACCGAGTTGTACACGGCTAGGCCTTTTGAGTAGCCGGTGTACCATGTGGTACACCTTTTGGGATATTGAATTCTTAATTGGATAGTAAGGAGAGGATGTATAAACTCTTCATTTTTGGGAAGTAGTCTTGGAATGTAATTCATATATTCAGTATACTCGGTAATCAATGTAAGTTAAGTATTTGGTACTGTAAAGTAAGTAGTATGTATTTGGTTATTCTAATCATCAGACCGATACGGTAAGTAGTGGTAGCCTTGTTAACCGTGGATGGTTAACGGCGTTGTATCACCCGCCGGGAGTAGGTAAGTATTCCGCTGCGAGTAAGGTAATTATGAGAATGATTAGAGGACAATGAAAGGATTAGCGGTTGGGGTGTTACAAAAAGTGGTATCAGAGCGAAGTCTCGCTCTGATGATTAGAATCTTAAGAGTAGTGATTACCGAGTTAGGATTTCAACCGTCTTAAGACGGATATTAGAAACCTAACTAGGAACTACCGTTGTTAACAACGGATACCCTTGACGTCTACAAAGACGATATCATTGCTTGAATGAAGACCATGAGGTCATAGTATCATGACATCTAATGTAATCCACACTTGTTCAGATGTCAGGACGAGGTCCAGGTCGTCCCAGAGGAGGGACTAATGACGGACCAAGCGTGCAGACGATAGCTGAAATCGTCGCCGCCACGGTAGCACAGATGTTGCCGGATGTAATCACTGCTGTACAACAAAACACAGCAACACAAAACCAGCAGCAGCAGCAACCCGACCCACCTCATCCCCGTGAAACGAATTGGGTAAAAGCAGTCGCCGACCTTCGACCTCCTGCTTTAGAGGCGAGAGCGACCCCGCCAAACTCGAGGCCTACCCTCCGAGATGGAGACGGCCTTCGAGACACTTGAGACTCCCGCTGGAGTTCGAGTGAGGATAGCTGCGTACTACCTCAAAGACGCGGCTATGGACTGGTGGAAGCTCATTAAGGCTGAGCACGTAGCTGACCCTGCATTCGGATGGGAAGCATTCACCTCTCTCCTCCGATCTAAATACTACCCCGAGCATGTCAAGACCAAGAAAAGGCTTGAGCTCGATGCACTAAAAATGACCGAGAAGATGACGGTTGATGAATATTACCGCACCTTCACCTCTCTTCTCCGACTTCTACCCGACCTTGGGTATACCGGCCAAGTCTTGGTCGACCGCTTCTATGGCGGATTGAGCCATCGACTCCGGTATGGCATGGGCTTCACGCGGTTTACCTCCCTTCAGGTAAACATTGTTGAACCCTTAAAAGCCATGAGTAATGTGAATTAGTATTCCCGTATGTAAGTGTAACCTAATACCTAAGTAATTCAGGAGTGTTACCATGCTGCCTCCCTAGTGGAGATCACATGCCAGCTGAGGGATGAAGATCAAGCGCTCAAGCGCAAGGCAAGCAACAAAAAACACCTCCGATGACCAAAACCAATCCAAACCTTGGAAGAAAAGGAAGGGGAAGCATTCCTATCAGAAGAACACTTCCGGAGACGGTGGTGCCCATGCTGAGAAGGGCAAGGCAGCTGAGCCATTACAGATTGCCTACACCGCACCAGTGGCAGCGAAGCCACTGAGGTCTCAGCCCTACAGGGGTAAGAAACCGAAACCGAATTAGTACACTTGTGAATTAGTATGTATGTGGAGTATTGTAAGTATACCGAACCTTGCTAACTTAGAAGCTATAGGTTCTGGATTTGGCCAAGGAAAGAACTAATCTGATGGCCGCAGCTACATCTGCCGTAATTGCAACAAGGATCATCCCGGCACAGATTGCCAAGGGAGGGAGATCCGCTGCTTCACTTGTCAGAAACCGGGCCACCGTGCCAATGCATGCCCGGAGAACTCTAAGCCCAAGGGCAACTACCAGGGCTACAAGCAGCGTGAAGGCAAGGAGGTTGCATCTGGCGATGCTCATGCCCAGCATGCCTCACAGGGACAGGGATCCCGAGGTCCGCAGAAGGGCGCACCACAGAGGCAGCCGGCCTTACACATCATTGACCGTGATGGGACCGGGACTAAGTCCGGCCCAGGTAATAACTGAAACCTTTAATCCTTGAAGAGCATGACTAAGTATTGAAGTAATTGTATGAATGGAGTATGAATGCGTAAGTACTTGAAGTATGAAATTGAGCATGAGTAAGTAACATGGAAGTATGTATTGAGCATGAAATGAATTAGTAAGCCTAGAACTCACACTAGATGTGATTACCACCTTAGGGAAATTCCTTATCTGTTACCCAATACCTTCAAACTCACCTCATGAAGAGACCGACATCGCCACTCACCACTTCAACAACAACCAGTGTCAGGTCATCCGCCCAGGTATGATCTTATTAAAAGGATACCTGACACCCGAAGCACAAGTTTCAATCATCCGACGATGCAACGAGTTAGGAATGGGTCCAGGAGGATTTTATACACCCGAATTCCCCGGTGGAGCAACAATGAAGCTGAAAATGATGTGCTTGGGAAAGGATTGGAACCCTTATACCAAGACATACCAAACGACGCGAGCAGGAGACGAAGCAACACCTCCAGCAATACCCCCAGAATTCCAAATGCTTGTCACACAAGCTGTAGAAATCGCACAACAATGTGAAGATGAACCAATCCCTGCACTTGAAGCAGACCTATGTATTGTCAACTTCTTGAGAAAGAAGGACGACTTGGCCTACACCAAGACAAGGACGAGACAGCGGAATCTCTTGAACTAGGAGTGCCCGTAGTGTCTTGGTCCATTGGTGATGACGTCGTATTTTGTATAGCGAGCAGAAGCATGTGGACCTCGCAGAGAAATTGGTATTGAAATCAGGAGATGTTCTAATCATGGGTGGAAAATCAAGGTTGCTGTATCACGGGATCCAGAAGATCAAATTGAATACAGCACCACCGGCAATAATCAATGCCACACACATGAAACCAGGACGCCTGAACCTTACCTTTAGAAAGTATTAATTTTGTAGTAGCATGTAACCCAGTAGTAACGTGTATTAGAGACACAGTATGTATGATGGTCGGTTATTCAATAAAAGCAGTGTTGATTATTAAATTCCACTTGCGTTCCACCATCTTTACTTATAATCTCATGAATCATTAGGTTGTGGACTCGGTACCGAAGGTAACCTGAGCATCCTCACCGAAGAACAAGCCGGCAAAAGCGGCACCATTCTAACGGGAACCTTCCCAGTAAACGGCATCGAAGCCTCAGTACTATTCGACTCCGGCGCCTCTCACACCTTTGTATCACCATCATTCGCTACAAGGTTGGGGCTAGATGCAGATGAGCTACCAAATTTCTTGGTTACTCTCCCGTCGAAGGAGCGGGTAAAGTGTACAAAGTATTACCACACCACCACAATCCAAATCAAAGGCGAAGCGTTTCCCATCTCATTCATTGAATTCAACGGTTGGGATTCGACTTAATAATTGGAATGAACTGGTTGGAGCGGCACAAGGGGAGAATCCTATGTGCCGAGCACTGATTGCTGCTCAAGAGTCCTTCTGGGGTCACTGTTCATACCGTCAGAGACCAAGAGAGCCTTCAACTACAGTCATCTCTGCTATGACAATGTATCGGGAGCTCAGAAAGGGACATGAAGTGTATTTATGCCATGTGCAAGATCTGGAGAGAGATCTAGAATTCAGTGATGATGTGACCGTAGTCTCAGAATTTCCTGATGTGTTTCCGAAAGAGCTGCCTGGTATGCCACCACAGAGAGCAGTAGAATTCGAAATCGACCTCATACCGGGTACTGGTCCCATTGCTAGGGCACCATACCGTATGGCACCAGCAGAAATGGCAGAACTCAAAGAGCAACTACATGAATTACTCGACAAAGGGTTTATACGCCCGAGCGTATCACCCTGGGGAGCACCGGTCCTCTTCGTGAAGAAGAAGGACGGTAGTCTCCGCCTCTGCATCGACTACCGCGAATTGAATGCGGTCACTGTAAAGAACAAGTATCCATTGCCACGCATCGACGACCTGTTCGATCAGTTGAAGGGAGCATCCGTCTTTTCTAAGATTGATCTCCGATCCGGATATCACCAAATTGCTATCAAAGAGCAAGATATTGAGAAAACAACATTCCGAACAAGATATGGCCACTACGAATTCACGGTGATGCCATTCGGTTTGTCTAACGCACCAGCCAAATTCATGGACCTAATGAATCGGTTATTCAGTGATCAGCTGGACACTTCAGTAGTAGTATTCATCGACGACATTCTTATGTATTCGAAGTCACCAGAAGAACATGAAAACCATTTGAGAAGAGTACTTGAGACACTGCGCGAGAACCAGCTGAAACGGTATGTCTATCCTATGAAACGGTAAGTCTATCCTAACGCGACCAAGTTTGATCCAATGCAACAGTACATCCATCCTAGTATGGTTCGATCTAACCTTCTTCCTACTTTACCTGGTTTCGGTCACAGAGTTTCAAAAGGTAGAGAAGGAGAGAGAGCTTCTGTTAGAATCAAGTGTGAGTTTGACTGCCAAATATCGCGCGTCTCATTCCATGGGGGTGTACCCCTATTTATAGTTTTTCGGGCCTGGTCCTTGGGTGCCAGCCTGTATTTTACACGTTTAAGTACAATTCTACCCTTTCCTAGTACTTTAGACCTACTACAAGTGACCATCATACAGTGCTTTGCTTATCTAAGTCTTACTTTCATCCAGCTAGAAACGGCGGATGCTCTATGTGTCCTCATCTCCATCCGGCCAAGGCGGCCGGATGCTCTATAAGTCTCTAACTTCATCCGGCTAGAGCGGCCGGATGCTCTACGTGCCCTGCTTTGGTCTGGTATCATTTCTTCCCTTCTCATCAGTCCCACAAGTTCTATTTTCTGAATTTTGGTGAAGGAAATAGAACTTCAGTGTCTGTGTTTTTTGGCGAAAATTTATTTCGCAACTGCGTGCGGCCGATTGCCGATTCTGAGACTCTTTCTTTGGTTTATCTGTGCTTCGTCTTTCCCTTATCTCAGTCCCACAAGTTCTTTTTCTTCATTCTTGGAGAAAAGGAACTTCTTTTTTTTTTGTGCCATGTGCACAGCTCGTGCCTCGAATCCGACCCGTACCTTCTTTTGAATTTTTGCCCGTTGTCGGCGTAGAATTGTAGGGCCTCTCTTTCGACTGAAACATCAGTAGCGTCTTTAGGAAGCGTGCGGCTCTTTCTCTCCCCTCTCGGTCGTCGTGCGCTACCTTGCCTTCTATTGCCATCATCCTTTGATTCTTGCAAAACTCGACAATGTCTTCCTCCTCCACAAAACAGAGTAAGCTTGCTGCTAAATTTCCGCCCGCCATTGAAGCGATTCAAGGTTCTCGGTCTTCTGACGGCTTTCGTCCTTCGTATCTAAAGCCCATAAAACCTTCCGATCTGACCGCGAACCCTACCCCTCTTCTCTTAAATACTCTTCCCTCTGCGACTGTCTTGGGGTGTCGACGCCCCACTTGGCACACAGATTTTCCTGCCGTCTTCCGACTCTCACCCTAATGACGATTTTGGCCGTGGCTACGTAGTCTACACCGACTTTTTTCGTTCGGCCTGACCATTCCCCCGCACCCTTTTGTGTGGGCTTCCTCCTTCGACGTGCTGTTCTTTAGCTCATCTTCACCCAAAGGCCATCTCGCATCTTCACGCCTTTGTTACCCTTTGCGAGGATATCAAAATCCGGCCGGAAGGCACCGACTTCGTGCAATTTTTCACAGTCAGGAAGGACCCGAGAAGCCTAACCCTTATTGCGAAGGCTGGATACTCCTCTTTGACTACAGGAAAGCTCACGAGTGGGGTCGCGGTGGTTCGTCGTCGTTCCACGCCCGGTCGAGTCTTGGGTGTCCCATACGCTGCTGAGGCCGGGAGAGGTCAGTTGATCAGCCCCCAAACCCCTCCGGCTGAGATGCCCATTTCAAAGATTCTGAGGGCGATACATAAGAAGTTACCGACTGTCGAGACGTTCTTTACAAAAGAACGCTTGTCTTCCTTGAAGACGTATCACAGTAAGTGTCCCTAATCCTTTAGTATAAATTTGTCACTCCGCTGGTTTCCTCATTGCTTGGGTATGCTGTATGTAGATTTCTTCCAGAAGGGGGACAAGATCGGCCCCTTCCATAGCTGGAAACTTCGTCACCTTCAAAAATGGGGACGAGGTAATTAATTATTACAACACACTGGATGCGGCCACCGATGCGGCCGAGCGGCTTCTGGAGAATGCCCCTCTTCCGGCGAAGCGCTCCAGGCAGGAAGCCAGGAATGACCAAGCTGGTCATTCAAAGAAAAAGAAACGGCTGGAATCTCCTGTCGTGCTGATGCCGGGCTGTCATGTATATGGCACGCGAGCCCTCAGTCGGGGCGCCGTGTGTCCCTTCCTCTCACCCCTGGTTCTGGTTTAGACCTCGACTCTCGCCCGGGGCGGGAGTCTGGGCATCCAACTCCAATTTGCGAGCAGTTCCCTGACTTGTCGGGTTACTTTTCCTCAGATCCTGCCCAAGAGAATACGCTGGAGGCATCCGGGTTCCGCTCTGATCCCCCAGCCGGAGAAGGTTTTTGTTGTTTTGTACTTTCTCTTGCTCTCTGCTCCCTTTCTTCACTTTTTCATCTTCCTGCTTCCAGCTTTGTGCATATTTGAGTGTTCTGGTACTGATTTGCTTTTACTGCCGCAACAGTCTCTGCACCTGTTAAGCAGAAACTAAAAAGAAAACCACATCAAAGCCGAAGGCCCCACGGCCAGGAACATCAGGATAGGGACAAACCTCTGGCGATGCTGAGGCTCCGGCCTCCATCTCTATTGATGTTGCTGGCCAAGGATGCGGCACGGAGTAGAGCGACGGAATATCGCCAGGTGCCTGAGGATCCTGAGTTTCGAAGTAAGCAGAGGGAAGACTACACAGTTTCTCCTTTGCCGGAAGGCCCGGGCCCCAGGGTGAGCAGAGAGAGGATTGCATAGCTTCTTCTTCCTCTTCCCCCCTCCTCCTGCTCAGGAGTCTTATACTGGTCCCTCCCAAAAGGAAGGGTGGTTCTATCATTGGCGCCCCCTTCCTTTAATAACTTGTGAAGCCGCCAAGTACTCCTCTGTCTGGAAGGAGGCAATAAAGAGATCCGGCCATCCAGACGGGATCTTCGCTCCTCCGGCCACCTTTACTGCTACTAAAAAAAGGTTGCGGGCCGGGGATGGGGGGGCTGATGCCATTATGCGGCATTCCCTCCCAGCAAATGAAGTGTTAGACATGATGTGGGGGGGAATCTTTCAGGTTAGGACGTATGTCATTCTCATGTTTCTTTTTGTTTATTTTGGCTTCCCCTGACTTTGTGTATCCCCTTTATTAGGTGATGTCCATGGCCCAAAGTGCTGAGGTTCACTTTGGTAACCTTCAATCCAAGCTTCGTTATGAAGAAAGTCGAGCCAACAACGTTGAAGAGGAACTGAAGTTGTCCCGCTCTCTCATGACGCCTACCTTGACCAGGTTGAATATGAGATTGACTGCAAGGCAAAGGAGAGGACTGAAGCAATCAATAAAGACCTGCAGCTGTCTCGGCGAGAATGCGAACCCAGCGTGACGAGTACGAGCTGCAGCTGAAGAAACTCCGAGAAGAGAATTTTTCTCTAAGAAGCCGGATCAAAGAGGCTGATAACACTTTGATAGAGGTGTGAAATCATTTCTCGTTTCCCTTTAAGGATAAGCTAATTTTGCTCTTCTTTGACCTGGACATTATGCTGGATCAGGTACGCTCCATGCACCGGAGCGAAGTGAACAATCTTCAGAGTGAGGTAACCAAACTTCAGGCCGAGAAGGCCTTTTTCTATCAGGAGGGGAACTCTTTCAAGCAGGAGCTGGAGCGCTAGGGCTGGAGAAGCAAGCCCTTGAACGCGAGAATGAAGCTCTTGTGAAAGAAAAAGAGAAGCTTATGCAGGAACTTGACTGCCTGCTAGAAGAGAAGACCGCGCTGGAAGAGCAGTCTAAGTCTTCCTTTAATCAAGAGAAGCAGTCTCTGCTCCGGGATTGTTCTCTTTTGGAAGAAGAGAAGAAAACTCTTGTTGCGGATAAAGCCGCCCTGATAGAAGAGAAGGCGAGGCTAGAAGAGAAAGTGAGAGAGCTGGAGGAAGCTAAGTCTTGCTCTCAAGCCGAGAGTTCTGAGCCATTAGGTCATGGTAAACTTTCAAGCCTTCAACTTTTTCCTCCTTTGTCTTTGGCCCTCTTTTCTTATTATTTTTTTTGGTTCCGGCCAGGCATGAGTGCTGCCAACTTACTGAAGCACGTCACCCAGCTGAGTAGACGGATAACCCGTGCAAAGGAGGAGCTATCTTCTGCCAATTGCGAACGTGACAAGTACCGAGCCCAAGTCTTGGTTCTTGAATCTCAGATGGCCAGGCTTAAATCGTTTTCTCGGCAATCTAGGAGGTGCAGAGGCAAGGCACTATCAATGCTCATCAAGGAGTCCTTTGCTTCTCAGTGCCACCGGATAGTTGACATTTGCCAGGAGATCGTCTCGGATCACTCTCTCAAGAAAGGAGAGTTGTTGGATGATGATTTGTACAACAAGCTGGAGTTCAAAGCTGTTGCCCAGAAGTCCAACTTCTTTTCGGAATTGAGAGGTTCTGCCGCACCCCTGGGGAGACGTGTTTTGGTGCTGACCAAGTCTCATTCCTTCCAGCCGGAAGCAACATCCTGCCATCCGCCGGAGGGATGCAACATCTCTCTAAGAAGACCAAATCTGACGAGAGCGTGGCCGGCAGTGGTGATAGAGTAGCTGCAGAAAAGATAGAATAGAAGAAGTTTTTTTTTTTAGATAAGTTCTTATTTCGGCATGTATTTTTTGTGTCTTGCCGAATGATCATACTTTTGTATCTGTTTTCACCCCACACTGGGGGAATATAATCCATATTTTTATCCGCCGGAGTTCTTTTTTTTAGCCAAGTTTCCTATTGTGGTGACATCTTTTCTCTTTCTTTTAACGGTGTTCGTACGACTATCTTAAGCAAGTTAAGCCAGCCCTGGCCTTTATTTTATAACATGATGGGCCTACGGTTTTCCGGCCGGATTTTTTTTCTTTCGATGTGTGTTCATCTTATGATTCTTAGCCGAATTTTTAGGATATGGGGTATAGGAAACTGCGATCTGCTTGGCCGACGCCTAGGTTGGCTGGATGTTTCTTTTTCTTTCAAGGCATGATAGCCTGCGGCTCGTTGGCCGGTGCTTTCTTTTCTTTCAAGGCATGATAGCCGCGGCTCGTTGGCCGGATGTTTCTTTCAAGGCATGATAGCCTGCGGCTCGTTGGCGGTGCTTCTTTTTTCTTTCAAGGCATGATAGCCTGCGGCTCGTTGGCCGGTGCTTCTTTTTCTTCAAGGCATGATAGCCTGCGGCTCGTTGGCCGGTGCTTTCTTTTTCTTTCAAGGCATGATAGCCTGTGGCTCGTTGGCCGGTGCTTTCTTTTCTTTCAAGGCATGATAGCCTGCGGCTCGTTGGCCGGTCTTTCTTTTTCTTTCAAGGCATGATAGCCTGCGGCTCGTTGCCGGTGCTTCTTTTTCTTTCAAGGCATGATAGCTGCGGCTCGTTGGCCGGTGCTTACTTTCAATTCTTTTCAAAGAATCATACTTTTATTGAAGAATCGTAAATTTACACGTAAACTTTTTTAGCATTCTCCATGCCAAGAATGCGGCAATTCGTACCCTTCCCCATTTTTCAGGCGTATGAAGCTCGTCCCGTCCTCTGGTGTATGATGTATGGTCCTTCCCATTGAGGTTCCGCTTCTTGGGCTGTTTAACTTCTCGGAGAACTAACTCTCTGGGGCGAAACTTCGCTCCTTTATCCTTTGGTTGAAATATCGCTCTACCTTGGATTTATCTTTTGCATTCTTACGGCGGCGGCCATCCTAGTTTCTTCGAGAAGGTCAGGTGGTCCTGTAACTCCCAGACTGTGAACTTCTTCATCATATGATCCCACCTTATTGGATGGCACCACAATTTCCGCCGGAATGACAGCTTCCAATCCATAAGTCAGCCTGTAAGGCGTCTCTCCTGTCGGCCCCCTTTCCGTTGTTCTGTATGACCAAAGGACCTGGGGTAGCAATTCTGCCCACTTTCCTTTTTCTCGTCAAGTTTCTTTTTTACTGCTTTTACTATTTGCCCATTCACATTCTCGACCTGCCCATTTGCCTGAGGGTGAGCCACTGATGCAAATCTTAAGTCGATCTTCCATTCTTCACAGAATTCCCGGAAGCTTTCGCAATTGAACTGTGCTCCATTATCAGTTATTATTGCCTTTGGTATGCCAAACCTGCACACCACATACTTCCAGATGAACTCTTGTGATTTCCTGGCCGTGATGGAGATAGTGGGCATTGCCTCGACCCACTTTGTGAAGTAGTCAATGGCAACGTACATGAATTTGAATCTCCCTGGCGAGGCCTCCGGAAATGGCCCCACAATGTCCAACCCCCACATAGCAAAGGGAATCGGGCAGAGAATGGATTTTTGTTCTGCGGAGGAGTATGTATTTTGTTCCCATGCTCCTGACACTTGCGGCATTTTTGTATATGCTCTTTGCAATGCTCCATCATTTTCGGCCAAAAGTATCCAAGCCTCAAGATTTTGTGGGTTGTGGTTCTTTCTCCCTGGTGATTCCCACAGATCCCCTCATGCACCTCTTTATTAGTTCTGCCCCTTCGGTCGTGGTAACACATTTAATGCTGGCCTCGCAAAAGATCGCTTATAGAGCTGGTTATTTTCAATAAAAAATGATGCAGCCCGCCTTTTTACTGTCCTGGCCTCTTTTCCTCTTCCGGCAACTTTCCCTGCCGGATGTAGTCTATGATCGGGGTCATCCAAGATTCTACTTTATCATTTGGTTCTAGGGTAAACACTTGAGCCCCGTCTACGCTTGATGTAGCCTTGACTTCCAACCATACCTCATTGGGTACTTTTTCGGCCATACTTGCCAACTTTGCCAAGGCATCGGCTTCAATATTTTCCTCACGAGGGAGATGCTTCAACTCACATCTTTGGAAGTTCGCTTTCAGTTCCTGGACTTTGAGCAAGTACTTCCATAGCTTTTCTTCTTTGACCTCATAGATGTTGTCGCTTGTCTCGTTACCAACATGGAATCTGAGTTATACCTCCACTTATGTTGCCCCTAGGGCGGTAGCCACCTCCAAGCCCCAGATGAGGGCTTCGTATTCAGCTTCATTGTTGGTGACATCGAAATCTAGCCGGAAGGCATAATTTAGATTTTGTCCATCCGGCGTTTGCACTACTATTCCGGCTCCTGCTCCACTTTTGCATCGGGCTCCGTCAACCAGGATGGTGTATGAGTTTTGGAGCTGTTTCTCTTCTTTTGCAAAGTTTGTCTCCGTTATGAAGTCCGCCAAGGCCTGTGCCTTAATCGCTGTTCTGGGTAAGAAGTGGATTTCATATTGTAGTTCCACTGTCCAGCTCACCATCCGGCCGGAGGCGTTTGGATTGTTAGCTATTTGTTTGAGTGGCCAGTTGGTTCTGACAAAGATTCGATGCGACTGAAAGTAGGGCCGTAATTTCCTTGATGCCACCACTAACGCAAACAAGATTTTCTCTATATTTGTATATCGTCCCTCTGTTGGACTCAAAATTTTGCCAGTATAATAGACTGGTATTTCCCTTTTTTCTTCCATAATCAGGACAGCGCGACTGCCCAGTCTGTCGCGGATAAGTAAAGGTAGAGATCCTGGCCTGGGGCGGGAACACCCAACTTAGGCAAGTCCCGAAGCATTTCTTTGATCTTTTCGAATGCGTCTATGCACTCTTGTCCCCATTGGAACTTGCTGTTCTTCCTCAGGATATTGAAGAACGGGATTGATTTTTCCTGCAGCTTGGAGCAAAATCTGCTTAACGCCGTGAGTCTCCCATTCAAGGCTTGGACATCTTTGATATTTCTTGGAGGGGAGAGGTTGAGGATGGCCTGACTTTTTTCCGGATCAACTTCAATACCCCGCTGTCCAACAATAAACCCAAGAAACTTCCCCTTGGTTACACCAAACACACACTTTTCTGGATTCAGCTTGATTTGGTATCTGTCCAGAGTGTTGAATGTTTCTTCCAAATCCTTCATGTGTTGTTCTTTTGACGGACTTTTAACAACTATATCATCAACGTAAGCCTCCACATTTCGAGCAATTTGTTGACAAAACACTTTGTCAATCATTCGTTGGAAAGTGGCCCCTGCATTCTTTAGGCCGAAAGGCATTACCTTGTAACAGAATGTTCCAGCTGAAGTAATGAAGGAAGTCTTTTCTGAATCGTCTTCTTTCATTTTTATTTGATTATAGCCGGAGAAAGCATCTAGAAAACTTAACACAGAACTCTGGGCAGTTGAGACTACCAATCTATCTATTGATGGCAGGGGATAAAAATCCTTAGGACATGCCTTATTTAAATCTGTGAAATCCACACACATTCTCCATTTTCCATTCGCTTTTTTTACCATGACAACATTAGCCAACCAGCGTGGATATGCAACCTCCCTGATGAATCCTGCTTTGAGGAGTTTTTGGACCTCGGCTCGCGCGGCTAAATCTCTTTCCTCTCCTATTACCCTTTTCCTTTGCCTGACCGCCGGATGCTTAGGGTCCACCCTGAGCTCATGCCGGATAACGCTTGGGTCTATACCAGGCATCTCGTCCGTGCTCCAAGCGAATGTTGCCCTTCTTTTTCCAGGAACCTCATTAAGTGAGTTTGCTCTCCACTGTCAAACGCAGTTCCTATTTTAAAGAATTTAGAAGGGTCAGATTTTAAATGTACCTCTCTGGGGGGATCTTGGGCTGTTCGACATTCTTCCTCTTCCTGATCCGGCCCTGAGGAGGAAGGTAGCCTCCCCTTGAACTCCTTGTCTGATCCCACAGTTTTGACCACTTCCTCACTAGGAAGGCTGTCCATGATACGGACTTCACACATTCGGGCCATTTTTTGACTTCCTCTTATCGTGACTACTTTCCCACCTGAGGTTAAGTATTTCATTTTTAAATGATGAGTGCTGTGGATGGCTTTGAAAGCATTGATTCCTGGCCTCCCGAGGTACATGTTGTATCCAGAAAGACCTTGCACAATAAAAGCTGTGAGCCTCTCTGTTCTCTCTCATCTCCCTGGCCCAGGGTCATTGTGAAGTCTATACTGCCGGAAGACGTGGTAGAGACACCTCCCACAAATCCTCCTAGGACCGCCGAATAAGGCTTGATCTGGTCCTCAGGTACCTCCAGCTTCTTAACTGCTTCGGCTGATATGACATTTGCTCCGGCCCCACTATCGATTAGGATTCCTTCCATCATCCGATCGTTTACTTGTGCACGAATGACAAGTGGATCGTTGTGTGGATATAGGACTCCATCTTCATCTTCGTCGGAGAAGAAAATTGGAGGAAAGCTTTCTCTTTTGGCAACCTTCCTTTCTGGGAGCTCCTGATGCACTTGGTGAATGTGCCTTTTTCTTTCGTTAGGAGTTAGTGGTCCTACCTCCGAAAACAGCCCTGTGAGTTTTCTTAAAGAAAGTTTTGTTTGTCTTCTTTTTCTTTTTCTTTTTCTTTTTAAAAGAGGGGGTTCTCACTATAACCAGAATGCAGAGAAAATGTACGCTGTAAACGAAATGCACAAAAAATGAAGATTCTACCTCTTTTATTTTGTAACAGGATTTTTGACAATCTTATGCTTGATTCTTAGGAAAACAACCTATGACTATCCTTGCTTCCGAGAAGCCTTCTTGTCCTGAATTTGTCCGAACCGAAAAGGGAAGAATCTTTATTTTCCTTACAGACCTGTTATCATACCCACCGACTTGCCAGGGTTAAGCCTGGGATGAGCCTCTTCCTCCTGCCGCCCTTGTGATGCATTCTGGGCGTTGCTCTGTTGACCGCCATACTGCCTCTGCGTTCCGGCCTGTTGCTTTCCCTTCTTCTTATTCTCCTCAATGGTCGGAGCTCTTTGGCCAGGGTAGCACAGTTTACAGTCCGATGACTGCGATTTCCATGGAATTCGCAGAATGCAACCGGAATTTCCCCTGCGGCGGCTTCCTTGGCGGAGGTATCCCTCTCTTACTGCAGCGGCATATTTCCCTGGGTCAATGTAGACAATAGCCCTTGCCCCCTGGTGCTGCGACCCCTGAGAGGAAGATCCGGCGGTTGACTTGCCGTAATATGGCTTGTACCTCGACCCTCCTCTTCCGGCATTTCCCCCGAGTCCTTCCTTCTTCTCTGGTGCTCCTGTGGCTTTGAAGCTATCTGCCAGCTCTCTAGCCTTGTTCTCGGCTACCTCAGATTTCAAAAAATCATGGATCATTTCAGCTAATTCTCCATGAGTCTTTGGCGCTTTTGTCGCGATTTTTCCAGCGAGCCGAGGCTGAGCCAGGCCATTCCCAAAGGCCTTAATCAAGATCTTCTCGTCTACATCATCGATTTCCGCAACCTTTTTGTGGAAGCGTTCTGCGTACTCCTTCACGGTTTCCCCTTTTCGCTGCTTAACGTCCATTAATTCTATTGTCTCCTTTTTGACCTTCTTACTAGCAGCGAAGTACTGCTGAAAATCCTCGGTCAATTGCTTGAAGCTCGTAATGGACTGTGGCGGTCTCGTGGAGATCCATCCCAATGCTCTCTTTGAAAGCGTTCCGGGGAACAGATTGCAGAGGGCGAGGGAACTAATCCCCTGAGTGTTCATGGCAAACATGAACTTTTTGATATGCTGGGCGGGATCTCCAGTCCCGTCGTATTTCTCAATTGTCGGGGCGACAAAGTGCGGCGGGAGTTTTGCCTTTCTTATTCGCTCCGAGAAGGGGTATAAACTCATATCTATCTGATCATCTTCCTCCATCTCTCCTCGTCAACGATTGAATTGTGTTTTCTATCCTTGCTTTCTTCGCCATTGCTGCCTCTAGAGTCTCTGTTTTTCAGTTGCTCAATGGCTTCCGTCATTTCGTCCCACTTTCTTTGATACTCCTCGTCCCTTTGCATCAGTTCCTGCTGCAAGGTCTCATTTCCTTCTACGATTTTTTCATCAATGGATCTGACCAACCCCTTTAGCATGTCCTCGAGGTCCTTTTTGGAGATGGCCTCTGGCATCTCCGAACTCATTCCTTCCTCAGAGCGGTTGTTCGAGCGATCGTTCTCTTCGGTGACTTTCTTCAGTGCTTTCTTTTGTCTCGGAGCCATCTCTCGTGTTTCGTTCCTGCAAAAAACGTCATTAGTTACTTTAGGATTTACACTATGAATCGCCGTAGATTACTTCCCTGCTTCTAGGTGGTCTCGTGGTTGCTTCTTGCTGTTCGTTTCCCACAGACGGCGCCAAATGAAACGGTAAGTCTATCCTAACGCGACCAAGTTTGATCCCAATGCAACAGTACATCCATCCTAGTATGGTTCGATCTAACCTTCTATCCTACTTTACCTGGTTTCGGTCACAGAGTTTCACAAAGGTAGAGAAGGAGAGAGAGCTTCTGTTAGAATCAAGTGCGAGTTTGACTGCCAAATATCGCGTATCTCATTCCATGGGGGTGTACCCCTATTTATAGTTTTTCGGGCCTGGTCCTCTGGGTGCCAGCCTGTATTTTACACGTTTAAGTACAATTCTACCCTTTCCTAGTACTTTAGACCTACTACAAGTGACCGGTCATACAGTGCTTTGCTTTATCTAAGTCTTACTTTCATCCAGCTAGAAACGGCCGGATGCTCTATGTGTCCTCATCTCCATCCAGCCAAGGCGGCCGGATGCTCTATAAGTCTCTAACTTCATCCGGCTAGAGCGGCCGGATGCTCTACGTGCCCTGCTTTGGTCTGGTATCATTTCTTCCCTTCTCATGGACATGTGTGGTTCGTATATTGCCGTGTTACACGGCTTGTGTGCTGTGTGCTCTGTGTGAAAAAGGCCTTAAGATCAAAGCATGAAACTGGATTGCTTGCTTATCATGTTGTATGGTTTTATATCATTGTTGTATATCACTTCGCGCACACGTAGTTTAGTCCCTTCTCGTTTATGAACTTGAAATGAATCGCGACGAACTACGCAACAAACGAAAACAACTATACAAGAAAGAAAACTCCTCTTAAACTATCGAGGACTTCTAATGACACCCACTATGGTGTCGAACTTATAATGATAATGAAAGTAAAAAACCTATTGGTGGAACACATGAAGTCTAGAGATGACCCCGCTTCCTCGACGCACGACGCCGGGAATGGAGGATTGGCTATGGAGAAGACGTTCTTCACTTGTGGTGACAAGAGAATTCACAAACAAACCTTAAAGAACCAGGAAAGATTGACACCTACATGATACGGTCACGGGATCTAACCATATCCCCTGACCGGGTGCACGGAAAGAGAAAGAAAATACAAGTTATGGGAACAAGAGAAAAGAAATAAAAACACACAACGCTCGAATGATCCCATAGTGAGGATCATGGGTATAACATACCTATGCACACGTTTTATTACTTACATGAATTGTTGTTGTTATACTAGCAGTTCGTTGTGCTTGGATGCGTGTTGAATGTGCAATGTTGCCAGCATGTTGTGCTTGGTTGTTGTTGCTAATGCGTTACTACCTTTAAGGGTGTATGATACTATGTTGTACTGTGGTGTGTTTTACTGCTTTCTTATAGCTTGTAAATTGACTTAATAATATTCGACCAAGTAGTCGTGTGGCCCGGCAACATAGGAGCTTGGTTTTGTACTATTGGATATTTATTCGGGGGTGTTACAAATACACAGTAAGATGAAACGATTTTATCTAAAGGATTGTTTCCCTCTTAAAAGCCATGAATTAATAGAATGTAGATAATGAAATGCGAAACATGATAAAATATAAAATAAACAAAATGACTTGATATTAAGTACTTGAAATAATGAAATAGTATAGTACTAGTATGATAGAAATAAAATACAGTTGAGTGCCCTAAAAATGAAAATTGAATTATATACATACGAAAAGCCGTAAATAAGATAGAAAAAAAATAAATAACCAAATAAAATGAGATTAGAGGGAGTTCAATCGAATTAGCGACAAGACGAAGTACATTAGGATGGAATATAACAGTGAAAATGTACATGAAATGATGAAAGTAATTATGAAAATAATAATGATAAAAGCAAAATAAATCAAGTACTAATAAATGAAATACAAGTAAAAGTATCAATGGAATGAAATGAGATAAAATAAACAAGTAACGAAATAAAACCGAATAGGCGAATAAATAAGCGAACAAGAAAAACAGAACCGACAAACATGAAATAAATCGAAAATGAAATGGTAAAATACGTAAATAAATAACAAAAAGGGACGGGTTTAGAAACGGATGCTTTAGAATTAATTTAAAAACTTTGTCATAAAATGACAGCTTCATTTGTTATGCACGAACAAGTTTTGAAAAGAAAGGCGACGACCCTCTTTTTTATTTATTAGTCTGAATTTTTCTTTTTTGGGTGAGAATTTTTGGTGTCTACACATGGTTATATCGACAGGGATGTATATGTTGCTCAACCGCCGGGATTCGAAGTCCCACTCCACCCCGAGTATGTCTACAAGTTAGACAAAGCGTTATATGGACTAAAACAAGCTCCGCGAGCATGGTATGAACGTCTCTCATCCTATTTACTGTCTCATGGGTTTATCCGAGGTAAGGTTGACAAAACTCTTTTTACTCTCACCAAAGGTGAAGACATACTCATTGTCCAGATCTAAGTGGATGATATAATCTATGGATCCACTATTCTAGAATTATTTACCTTCTTCTCTAATCTAATGAGTAAAGAATTTGAAATGAGTGCTCTTGGAGAATTGAAATTCTTCTTAGGTCTTTAAATCATTCAAAAAGAAAACGGCACACAAATTCATCAACAGAAATACATCCAAGAGCTACTAGTTAAGTACAAGATGCAGGACTCCAAGGCGACTCCCACTTCGATGTCCACAATTGAAAAGCCACATCTTGATGAAAAAGGAATTGTTGTTGATCTTACACTATATCGAGGTACGATAGGTTCACTGTTATACCTAACGGCAAGTCGACCTGATATTCTCTATGTTGTATGTCTTTGTGCAAGATTTCAGGTAAATCCAAAAGAATCCCACTTGCAAAGTGTAAAGCGCATCTTTTGCTACTTGAAAAACACCCAGGACATGTACCTCTGGTACCCGAGTACCCTTGATTTTACACTAATGGGTTATAGCGACTCTGACTTTGCAAGCTCCTTATTAGACAGAAAGAGCACGTCTGGCACAACACAATTTCTGGGTCTATGTCTTGTAGGCTGGAGCTCCAAGAAGCAAAACACAGTGGCCCTGTCATTTGCCGAAGCCGAATATGTCTGAAATACCCCAAACGTAGATATGGTGTGTAAGTGATAAGCTAAGATATAAGAAGGCAAAATAATGCCTTAGAAACATTAAGAAACCATTTTAATCATAGAAAACATAAGGAAACACCAAAAGAGCAGTTTAAGCAAAAACGTGCTCTAAGCTTGGAGAGACTTGGGTGAGCACCCAAATATCATTCTTAGACCTTAGTAATATCCTAATGGTCATTTTAAACTAATTACCAAAGAAAACCAAGCTTGAAAACAAGTTAAAACACAAAATGTGCCTTAAGGAGTCTTAAAGCACATTTTTGAAAAATTGTCTTGTAAATGGGTTTTTAGTGGCTAAATGTCCATCATTACTCTTTAATTAACATGTGTACTAATTATTATCACATTAGAAGTCTAAATCAATGGGAAATCAAAAATTTCACAATTGTGTGCCTTGTTTAGTGAATAGTAACCAAATAATGCTAGTTTAAGACATTAGTCTAAGTAAGTCAATTACTTGGTCAACAAAGACCACAATACACCTTATTTGACCAAGGGGGCTGGTTTTTAAGTGTGACTCACCACACTTATCTAGCTAAGTAATGAATAAAGCAAAAGTAAGTAAATTCACTATTCACCTTTAACATAAATATCTTACCTTTACTTACCTCTCTCCTCACCTCTTCGTTCTCTCTTGTTCCCACCGGTTTTGAGCTGCTCCTCTCTTCTTCTCCAACGTGAAGAACAACCTCCATGCTAGCTTCACCTTCCTTTGATTACTACTTACTCATTTTAGCTCCAAAACCTAAACAAATTACATATTCTTCTTAGTTAGCTCAAGCTCTTCCTTTATATCTTTCCAAAACTTCAAGAGCTCTATTTTGGTGCCAAGCCAAACCGCCATATAAGGAGGAAATCCAAGTTTGGAGAGTTCATTGGCTTCTCCATTCTCTTAAGGTAAAGAATATGTAAGAAAATCTAGGTTTCCATCATTTTCTCTCCATAACCGAAAATGTATACTCATGGGGCTTCATTGTTATGCCTTGTTCTAGCTTGTTTCTTATTCTCCAAGGGCAAGAGGAGGTCCTTCTTGATTCATATCCAAGCTTGTCTTGAGAAACCAAGGTAAAACAATCAATTTAATACCTTAAAACACATTTTTTAACCTAGGTTTTATTCCTTAAGGTTAGTGTGTTGTTTAGTACTCATTGGAGTCATTGAATGTTGGTTATAACATTGGCAAGGAGAACTTGATTTGGTGACCGAGATTGAGCAAGGAAAAATATAAGGAAGAAAGTTTGTGAAGCTTGAAAAAGAACAAGGTAAATGTCTTACCTTAAGGTGTTTAATGCATTAAGGGATAGGATTTAGGTATATGATGAGTGTAGCTTAAGGTTTACATTAGAAAAGGGCTATATATAACCTAGAAGAAACAATGACTATGTTTGAGAACTTGTGACTAAGGAGCCAATGAGAAAAGAGATAGTTAAACAATGTTGAGATGAATTACAAGAAGCATTTTATTTCAATGGGAGCCTTGTTGTGTGTATTCGCAGGTTAAAGGCAAATATATGTGGAAATTCAGTGGTTAAGATTATTGTCGTTTAAGAGCCTAAGTGCCAAGCATTTTAAGTTTATACACTATATGATGATGTGGTGTAGTTTTGGTGTAAATTGTGTGTTAAGATGTTGTAATGAGAATTTGAGTGATCTTGGTTTTTTGATGGTGAAAAACCAAGTGTTTAGGTGTAACAATATACTAGAGAACCCATGTCAAAATTTGATGAAGAAACTTAGTGTTTTAGATGTTCTAAGAAAATTTCATGATTAGGATAGTACTAGGAAGTTTAGAGGTTGTCTTGAAGGAAAAAGAGTGAGTTTAAGGTGTTCTTGTGAGTTATAATGACTTAGGCATCATCATGGAGGATCTTGGAACAAAAGAATGTTTAGGCATGCGCCAAAGGCAATTTGAGAATGTGTTTAGGAAATATGCAATCTTGTTAGGAGAAGAGTTAAGTAATGCGTTTAAAGGTGAAGAGACTTCATGTAGTTACATAAAGGAACCTAGATGGTGAAAGATGCTTGGGAGATGATGTTATGGTGGTGAGGAAACATTTTGGCATAGTGGTTATGATAGGAATGAAACACCACTTAGAACACCTAAGGAAAATATTACAAGTGTTAGCATGATTACAAGGAAAATGCATAATGACTAAGGTGGATGTTGGTGAGTGATTTAATGTGTTTAGTGGAAGGCTTAAGGTGTGTTTGAGGTGCCCAAATGAGGTTAGAACATACTAGGATGTAAGAGGAGAAGTTTGGAGTCAAAGGGGAATTTAGAAACAAGGTTCTGGAGCCGACTGACCTTAGGGACCGGACCTGCAAGGTCGGTCGAGCTCAGTTTACACTACCGGAAAGAGTTTCTGGAATCGACCGAACTTGGGGACCGGACTTACAAGTTCGGTCGGGCTTGTATTTTGTGTACGAATTAAGTCTCTGGAATGGACCGACCTTGGGACCGGACTTACAAGGTCGGTCATGCCTAGAATTTTGTACGGGAATTAAGTCTCTGGAATCGACCGAACTTGGGACCGGAATTACAAGTTCGGTCGGGCTTAAATTTCCCACGGGGAAAACTCTCAGGAATGGACCGACCTTGGGGACCGGACTTGCAAGGTCGGTCGGGGTAGAATTTTCAAACGGTAATACGTCCTGGAATGGACCGACTTTGGGTAAGGTCGGTCGGTAAGATCGGTCGAGCCAAAAACACAAAAAAAAAGAAATTTAAAATTCTAAAGATGATAATTGGTAATAAGGTATTCCATTGGTAGGGTAATAATGATTAGGAACCTAAGAACCCAAGGAATTATGTTAGGTTAAGTATAAACCTTAAGTTTAAAGTTAAGTTAATATGGTTAAGTGGTAAAGACTAAAGAGGGTATCGAATGGGAATCTTTAGGGATTAAGTGTCTTAAGTAAGGTGCAAATAACTAATGACCTAAAAATGAATGAATGTTTTAGGTTTGTGAATTGGGACCCCGAAGAAGGTTAAACAAACAACAGTCGACGGTGAACGGTACAGTCTTTCTTGTGACCTGCTTGCTAACGAGGTGTCCCTCGGCTTGTGTGCTACCTGTTTGTTTGATATGACTAAGACAAGATAAAGAATGCAACCGGATATTAATGTTCTCGTTGTGTATGTGTTTTCCTTACACTAACCCACGAGGCTTAAGGATAACTACTAACTAAGCTTGATACTTATTGAGTTAAGGAGAGGATTTGTACATTGGTGATTGTTGGTTAATACCCGTCAAGGTTTAACTAACACTTGGTATTTAAGACTTTCACTAACCGTAACTTGGGGTGGGAGTGAGGAATCCGGAATGGTACCGGCACATGTGTATTGGGGGAGGTCGGTATCTGAATCAGATCCGACTTCCGAATAAGACTTGTCCTTGGACTCGTCGCCTAGGGTCAACAAACTGACCCGACCACCCGGACTACTGTTTGAGGTGGAGGCACATTAAGGATGGTGTGGGGGGATCAAGCCTACATCCCTAACAAATTAAGAAAGGTAGCTTATTGCCGGATGGTGCACTGCTACTGGCTACGGTTAACCAAGCCCTACAAAAATAAGCAACCAATTAAGGGCTAACCAATCTAATAGTGGAACGGTTGGCAATTATAAGGTTATGGAGATTGTGGATTTAAGGAGTTAAGATCTAACTCACTTATTAAGGGAACGCCTGAGTCGTTCATTTGCATTTGAGCAATTTATGTACATTGTGGTTTGTTGTTTTATTGCATTCATATTATGATTGTGATGCTAATCAACTTCCATGCTATCGACAATTAGTCGTCGTAGCCCCGTTAGCTTGGGGCCACGAGAGGGTCGTACCAGCATTCGTGCAGACCCCCTTTGGGGGCTGTTTTTACACTTGCAGGTAAGTGGCCCATGAAGTCACACCACGAGAGTAGGAGCGGGTAGCCCTAGGTGGGACTTATTTTGAGTACGGGTAGCGCCTGTGCACCCGTCTGTTTATAGTTGAACTTGTGAAATATTGTATGGTTTTGGAGATACTTTAAACTCGGTTGGTGTATGTATTATGGATATGCGGCTGTAAATATTTAAGTGACGGTATTTCTTGTTGATTAGACCATGGCAAGGTCCTGGTGATAGTGTTATACCCAAAATTTCAACTCCCCCGGAAGAGAGTCTCTACTAATAGGCTAGTAGCGAGGGTTCCCAGTTCGATCGGCACATTTCAGGGTACTAGGGACAGCTTAGTCATCTCCAGGGGCATTTTCGTAATTTTTCAAGGCTTCTAAGCCCCCTATAGGCTTTCTCTCTCCTCCAAATAAGGGTCAAATCAATTCAAAATGCTTTGAAATTTTAACCCATGATAGAGGATGACATCTGAAGCATAATGGCGTTGGAATTTTGATTTTTCGAATTTCCAATAATTTTCTAGCAATTTCTGATTGAATCTGACGAGAAATTGAATTTAAAAATATTCCAATATCCAAAAAATTCGATTCCACTTTAGAAAAATCAGAAATATCATCCTTTACCCATGTGTGAAATTTCATAATCAAATTCCTTTTGGAAGCCCTTGAGCTAAAACGTCGGTAAATCTCAGTTTTTACTGGATTTTTCTATCTTTAAGGAAGCCTATATAAGGAACCTTATCCCATGATCAAATCAGAACCTCAAGAGCCCTAAACCCTCAAAGAAGGCAGCCGTCTCATTCTCTTCACGTTTTTACACATCCAAGCACCAAAATCACATCAAAAATCCCCCAAATCACCATCTAAACACATTTTCAACTCCCAACACATCAACAATCATCAAACATCAACCAAACCACCTCCAAAACTTGAAGAACACCTTCAACAATCAACTACCAGAAGCTCGGGTCGAACTCAATCCGGAACCGGCACCATCGGAGCATCCGAAGAATCCCGACGTGAAGAATCCTCCTGAATTCGAAGGTAAAACAGGTTGCAATTCTACTTTTCTAACTCTCCACGACCTTATTAACTCTCTGTCAAATTTTGGGTTCAAACTAACCTTTTTACGCTTCTATATTGCTAATTACTTTTGTTTCTGCCTTGTTACTTGTTCGTCAAGTTTCATACATAATTCGACTTCAAACTGCAATCTTTTAATTACTAACGAATTGTATACCTTTCAGGCTACACGTGCATAAATTTTGAGCCGAAAACACCTTCGGGAACCACCATAAAACCCCTGTCCGTGGGTGGTCCGGGATCTCAGACCTATGGTCCGGGACCACGGACGGGTTGTCCGTGGCCACGGACACCCACGGACGGTGGCGGGATTTTAAAATTTTAAAAATTTAGGTTTTGGTAAAGTATGTCCGGGCCTACGGACGTCCTGTCCGTGGCCCCGGACTTTTCAAATTTTTGTTTTCTGTTTAATTCGACTTTTATTTTCACATAGATTAACTAGGGTCCGTGGTTACGGACATTAAGTCCGTGGCTACGGACGGAAACAAAATTTGACCTAATTCTGCCTCCGAAACCCTAGTTTAGGTAATTTCAACTTTCACTTTTATTTTCAGTCAAAAAATGCTAAAAAACAAAAAAAAAACAGAAGCTCGCGCACTTAGGTTAAAATGACTCGTAATAAGCCGTAATTAAACTAAGTAGAGGAAAAACGACTTCTAGGGGTAATGAAAGTAATTGAACCCTAATTAAGTCGAATATCAAGCCCCCGAACCCGAACTCTCCTTTCCTAATTTGATCTAGGTTAAAATTAGGTGGCGACTCATAATAGGTTCCAGTGAGCTAGCTTAGGTTTTAATAATCATTGTTATATGACATAGTTATTAACCTTAGATTATAAGTGGACCTAAAACCCGGTTAGATCCTAATCAGCTTTCACCAACAAAGGATAGGGTTTAAAATCGAGGCTCACAGACTGGCGACTCTGCTGGGGACAAACTTCTTAATTTAACTTGTTTAATTTTAAGAAAGAGGGCTTAACTCGAAAATGTTTATTTATGGCTTTAATTCTTTGTTTGTTTACTTTTATGCGCAATTTAAATTTCTGTACCTTTGCATCATATGAGAGCGAGGGTCCACGCAAACCTATTCCACCCCGGACCCGTTTGAGGGTCCCCTATCAGGGACTCACACCTTTTAGGTGATGTGAATAAGCGGGGGAAAAGAGGAGGATGTCGTCTAACCACATCCCCTTAATACCTGAGGTTTAGCCCCCAAGCGTTTTTCTGGCAGTGCCCTTACCTAGCCCATTGTGTGGTCAGTCAAAGACCCGACCGTAGACACACACCTTCAGGTGATGTGAAAAAAGTGGGGAAGCCCAAAGAGAATAGCGTGCAAGCCCTATTCCTTTGTGGTGACCTGGGCCCACGCCCCAAGCACCTCTCCGGATCGATCCATACCCGAATTGGATAAGTGTCAAGTGAGGACATGTGGAATTTGTATGGGCCTTGTCTGCTTGTGTGATCGGGCCACTACCTAGCCTAGGAATTGATAGGAACTTTTCCTACATCAACTCAACCCAACCTGAATTTACGGCTTTATTGTTTGTGGCCCAGAGGCCCTGTTTGGTTTGATATGTGAAACATTTGGGCTTCGGCCCAAAAGTTTAGACTTAGGTGATTTCTCTCTTCCGGCCCAATTTGAATTATCAATTTAGTTCCAGGCCCATGAAAAAAAAACAAATCAACCTAAAGCGATCCATAAAAATCCATCAGGCCTTTCCTTTTCGAAGCCCATTCTAGTCTAGGAAGACTTTTTCACTCAGGTTTTGACCCACGATCCTAGACATAGGTATCATCTTCAGGCCCAATCATAATCACTCGGCCCAAATTCCAATTCACATCCAGAACATGGTTTAGAAATCACTTCGGCCCATGCGCTTTACTTCTAGCCCAAACACATTCTGGCCCAAGTGCCCAATTCTCAGAACATTCCGGCTCAAGAATCACGCTCTTCAAACATTTCAGCCTAGGCACTAGTTCACAGCTCATGAATCATTCCGGCCCATGTGCCTCCCTTCCAACTCATTTCGGGTCTCAGTGCCTACCCACAATCTTCGAAATATTCCAGCTCATATGCTTTTCTTGCAGCCCAAACAAGTTTTTACCTAAAACTTCTTCACGGTCCAGAATTTTAGCTCAATCCACTTTTGTTTTCCAACAGATAAGCCCGAATCCCAAGTATGGAAGAGGGAGGAAATCCAGTTGTGGAGGGTGATTTTTTGGTATGAGGGGGTCTATCTAAATATGGTTCTGACTGAGAAGCCTAGATCCTAGAAATGCCGTTCTGTGGAGGGTGAAAACCCATTATTCTGGCATCCCTCAAATACCTACTAAATCGTCCGTCTTTCCCAGAAAGCATAAGGGAGAATGCAAGTGTGCACTACACCCGCTCTCAATGGGCTCCACGCGGACTTATGCCTCTATAAGGCGGAGTTGACTAGAGTCGCCACCTAGTTTGACCTAAGATACTAGGAAGGAAGGGAAGGAGGGTTCTAAGAACCGTTAATTGACTCTGAGATTGTTGTCTATGGATAGGACTTATCTGGTCATGTCAGAGATTCTGTGTGGGTTCACACTGGGTTACACCCCTTAGAAGTGGCAACGACCACGACTTCGGATTGGTGCCCGAGGAAACCTCGGTCTCCAATTGTCAGGATTGCCTTCTTTCAAAACCTTTTTAGAGAGATTCAATTAAAAGCCAAGGATAGGATTAGGACGAGGAGAGAGAAAGAGAGTGGATGAGGCGAGCTTTTCTGTCAAGCTAGCACCCAGAAAAGGGATGGGTGAATTCAGATGGGTGTAGAATGAGAATTGGGAAAAGTCTGAGGTTGAGTGAATAGACAAGACTTAGTGTCTGATGGTTTGAAGTTCGTGGGAGCCGAAGAAGGTTTGAGCGTTTTGAGAGATGTGAGAGCCATCGTAGAGGGGGAAGGGGGTTTTTTGTTTGGAATGGGGTCGCACCCTAGATGGGCTGCCTACGTACTCAACTCCCTGCTGAGATCAGACCTTACGTAGTTCAGGTTTTTTTGGAGATGTTTGAAGTTTTGGGTTTGAGGGGGTAGTCTGTGAGACGCTTGGGTCTATGAGACGCTTGAAACCTTGAGACGTCGAAGTCTGTGAGACGCTCGAATCTGAGAGACGCTCGGGTCTGTGAGATGTTCGGATCTGTGAGACATTCGAATCATTGGGATAACAAAGTCTGTGAGACACTCGGGTCTGTGAGACGATACGGGGCTGTTTGGAGGTGAGGTGGTTGAGTGAAAAAAGGCATTTTGCTCGATGTGGGGTCGCACCCTGTGTGGGTTGCCTACGTACTCAACTTCCTGTTGAGATCAGACCTTACGTAGTTCAGGTTTTTTTGGAGATGTTTGAAGTTTTGGGTTTGAGGGGGTAGTCTGTGAGACGCTTGGGTCTATGAGACGCTTGAAACCTTGAGACGTCGAAGTCTGTGAGACGCTCGAATCTGAGAGACGCTCGGGTCTGTGAGATGTTCGGATCTGTGAGACATTCAAATCATTGGGATAACAAAGTCTGTGAGACACTCGGGTCTGTGAGACGATACGGGGCTGTTTGGAGGTGAGGTGGTTGAGTGAAAAAAGGCATTTTGCTCGATGTGGGGTCGCACCCTGTGTGGGTTGCCTACGTACTCAACTTCCTGTTGAGATCAGACCTTACGTAGTTCAGGTTTTTTTGGAGATGTTTGAAGTTTTGAAGTGATTTGAAGTTTGGAAGATGATTCGAGTGTGTGTGAGGTAATTGAAATTTGGGTGGAGATCCCGGTTTTTCAGGTTTGAGGTTCGAAAATGGCTGAGGAAAATCATATTGTTGTAAAAAGGGCGGATAATCCCGAGGGATTACCCTATGTACCCTCTCGAACACGACACTTAATTAATGGTAAGTGTCGAGGCTCGAAAGATGGGGCAATGAATTTATGTCGAAAAATAGGATTCAGAGAGAAACACCATGAATGAGATGTTCTCGGTCGAACCCTAATAACGTCTCTAACTCCCGGGTTTTAAAACGTTAAAAACCAAAACATTGAAATCGAGCGGAAGGGAGTTAGATGATTCTAAAATTCCGGCTGCAACTAGGAAGGTCGTTACTTCCCTAGCACCCCGCCTTGTAAAAATCTAGGCTGCAATTAGGGGAGGTTTGTCACCCTAATGCCCCGCCTAAAGAGATCCAGACTGTGACAAGGGAGGTTATGACCCCATGCCCCGCCTCGGATTTTTATTTTGGGAAGGAAGACAAGTGATGTTCTAACCATTGAGGAAATGTTTTGAAGGGGTTAGACATTTCTTGCTCCCTGAAATGATTTTAAGTTAAAAACTGAGTTGGAAAACTTTTGAAGTTGTTCGGAATTCTCTGTGAAGAAACTCTGATTTTGAGAAATGTTTTTAGGAGAAAACTTTCTGTATATGTGAGAAGAACTTTCTGCGTTTGAAAAGAGTTTTCTGTGATGTGAGAAGAGTTTTTCCTTTAAAATTCCACAAAATGGTTTCTTTTGAAAACTTGAAGAAATTTGAAGAAAACGATGGCTCGAAATTCTTTTTGGGTTTTTGGATTTTTGAAACGAATTTACAAGTTGAGTGTGGATTGGATGAAATGTGTTTGGGTTTGAATGGGATTGAGTTTGAACTGGATTGAATTGAATCGGGCTCGGAAATGGGCCAGGTTAAAGTTGGGTCAAGGTCAACATTTGGGTCAAGGTCAACGCTTTGGGTCAAAGTCAATGTTTGGATCAAAGTCAACATTTGGTCGGTCAAAGTTGGACTTGGTCAAGGTCAAAGTTTGGGTTGGTCAAAGTTGGACCGGGTTGGGCCTTGGTCAAGGTTTGGACCGGATGGGGCCTCGGGCAAGGTTTGGACCGAATTGGGCCTTGATGGATCGAGTGGGCTTTGAGTCCAAAACGGGTTTGGGCTGAAAGGGGCTTGGGCCTTGGTTGGGCTTCGGGTTTGGGCCTTGTTAGGCTTCGGGTTTGGGCCACTGGTTTTATGGGCTTGGGCCAAATTTGGACATGGGCCAGATTTTAGAAATGAGTTTGGATCTGATTTTTGATTTTGGGCCAAGTTGACTTAATCAAGTTTTGGGTCTGATTTGGGCTTTGTAAAATGGGCCGAACTGGGTCTTGGTTTGGGCTTGATTTTTGGACCAGATATGGGCTAGAGATTTGGGCCGGAATGGGTCTTGTGATTTTGGTCCAATTTAAGATTTGAAAATTGGGCCGATTTAGGCCTTTTGGTTTGCCCCGAATTTGGCTTCAAATTGGACCTTAATTGAATTTGATTGTTGGTCCTCAACTGGATGATTTGAAGTTGGGATTGACAATGAATTGGAATGAATTTTGAATGTGTATAAAATGTTTGATTGTGACTTGTGAGAATGATTGCTTTTGAAGAGTGTTCAATGATTCATTATGAGAAGGATTGTTTTGAAAGTGTTTGATATGAGAAAGATTGATTTTACGGTGTGTTTGATGAGAGAGTGTGAGAGAGATTGATTTGAAGAGTACTCGATGAGAGAAATTGATTTGAAATTGAATTTTTGGGCTGAATTTGGAAATGAATTTTGGGTTTTGAATTGGATTTTTATTGGTTGAAACGAATCATTGATTGTGAGTTTTATTGTGACATTTAAGGATTGTTTGGAAAGTTTTTTTAGGAGAGATGTTTCCCACAAACAGGTACTACGATCCTCGGGTACTACGACCTTAATGTGGGCAACATCTATGAATGGTCCTAGGGCTTTTCTAAACTGGACTTGATATGTCCAAAATTTAAGTGGGTAGACCTGAAGGCTATTCTATGGCTACATGTGCTAAACCAATCTAGCAGCTTATAAGACGAAACTAACAAATAAAACGCACAATGTATAATAGAACCGAACATGTATAAACAAGCATTCAAAAATATGTACAAAAGATAACAGAGTAAAAATGATCAAGCCGACAAATACAAAAAATTATGAAGTCCAAGACTATGCTAGATAGCACAACTAATAGACAAATTACAACTCATGATAACAAATTAAAGTGTTAAATTAAAATGCTGAATTAAAGTGCTAAATCAAAAGAGCTGCTATGGGGGGTCGCATCGACGCCGCCTCACTCGAGCTGAAGAGGATCCGAAGAGATACACCAACCGTTTTTCGTGTTTGAAGGGAGAGCCCCATAGTCCTAGCCAAGGTCCGTCTCCTTAATCTCCGAGCAGTTCCTCGTTCCTCAAGCAATACATACATGCCAGAGAACACAAACAAAGAGACACGAGATTAATTAGTAATGAAATGTAAGAGGGTTAGGGTGTGTGCAATGGGATCATACGGCCCCTCTCAATGGGAGGAAAGGGGGCAATCTAATCATCCCCACACCCCAACCGAGAACATAAAAAGAGTTTCAAACTGCCAACAAATGCTATGAATTGTCAAATAAATCAAACATTGGGGTTGCTACACAAATTAAT
The DNA here is from genome assembly GCA_023374045.1 of Limonium bicolor. Lineage (NCBI taxonomy): Eukaryota > Viridiplantae > Streptophyta > Magnoliopsida > Caryophyllales > Plumbaginaceae > Limonium > Limonium bicolor. Next base: position 473,277,694 of record CM041776.1, read on the forward strand.
TCGTCATCTTAGATTACGACTCAAACCGAAGTGTAGTATCAAAAGGGCGAAGTGTGAGTCATGCGGGATCATACCTAGAAGGGTTTATATCATTTCCCTCTAAGATGAAAAGTTAATAAGGACCAACCAGCCAACGAGTGATTTGTCTTAACAATTATAGCAGAGGGCAACTATAACTCGATTCATGTTCATATCTAAGCGTGAGGGACAAGTTATACTAGTCTCAAATCAATTTCCAAACCATATCAATGCGCAAGGGACAATTTAATATCAAAGGCAATTGAAACATGGTAAAGGTCAAAAGATAGGATTTCCAAACCCAATGAAGAAGTATCAACCCCAAACGCATCAGCATAGCCCGTGATCAAACTCCAAGTCAAGCAAGTGCAGCCATCAGCCAAACATGGCCCATACCCAACGGAACAAGTATACTAGAGGCAGATTTCCAAACCAAATGAGGCAGCGTCAAGCCCAAAGCGTAACCGCCTGGTCAAATCGTCAAACCCAAAATCGAATCCAGCCAAGCAAGTCCAACTCAAGTTTCACCACTTTTTGTGTACCTCAGTCGCGATAAGAAATCAAGACAGGAGAAATGCATCGCAAGTTAAATCAGACCCGATTGCGAATGAGACCAATAAGCTCATAACGTATCGAACCGACATCTAACACATCGAGAAGTCACGCAATTACTGAAACAGAACTCAAATGTCATTCGATATAGTGATAAGAATGATCCGCAGTGATAGGATCGTGACCAGAAGCTCAATCTCAACAACGGCAGGGTACATTAAAAGAAACCCACACCTTCTCAGGCTAAGATCAATCAGCGGAAATGAAGAAATCGCCTAAATCATCAAGCAAAACCTTAATTCATGGATCGATCCCAACTGAAAACAAGGATGCGACAAATAGTCCCGAACTCACCAGTACAAGAATATGATCGAATGACCTCCCGCGATCGAGACCCAGCCACAATAGAACACCACAATATCAAAATATACAGGAGCCCACAGGCAAACAAACGCGATCGATCTAGCACAGTTCTCACATATACGGACCAAATCAACATGGAATATGAGTCACGAGGGATAAAATTGAAGTAAACTCAGACGATGAGCAGGAAATTAACTGGCTAATACTGAAGTTGACAATAGGTCCGTCTCAGATTAGACAGCAAACGTTACAGAGACCAACAATAGAGGGCGACAGACAGAAAGTGAAGCCAAACCGTGCGAAATTTCTGGATTCAGACAAGCAACTCCATGTTAGGAGAAAGATGAATCACACTTACAACCTGATTTGGTTGAATAAGGCAATAGAAGTGAGCAATCTCCACGTACTGAAGCCAAGGCCGGAAAGCTTCAACGAACGCCACCGACAACCCCAAAAGGCCGGGAAAGGGGTCGGGGCTAGAATTAATTGGAACCAAGTGTAGTCCTCCAATACAAACATTATCGACAGTTACGCAATATCGAAGGAATCGAAACCCAAAACAAAAAATATGAGCATAGCGGAGCACAGGCGGTAGTCATGATCATTGAGATTAGGGTTTTCTGGGTTTTAATTCGTAGTTTGAAGGTGAGGTTGGAGGCGGTAGATGGTGAACAATGTCCGTTCCCAGGGAGAGTGGTGAGGGAAATGAAGAATCGTAAGGGACTCATCTCTGTTGGTTGTGGTGCCAAGCGCTTGAAAATGGATGGGGAGGAGAATGCGGTTGATTTCAATGAAGAGGTGCGCTGAGCATCACTTGTTCCTTGTTTGCTAAATTGTCGAGGCTGGAGAGAATGAGAGGGAGGCGCAGAGCATATGTGCTCCTAGTTCGCCAGTAGGGTAGCAAATGTGCCGTGAATGAAGAGGGTGAGAGGCACAGAGCAGGTGCCGTCTTGTTCGCTGTGAATGAGGAGAACGACGGTAGAGCATGTATGTTTCTGGGTTTGTTCCTTTGAAGCTGGAGGAGGGAGCGAATTGGAAGATGTCGAAAACATCAGGGAGGCGACTACAGTCGCAACGAAGAGAATGAGCCCGATCCCCTTAGGGTTTTGGGGATGCGTGTGCTTTTATTAAAAGAACAGTAGGGTTTGGGTGGGCTTCTTGAAACCATGGGCTGAAAAAAAGAGTGGATCTAAGGAATTGGGCTAGAACAAAGTGTGGATTGGGTTTGTAAGATAAAATGAGTGCGTATAAATAGAAAATAAAAATAAAAAAAAAATACTAATAGTAGAATAAAATAAAATATAAGAAAAAGTTGATAGATGAATAAAAATAAAAAAATAAAATAAAATAAATAGAATAGAAACAAAAAAATAAGATAGTAAAATAAGTGAATAAACAAAAGGGGACGACCTTGAAACTGGACTGTCGATGGAAATTCATTTTCAAAGAGTTGTGTTTTTTCTGAAATGCTTTGAAAAAGATTATAAAATGATGGTTTCGTCTTAGCACGCACGCTAATATGTTTTGAAAAAGAAAGGCAACGACCCCTCTTATTATTTCGGAATTTGCTTTATGGGGTGAGAATTTTTGGTGTCTACAGATGGCTCCCCTTGATTCAATTCTGCAATAGAAGGCTTGCAGAATTGGATCAAGGTTGACGGGGCGCCAAAAATTCTCACCACGGCTTATGATTTGCTCTTATGGGTGCGGGTGCACGGGGACTTATGACGGGCCCCAGATTGCGGTGATTGATGGTATGAGGACTAATGACGGGCCTCAACTAGAAATCGGTGTCTAGCTCTAGGGCTTATGACGGGCCTAGAATACGATCAAATAACCTATGCATGAGGACTAATGACGGGCCTCAACTAGATCTCGGTGTCTAGCTCTAGGACTTATGACGGGCCTAGAATGCATCTTCGAAATGTATGAGGACTAATGACAGGCCTCAACTAGATCTCGATGTCTAGCTCTAGGACTAATGACGGGCCTAGAATACAATCGGTATATGGGTTATGCATGAGGACTAATGACGGGCCTCAACTAGAACTCGGTGTCTAGCTCTAGGACTTATGACGGGCCTAGAATGCATCTTCGAAATGTATGAGGACTAATGACGGGCCTCAACTAGAACTCGGTGTCTAGCTCTAGGACTAATGACGGGCCTAGAATACAATCGGTATATGGGTTATGCATGAGGACTAATGACGGGCCTCAACTAGATCTCGGTGTCTAGCTCTAGGACTTATGACGGGCCTAGAATGCATCTTCGAAATGTATGAGGACTAATGACGGGCCTCAACTAGAACTCGGTGTCTAGCTCTAGGACTAATGACGGGCCTAGAATACAATCGGTATATGGGTTATGCATGAGGGCTAATGACGGGCCTCAACTAGATCTCGGTGTCTAGCTCTAGGACTTATGACGGGCCTAGAATGCATCTTCAAAATGTATGAGGACTAATGACGGGCCTCAACTAGAACTCGGTGTCTAGCTCTAGGACTAATGACGGGCCTAGAATGCATCTTCGAAATGTATGAGGACTAATGACGGGCCTCAACTAGAACTCGGTGTCTAGCTCTAGGACTAATGACGGGCCTAGAATACAATCGGTATATGGGTTATGCATGAGGACTAATGACGGGCCTCAACTAGATCTCGGTGTCTAGCTCTAGGACTTATGACGGGCCTAGAATGCATCTTCGAAATGTATGAGGACTAATGACGGGCCTCAACTAGAACTCGGTGTCTAGCTCTTGGACTAATGACGGGCCTAGAATACAATCGGTATATGGGTTATGCATGAGGGCTAATGACGGGCCTCAACTAGATCTCGGTGTCTAGCTCTAAGACTTATGACGGGCCTAGAATGCATCTTCGAAATGTATGAGGACTAATGACGGGCCTCAACTAGAACTCGGTGTCTAGCTCTAGGACTAATGATGGGCCTAGAATACAATCGGTATATGGGTTATGCATGAGGACTAATGACGGGCCTCAACTAGATCTCGGTGTCTAGCTCTAGGACTTATGACGGGCCTAGAATGCATCTTCGAAATGTATGAGGGCTAATGACGGGCCTCAACTAGATCTCGGTGTCTAGCTCTAGGACTAATGACGGGCCTAGAATACAATCGGTATATGGTTTATGCATGAGGACTAATGACGGGCCTCAACTAGATCTCGGTGTCTAGCTCTAGGACTTATGACGGGCCTAGAATGCATCAGAAAGTACGAGGACTTATGACGGGCCTATAATACTTTGATCGAGTTGTATGAAACTCGTTGTTTTGAGTGGTTGATTGAAGGTTGATTTTGATTGTGGATTGATTTGGGATTGGATGCTTTTCGGTTGCTCCTGTGAGGGATGTGATAGATGTTGCCCTTGGCTTTTCCAGTGTGGGACTTTTGTTTTGATTTTGTTTTGACAGTCTCACCCGATGTGCACTGTAGTTTCGGGATCCTGTAGGACTCTTGGCTCCAGAGTTCGAGATGGCTCCGGTTTGATATGTGTTCCCCTTGTGAGCAACGACTCTGGGATGGTTGATGGGTTCGGATTCGATATGATCTTAGGGCTCCGGTATGATCGGATGGCTCTAGTTTGATCTGTGACTCCCTTGTGAGCAACGACTCTGGGATGGTTGATGGGTTCGGGTTCGATATGATCTGAGGGCTCCGGTATGATCGGATGGCTCCAGCTTGATCTGTGATTCCCTTGTGAAACGACTCTGGGATGGTTGGTGGGTTTTGATTCGGTTAGAGATTTTCGGGATGGCTGGTGGGTTTTGATCTGGTTAAAGATTTTCGGGGTGGTTGGCGGGTTTTGCTTTGGCTTGGATTTTGAGTCGGATGATGGGTTGATGTGATTGGTGGATTGTGTTGTGTTGGACGTATTTTGAAGTGGTAGATATTTTTTGTTGTGGTTGATAACTTCTTGGTCATGGATGGATGGCTTCGGTCTGGTTATGACTTTAGGGTTCTCTCATGATGGCTCCAGGATAGCTCGGGATGGCTCCGCGAAGGGCTACGAGATGGCTCTGTTTGGTGATAGTGGGGAACAAAAAGGGGGATTTTTCCTTTGAGGTGGTCGCACCCTGGGCGGGCTGCCTACGTACTCAATTCCGTATTGAGATCAGACCTGACGTAGTTTGAAACTGTGTAGGTAAGACCCTGGTGATGAAATAACCCGTGACGTGGATTTGAGGTGGCTCCCGTATTGTTCTCGGACTGTTAGGATGCTCCCTGTGTAGCTCTAGTTTGGTTCTGGATATGGTGTTGATGAGGCTCGAGCATGACGTTGGATGGCTTCGGATGGCTCTAGTTTGACATCTTTTGATTCGAGGTTATGTTTCAGCTGCAGCGACTGAAGTCGACTTTCGACGAGACTAGGCATAGTTCTTACCAGTCGGATAATGAAATGGGTATGATGCATGCAAATACTAAATGTTAGAAGAGATGCTAAATGCATATGCGGTTTTCTGGAGAGAAGGTACGACTCTATCTATATTAATATGAGGTTTACTTATATAAGTCATCTTCGGTTCGATCTTGAGTGATTGTTGAGCTCAAATGCATGAATCACTTTTCTCTCATGGAGGGATACGGGTCAATCTCTCGTGAGTATGGCCGTGTGTGCTAATGTCGTGATGATACTCCTTGATGCTTAGAGCAGTATTTTCCTAAGAATTTTTTTCGAGGTTGTGGACTTTCTGATCCTTACAAATTCCTCACCTGCAATGGGGTAGGCTGTTTATGATTGGCGCTTGAATCAAGATTCGCTCGCATTGAAGACTTGTGCAGTAAGATCGCACTCATTCGCTCATAGTCCCTGTGTTATGAGGTGGGACATGTTGATAACAAGCACGAAGCTTATGATTCATGTTTCAGATCCGATACTTTCAGTTGACGCTCATCGACTTATGAGTCAGAGGTCTTTATTAGGTGGTAATAGGGCTGAAGGGTGCGATGTATGTCGCATGGGACTGGAGGATTTGTTTGGAAGTTGTGGAGTTTTTGTGCAATAGAGGATATGTTTCGCCTTTGCCATGGGTGGAATGATTGGACAGGTTTTGACAACCTTTTATTGGTTTCTTCGGGACATCATTGGTCCTTTCGATTTGGATTTCTCCTTCTTGTCTCTTCTGGTGTTTGATTTGAACTTTCTTCTCATTTTGTTTTTTTTTTTTGAAATAGCATTTGGCTCATCAACTTTCTCAAGCGTTCTCTGCTTTGCATTTGGCTTTCAGCTTTGAAGTTACATTGACTCATCGATCTTCTTGAACATTTTTGGTGTTCTTTTTTGGTGTTTGACTTTGGAGTCGCATCGACTCACTGATTTCTTCAAGCATTTCATTTGTTGTTTTTGTGAAGATGGTGGGGAGAGACCATGGCTCTGGCAACTTTGAGATACTCTATTGCAAGGGTGAGTAAATATGTGTATGTGAGTTGGCATGTTGTGGAGTTCACAGAAAAAGGTTTATCGTGAAAGGCTCAGTGGGGCTCACTAAGGGATTATGTACAGGGCAGCCAAAGCTTTTGGTTTGTGGAGATTTTTATTCCTAAGTTCCTCATCATTCTCATTAGTCAAAGATTGTTTTCTTACTACTTCTCGGATATTTGCATGAATCACAGTTCGTGACTTGCTATCGACACTGATCTCACTCTAAATCATGCCTCTCCATGTGATGAAGGAATACACATGTCGCTTGTGGTTTTACCTCGATTGGCTCTCTCTACCTTCCCTCATCGCTCGGTGGATTGTCCAATATCCTTATTCAGAATTCAAGGGAAAATACCGCTCTTCGCACACTACTCACTTGGTATGTGGTGCTGATTTTAATTAGACCCTTGTGTTCATTGATGGGTCAAGAGTCAAGTGGTTCACGCACTCCGTTCAATCATTCTCTCAAGATTTTTCCCAAAGATGTCGTTTCGATATGAGAGTATGCAAACACGGCTATCTACAATGCAATCTACTGTGGTAATATGGAATTACTACGTATAAGATGCGTGAAATGCTGAAAGTGATGAATGAAGATGGTTGACTTTGGGTTTTGACAGAATGTTTTTTTTTTTGCGTTTTCGCTTTGGATGCAATGCATGCGTGGTAAGGCTACACCTAGTCTCACTTGAGTCGGTTCCAGTTGATGGTCCATGAAGCTCATCCCTCCATTATAAACTCTGAAGTTGGTCTAGCTGCTGGGGTCACTGTCCGGGTAGAGACTCTCAAGTGAGGCCGGGTTGGTGATTGGTTTTTGGAATTTGGATTTTTAGGGAGTGATAACTCCCGCATGGTGGTCCCACGGTATGACACGCTCTTTCCCTTTTAGTCACTGACGCGCATGGTGATTCTGAGTGGGAGAGGTTTGAACTCGGTTTTCTTTTCTATCCCTCTGAGATCGGGCTCTGGCGGCGGTCGAGATATTGGGATGAAAGTGTGTGTGGTGTGGTGACAATGAAACACATGGTTATGCAATCTTTGAGATGGACACGACTCGTGAATGATTGATGGAATTGAAATGGCTGGAAGTGCAAGTGACTCTTTTTTTTTTGTACGGAATGCGATGCGTGTGTTTTGCTTTGTGCTCGGTTGCATTTGTTGGTGTTGTTTATTTAGGGGATACCTCCTGTAGATACCGTGAATTCTCGCCCCATAAAGCAAAGTTGATAAATGATATATAACTGTGAGGAGTCGTTCCTTATTCATTCTTCTCTTTATTCGTGCATGCCAAAAGAAACCAAGTTTTAGAAAAACAATTTCGAAAACGCGTGTTTTCAAAGTGGTGGATTTCCTTAATAGAAATTTTGATGCTCGATCATTCGCAAATAAAATAGGGGATGGGGAACCCTATACACATTGATCTAAATAAATTCAAAGGGAATGTTAAACCTATACATGTAATCTATTCAGAAATGGACAAGAGAGAAAAGAATGCTAGGGGAAAACCTATACATCAATTCTAAAAGTCATTAAATGGGGGAGTTTGAGCTTAAAAACTTCTCCCGAATTCTTTTGCTTCGTCTTCGAGCTTCTGACTGACTGCTCAATCGTCTTCGGGCTCCTGATTGGCTGTTCGCTTGTCTTCGGGCATTTGACTGGTTGCTCGCTCGAGACCAGGTTGTTGCAGCGAAGCAGTATTGTGATTAAACAAAACGGGTTGCTGTTCTTCTGATTTTCAACAGTTTGAACTTGAACCGGTGTTGCTGATCTTCGTGTCGCTTGACTCGGGTTGGTACACCCTTGGTTTTGTATTTGAATGGTTGGTGTTGGTCTTCATGTCGCTCGGCAGGCTCCACAAGTTGGTGGGCCTCTAGCTTTTGGCTCGATCCGCGTAGTCGATCTTCATGCTGCTTCACTTGCTCCGACGAGAGGAAAGAGGGGTATTTTGAGAAAGGAAAGGTGAATGATTGAGCACAAAATCATTGTGAAAATCCACCACTTTTGTGAAACACATGAAATGACTAGTACGCTCCACAGTAATGACTACTGCTCTTGAAGGTGGGTTGAACTTCAAAAATAGTGGGTCACAACATGGGGACTAAATCATTTATTTTGAAATATGTTTGTGAAACTCAGCTTTGAAAACTGTTTTTGAAAACTATCTTGAAATAATGTTGGTGAAGGATGTTGTCTGAAATTCGTTTGTAGAAGGTAGGTTTTTCAAAATCTGTATTTTTTTTAAAGATGAAGTGACAGGTTTTTAAACCCAAATATTTTTGAGTAAAATATAAGTGGGATTCTAAATTAGACGAGCTCGTAAAACAGCTTTAAGAGACATGCAAAAGAGAATTCCGAACATTTTGCAAAATTTAAAACAATTTGGTTCGACGAAAGTGATTTGCACACATATATAGCAAGAAGTAAAATCGTGGCTAGTTTTTATGTGGAGCTGAGTGTGAATGATTGGGATAATCACCTTCCAGGTCAATCATTGTTTCCATACCACCGGGGGAACCATCGTCCCTTCACTGTTCATCTCTCGGGTTTTATCTCTGTTACGCCTTATGGGGCGCGTCATCAGGAAAGTCCAGAGTGCTTAAGTTCGAAAGGTCAGGATACCCGAAATGATACAGCCACACGAGCCACGGCCGGTGATTATCACAACATACTCACTTTTCGGAAAACTTGGGGAAGCACTGCATGGGGTCGGGTCTCCCGTCGTTTGCACGGTCAGGTGTGTCTAAAGTCCAAATTATTCACTGACTACGTTGTGCCATGTACGGGTATCCGGTAAATACGGGATCCTCTATGGACGTGTAGCGTGACATCAGGCTTTAGAGACACCCGTGGTGCAGAGGACACTTGGAGAGCTGAGCCCATGCAATCTTCAGGGTAATGCAAAGGGTGGTCAGACAGGCGGCATACAAGGGGGTGACTACCCATAAACCCATCTTAGACACGGGACCGGGCAGCTGGACACTGAAGGCTCAGAGTTCACTATATGCTGGCTTTGACTCGAAAAGGTAAGTGTTGAAGGATCATGAGTTTTCAAGGCGTAGATACTACGATCATACCGCCTCGTGTGCATAGTCCTTACTACGAAGGGCATCTGCTCATGGGGAATCAATTGTGGACCAATATTTATCCCGACCGCAAATATCAAGGGTGACACAGAGGAATGCATGTCCTAAGCTACCCTATGCACCCACCTTAGGACTATTCCTAACAGTTCAATATCACAACCAAAAAGCGGTAAATAAATGCGCAGGCAAAGAGAGGGAAGAAGTTAGACCCCTAATGGGCCCACCTACCTGAAGTACCTGCAAGTTAGTCTAGCATAATCACGCAATTATGTAGCAAGCAAAGCGCAGATGGCAAGCAAAGTCAAGTATAAGCTACACACTCTCATCCTAACTATCCTCACCAATCACACTCTGAGTGTGGAGTAGAGTAATCCTAATGGCTTTCGAGATGAATCTCTTGAAGGTTTTGAAAGAAGTGGGGAAGTCCCGACAATTCTGAATGGAGTTCAGTCTTCCTTGAGTTTGAGAAAAACTTACTCAAGTTTTCCCCAACAGAGTCGCCATTCTGTGGAGGGTGATTTTTCGGTATGAGGGGGTCTATCTAAATATGGTTCTGACTGAGAAGCCTAGATCCTAGAAATGCCGTTCTGTGGAGGGTGAAAACCCATTATTCTGGCATCCCTCAAATACCTACTAAATCGTCCGTCTTTCCTAGAAAGCATAAGGGAGAATGCAAGTGTGCACTACACCTGCTCTCAATGGGCTCTACGCGGACTTATGCCTCTATAAGGCGGAGTTGACTAGAGTCGCCACCTAGTTTGACCTAAGATACTAGGAAGGAAGGGAAGGAAGGGAAGGAGGGTTCTAAGAACCGTTAATTGACTCTGAGATTGTTGTCTATGGATAGGACTTATCTGGTCATGTCAGAGATTCTGTGTGGGTTCGCACTGGGTTACACCCCTTAGAAGTGGCAATGACCACGACTTCGGATTGGTGCCCGAGGAAACCTCGGTCTCCAATTGTCAGGATTGCCTTCTTTCAAAACCTTTTTAGGGAGATTCAATTAAAAGCCAAGGATAGGATTAGGACGAGGAGAGAGAAAGAGAGTGGATGAGGTGAGCTTTTCTGTCAAGCTAGCACCCAGAAAAGGGATGGGTGAATTCGGATGTGTGTAGAATGAGAATTGGGATAAGTCTGAGGTTGAGTGAATAGACAAGACTTAGTGTCTGATGGTTTGAAGTTCGTGGGAGCCGAAGAAGGTTTGAGCGTTTTGAGAGATGTGAGAGCCATCGTAGAGGGGGAAGGGGGTTTTTTGTTTGGAATGGGGTCGCACCCTAGATGGGCTGCCTACGTACTCAACTCCCTGCTGAGATCAGACCTTACATAGTTCAGGTTTTTTGGAGATGTTTGAAGTTTTGGGTTTGAGGGGGGTAGTCTGTGAGACGCTTGGGTCTATGAGACGCTTGAAACCTTGAGACGTCGAAGTCTGTGAGACGCTCGAATCTGAGAGACGCTCGGGTCATGAGATGTTCGGATCTGTGAGACATTCGAATCATTGGGATAACAAAGTCTGTGAGACACTCGGGTCTGTGAGACGATACGGGGCTGTTTGGAGGTGAGGTGGTTGAGTGAAAAAAGGCATTTTGCTCGATGGGGTCGCACCCTGTGTGGGTTGCCTACGTACTCAACTTCCTGTTGAGATCAGACCTTACGTAGTTCAGGTTTTTTTGGAGATGTTTGAAGTTTTGGGTTTGAGGGGGTGGGTAGTCTGTGAGACGCTTGGGTCTATGAGACGCTTGAAACCTTGAGACGTCGAAGTCTGTGAGACACTCGAATCTGAGAGACGCTCGGGTCTGTGAGATGTTCGGATCTGTGAGACATTCGAATCATTGGGATAACAAAGTCTGTGAGACACGGGTCTGTGAGACGATACGGGGCTGTTTGGAGGTGAGGTGGTTGAGTGAAAAAAGGCATTTGCTCGATGTGGGGTCGCACCCTGTGTGGGTTGCCTACGTACTCAACTTCCTGTTGAGATCAGACCTTACGTAGTTCAGGTTTTTTTGGAGATGTTTGAAGTTTTGAAGTGATTTGAAGTTTGGAAGATGATTCGAGTGTGTGTGAGGCAATTGAAATTTGGGTGGAGATCCCGGTTTTTCAGGTTTGAGGTACGAAAATGGCTGAGGAAAATCATATTGTTGTAAAAAGGGTGGATAATCCCGAGGGATTACCCTATGTACCCTCTCGAACACGACACTTAATTAATGGTAAGTGTCGAGGCTCGAAAGATGGGGTAATGAATTTATGTCGAAAAATAGGATTCAGAGGAGAAACACCATGAATGAGATGTTCTCGGTCGAACCCTAAAACGTCTCTAACTCCCGGGTTTTAAAACGTTAAAAACCAAAACATTGAAATCGAGCGGAAGGGAGTTAGATGATTCTAAAATTCCGGCTGCAACTAGGAAGGTCGTTACTTCCCTAGCACCCCGCCTTGTAAAAATCTAGGCTGCAATTAGGGGAGGTTTGTCACCCTAATGCCCCGCCTAAAGAGATCCAGACTGCGACAAGGGAGGTTATGACCCCATGCCCCGCCTCGGATTTTTATTTTGGGAAGGAAGACAAGTGATGTTCTAACCATTGAGGAAATGTTTTGAAGGGGTTAGACATTTCTTGCTCCCTGAAATGATTTTAAGTTAAAAACTGAGTTGGAAAACTTTTGAAGTTGTTCGGAATTCTCTGTGAAGAAACTCTGATTTTGAGAAATATTTTTAGGAGAAAACTTTCTGTATATGTGAGAAGAACTTTCTGCGTTTGAGAAGAGTTTTCTGTGATGTGAGAAGAGTTTTTCTTTAAAATTCCACAAAATGGTTTCTTTTGAAAACTTGAAGAAATTTGAAGAAAACGATGGCTCGAAATTCTTTTTGGGTTTTTGGATTTTTGAAACGAATTTACAAGTTGAGTGTGTGGATGATTGATGAAATGTGTTGGGTTTGAATGGGATTGAGTTTGAACTGGATTGAATTGAATCGGGCGGAAATGGGCCAGGTCAAAGTTGGGTCAAGGTCAACATTTGGGTCAAGGTCAACGCTTTGGGTCAAAGTCAATGTTTGGATCAAAGTCAACATTTGGTCGGTCAAAGTTGGACTTGGTCAAGGTCAAAGTTTGGGTTGGTCAAAGTTGGACCGGGTTGGGCCTTGGTCAAGGTTTGGACCGGATGGGGCCTCGGGCAAGGTTTGGACCGAATTGGGCCTTGGTGGATCGAGTGGGCTTTGAGTCCAAAACGGGTTTGGGCTGAAAGGGGCTTGGGCCAAATTGGGCCTTGGTTGGGCTTCGGGTTTGGGCCTTGTTAGGCTTCGGGTTTGGGCCACTGGTTTTATGGGCTTGGGCCAAATTTGGACATGGGCCAGATTTAGAAATGAGTTTGGATCTGATTTTTGATTTTGGGCCAAGTTGACTTAATCAAGTTTTGGGTCTGATTTGGGCTTTGTAAAATGGGCCGAACTGGGTCTTGGTTTGGGCTTGATTTTTGGACCAGATATGGGCTAGAGATTTGGGCCGGAATGGGTCTTGGTTTGGGCTTGATTTTTGGACCAGATATGGGCTAGAGATTTGGGCCGGAATGGGTCTTGTGATTTTGGTCCAATTTAAGATTTGAAAATTGGGCCGATTTAGGCCTTTTGGTTTGCCCCGAATTTGGCTTCAAATTGGACCTTAATTGAATTTGATTGTTGGTCCTCAACTGGATGATTTGAAGTTGGGATTGACAATGAATTGGAATGAATTTTGAATTGTGTATAAAGAATGTTTGATTGTGACTTGTGAGAATGATTGCTTTTGAAGAGTGTTCAATGATTCATTATGAGAAGGATTGTTTTGAAAGTGTTTGATGAGTATGAGAAAGATTGATTTTACGGTGTGTTTGATGAGAGAGTGTGAGAGAGATTGATTTTGAAGAGTACTCGATGAGAGAAATTGATTTGAAATTGAATTTTTGGGCTGAATTTGGAAATGAATTTTGGGTTTTGAATTGGATTTTTATTGGTTGAAACGAATCATTGATTGTGAGTTTTATTGTGACATTTAAGGATTGTTTGGAAAGTTTTTTTAGGAGAGATGTTTCCCACAAACAGGTACTACGATCCTCGGGTACTACGACCTTAATGTGGGCAACATCTATGAATGGTCCTAGGGCTTTTCTAAACTGGACTTGATATGTCCAAAATTTAAGTGGGTAGACCTGAAGGCTATTCTATGGCTACATGTGCTAAACCAATCTAGCAGCTTATAAGACGAAACTAACAAATAAAACGCACAATGTATAATAGAACCGAACATGTATAAACAAGCATTCAAAAATATGTACAAAAGATAGACAGAGTAAAAATGATCAAGCCGACAAATACAAAAAATTATGAAGTCCAAGACTATGCTAGATAGCACAACTAATAGACAAATTACAACTCATGATAACAAATTAAAGTGTTAAATTAAAATGCTGAATTAAAGTGCTAAATCAAAAGAGCTGCTATGGGGGGTCGCATCGACGCCGCCTCACTCGAGCTGAAGAGGATCCGAAGAGATACACCAACCGTTTTTCGTGTTTGAAGGGAGAGCCCCGATAGTCCTAGCCAAGGTCCGTCTCCTTAATCTCCGAGCAGTTCCTCGTTCCTCAAGCAATACATACATGCCAGAGAACACAAACAAAGAGACACGAGATTAATTAGTAATGAAATGTAAGAGGGTTAGGGTGTGTGCAATGGGATCATACGGCCCCTCTCAATGGGAGGAAAGGGGGCAATCTAATCATCTCCCACACCCCAACCGAGAACATAGAAAAGAGTTTCAAACTGCCAACAAATGCTATGAATTGTCAAATAAATCAAACATTGGGGTTGCTACACAAATTAATTCGTCATCTTAGATTACGACTCAAACCGAAGTGTAGTATCAAAAGGGCGAAGTTGTGAGTCATGCGGGATCATACCTAGAAGGGTTTATATCATTTCCCTCTAAGATGAAAAGTTAATAAGGACCAACCAGCCAACGAGTGATTTGTCTTAACAATTATAGCAGAGGGCAACTATAACTCGATTCATGTTCATATCTAAGCGTGAGGGACAAGTTATACTAGTCTCAAATCAATTTCCAAACCATATCAATGCGCAAGGGACAATTTAATATCAAAGGCAATTGAAACATGGTAAAGGTCAAAAGATAGGATTTCCAAACCCAATGAAGAAGTATCAACCCCAAACGCATCAGCATAGCCCGTGATCAAACTCCAAGTCAAGCAAGTGCAGCCATCAGCCAAACATGGCCCATACCCAACGGAACAAGTATACTAGAGGCAGATTTCCAAACCAAATGAGGCAGCGTCAAGCCCAAAGCGTAACCGCCTGGTCAAATCGTCAAACCCAAAATCGAATCCAGCCAAGCAAGTCCAACTCAAGTTTCACCACTTTTTGTGTACCTCAGTCGCGATAAGAAATCAAGACAGGAGAAATGCATCGCAAGTTAAATCAGACCCGATTGCGAATGAGACCAATAAGCTCATAACGTATCGAACCGACATCTAACACATCGAGAAGTCACGCAATTACTGAAACAGAACTCAAATGTCATTCGATATAGTGATAAGAATGATCCGCAGTGATAGGATCGTGACCAGAAGCTCAATCTCAACAACGGCAGGGTACATTAAAAGAAACCCACACCTTCTCAGGCTAAGATCAATCAGCGGAAATGAAGAAATCGCCTAAATCATCAAGCAAAACCTTAATTCATGGATCGATCCCAACTGAAAACAAGGATGCGACAAATAGTCCCGAACTCACCAGTACAAGAATATGATCGAATGACCTCCCGCGATCGAGACCCAGCCACAATAGAACACCACAATATCAAAATATACAGGAGCCCACAGGCAAACAAACGCGATCGATCTAGCACAGTTCTCACATATACGGACCAAATCAACATGGAATATGAGTCACGAGGGATAAAATTGAAGTAAACTCAGACGATGAGCAGGAAATTAACTGGCTAATACTGAAGTTGACAATAGGTCCGTCTCAGATTAGACAGCAAACGTTACAGAGACCAACAATAGAGGGCGACAGACAGAAAGTGAAGCCAAACCGTGCGAAATTTCTGGATTCAGACAAGCAACTCCATGTTAGGAGAAAGATGAATCACACTTACAACCTGATTTGGTTGAATAAGGCAATAGAAGTGAGCAATCTCCACGTACTGAAGCCAAGGCCGGAAAGCTTCAACGAACGCCACCGACAACCCCAAAAGGCCGGGAAAGGGGTCGGGGCTAGAATTAATTGGAACCAAGTGTAGTCCTCCAATACAAACATTATCGACAGTTACGCAATATCGAAGGAATCGAAACCCAAAACAAAAAATATGAGCATAGCGGAGCACAGGCGGTAGTCATGATCATTGAGATTAGGGTTTTCTGGGTTTTAATTCGTAGTTTGAAGGTGAGGTTGGAGGCGGTAGATGGTGAACAATGTCCGTTCCCAGGGAGAGTGGTGAGGGAAATGAAGAATCGTAAGGGACTCATCTCTGTTGGTTGTGGTGCCAAGCGCTTGAAAATGGATGGGGGAGGAGAATGCGGTTGATTTCAATGAAGAGGTGCGCTGAGCATCACTTGTTCCTTGTTTGCTGAATTGTCGAGGCTGGAGAGAATGAGAGGGAGGCGCAGAGCATATGTGCTCCTAGTTCGCCAGTAGGGTAGCAAATGTGCCGTGAATGAAGAGGGTGAGAGGCACAGAGCAGGTGCCGTCTTGTTCGCTGTGAATGAGGAGAACGACGGTAGAGCATGTATGTTTCTGGGTTTGTTCCTTTGAAGCTGGAGGAGGGAGCGAATTGGAAGATGTCGAAAACATCAGGGAGGCGACTACAGTCGCAACGAAGAGAATGAGCCCGATCCCCTTAGGGTTTTGGGGATGCGTGTGCTTTTATTAAAAGAACAGTAGGGTTTGGGTGGGCTTCTTGAAACCATGGGCTGAAAAAAAGAGTGGATCTAAGGAATTGGGCTAGAACAAAGTGTGGATTGGGTTTGTAAGATGAAAATGAGTGTGTATAAATAGAAATGAAAATAAAAATAAAAATACTAATGTTAATAGTAGAATAAAATAAAATATAAGAAAAAGTTGATAGATGAATAAAAATAAAATAAAATAAATAGAATAGAAACAAAGCAAAATAAGATAGTAAAATAAGTGAATAAACAAAAGGGGACGACCTTGAAACTGGACTGTCGATGGAAATTCATTTTCAAAGAGTTGTGTTTTTTCTGAAATGCTTTGAAAAAGATTATAAAATGATGGTTTCGTCTTAGCACGCACGCTAATATGTTTTGAAAAAGAAAGGCAACGACCCCTCTTATTATTTCGGAATTTGCTTTATGGGGTGAGAATTTTTGGTGTCTACACCAGTCAGCATGGAGGCCTAGTTTGCAGCCTTAGAGCAAAGGTACATGGCTGCCTTTGATGCCATGGAACAGAAACATAGGTCCACCACTAATTTCATGGAGGCTAAGTATGTCACCATCATCGAAGAGCTGAAAAGCAAAATCAATTCCCTTGAGGTTGGTCATCAGGAAAACATTTCAGGAAAGATTGCTAACTCTGGGAACGAGCGTGACTACATCGAAGTTAACTCTATTGAGGCCCAGGATGCACAAAGATTTGTAGGGAAAGTCGTCCCGGACCGCCAACTAACTGCAGAATTAAGGAAGGCCCTGAAAAGGATTGAGCGCATGGAAAAAGCTAGCAAGCCAGCTGGTTTCGATTACTCTTCTATGGAATCGTACCCCGAGGTTAATCTCCCTCTAAAGTTGAAGCTACCCACACTTGCTCTATACAAGGGTTCCTCAGACCCACAGGTCCATCTGGCGATATACGATAGGGAAATGTCCATCCTCAGGTTGAATGACATGCAGAAGGCCAAGGTTTTTGCCCGTTATCTCGATGAAATACCTCAACGTTGGTACTTGACTCAGAGGATGAACACCAAAACCTATGAAGAGGTTTGTGAGGCTTTCCTGAACCATTTCGAGTATGCTTGAAATACCCCAAACCTTAATGTGTTAATTAATTATGTAATTATAATTTTCTAAGGCTAATTAAGTCCTTAAGATCATTGGTGAAGAAATGAAAACCAAAAAGAAAAAGAAAATGCGTAAAAGTCACAAAACGTGAAAATACGTATTTAATTATTTTAGGAGGTACATAACCTTCATTAGGGTTATAAATATATTTTTATACCTTAATTAAACACTAAGAACGTGTGGGAGAAATTCCGGAAGAAAACGGATCCAAACAATGCGTTAAAAGGCTAACGGAGTCTTAAAGCGTGTTTTTCGAGAAAACCCGAAAACGTGGCTTTAAACAGTTAAAGGACCCCGTAAAAATAATAGTTGATTATGTAACAATGATTAAACATTAATGGGAGTTTAATAACCATTAAAATTAAAGGAATGAGAATTCCGGAAACCGGGTCCCGGTTAGTGAATAGTGCTAAACCGGGTAAATAAACGAGCGTTTTCTGTTAAAAGAAAAAACGCTCCAGCGTGGTTACAGTAGTGGGCCGGTTTTAGTTATGTGAACAGCCCACACACACAAGACTAGTTAACTAATTAATTAAGTCAAGAGAGACAAAATAAAAAAGGGGCAAATACCCCACCCAACTCTCTCTCCTCCTTTATTTTCTTTTCCCTCTCTCTCTTCCTCTCTTCCTCTCTCTTTTCTCTCCCAGCCGGCTCCTCCTTCCTCTCCTCTGCCGATGGAACTCCCACAAGCCAACAATGGCTTTCTCCACTTCTTCTTCATCCCCAAGCTCCATTTGAGCTCCAAATCAAAAACAAATCACATATTCTTCTTCTCTCATCTTCCTCTATCATCCTCTCTTTTCAAAATTCCAAAAGGATGAAGTTGACCTCCATGGGTTTTCCCCATTTGAAGAGAAAATGGCACCAATGAGAAGCTTGGAGTCTCCTCTTCCTTCTAAGGTAAAGATTCCCAAGAAAAACTCATTTTTCCTTCATCTCTTGGTGTAATCGATTTTTCACCATTGTTGATACCTTGTTTTTCTCCTTGTTCTTGAGCTCCAAATTAATCCTTCAATGGTGGTGGAGTAATTCCCTTCTTGATTCAAGGGAGAAAGTCCCTCTTAAAAGCTTATAAAAGGTAAACCCTAATTCTAGCCCTTTGATTAAATTTAGTTTCTAAGGGTTTAGATAATTAATTGTGTATGTTTTGTGTTCTTGGATGTTGGGATGGAGTTTGGAAACTCCATGCCCTCTTAACCGATTTTGGAGAAGATATGGAGCAAGAGGAGAATTAAGGAAACTTGTGAAATTAAGGTAATGAATCCACCTTAAACTTTGTTCTAAATTGTTTTAGTGTTTGAGATGGGTAAACAAATTAATAAACCCAAACTAGTGGATTGAAATGTATGTTGGAATGTGTTTAATTGGTTTGGAGAGGTTTGTGAATTAATGTTGAGTTGAGGGCCTTAAGAGACAAATATTGTGAGTTTGTGATTGATATTTTGGTTATTGAGATTATGGAGATTTTGGTGATTGTGTTGTTGGTGAATTTGAGGATTTGTAATGAGCTGTTAGGACCCTTGTAAGGTGTGGTTAGATAGGGGAGAAGGAGGAAAATTGATGAGGATGGATGTAAAGTTTATGGGGAGGTTATGGCAAAATTCTAATGGAAAATGAGTGTTGATGATGGTTAATGGATGAGAGAATTTAGGTATTCAAATGGGGTGTTTAATGTTGAGTAGAGTGGATTGTTGGTTTGTAATGGTGGATAATAATGGTGTTAGGAGAGTGCAAGAATGATAGCAAAATGGTGCTAGATGATTTGGGATTTCAAGGAGTGAGTATGGATTTTTGGAAGTGCAATATAGGTGAAGATTTTCCTCTGTTAGCTAGATTTTGGGTACGTCCGAACTTCCGTCCGAACTTGGAAGTTCGGACATGCCCCGTCGTTTTATAAAAATTTTCCGAGTTTAAGTGTGTCCGAACTTCCGTCCGAACTTGGAAGTTCGGAGACTCGAAAAATTTTCCCAGGCTAGTTAGTCTCGACTTGTGTCCGACCTTCGATGTCCGGACACAAGTTCGGACGCCTGTAAGTTTTCTTCAGTTTTGGCCTCGACTTGTGTCCGAACTTGGAAGCTCGGACACAAGTTCGGACAGTGCAGACGTTATATTGTGAGTGGTTTAAGTGGTGTAATTAAAATTAAAGAAAAGAAATTAAAACCCAAAATAAACGTCGGGCTGCAAACAAATCCCGGTCGCAGTAGTATAGTGAAATGTAAGCGACCGGATATCGAACCACGGGACTAATGTACATATTATAGTACCTAAGCGTGTCACAGGAGGGGGGATTAATTGACTTGTTTTTATAAATAAAAGAAAAGATAAAATAAACTAAATTAACAGATAAAACTAAACGGGACTCTGGTTCAGATTAATATTATCTGCTCTTTCATGCTATTCCTACTGGTTTAATTGTAATTGTCTGGCAAAATTCCTTTTTAAAATATCTTAAGGACTAAGTCATAGCCTCATAAGAACTCGTTTACCAGAAATGCCCGGTCTATCAGGCTTCGAGCACTCTTATGTAAACGGACGTTAAATTCCAGGAAATATAATTGCATCTGAAAATACTAACCCATTAAATCATAATAGAGCTTTCTCCAGATTTACGGCTTAATCAACCTATTATTTATCACCTGGTCTGATCAAATAGACTTAGCAAGCAATTTAATAAACTCATGACATTTATTAAAAAGGCGAGAGATGAGCTTTAAGCGTAACAAACTTCATTAAATTAAAACCAGTAAAAACATTGCACAATTAATACAGAATATAATAATTATTCCCAAAGCATATGTAAACTAGCCTAACATATTAAATAGAATAACAGAAACAAGAATGATAGAAATCATCTGTAATCACTCCGTCTCGCTCTGCTATTTTGTGTATGTAGGCTAGAGGTGGATTTGGTGGACTGTAAAATAAATAAAATGGAGAAGGCGGAAGGAGAGAAATGAGATGGTGCGTGAGTTGGAACTCCAGAGGAACCACGGAAGGAGCCTCCGGAAGGACACTTAATGAGGATGAATGAAGCTCGTATTTATAGAGGAAAAATAGAGCAGCAGCATCAGCTCACTGATTGAGCTCGTTGATTGCAGCTCCCCATTGATTGCAGCTATTGATTGCGCAGGGGACAGGGCTGAATCGCGTGCGTGATTTCTGGTAGGCGCCGGCCGAGTTGGGTAGAAGATAACCCGTTAATTTCTTACAGATTTACACGTGTCCGCCACTTATTTAGCGGTCTCCTCTGTATGTTGTCCGCCTGTTAAGTGGCGGTCTTCTCTGTCTCAACCGCCTCGCGGTTCTATCTCTTGTCCGCTAGATATCTAGCGGTACACTCTGTATCGACCGCCTCGCGGTTGCTTTAGTGTTGTCCGCTTGCTTAATAGGCGGTCGCCTCTGTCTCTTGTCCGCCAGTTAAATGGCGGTTTCCTATGAGTTGTCCGCCCGGTTTGGAGGCGGTACAGAAGCGGTCATGGCACAAACGTGCCTCTCGCGTGGCTCTTCCATAATCCTTTAGAGAAAACGTGTTTATTTGTTATTTTTCCTACATTTAAACACATATAATACATTAGTTAATATACCAACATAAATATAGGAAAAACCCTAGATAAGTGCGAAACATTACTAAAAATGCTACAATTAATAAGGTAATTAAACCTTAAAAAGTCTATATGTTTTGCACTTATCAAACTTCCTCACACTTGACCTTTGCTTGTCCTCAAGCAAATAAGGAATTAATTATCTCTAAGCCAAATAATAAAACAAGATTAAATAAGTGTAGAGGGGAATTTAGACAAGGTGACAATCGAAAGAATAATTCTACTCTTAGAAGTAGGTTTTATAAACAGTGAAGAAGAACAATTTTAATAAAAGCATAGAAAAACTAACTGCAGAAAACAAGTTAAATTAACCTGGGATTTCCAACCAATTTCATTCACTAACCCGGGATGTCAAGGGGTGTGAAGTAATGCCTTATTCCGCAATACCTTTCAACACCACGTACTCATGTTTATAAACATAAATTGCAATTTATATTTTCAATTTTTTTTTTTTGAATGTGCAAATTGTATATAAAGCATACATTTTTTAATTGCATTATTTTTTCTGTACCCCAGACTTTTCTCTTATCCTTGTAGCGGTGTTGGGTCTTCTATCCCAGGTCACGAGACCTTAGGTAGATAGGTGTTAAAGCACCCCAAAAGAACTTAATAACCGGATAGACGAGGCCTGTTTTGGTTAGAAAAATTCATAAACAGGGAGTACCTTGTCTTTATCCTTTTTTTCCTGACTTTCCACATATTTCCATAATCCCAAGCTAAACTAAATTGATTTTTACAACTAGCAGATCTATCATTTTTGAGTAAAATAGAGTATTTTGAAGGAAAATAATTTTATACAAACTCCTTTAAATAAAACTACCTTTCAGTTGTCACTTGACATAATTTCAGACACTTCTACAATATTTATTCATTTTTACAATTTTTTTTTTAAAAAAATTAGGCAGTTTAGAGTAGCAAAAAGTGAGTGTGGCATTATCGAAACTACTGTCATAATTTCAGGGAAAGGTCTTTCCTTCCTCACACTTAAGAGGAGCAATGTCCTCATTGTTCAGAATTTAAATCAAGAAAATGACCTTTCAAATTATGACAGACTCATAAAGGATTAAATGCAAGTAGGTTGAACATTAATAAAATAAAGTAGGAATTTGAAACTCCCCTTGTATCGTAGATTGAGGAAGGTAACCTTCCTCACACTTAGAGCTTGGCAGGGGTGAGACGTTCCTCACACTTGAGTTGCGCAAGTGTTCAACCGAAGATTGAAATGCCAAAGCAACTGAGGTGCTTTCCAAAGGTGAGTTCAGCTAAATCGATTCGATAGAATTTGTTCTGAAAAGAAAATCATATATAGCCAGCAGAACTCCAAATGAACCAAAGAAAAATCATTAAATGAAAAACATAAATAAAAATTCATAAAATAAAAATATAAAGTACCACACTGTTACCTTCCTGAAATATCAAATGTTAGCACAAGGTTTAAACAGTAATAGTCTACAAAAAAGTCAGAGGAAAATCAAAATAAAATAAAGATAACAATAAATAATCACTGTGGTGGTGGTGGAGGCTGTGCTGGTCCCTGGCCTGACTGATCGAGAAGACGCTGCATGAGCTGAGCGGTCTGTGCCTGCAACTGGTCACCCTGGTCTAAGCGCTGTACCACTCGGTGATACAACTCGTCACTCCGATCCAAGCGCTGCATCATCTGTGACTGCTCAGCTAGCATCCTCTGCTGAGTCTGCTCAAAGCTCTCAAACCTCTGATGCATCTGCTGCTGCATCTGATGGAAGGTCTGGAACTGAGCCTGTAGATCCGTCGAGTAAGGTACAGGAGCAGGGGTCTGCATCATGTCAGTAGTCGGCCTATGAGGCTCCTCTCTGTGCGGACGGTGGGTCAGGATCGCTGAGTGTGTAGCTCCAGTAGAGGTCCCTGCTGCTGTGGAAGATGCAGTGGAAGACCGAGCAGTGACACTCCTAACCCAAGTACCGTCATCTGAGTGCATAAGCCCCAGCTCCGCACAGTCAGCAGTGACACTGAGCGCTTCGCTGGACGAAGATCTAAAGTCTCCCTGAACCCTGCTGGAAATGTGACAGTACTGAATGTGGAGACTGAGGAAGAAGGGAAAAATGGGAGTGATTTTCTTCTTCTTCGTCCTCATGAAGAGACCACCTTATGGAGCTGGCCGAACATGACGGGCTGAAGGAGAGGCGCTGAGCAGGTGGAAATGGACCTAGGAAATAGTCCAGTAAGGCACAATCTCATCAGAAGCATCATGCGCCCAGATGGGCGAATCTGATGACTGAGGATTCCAGGAGAAGCCTCTGAGTCAGTGTCGGGAAGCTAGCAAATGGGAGGACATCCTTCGCCTCCTCCCCTCTACGTCGGGCCTCCGACACAGCCTGAAGCCATCTGGACTTCGTCCTCTGCAGGTACTCCTCTGTGATCCTCGGATATCACTAGGACTATCCGGGATATGCAAGAGAGAGGCGAAAGTCGAGGGTGTGACCTCCACGGGCCTATGGCGTACAAAAGAAGTAATGCTCATATCGCCTGCCCGAGCATTAGCATAGAACTCTCTAGCTAAGTCCGGAGCAAAGACTCCGTGTCCTAACCTTAGGACCTCTGAAAGTCCTAGCCTAGCAAATATAGTATCCACCCCTGCGGCCTCTAGCACTGCCGGCTCAAAGTTCCTTTCTATGACAAAGTCCTTGCGCTGTACGAACCAGGCACGAGCCTCTACTGAGACAAAGCCATCGTCCAGAAGACGAGGTGCAGAAGAAGATGATGCTCCAGGGCAGTCACCACCATGTGTACGAGACATACTAATAATATTTAAAATTAAAAGCAAACAACATTAACAGCATAACAATTTAAATATTAAACATAGTAATAATAACATAAAAATTATAAACACAACAACAACATAAAAACAATAACATCACAAAAAATAACAAATAATAAAAACAAAAATATTAATAAACTACATAAAAATTAATATCAAACAGAACATTAGTATTTATCATAAACAACTTCGTAAATTAATAGAAATAGAAAACAAGATGAACAAATAATAAAACATAAAAGAATAATTATACAACATAAATTCTGTCGAAAATTCGACAGAGTCTCCCCTAAAATTCTTCGATTCTCCACAAAATTTCAGTCAGTGTCAAGGTTTTAGTACCGTTACCTATCAGATCTGTAAATAATAACCTAGAATCATAATCTATTTTTTTCATTCAATAACCAAGGCTAGATAAAATGATTATGCTAGTTTCTACAATTTATTTTCGTAATTAGCACAACCAATTTGTAATTCAACAAAAACACCCAAAATGAGTGTAATATGTAAAGTTCTAACCTTATGTAAGTAGATTATAACAATTATAGGGCAAATCCAAGACAAATTAGCAATTTAAATTCGAAAATTTCGAATTGGGAATCTAGGGATTCGAAAGTTCATCTCCTAATTTCTCCCTAACAGTTTACCATTTACAAATTTGAAGCTATAGAAACGTTTGGAATTGAAAAACGACGTTTCGGTACCAACCTTGTGAGATTTGATGAAGAAATGAAGAATCTGTGATGAATTGAAGAGGAAGGGCGATTTGCGCAGCTTGTGTCTTCGCTTCTGGGCTCGAGTTCGAAATGGAAGGGGGAAGAACGGGACTGAGTGAAACGCTGAGTTTCGCTATTTTTTTTTCGATTCTGGTACACGACCGCGAGGCGGTCCCGTGTGTGACGTCCGCTCGTTATCTGGCGGACAAGGCTGGAGCGACCGCGAGGCGGTCTTGTGTGTCGAGTCCGCCAGTTATTAGGCGGTGAGGGATGTGGAGTCCGCCCGATATGAGGCGGTCACGAGTGGGACGACCGCGAGCAAACGGGGCGGTTGTCCTTGCGGACAACCCCTGTTTCGTTTTTTTTTTTGATTTAACTTGTAACATACGAGCTAGAAATAAACATATAAACATTAGTTCACATAAAATAATAATTAGTAGTTAGATTACAAAAATTATAAGTTAACGGGTTAATTACATTGAATTAAATGTTAAGGACAATGGAAATTAAATGTTAAGGACAATGGAAATAAAATGTTAGAGACAATGGAAATTAAATGTTAATAAGAGTTAGAAGTTAGATATCAGAAGTTAGATGTCCGGAGTTAGATGGCCAAAGTCAGGTGTCCAATTTGTCCAAATGTCCAATTTAATATTAACAGATTATTTAGATAATTAATATTAACAAAATATAGAAAATAATTAATATTAACAATAAACGAATTAATATAGACAAATATTAACATAAAAAAGAGAACAAAATATTTATAATTAAACAGGTGAATAATCTGGGGCTTAGGAACTAGAATAAATCTAGTCCCCGGCAACGGCGCCATTTTGCAGACGTTATATGTGAGTGGTTTAAGTGGTGTAAT
This sequence comes from Limonium bicolor, assembly GCA_023374045.1. Taxonomy (NCBI): domain Eukaryota; kingdom Viridiplantae; phylum Streptophyta; class Magnoliopsida; order Caryophyllales; family Plumbaginaceae; genus Limonium; species Limonium bicolor. The sequence goes on from CM041776.1 coordinate 473,303,201, forward strand.
TAAAATTAAAGAAAAGAAATTAAAACCCAAAAAACGTCGGGCTGCAAACAAATCCCGGTCGCAGTAGTATAGTGAAATGTAAGCGACCGGATATCGAACCACGGGACTAATGTACATATTATAGTACCTAAGCGTGTCACAGGAGGGGGGATTAATTGACTTGTTTTTATAAATAAAAGAAAAGATAAAATAAACTAAATTAACAGATAAACTAAACGGGACTCTGTTTCAGATTAAATTATCTGCTCTTTCATGCTATTCCTACTGGTTTAATTGTAATTGTCTGGCAAAATTCCTTTTTAAAATATCTTAAGGACTAAGTCATAGCCTCATAAGAACTCGTTTACCAGAAATGCCCGGTCTATCAGGCTTCGAGCACTCTTATGTAAACGGACGTTAAATTCCAGGAAATATAATTGCATCTGAAAATACTAACCCATTAAATCATAATAGAGCTTTCTCCAGATTTACGGCTTAATCACCTATCTATTTATCACCTGGTCTGATCAAAATAGACTTAGCAAGCAATTATAAACTCATGACATTATTAAAAGGCGAGAGATGAGCTTTAAGCGTAACAAACTTCATTAAATTAAAACCAGTAAAAACATTGCACAATTAATACAGATATAATAATTATTCCCAAAGCATATGTAAACTAGCCTAACATATTAAATAGAATAACAGAAACAAGAATGATAGAAATCATCTGTAATCACTCCGTCTCGCTCTGCTATTTTGTGTATGTAGGCTAGAGGTGGATTTGGTGGACTGTAAAATAAATAAAATGGAGAAGCGAGGAAGGAGAGAAATGAGATGGTGCGTGAGTTGGAACTCCAGAGGAACCACGGAAGGAGCCTCCGGAAGGACACTTAATGAGGATGATAGCTCGTATTTATAGAGGAAAAATAGAGCAGCAGACAGCTCACTGATTGAGCTCGTTGATTGCAGCTCCCCATTGATTGCAGCTATTGATTGCGCAGGGGACAGGGCTGAATCGCGTGCGTGATTTCTGGTAGGCGCCGGCCGAGTTGGGTAGAGATAACCCGTTAATTTCTTACAGATTTACACGTGTCCGCCACTTATTTAGCGGTCTCCTCTCCGCCTGTTAAGTGGCGGTCTTCTCTGTCTCAACCGCCTCGCGGTTCTATCTCTTGTCGCTAGATATCTAGCGGTACACTCTGTATCGACCGCTCGCGGTTGCTTTAGTGTTGTCCGCTTGCTTAATAGGCGGTCGCCTCTGTCTCTTGTCCGCCAGTTAAATGGCGGTTTCCTATGAGTTGTCCGCCCGGTTTGGAGGCGGTACAGAAGCGGTCATGGCACAAACGTGCCTCTCGCGTGGCTCTTCCATAATCCTTTAGAGAAAACGTGTTTATTTGTTATTTTTCCTACATTTAAACACATATAATACATTAGTTAATATACCAACATAAATATAGGAAAAACCCTAGATAAGTGCGAAACATTACTAAAAATGCTACAATTAATAAGGTAATTAAACCTTAAAAAGTCTATATGTTTTGCACTTATCAGACAGGTAGAAATTTTCTTCAGTTTTGGCCTCGACTTGTGTCCGAACTTCAAAGCTCGGACACAAGTTTGGACATTCGTCAGTTTTCACCCATTTGAGTCTCGACTTGCGTCCGAACTTCAAGCTCGGACACAGTGTAATTTTGAGCAAAAACTTTGTTTAAGGGTAGGAAATGATACCCAATGATGGGGATTGATAAGTGATGATGTTATAAGGTTGTTAAGGGTAAATAAAGTGAGTTATAATGGTAATTGAGTGGTGAAAGGTTGTAATAAAAATGTGAAGTTATAAGACTACTTAACGGGGTTAACCATGGGCGCAGTAGTTGTTAAATAATTATATTACCCCGATATTGATGAAGATAGTCATAATGTTACCAGTTGTTCAAAGATTTCCAAGGAACATGTGATGGCACACTAGAGTGCACCTTCGGTGACAGGTATGGTTTTCTTGCAACCTGTGTCCTACCGGATTACACCGGCTTGTATGCCAATGTGTTTTTCTGTGTGTTTGCCACCTTGCAAGATAAAGCATGAAATGAGTTTACAGTAATTCATTATTGTGGCGTAACTAATTCCGATACCGCTTAACCTTAGTTAAGTGTTAAATAATAGTTAACCGACCTTAGGTTCACATAAGAGATTGGTATTCGGAATAAACGTCCCAACCCATGGGAACGTTCTAACTACGGCTATCCGTGCGATATTGTATGTTGTGACAATGCGTGATGTATGTGACTTGTTTAATATGTTGTTGATGTTGGATACTGTTATCCGTGTTGTTGAAATGGGATATGATCTCCCTTATGTGTCTAACCGAGTTAGTAACACTATGTGATGTATGTATGTGATAAGTTCCATAAGGGAACCTCTAACTAATAAGTGTATGTTATGTATGGGGAGGAATCCGGGTGTCCCGGTCGCGCGTATTGTTTGGGAGTTAATATGTATATGTGAATTAACTCCCATCCTGTTATGTTAGGGTTGTCTTCCTTCAATGGATTTCGACCTCCCACTAGCTTAGCCAAAGCTTACCTAACCGACCTCCACATCGGGCTAGGAGGGAAATTATGTATAATGTTGGTAGGGTGTTGAAGCTTAAGTTCGCTTCGACTCCCTCTTGTTATGTTACGGTTGTTCTTCCTCCTTGAATTACAACCACCCACAAGCTTAACCAAGGCTTACCTAACTCATCACTATTGGAGCTAGGGGGAAATTGTGTATGTTGTGATCGGTCCTATATGAGGCCGCCACTCAAGTAAAGAAAATGTAAGTATGTTGTGCTTGGGCATATATCACCCCGGCACTCCCTAAGTAAAGTTTATGTACTCTAAGAAGAGAGAAACTAAGTTGTGTATGTTACAAACCGAAGTGTGTTGTTATGTTGTGTGTGCTAACCTTGTGTTTGTGTCTATTAATGGATGTGTGCTTTTAAGCATGACGTATGTGTAATGTGTGCATGTTTTAAATAAAATCAACCGCATGCTAAGACGACAATTAGTTGTGCGTGGCCCGGTAGCATGCGGGCTGCGGGATTACCATACAGCAAAGGTGTTGACCCCCTTTGGGGGGCCCATTACTTTACAGGTACAAGAAATTGGAAGCCGTTCGAGAGTAGGACGGGTAGTTGTTGCACATGGGTAGACATTCAAATCGTGTATGTATGGTAGGAGTAGTAAGAACCGAATATGTATCGGCGCGGGTTGGTAATTACTCGGTACAGTTGTAATGTAAGTGTATATTAAATGTTGGACATGGAACAGGATTAATGTGTAGTTGCTCGGGAGTTTAGTCCATCAGACCGGTACAATGTAGGTATGTTAGCCTTGTTAGCCACGTGGGTGGCAAACGGCGTGTAACACCAAAGAGTTAAGTTATGTTGTGAGTTGTGATTTCCGCTGCAACGTGTTGTTAAGTGTGTTGTTAGTAGTTGGGGTGTTACAAAAAGTGGTATCAGAGTGAAGTATCGCTCTGATGACTGAATTACCGAGCTTAGGAAGTACCGAGTTAAGAGTTTAGTACTTTGGGTTAAGGGGTGAGTGATAGCGTGAGAAGTACGCCAGTTAGGAAATACCAGTGTGTACTGGAAACCTAAAATATCCATCCCGCCCTCCACAAACCCTATTTTATAACTCGGAAAGAACGCCAGAGAGATTAAAGTCCCCTCTTACTCAGGAATACCCGATGTGGCTGTTATTAAATGTCCTGATAAGTACGGAGAACCTGTCATACGGTAGATCCCGAAAGGTGTGAATCCCGAAGACGGTCTCCATTGTAACAATGTCTGCCGCATGAGGTAGAGAAAGGTGAAGAATCTTGTGCAAAAGAGAATAGAATTTCCGGCAACCTGGGTCGACATGCTGAGCAGTCGAGGACAACCAGCTTGCAACGCACCAACTGTGCAACAGGCAAGAAGTGAAGTAATGAAACCTGAGACGAGTGCCTACGGGACTACAAAAGTTAACTAATACGCCAACGGTATACCAACCGATTAAGGAACTACAACGTAATACGAGGAGGATACAATACGAAGGAAAGGGGTCTCCAGAATGGGAAACACCCTAGTTAATGGTTATCATGTGAAGACAGTGAGAAGTACCCAAGATTTATTGTTAGGCTGTAAGATCAAGTAAGGGCCAGCAAGGCCACTGATGTCAGAGCGGGAAAAAGCAGTACCGCAACCAATGTGTATTGAACCAGTAGTCAGTAATGTTTCTCACCTTATTAATTGCAGCATTTTTAGTAATGTTTCTCACTTATCTTGGGTTTTCCTATATTTATGTTGTTATATTAACTGATGTATTATATGTGTTAAAATGTAGGAAAAATACCAAATAAAGACATATATATTATACTGGATTAAAAAGAGCCATGTGTGGCCTTATTTTTTGCCGTGTCCGCCTTGTGTCCGCATCAAGTCAGGCGGACGAGACAGAGAGGGCAACCGCCCCGTAACGTGCGGACAACTCTGAATGCAACCGCCACATACGAGGCGGACAAGAGACAAGAAATATAGAGAGGAGACCGCCTCATAACAGGCGGACAACATATTGAGGCAACCGCCCCTTATATGGCGGACATGACTAATATAACCGCCTATTAACATGCGGACGTGATTGAGGAACCGCATCAAATCTAGCGGACATGTGTAAATGTCCAAGAAATCAAGGGTTATCTTCTTCGCCGACTCGCTCTGCACTTGATTCCGTCATTCCAGTGGCGCCTACCAGAAATCACTCGCGCATTTGTTTCTGTCCCCTGCAATCAATGAGCTTCAATCAATGAGCTCAATCAATGAGCTGCAACTCTGCCTGTTCTCCTTCCTCTATAAATACCACGTTCCATTTACCTTCTCCAGTGTCCTTCCAGAGGTTCCGTCCGTGGTTCCTCCTGGAGTTCCAATTCACACCATCATTCCATCTTCGTACCACTACACTTTCACTCACTCGTTCATTTTTCATCTCTAATCTCCCGCTTCTCCATTTGTTTTATTTTCATCTCATTAATCTCACCTCTAGTCTCACGTATTTAAATAGAAGACCAAACTATTTAATATGTTAGGCTAGAGTACGTATACTCTGGGAATAATTATTATGTATCTGTATTAATTATACAATACGTTTACTGGTTTTAAATTTAATGAAGTTTGTTACGTTAAAGGTTTTCTCGCATCTTTTTAATAAACCTCATGAATTTATTAAAATGCTTTACTAAGTCTGTTTTGATTTCATCGGTTGGAAACAGATGGGTTGATTAAGCCGTAAAACTGGGGGAAACTTATTTTCATCGTTTAAGTTAGTACTCAGTTGCAAATGTAATCCCTCAACACTCCTCTGCCGTTTGCAGGCTTTTGCTTGAGTTTTCATCGGACCTTGCATTACAGGTGAACGAGTTCTTATGAGTTTTCATCGGACCTTAAGAAAATAACAGGAATCTTTCCAAACAATTATAATTAAACCAGAAGACCTAGCATGAAAGGGCAGATATTATATTAACGAGAACTAGAGTCCTGTTTAGTTTATCTGTTAATTTAGTCATTTTATCTTTCCTTTTATTTATAAAAACAAGTCAATTAATCCCCCCTCTTTGTGACACGCTTAGGTACTATAATATGTACATTAGTCCCGCGGTTCGATATCCGGTCGCTTACATTTCACTATACTACCACGACCGGGATTTGTTTGCAGCCCGACGTTTATTTTGAGTTTTTAATTTCTTTTCTTTTAATTTTACACCAGTTTAACCACTCACCTTACAACGTCTGCAATATTATCACAGGATAATATAAGGGAGTTAACAACAGAATACTTCACCTAGGCGTGTGACGGACACTACGAGTGTACCAACTGAATTGTGGGACGACCGCACTCCGAGAGGAGCTTGTGGGCCTGACAGACCTTCGTATGGGTTAGTCGGGTAAGTAGCAATGTATCAGTAGGATACCCCATATATGTATACGAGTGGAGTCTGGAACACGGGAAGTAGTCGGCTCCATACTACGGTCCGAAGTAAAAGTCAAGCAAGAGAATGAATTACCAAGAATGGTGGAAGTAAAGGAACCCAGTAAAGTCAACAAGACTAAAAGAATCAGTGAATTCATTTGGAGTAAAAGTTTAAAGGTGAACAAGTGCGAAGTGCACTGGTTGGTAAATAAAGACGTGGAATATGTCTTAAGAATCCTGAAGGATGAATGTAATAGCTGGAGTAGGTACCCGGCCTACATATGGTGAGGCAGATGCCTACTATGAACACGTTAATGTGCAATGACCGGGATGAGACTCCCGGAATGACCACTTAAATTAAGGGGATATCAACCGCACTGGAAAGGATATTTAACCCAGTCAAGAACGCAAGGAAATGTAGTTAATTAAATGTATTCATAAGTGCAAGCCAGATGTAATGGCATAACCTAGTAACACCCAGGAACTATCCTTAAAAAGGGTGTTTGGATCAACAGTGGTTGAATGAGATAACATGATAGAAACGCAAGGGTTGAAACTAACACCCAATTTAAGCGTAAGACGTCAGGAGGAAGTCTGACATCCTCGGAGGGGCATCCCATGAAAGGAATAACGACCTTGTCATGGAGCTCAATACAACCTATAAACCACGTAATGTTGTACAGAGAAATAAGTGACTGTGAACAGCCTATAATGAGCAGAGCTCGAGGCAATAGGGCTTATAAGCCACAAGTAAAATGTGTTAAGTAAATTCTATTGATTACGGAAGTTTATGTTATATGAGTAAATAAAGCGGATAACGAACCGCTGCTTTAAGAGTGGGGATACCTCTTGACATTGTGAGATCGCAATAGCGGTAGTTATGTGAATTAAGTTGAGGGAATGTGTTAAGAGTTGACCATGTTGTTACTACGAAAAGAGTGAACGAGTGATAAGCCTAATGGAAACCACCATAGGAGTGGGATGCTAAATGTGTAATGAACAACACCCAAGGAGCATAAAGACTCAAAGAATAGAGTATTCAGCAGTCAGCCAAATAAGCGGCAAAACACAGTGTAATGGCGGAAGCTAATATAATAGCGGATGCGGTGTAAGTCAATGTTATACAATGAGTGAAAGCACGGACCGCAGTAAGCGATCGTTGCATAAGTATTGTTAGATAATAATATGGCAGATAACACCAGTTATGAGTGAAACTCAATGGATATACAAGTAAGTGATGATAAACCGACTGGGCAATAAGCCAATGGTCGGTACTATGTGATAAGGAACACAGTATGAATTCCTATTGCAATCGCATAAGAGATTTACTGTCAAGAGTTTACGCCTCTGCACTCTGTATGACTGAGTGTTTTGGTATTGCACTTGCACGGTAATGATCGAGTGAGATAGCTAGGAAGTTTGGGAAATGTCAAGTGTGATAGAAGAACAAGACTTATGGCATGATAAGACCGATGCATAAGAAATGCACGGTCGTACCAACCAAAGAATGCTTGATTAGCAATAAGTGACTACGGTAGCATAGTATGCTAAATATCAGTATGGGATGTACCTCAGTGTTGGAAATAACCGAAAGAGTACTACACATTAGGTAGTAGCTCAATTCAAACCGACAATAAGTCAGGAGAAATCAAAAATCATTGTGGAATACAATAAATTATCATGGAAGTGGATAGAAAGTTTTGAAACTCACCGAATTCGCTAACGGTAAGAAATACCACGCGTCGGTTGAGAAACCGTTATTGCCAAGATAAAGGTGATAATCGGGGATGTACAATAAATTAAGAATAATGTATGGGGCAAACTAAACTCTAAATTATCAGGAGTCGCGCAGCAGAAACTAGCGAGCCAGCGATTCAAGTGTCGGATGTGCGTTGTCAATATGAATGAATGACTAATTATTAACGCCTAGAAGTTTCACAGGCCAGAATCGAAACTGGTTATGAATTACATAAACTCTAAGGAGAATTCTTGGTTAGGGACCAAACCGCCAATATGGCTAAGATCCTCAAACCAGAACATATTGTATAATAAACTGCGTGGTTATAAAACACTTCACGACGGTAGAATGTTCTAAACCAGTGATTAACTGATTGATTACGTGGGCGTAATCCCTTTTAAGGGGGGTAGAGCGCAGAACCACTTAGTGTGTTTTACCGTACAAGTGTACGTGAACTGTAATGTGCATAGCACAAAATGATTTGTTTTGATGATTGGTGCGTGTGTTACATAAACATACGCATTCATTCATGGTTAATTGTGGTAATTGCACACAGAAGATGCGAATGCCATTGTGATAAGTGTGTTGTGTTAAAGGAGTGTGTGAAAGTATATGTATAAGGGAGTAGAAAACTCCCAGGGAACTAAAACCCCGACAGCGTATGTTCATATAATACTAGATGTAAAACCGTATATTGTATTTTGATAAAGTATATATATGCAGTATTGTGATTTATGAAGGGACATGAAACCGACATAGAACCTAGTGAGAATTAAATTCCCTAGGTAATGTTTAAATTAAATCTGGAAGATGATTGATGGACATAGTTCCACCCTTGGAGATGTAATGATTATGACTAGATGGGTTAAAAGATAGAAAATGGTATATGCGTGAATTAGTTGCTGTTTGAAAATGAAGTGGGAGGTGAAACTTGATTATCATGAGATCAAGGGAAGCCGAACACAAATTGGGGTGGAAAGATAGTTCAACTCCGATGCTGATCACATTAGGGTTGGATGATTCTGTGAAACTCCCTGTAAGTTGTCACAAAAACCACATCAAGAATAGGATGCAGTTAACAACAATTGGACTTGGAGTTGTATTGTTTTCAAAAGAATTTTAAATTGGTGGTTTTAGAATTTTCAATTGGTATTTTCAAGACTTCAATAAATATTTTAAGATTCTTAAGTGGTATTTTCAAAGGAAGGACTACCTTTATGGACCTCGTAGAGGATTTTCAACTAGTATCCTTCCAATAAAGGATTTCATGATACTTAACCTCATAGAGGGTATTTTCCTACTACTGCTCACGAGCTGAGGACGTATGAGCCTTTGTCTTAGGACCGGTGACATGAGAAGTATATTTTAAAGAGTATGCGATTGTTTGATCTCCCAAAGGAACGGGGACCAGAGTGTCCATCGCGACCGGTTTTGCGGGATCACAGTGTATATGTACTCAACATGGGTCTCGAACCCATGAAGAGATGGAAAAGGAATTTCTGGTTGATATGCATGCTAAGACATGTTGTGTGGTATGTGTAATAATTATTATTTTGGACCTTGAGTCCTAATGTGGTTAAGTTCCGAAAGTGTTATGTTATCAAGACCTACGAGTCTAAATGTTGTTATGTTACCCAGACCAAGAGTCTATGGGTTGTTATGTATGTGCAAATGTTGTTAAGGTACCCGGACCATTGAGTCGAGGTTACTATGTGAGTATGTTATGTATGTATGGATGTGTTACCCGGACCATCAAGTCCGAGGTTGTGACGTAAAGTATGTTGTTATGGAAGTTTTATGTTGCAAGTAATCCCCATATTCTAACCAATGAGGTGTGGGAAGTGTGAACTTCGAGGACAAAGTTCTTTTAAGGGGGGTAGATTGAAATACCCCAAACCTTAATGTGTTAATTAATATGTAATTATAATTTTCTAAGGCTAAAGAAGTCGTTCGATCATTGGTGAAGAAATGAAAACCAAAAAGAAAAAGAAAATGCGTAAAAGTCACAAAACGTGAAAATACGTATTTAATTATTTTAGGAGGACATAACCTTCATTAGGGTTATAAATATATTTTTATACCTTAATTACACACTAGAAGGTGGGAGAAAATTCCGGAAGAAACGGATCCAACCAATGCATTAAAACGCTAACGGAGTCTTAAAGCGCGTTTTTTGAGAAAACCCGAAAACGTGACTTTAACAGTTAAAGGACCCCATAAAAATAATAGTGATTATGTAACAATGATTTAACATTAATGGGGTTTAAATAACCATAATAAATTAAAGGAATGAGAAAATTCCGGGAAACCGGGTCCCGGTTAGTGATAGTGCTAAACCGGGTAAATAAAGGCGTTTTCTGTTAAAAGATGAAAAACGCTCCAGCGTGGTTACAGTAGTGGGCCGGTTTTAGTTATGTGAACAGCCCACACACAAGACTATTTAACTAATTAATTAAGTCAAGAGAGACAAAATAAAAAAGGGGCACAAATACCCCACCCAACTCTCTCTCCTCCTTTATTTTCTTTTTCCCTCTCTCTCTTCCTCTCTTTCCTCTCTCTTTTCTCTCCCAGCCGGCTCCTCCTTCCTCTCCTCTGCCGATGGAACTCCCCACAAGCCAACAATGGCTTTCTCTTCTTCTTCATCCCCAAGCTCCATTTGAGCTCCAAATCAAAAACAAATCACATATTCTTCTTCCTCTCATCTTCCTCTATCATCCTCTCTTTTAAAATTCCAAAAGGATGAAGTTGACCTCCATGGGTTTTCCCCATTTGAAGAGAAAATGGCACCAATGAGAAGCTTGGAGTCTCCTCTTCCTTCTAAGGTAAAGATTCCCAAGAAAAACTCATTTTTCCTTCATCTCTTGGTGTAATCGATTTTTCACCATTGTTGATACCTTGTTTTTCTCCTTGTTCTTGAGCTCCAAATTAATCCTTCAATGGTGGAGTAATTCCCTTCTTGATTCAAGGGAGAAAGTCCCTCTTAAAAGCTTATAAAAGGTAAACCCTAATTCTAGCCCTTTGATTAAATTGAGTTTCTAAGGGTTTAGATAATTAATTGTGTATGTTTTGTGTTCTTGGATGTTGGGATGGAGTTTGGAAACTCCATGCCCTCTTAACCGATTTTGGAGAAGATATGGAGCAAGAGGAGAATTAAGGAAACTTGTGAAATTAAGGTAAGGAATCCACCTTAAACCTTGTTCTAAATTGTTTTAGTGTTTGGGATGGGTAAACAAATTAATAAACCCAAACTAGTGGATTGAAATGTATGTTGGAATGTGTTTAATTGGTTTGGAGAGGTTTGTGAATTAATGTTGAGTTGAGGGCCTTAAGAGCCAAATATTGTGAGTTTGTGATTGATATTTTGGTTATTGAGATTATGGAGATTTTGGTGATTGTGTTGTTGTTGTTGGTGAATTTGAGGATTTGTAATGAGCTGTTAGGACCCTTGTAAGGGTGTGGTTAGATTAGGGATGAGAAGGAGGAAAATTGATGAGGATGGATGTAAAGTTTATGGGGAGGTTATGGCAAAATTCTAATGGAAAATGAGTGTTTGATGATGGTTTAATGGATGAGAGAATTTAGGTATTCAAATGGGGTGTTTAATGTTGAGTAGAGTGGATTGTTGGTTTTGTAATGGTGGATAAATAATGGTGTTAAGAGTGCAGAATGATAGCAAAATGGTGCTAGATGATTTGGGATTTCAAGGAGTGAGTATGGATTTTTGGAAGTGCAATTATAGGTGAAGATTTGCCTCTGTTAGCTAGATTTTTGGGTACGTCCGAACTTCCGTCCGGACTTGGAAGTTCGGACATGCCCCGTCATTTTATAAAAATTTCTGAGTTTAAGTGTGTCCGAACTTCCGTCCGAACTTGGAAGTTCGGACACTCGAAAAATTTTCCCAGGCTAGTTAGTCTCGACTTTGTCTGACCTTCGATGTCCGGACACAAGTTCGGACGCCTGTAAGTTTTCTCTTCAGTTTTAGCCTCGACTTGTGTCCGAACTTGGAAGCTCGGACACAAGTTCGACAGGTAGAAATTTTCTTCAGTTTTGGCCTCGACTTGTGTCCGAACTTCAAAGCTCGGACACAAGTTCGGACATTTCAGTTTTCACCCATTTGAGTCTCGACTTGCGTCCGAACTTCAAGCTCGGACACAGTGTAATTTTGAGCAAAAACTTTGTTTAAGGGTAGGAAATGATACCCAATGATGGGGATTGATAAGTGATGATGTTATAAGGTTGTTAAGGGTAAATAAAGTGAGTTATAATGGTAATTGAGTGGTGAAAGGTTGTAATAAAAATGTGAAGTTATAAGACTACTTAACGGGGTTAACCATGGGCGCAGTAGTTGTTAAATAATTATATTACCCCGATATTGATGAAGATAGTCATAATGTTACCAGTTGTTCAAAGATTTCCAAGGAACATGTGATGGCACACTAGAGTGCACCTTCGGTGACAGGTATGGTTTTCTTGCAACCTGTGTCCTACCGGATTACACCGGCTTGTATGCCAATGTGTTTTTCTGTGTGTTTGCCACCTTGCAAGATAAAGCATGAAATGAGTTTACAGTAATTCATTATTGTGGCGTAATAATTCCGATACCGCTTAACCTTAGTTAAGTGTTAAATAATAGTTAACCGACCTTAGGTTCACATAAGAGATCGGTATTCGGAATAAACGTCCCAACCCATGGGAACGTTCTAACTACGGCTATCCGTGCGTTATTGTATGTTGTGACAATGCGTGATGTATGTGACTTGTTTAATATGTTGTTGATGTTGGATATTGTTATCCGTGTTGTTGAAATGGGATATGATCTCCCTTATGTGTCTAACCGAGTTAGTAACACTATGTGATGTATGTATGTGATAAGTTCCATAAGGGAACCTCTAACTAATAAGTGTATGTTATGTATGGAGAGGAATCCGGGTGTCCCGGTCGCGCGTATTGTTTGGGAGTTAATATGTATATGTGAATTAACTCCCATCCTGTTATGTTAGGGTTGTCTTCCTTCAATGGATTTCGACCTCCCACTTGCTTAGCCAAAGCTTACCTACCCGACCTCCACATCGGGCTAGGAGGGAAATTATGTATAATGTTGGTAGGGTGTTGAAGCTTAAGTTCGCTTCGACTCCCTCTTTGTTATGTTGCGGTTGTTCTTCCTCCTTGAATTACAACCACCCACAAGGTTAACCAAGGCTTACCTAACTCATCACTATTGGAGCTAGGGGAAATTGTGTATGTTGTGATCGGTCCTATATGAGGCCGCCACTCAAGTAAAGAAAATGTAAGTATGTTGTGCTTGGGCTTATATCACCCCGGCACTCCCTAAGTAAAGTTTATGTACTCTAAGAAGAGAGAAACTAAGTTGTGTATGTTACAAACCGAAGTGTGTTGTTATGTTGTGTGTGCTAACCTTGTGTTTGTGTTCTATTAATGGATGTGTGCTTTTAAGCATGACGTATGTGTGTAATGTGTGCATGTTTTAAATAAAATCAACCGCATGCTAAGACGACAATTAGTTGTGCGTGGCCCGGTAGCATGCGGGCTGCGGGATTACCATACCAGCAAAGGTGCTGACCCCCTTTGGGGGCCCCATTACTTTACAGGTACGAAGAAACTGGAAGCCGTTCGAGAGTAGGACGGGTAGTTGTTGCACATGGGTAGACATTCAAATCGTGTATGTATGGTAGGAGTAGTAAGACCGAATATGTATCGGCGCGGGTTGGTAATTACTTGGTACAGTTGTAATGTAAGTGTATATTAAATGTTGGACATGGAACGGGATTAATGTGTAGTTGCTCGGGAGTTTAGTCCATCAGACCGGTACAATGTAGGTATGTTAGCCTTGTTAGCCACGTGGGTGGCTAACGGCGTGTAACACCAAAGAGTTAAGTTATGTTGTGAGTTGTGATTTCCGCTGCAACGTGTTGTTAAGTGTGTTGTTAGTAGTTGGGGTGTTACAATGCTAAGAATCTTGAACTCACCAGGTCCGACCTTGCCAGTACCCGGCAAGGAAACAGTGAATCAATGTCCGACTTCATCAAACGGTGGAGGATGAAAGCCGCTGCTATGCCTACAAAAATGGATGAGCAAGAAAAAATTCAAATGATTGTGGACAATATGCAGAGACAATACTACAACGAGCTGAGTTGCACATACTTCCCTAATTTCGACATGCTAATGGGACAGGTAAGGGTCATGGAAGAAAAGATTCACAAAGGCGAGCTGAAGCTGGGACAACCCAAAGCCCAGGGTGTGAGTATCGAGACCTTTAAGTCAGGACCGGCCAGAGTGGCTCAAGTTTCGTACCGAGTGAGCACCATACAAAAACCCAGTGCTGCAAAACAGAGCGTCAAGGCCTCACCCCGAACCAAGAGGTTCTCTGCACCGAGACAGTTTACCGACATTGGCCGGCCTCTCAGTCAAGCACTCGTGAAGCTATAAGAGCTTGACTTACTACAACCTCTCACACCTAGTCCTGGGATCACCCAAGCCGGGGAACATCTCCATCAGTTCTGCTAGTTTCATCAACTACCAGGACACAGTACTGACGACTGCAGAGCATTGAAGCACAAGATCGAAGACCTTATCGAGCAAGGACTCCAGTTTGTTGAGTAGGCAAAAGTTTCAGTGTTTGTTTACTCATTTCAATTGTGTGGGAAGTTTATCACATTTCTCTTTTAATGAAGTTTAGATTTGAAAATTTTAGTTTTTTCAACTTTTTCAGTTTGTAATCACAAAAATGATAATAAAAGAAATGTGTTCGTTCACCTTGCATCTTGCTCGTTAGCAAACATTAACTTAAAACTAATGTTCATGAAACGGTCATTTCTTGGCAACTGAACAAAACGACTTGTCTTTTGTTCTAAAAAGATGAACATGTCAAACCAAACACCACTACTCACCCCAAAACATCCAAGCAACCCACGAAGCGGTTCAATTCTACATTTGTCAAATTATTGTTATAAACCCTGGATTAATACTGGGGGCAATCTGAGTTTAAGTTCGTCATCTTTCACCTTTCGTTTAAATATGCGAACAAGTCTCAGAGTGAGAATTCACGAGAGTGACTTGAGCGGAAAAGCCAAGAGTGAACGAGCATGTCATTTTTACACGACTCAGGTGAGACCACATTCAAAGGTGAGGTAAACGGCATAACTCCGACCGAAGGAGATAATTTATAAATTTACTCTTAGACCTGCGAAAAGTAACAACGAACGGATACACAACTATCAGGAATGACGAAGCACCTAGGTACAACACCACATAGCTAAAAGCTTGTAAACCCTGACATTAAACCCTAGGCACCCCCGCTAAACCTTTCATATATCCCTTTTCGATGTTGCAAAGCTCCACAGAGCAAGCCAGCCCGTGATGAATACCAACCCGGTGACCAAAGGAAGCGAGGAGCCTGACTCTCAGATAACGTTTTCATCAGTCCAGAGAAGCAAAGCCGCTATCAGCATGACGAAGTGATCCGCAAATGGTCCCAAAGTGACACAGGATCAAAAGAGCTCACATCAAAATAGCTCTCAAAACTCAAAACCAGGAAACACAAGAACCCCGAAGGCAAAGTCAAGAAAGGATCAAACAAAGAGGCAAAACCGAAGTGCCTCGAAGAAATCCAAAAGACGAAAAGAGAAATGGTGTAAAGGACAACTTCAAAAGTCCAAGTCCAGAAGCTCAAAAACAACGTCAACATGAAGCAGTTAGACGACTTCAAGACAAGGAAGATGAATCTGAGAGAAGACGCAAGTTGCAGCTTTGGTCACCCACTTAAGCTCCACATACCTCAAATATCCCTCCATTGTCCCGTTGTCCTTCATCACACCCCGTGGCCACGTTATAAGCTTTAAAGACTTCCGACTTGATAGTTGTGCGTCCAATCACGTGAAAGTAACAGATCAAATGCGTAAATCCATCAAATATCGAATTCAATGGTCTAGAAGTTGTGACTGTAGGTGAGGAACAAGTGCAAGCACCAAACACGCCGAGTGTAGGTTAGGAAGCACCACATAAAAACATAAGCCCTGACCCTGTGAGGACGAGACTCGTTCGCACGTTTAATAAAAGAAAATACTGGGGCAATCGATCGGAACGATCGATTGCCACGAACTCTAGCTCAGATTGTCTTAAGGGAAAAATACTAGGGGCAATTGTTGGTTCCAATAATTGCTATGACAACACCAATTGGAACCCAGAGCTTAAACATCACCACCACCATCACACACCACCAGCCCGCATAAGCCCTTACATCCACATCAAACACCACAGGCCCACATAAGCCCTTACCTTTACATCTTACACCATACCCCACCGATGGCATGTTCATCTCCTAGGAGATAAATTACAAGTTCGAAGTCTATGGTTAGGAAATGATAATTTCGCTTTCCTTTTCATTAAACAGATTATTCTTCAAACACTACCACATTTGGCACCTCTTTCAGTAATTTCTTGTTTTGGACAAATTTCCTACACACACTTTGATCATATTTTGACATGCACATCCTCATTGCCACGTTTGGCACTTTCATAATTAACTTTCATCATGACCATTGCATCTATTCGTATGAGACTCCTCGTCATAATTCAGGGATACAGATTCTCAGCCGAAGGTACAGATTCTTCAGGGATACAGATTCTCAGCCGAAGATACAGATTCTTCAGGGATACAGATTCTCAGCCGAAGGTACAGATTCTTCAGGGATACAGATTCTCAGCCGAAGGTACAGATTCTTCAGGGATACAGATTCTCAGCCGAAGATACAGATTCTTCAGGGATACAGATTCTCAGCCAAGGGTACAGACTCTTCAGAGATACAGATTCTCAGCCAAAGATTCAGATTCACCAGAGCAGCAGAACTCACTAGAGCAGCAGAACTCACCCGAATAGAAGAACTCGACCCAACACCAATTTTCAATCACTGATAGGTAGTCAACGCCTCAGAATAGCTTGACATCATCTCATTCATTATAGGTAGTCAACGCCTTAGAATAGCTTGACATCATCTCATTCATTATAGGTAGTCAATGCCTTAGAATAGCTTGACATCATATCATCCTTATAGGTAGTCGGCGCCTTAGAATAGTCTGACATTACTTCATTATTACCTTTAGGTGGTCGACGCCTTAGAACCGCTCGACACCCTTCCACTTTACTCATAGGTAGTCAGCGCCTTAGAATAGCTTGACGCAACTTGTCGGATTGCACGTATGGTCTTTTAAGATCCAAAATTTTGGGGTATCACTCAAGCATCAACTAGCCTTTTCATTTCCATTACAAAGTCTAGTTGACGGGGGGCAATCTGTTATACCCAAAATTTCAACTCCCCCGGAAGAGAGTCTCTACTAATAGTCTAGTAGCGAGGGTTCCCAGTTCGATCGGCACATTTCACGGTACTAGGGACAGCTTAGTCATCTCCAGGGGCATTTTTGTAATTTTTCAAGGCTCCTAAGCCCCCTATAGGCTTTCTCTCTCCTCCAAATAAGGGTCAAATCAATTCCTAATGCTATGAAATTTTAACCCATGATAGAGGATGACATCTGAAGCATAATGGCGTTGGAATTTTAATTTTTCGAATTTCCAATAATTTTCTAGCAATTTCTGATTGAATCTAACGAGAAATTGAATTTAAAAATATTCCAATATCCAAAAAATTCGATTCCACTTTAGAAAAATCATAAATATCATCCTTTACCCATGTGTGAAATGTCATAATCAAATTCCTTTTAGAAGCCCTTGAGCTAAAACGTCGGTAAATCTCAGTTTTTACCGGATTTTTCTATCTTTAAGGAAGCCTATATAAGGAACCTTATCCCATGATCAAATCAGAACCTCAAGAGCCCTAAACCCTCAAAGAAGGCAGCCGTCTCATTCTCTTCACGTTTTTACACATCCAAGCACCAAAATCACATCAAAAATACCCCGAAATCACCATCTAAACACATTTTTCAACTCCCAACACATCAACAATCATCAAACATCAACCAAACCACCTCCAAAACGTGAAGAACGCCTTCAACAATCAACAACCAGAAGCTCGGGTCGAACTCAATCTGGAACCGGCACCATCGGAGCCTCCAAAGAATCCCGACGTGAAGAATCCTCCTGAATTCGAAGGTAAAACAGGTTACAATTCTACTTTTCTAACTCTCCACGACTTTATTAACTCTCTGTCAAATTTTGGGTTCAAACTAACCTTTTTACGCTTCTGTATTGCTAATTACTTTTGTTTCTGCCTTGTTACTTGTTCGTCAAGTTTCGTACATAATTCGACTTCAAACTGCAATCTTTCAATTACTAACGAATTGTATACCTTTCTGGCTACACGTGCATAAATTTTGAGCCGAAAACACCTCCGGGAACCACCATAAAACCCTTGTCCGTGGGTGGTGCGGGATCTCGGACCTATGGTCCGGGACCACGGACGGGTTGTCCGTGGCCACGGACACCCACGGACGGCGGCGGGATTTTAACATTTTAAAAATTTTAGGTTTTGCTAAAGTATGTCCGGGCCTACAGACGTCCTATCCGTGGCCCCGGACTTTTCAAATTTTTGTTTTCTATTTAATTTGACTTTTATTTTCACATAGATTAACTAGGGTCTGTGGTTACGGACATTAGGTCCGTGGCTATGGACGGAAACAAAATTTGACCTAATTCTGCCTCCGAAACCCTAGTTTAGGTAATTTCAACTTTCACTGTTATTTTCAGTCAAAAAATGCTAAAAAAACAAAAAAAAACAGAAGCTCGCGCACTTAGGTTAAAACGACTCGTAATAAGCCGTAATTAAACTAAGTAGAGGAAAAACGACTTCTAGGGGTAATGAAAGTAATTGAACCCTAATTAAGTCGAATATCAAGCCCCTGAACCCGAACTCTCCTTTCCTAATTTGATCTAGGTTAAAATTAGGTGGTGACTCATAATAGGTTCCAGTGAGCTAGCTTAGGTTTTAATAATCATTGTTATATGACATAGTTATTAACCTTAGGTTATAAGTGGACCTAAAACCCGGTTAGATCCTAATCAGCTTTCACCAACACAGGATAGGGTTTAAAATCGAGGCTCACAGATAGTTTATTTCCGCTGTGACATTTAGGTATTATTTGTTAAGGTGCGATAACCACAATTGGCTTAGGACGGGGTGTTACATTGTCTCTGCAGCTGCTTGTTGTGCGCAGATACTATGGATACAACAACAACTACAGGACTATCTAATTCCCCCAACTTGTACTACATTTTTTTGTGACAATAATAGTGCTATTGAAATACCCCTAACCTTTAAAATATAATTAAATGATCTATTAATGATCTAAGATGATTAATAAACATCTAAATATTATTGGGGAACAATCTAAAAGATCTCAACAAGGCAAAACACGCCTTAAGATCGGTAAAGCCAAAAATGTGCTTTAAGACACCATAAAGATTGTATGACCTCAAATAGGATCCAAAGTGGATTCCTAAGTATTATAATGAAGTAATGACACAACAAAACCGTTCTAAAGGAGAACTAAGCTCAGGAACACCCTGTGACACAAAAATGTGCACTAAAACACCTTAAAGCACGTTTTTGTGAGATTGTCTTCTAAATTGATTTTTAATGGGCTTAAAGGTTATAATTACCTTTAAATATGATAATATATCACATTATATCATATTAGGAATTTAATCCCAGAAATTTACGAATTTTTACAAATTTAATATTAAATATTAATAAACCCTAAAGTGGGGCCCGCACGAGTCAAATTGACCAAGTATGGTCAATGGTCAAGTAATGACCCATTTGACCCCATGGAAATCGGCTGGCAAGAGGAGAGGAGACAGCTTACAATGATTATTAGACAAATTGATACCTAATACCAAATTTACAATAGTAAACTTACCTTTTTCAATTATTTCAAACCTTTCCACTCATTTCTCTTGCTCTTGTCCGATCCCATCCATTCCAGCCGAGTTCCTCCCCTTCCTAGAAGCTCTCAAGCCTTGTTCTTGAGCATTGAAGGCAGATCTAACTCCTAAGCTCTTAAGGTAAGTGTTTTAAGGTCATTTTTAGCTCTTTTTCTTCATCTCTTCACTACCTACACTTAGATTTCGTGGCTCATCTGTTCCTATGGCTCATTCTCAGTGTTATAAGGTTAGAACAACTTCCAAACTCGGTTGAGGCAAGTAGGGGGACCAAGGTTGCTCAAAATTGCATTTTAAGGTAAAAACATACCTTAAGCCTCTCAATCATTCAAGCGGTTTTCTTCCTTGAATTTTATGAGTTTATACACTCATAATCTTCATATTTACATGTTCATTCAGTTGGTTAGCCATTTGGAGCAAGGGTGGCCGAGATCCAAGAGAAATACCCTCTTTTAAGGCATTTTTCCAAGGTAAAACCTAATAACAAGGCAGCTTGTTGTGATCTAGCTATTTCCTATGTCAATATGGTGGATCTAACACCTTTGGTGTGTTTGTATTCCTCGCCGAATCCACCTAGAAGTTTCCTTGCATTTTAAGGTGATTTTTGCCTTAAATCTTACATTAATTATTCCTTATGGTTAAGCTCAAGCTTCGAGTATAACCATATCTTATTTTGGTGTATTAAACATGTCTACATAGTGTGGTGAATTTCCTTACAAGTGACCGAGCTCATACAAGGATTAATCAAGGTATAAACACCTTAAACTTATGATTTTTATAATTTCTAAGCATATATATATATATATATATATATATATTATATATATATATATATATATATATATAATATATATGGCCGAGAGTGAAATTATAAATGGGTCATATTAACCTAAAAATGGAAAAAAAATGACTAAGATAAATTAAGCTAGTCATTTAAGATATTTAATTAACATAATGGTCAAATTATGACATTATGTGGAAAAATAATTAAATCAAAGTGAGGCCAAGAATATATGCTATATTTTGAGACATTTATTGTGTAATTTATTTTGCAAGTTCAAGGTTGTAATAAGGCCATGTCATTAGGCCATTTTAATTTAAGTTTATAAGCTTATTTAGTTAAATTTATGCTTATATAGTTAAATTGGGGCCAATCGTAATTCTAGGAAATTAGAAAGCCATGGGCTTAATTTTAGAGCATTTAGGGTTTTTAAATGAATTTAATAAAATTTATAACATTTTATAAAGTTTTGGGTCAAAATTGTAAAAATAGAAAAGTATAGGTTATTATTGGTGATTACCGAAAAATTGGTTCCCATTTGGGTATTAGATAGTCAAAGTTGACTATATAGGAGACTTGACCAAGTTTGGAAAATTTAAGAAATTAAAATACTATCTTATAATAGGTACTTATTAAATTGTGAAAGATTTATATAAATGGGGCTATAATGTAAATTCCAAGACTTAGGGGTACTAAAGGGAATTTAGAATAGTCCTTAAGTTATTAGGAATTTTATTTATTTGGTTAAAATTTGGAGTTTATATGAATTATATAAGAATAATATATGGTATTTTATAACATTGTTTACAAATGGGTAACAAAGGGGTGAAAACCGAGATTTAAAGGAAGAATAAGGTTAGGAATAATATTTATAACCTTTTGGTATAGTTTGGTAATTTTTGGAATTACATATAAGGTTTTATAAAGATATATGTATGATATCTATTTTTAATGGAATTAGAAAACTATGTATTAAAAATTGGGATTGAATTGTGATTTTATAGAAGTTTAGTGGTTTAGTAAAAGCCAAAATATTAAGGGCTGTTTGGTATTTTAAACAATTTACAACTATGGGTTATATTGTTTAATGACTTAAATGTCATAAGATATGTTATATAACTATAATGTAACATTATATTTAATGTGTGGTGGTTTTGTAAATATTTAAGAACATAGGTGCTGTCGGAAATATTAACTTTTTTAAATGGGATTTTAATATGGTTTTGATGTTATAAGAATTAAACATTTATAATATAAGAGGTATTCATTAAAAAAATGAATATAGGTTTATAAGACTTACCATATAAAATAGTTCCATAATACATATATATATAACTAAATATATGTAATGTTGTAGAAAATGTGGTAACTATAAATTATACACTCAAATTAAATATATAGAAGAGGAGAAAAGAATTATAAACATTGGATATGGAAATTCTAATGTTAAGAGTATTCATGGGATAATAAGGATCATATAATTCAAGTATTGTTTACAAATGAATTATACCACATTGAATTTAAAAAAAAGAGACAAACCGTAGAAAAATAAATACTAAGGTAAGATACATAGTGCATGACAAAGGATCACACATGCAATAATGAAACAAACTGTATGATGTACAAACAAACATTAAGTTACATGTGATACAAGTTCAACAATAGTATTTAATATACGAGACAGACTACCATGTAAAATAACACTTTTCCAATCTCGAGTTAAACCTAAAACCCGACAAACATTGACCGTTAATAACGGGGGTTAGCCGGGAGTTGTTAGTGACGGTATGGGGTACCGTAGAATTGTTGTTGTACGGTATGCTAATTAAAGGCATTTGTATTGTTTAGACTGTAGAGACGACACGGAGCATAGGATCTTGTTGATTCATACTCCACCGTAATACAACAGGGTGAACGGTATGTTGTTATGTGTCTCTGATTGTCTCTGAGGGCTTCCTCAGTTCAGACTTCTGTGTGATCTGTGCTAGATTGTTTGTCTGAATGTGAAATTAATATGCATGAATTGTATATTTATAGCTGCTTATTGTTTACGTTGTTGATTACACTATTGGGTTCGTATATGAACCTGTATATATAAAACGAACTAGCGGCTATGGTGCTATCTTATATGAAATATAAGGATCGTCAGAAAAACGTTGTAGCACTAGGATAGTAGAATACATATATCCGAGACTTTTATACGGAGCATTGCCTTCTGTACGCCGCTCTCGTATCTAACACTGGATCCCGAGTTTAAAACTCCGGATTGGACTAAGGACCTTAGTCTGCTGTGTTAGGAATATTTTGGTATGCGATGCGATGGAATAAATAATTAACTAAGGAAGGAAAGTAAAGCGGAGGATGTGGCTCTTGGTGCATGTTGTGATCACAAAACGATACCAGGATGTCCGCGTATGGGTCCGCAAGTATCAAGAAATTTCCCGTGAGCTAGAATGGCTCGTTTGGTCGGAGACTCTACCGTTGGAGTGGCTACTGCCGTGGGTGACCCCATAATATATGGGTAACTAGAGACATGTTATTTTAACGAGACATTGTCACTAGGTATAACCGAACAAATAATACAGTAAGAATTATACAGTGGCGAACGATATTGGTTTCTACACCAGGACGAGAACTAGTACTTGTTTATTATTCTCGTTGTTTCGCTTGGTTGTTCATTTGTTTTACTTGTGGTTTATGTTATATATGTGATGGTGTGTTATTGTATGGATATTACTGTTAATTTGTTTTACAGTTTTAAATTTTAAAACGGTATTGCATGTATGAACCTCATGCTCTTGACCAAATAAATTGAGGGTCGTTGGGGGCATGACGGGGCATGGATAACAGACCTCAGGGGCTGATTCCATACCACAAACCATCTTTATTGCAGGAGACTAGCGGTGGGGTCGACGCGCGGCTATTAAGTTTACTGTTGGATAGACTTGGTACTGTGATATTAAGGTTTTTTGGACTCGGGTTTGTTTAACCGGGTGTATTTGGTTAGATGCTCACGGTCCTGTAATAATTGGTTGTTGCTAGATTTGTTTTAAATTGTTTAAGTCTGCTATCTATCTCTTGTGATCACTGCGGAATACGTTTCGCAAGTTTTATTATCAGGTAATCATTATCACCCGTATGGGCGAGTGATAATAGTGACACCAGTATGGCGACAGTCTTTTATTTACCGCTGCGATTATTTATTTATTATCGGCCGTTATAGGATATTTAGGAGCCGTATTAGTAGGGGTGTTACAAAATGGTATCAGAGCGGAGTACCGCTCTGATTACAAGAGATAGTTTTAAGCACCGTGAGCCTAGGTTATTCACACTAGTACCTAGGAGATAGTTCTAAATAATTTGAGTTAGGAGATTGTCGGGGACAATGTGTTTTTATGCCTTTTAGGGCTATGTGAACTTATGGTTGAGACAAGTACGGTATTTGTACCGAGTGTTTTGACATTTTGAATTCTTCAGATGTCTTCTGGGGCGCGATCAGCAGGTAAGGAGGTGGTGGAAGATTCGGCGGGCCTGAGCAGGTCCTCCGGGGGCCCCAGCCGTGGGCGTGGCTGAGACGGTAGCTGCCGTCTTCGCTCAGCTAGCCCAGATGGGAGGTATCCACATAGGAGCACCACCTGCACCACCGGTAGTCCCACCCGTACCCGCACCTAGAGAGCCGAATTGGCTGAAGAGCGTAGCTGACACGCGAGTACCTACCTATGATGGAGTTGCTGACCCCACTGTCCTGGAGAGATACATTGTTGAGCACGAGAAGGCCTTTGATGCCATACATGTGCCTGCTGAGCACCGAGTCGATATAGCAGCCTTTCACCTGAAGGACGCTGCCAGCACGTGGTGGAGGTCCGTGAAGGCACATTATCTTGCTATAGAGGGTTTTGGATGGACTGGTTTTGTGGAATTGTTGAGAGAGAAGTACTATCCTGCTCATTTGAAGCAGAGGAAGAGGGAGGAGTTTGAGGCCCTGAGGCAGGGTAGTATGACAGTAGATCAGTACTACTCCTTGTTTATTGGGCTCTTGGACTTCGTCCCAGGAGTTGTTTATTCTGATGCTGTGAAGGTGGAGAAATTTAGAGGCGGGTTGAGATATGCTATTAAGGCCGCCATGGGTGCTACCTTGTACCCTACGGTCCAGGTAAAAATTAATTGACAGTTATACCTATAACTCAGTTTGATTTATTACAAGTTCGGGGAACTCATTGATGTATTACAGGAGTGTTATGACGCTGCTTCTCGGACTGAGATGATGGTGAAAGCCGGGAGGACGGCCAGGGGCAGAAGCGTAAGGCCCCAGAGAAAGAGGCGGAGACTGAGGCTGGAAGCGGAGGCAGTAAGGGCTGGAAGTAAGAACCACCTTAAGTTATTTAATCCATTTAAATTACTTACTTACTGCCTGCTTTTATACCTGCTATTCCTGACACTTTGACGATCACAGGAAGAAAAAGTTCTCCTGGAGGGAGAAGAAGAAGGAGCAGGCCAGCCAAAAGGGCAAGGACAAGGTCCCGTTGCTGACCGGGCCTACCTACGATGTGCAGCCTCTTAGATCTGTACCCCCTAAGGGTAAGCGATCTAACCTTGTGAATGAATTGTGTACTACACTACCCATTACCATCCTTGTACTAACCTGAGTGTGATATGATAATAGGTTCTGCACCCCAGCGCCACTTTCATTGCAAGCGTTGTGGTAAAGACCACCCGGGTGTCGACTGCACCGGGCAAGCGGTGGACTGCCACCATTGTGGAAAGAAGGGCCACAGGTCGTTCGAGTGCTTTGCTAATCCAGATAGCCGAGCGTACCGCCCGCAGAAGGGGACTCAGAGCGCACCTGCTGGAGGAGGTGGAGCTCGAGGTGGCCAGAGGGGGCCGGCGCCCCAAGCCCAGAGAGGGCAGCAGCATCAGCAGCCACAACAGCAGAACCAGGGCCAGAGGAACCCGCCGGGCAACCGTATGCTGAAAGCGGGAGCTTCAGGCGCTGGCACTAGTACCCAGCGCGGTGAAGGTTAGCATTTGAAACCTTAACCATTGTATGAGAGCATGACTAAGTGTTAAACACTTTATCTTAGCATGAATGTGTGTTTTAATTACCGCTTTAGATGAACAACTTACCTAGGAAACCTGTTACCTCTTAGGAGATTTCGACATCTGCTATCCCACACTTACAAGACAGAGATCACCTAGACCCGTGGAAGAAAGACGGGAGTACCCTAGTGAGTTGTGTCATGTAGTCAGACCGGGCATGATACTTCAAAGAGTTCCTAACCCTAGATGAGCAAATCACCATAGTGAATGAGTGTAGAGCTTTGGGTAAGGGCATAGGAGGTTTTTATACCCCTGTATTTAATAGTGGTTCTAGAATGAAACTGCACATGATGTGCTTAGGGAAAGATTGGGATCCACAAGCTAGGGTTTATCGAGAGGTGAGGATGGTAGGTGACGTATCTATACCTAGGATACCTGAGAGTTTCCTAACCTTGGTGAGAAACGCAATGGATGTTGCTCAAGACTGTGAGACTTATCCATTACCCGACATGACACCTGACGTTTGCATCATCAACTACTATGAGCAGGGAGGAAAGCTTGGGATGCACCAGGACAGTGATGAGACGACCGAGTCCATCACCAGAGGAATACCGGTTGTGTCATTCTCCATCGGCGATGATGCTGAGTTTATCTATGGAGACCAGAAGAGGATGGATCTAGCAAGCAAGATCATCCTCAAGTCTGGGGATGTGTTAGTATTTGGTGGAGAGTCGAGGCTTGTATATCATGGTATTAAGAGCATTAAGCTCAATACCGCACCACCAGCTTTAGTGAATGATACCCACATCCGACCTGGCCGTTTAAATTTGACTTTCAGACAGTACTGATGTAATAGCAGTAGCTAAGTGTGTAACCTTGTATAATACAGTGGATGAATGAAATAAGAGTTTTGTACCTTCAAGTATATGTGTTCAGTTTGTTGATACCGATAATTTATAAATTCAGGCTATGGAAATGGAAAGGAGGGTACCATCTGCATCTTAGATATGGCGCAAGCCAAGGAGTCCGGTAATGTCATCACAGGTATGACAATTACAACCAACAGTAAATTAGTGATTTATTGGGACTCGATGCTGATACGAGAGGTGATCTCAGGTACCTTTCCTGTTGATGGTGTTAGTGCTTCCATATTGTTCGACTCAGGGGCTTCGCATTCTTTTATTTCCTCGGCATTTGCTAAGAAGCTGGGGGCCACCCCCGAACAGCTTTCAGACTTTTCAGTCACCCTTCCTTCGAAGGAGAAAGTAGGTTGCACCAGACAGTATACAGGGTTAGAGATCAGCATTATGACTGAGACCTTCCCCATTGATCTAATTGAGTTCAAGAACTTGGGTTTTGACATTATAGTGGGCATGGATTGGCTACAGAAGCATAGGGGCCGCCTTCATTGTGCAGAGCATCGACTATTACTGAAGGGGCCGAGCGGCAGGACAGTGTCATACCGCAGTGTGAGGAGAGAGCCGACTGTCAAGATCGTGTCAGCATTGTCCCTGATGAAGGATGTTAGGAAGGGCCGACAAGCCTTCCTCTGTTATGTACAGGACACGAGACAGAGCGACGTGACGGACGTAGACATCCCAGTCGTGGTAGATTTTCCCGACTTATTTCCTGATGAGCTGCCAGGCATGCCGCCTGTGCGCGAGGTTGAGTTCGCCGTCGACTTGTTGCCAGGTACGGGCCCTATTGCTAAGGCACCCTACCGTATGGCACCGGCTGAGATGAGGGAGCTGAAGCTACAGCTGGAGGACCTCCTAGACAAGGGATTCATACGACCTAGTGTTTCTCCTTGGGGTGCTCCAGTACTGTTCGTCAAGAAGAAGGACGGCAGTATGCGACTCTGCATCGACTACCGCGAGCTTAATGCGGTTACAGTCAAGAACAAGTACCCATTACCACGGATAGATGATTTATTTGATCAGCTGAGAGGGGCCAGTGTGTTCTCGAAGATAGATCTCAGATCTGGCTACCATCAGATTAGGATTGCAGAGGGTGATATTGAGAAGACAGCTTTCAGGACACGGTATGGACACTACGAGTTCACCGTTATGCCATTCGGATTGACGAATGCGCCAGCCATATTCATGGATTTGATGAACCGCCTTTTTAGAGAGCATCTTGATAGTTCAGTTGTAGTCTTCATCGACGATATTCTGATCTATTCAAAGACCAAGGAAGACCATGAGTTACATTTGAGACAGGTGTTAAATATTATGAGAGAGAACCAGCTGTATGCCAAACTCTCTAAGTGTGAGTTCTGGTTGGACAGCGTGTCATTCCTAGGACACATTATATCAGCTAGCGGCATATCTGTAGATCCTGCTAAGATTGAGGCAGTGAAGAGTTGGCCAAGGCCGAAGACAGTCACAGACGTCCGTAGCTTTCTGGGTTTGGCAGGGTATTATCGAAGATTCGTGAAGGACTTCTCCAAGGAGGCCAAACCGATGACAAATCTAATGAAGAAGGAATCCCAGTTCTTATGGTCTGCAGAGTGTGAGCAGTCCTTTCAGACGCTGAAGGATCTCCTGACATCAGCGCCCGTTCTTACTATCCCTGAGGGCACTGATGGGTTCGAGGTATATTGTGATGCCTCTGGAACCGGTCTAGGCTGTGTGCTTATGCAGCACGGGAAGGTAGTCGCTTACGCATCCCGACAACTGAAGAAGCATGAGGTGAATTACCCCACACACGACCTTGAGTTAGGCGCAGTAGTCTTCGCTTTGAAGATCTGGCGACATTATTTGTATGGTGTGACAGTCACTATCTACTCTGATCACAAGAGTCTACAGCATCTCTTCTCTCAGAAGGAGCTGAACATGCGACAGAGAAGATGGGTCGAGTTCTTGAAGGACTACGACATAGACCTGAGATACAAAGAGGGCAAAGCAAATGTAGTTGCCGACGCCCTGAGCCGCAGAGCTCATTCATTGTTTACACTAGTAGCAAACAGCAGTATGATTGATGAGATACGAGCTGCACAGGAGAGTGATCACTATATGCAGGTATCAAACAGAAAATGTCAGAGGTTGTTTTGAGACAAATATGATTTCGAACTGTGTAATGATGGCATGTTACGACTGAATGGCCGATTATGTATTCCGGAGTCGTCTCCTGATCTGAAGGAGAAGATACTCCAGGAGGCTCATTGCTCGTCCTTATCCGTCCACCCTGGTTCTTCGAAGATGTATAAGGATTTGAAGGTTCATTTCTGGTGGAGCGGGATGAAGAAGGATGTAGCTGAGTACGTGGCTAGATGCTTGACCTGTCAGAAGGTTAAGTTTGAGCATAGGAGACCCGGAGGTTTAGTGCAGTCTATGCCTATTCCTTGTTGGAAGTTCGAGGACATCTCGATGGATTTCGTTGTCGGTCTCCCACCGACTAAGGGAGGACTGAACACGATTTGGGTCATTGTGGACCGTCTGACGAAGGTGGCAAAGTTTGTTGCTATGAAGGATACCTGGAACGTCCCGAAGTTAGCGGACTTGTTCAGAAGGAGGTGATCCGGCACCATGGTGTGCCAAAGACTATTGTTTCTGATAGGGACCCTCGATTTTTGTCCAGATTCTGGGGACAGGTTCAGGAAGCCTTGGGTACAAATTGAAGCTTAGTACGGCGTTCCATCCACAGACCGACGGTCAGAGTGAGAGGACCATCCAGACACTGGAGGACATGCTGAGAGCATGTGCCTTAGATTTCCAGGGGAGTTGGTTAGAGCGTCTACACTTGATAGAGTTCGCCTACAACAACAGCTACCACTCCTCGATACAGATGCCACCATTCCAGGCACTTTATGGTCGACCGTGTAGGACTCCTTTATGCTGGGATGAGGCCAGCGAGACTACGCTTCTAGGACCAGAGTACCTAGAGCAGATTAAGGAGGATGTCCTACAGATTCGCAAGAACATGAGGGCAGCTCAGGACCGGCAGAAAGCAAATGCAGACACCAAGAGGAGGGACATTGAGTTCACTACCGACGATATGGTATTCCTCAGAGTGTCACCCATGAAGGGAATATTCCGGTTTGGGCAGAAGGGCAAGTTGAGCCCAAAGTATGTTGGACCTTATGCGATTAGGGAGCGAGTGGGCCCGTTAGCCTACAGACTGGACTTACCAGCAGAGCTCGGGAGGGTGCACAACGTCTTTCACGTTTCACAGTTGAAGAAGTATGTGCCCCATCCATCGCACGTTTTGCAGCCAGAGACTTTAGAGTTGGACCCCGCTCTACGATATGAGGAAGTACCACTCCGCATTCTCGATACGAAGACGAGGCAGACTAGGAACAAGACCGTTAGCATGGTCAAGGTTCTCTGGTCGAACCATGAGGTGGAGGAGGCTACATGGGAGTTAGAGGACTCCATGAGAGCGAAGTACCCAGCACTCTTCGAGTAGTAGCTGTGATACTTGTACGGGTTCGTGGTCAAACCCTTTTTAAGGGGGGTAGACACCACTTGGCTTGCGCACATGTTGTGCATTAGGTCTTGTTTTGTAGTGTGTTTTGTTGGTATGCTGCTCATATGTTGTTTGGATGATTGTATGTATGATACATTTTATGTATGTGCCTTAGTGCACCTGGTTGAATATATATAGTACCGCTGAGTACTTTTGGTTGATGAGTTGGATGTGCACCTTGTTTAGTGCTGTGATGTGAATGATTTATACCATGAGTTGGTTATTTGATATATGCTGTATGTATAGACTAGGTCTGAACCTAGTGGGAGTTACTCCCTAGCAATGGACTGTTTGGTTACTTAGTGGAACTTGATTCCTTAGGTGAACTGTAGAGGGTTAAGGACTTCGGGACGAAGCCTTTTTAAGGGGGGTAGACTGAAATACCCCTAACCTTTAAAATATAATTAAATGATCTATTAATGATCTAAGATGATTAAAACATCTAAATATTATTGGGGAACAATCTAAAAGATCTCAACAAGGCAAAACACGCCTTAAGATCGGTAAAGCCAAAAATGTGCTTTAAGACACCATAAAGATTGTATGACCTCAAATAGGATCCAAAGTGGATTCCTAAGTATTATAATGAAGTAAGGAACACAACAAAACCGTTCTCAAGGAGAACTAAGCTCAGGAACACCCTGTGACACAAAAATGTGCACTAAAACACCTTAAAGCACGTTTTTGTGAGATTGCCTTCTAAATTGATTTTTAATGGGCTTAAAGGTTATAATTACCTTAAATATGATAATATATCACATTATATCATATTAGGAATTTAATTCCAGAAATTTGAATTTTTACAAATTTAATATTAAAATATTAATAAAACCCTAAAGTGGGGCCCCATGAGTCAAATTGACCAAGTATGGTCAATGGTCAAGTAATGACCCATTTGACCCATGGAAATCGGCTGGCAAGAGGAGAGGAGACAGCTACAATCATTATTAGACAAATTGATACCTAATACCAAATTTACAATAGTAAACTTACCTTTTTCAATTATTTCAACCTTTCCACTCATTTCTTCCTCTTGTCCGATCCCATCCTCCAGCCGAGTTCCTCCCTTCCTAGAAGCTCTCAAGCCTTGTTCTTGAGCATGGAAGGCAGATCTAACTCCTAAGCTCTTAAGGTAAGTGTTTTAAGGTCATTTTTAGCTCTTTTTCTTCATCTCTTCACTACCTACACTAGATTTCGTGGCTCATCTGTTCCTATGGCTCATTCTCAGTGTTCTAAGGTTAGAACAACTAAACTCGGTTGAGCAAGTAGGGGACCAAGGTTGCTCAAAATTGCATTTTAAGGTAAAAACATACCTTAAGCCTCTCATCCTTCAAGCGGTTTTCTTCCTTGAATTTTTATGAGTTTATACACTCATAATCTTCATATTTACATGTTCATTCAGTTGGTTAGCCATTTGGAGCAAGGGTGGCCGAGATCCAAGAGAAATACCCTCTTTTAAGGCATTTTTCCAAGGTAAAACCTAATAACAAGGCTTGTTGTGATCTAGCTATTTCCTATGTCAATATGGTGGATCTAACACCTTGTGGTGTGTTGATTCAGGCCGAACCACCTAGAACTTCCTTGCATTTTTAAGGTGATTTTTGCCTTAAATCTTACATTAATTATTCCTTATGGTTAAGCTCAAGCTTGGAGTATAACCATATCTTTTTTGGTGTATTAAACATGTCTACATAGTGGTGAATTTCCTACAAGTGACCGAGCTCATACAAGGATAATCAAGGTATAAACACTTAAACTTATGATTTTATAATTTAACATATATATATATATATATATATATATATATATATATATATATATATATATATATATATATAATATATGGCCGAGAGTGAAATTATAAATATGGGTCATATTGACCTAAAAATGGAAAAAAAGGACTAAGATAAATTAATCTAGTCATTTAAGAGATTTAATTAACATAATGGTCAAATTATGACATTATGTGGAAAAATAATTAAATCAAAGTGAGGCCGAGAATATATGCTATATTTTGAGACATTTATTGTGTAATTTATTTTGCAAGTTCAAGTTGTAATAAGGCCATGTCATTAGGCCATTTTAATTTAAGTTTATAAGCTTATTTAGTTAAATTTATGCTTATATAGTTAAATTGGGGCCAAATCGTAATTACTAGGAAATTAGAAAGCCGTGGGCTTAATTTAGAGCAATTTAGGGTTTTTAAATGAATTTAATAAAAATTATAACATTTTATAAAGTTTTGGGTAAAATTGTAAAAATAGAAAAGTATAGGTTATTATTGGTGATTACCGAAAAATTGGTTCCCATTTGGTATTAGAAGTCAAAGTTGACTATATAGGAGACTTTGACCAAGTTTGGAAAATTTAAGAAATTAAAATACTATCTTATAATAAGGTACTTATTAAATTGTGAAAGATTTATAAAATGGGGCTATAATGTAAATTCCGAGACTTAGGGGTACTAAAGGGAATTTAGAATAGTCCTTAAGTTATTAGGAATTTTTAGAAGTTTATTTGGTTAAATTTGGAGTTTATATGATATTATATAAGAATATATAGGTATTTTATAACATTGTTACAAATGGGTAACAAAGGGGTGAAAACCGAGATTTAAAGGAAGAATAAGGTTAGGAATAATATTTATAACCTTTTGGTATAGTTTGGTAATTTTTGGAATTACATATAAGGTTTTATAAAGATATATGTATGATATATAGTTTTAATGGAATTAGAAAACTATGTATTATAAATTGGGATTGAATTGTGATTTATAGAAGTTTAGTGGTTATAGTAAAAGCCGAAAATATTAAGGGCTGTTTGGTATTTTAAAACAATTTACAACTATGGGTTATAATTGTTTTAATGACTTAAATGTCATAAGATATGTTATATAACTATAATGTAACATTATATTAATTATGTGGTGGATTTTGTAAATATTTAAGAACATAGGTGCTGTTCGGAAATATTAACATTTTAAATGGGATTTATAATATGGTTTTGATTTATAAGAATTATAACATTTATAATATAAGAGGTATTCATTAAAAAGAATGAATATAGGTTATAAGACTTACCATATAATAAATAGTTCCATAATACATATATATAACTAAATATATGTAATGGTGTAGAAAATGTGGTAACTATAAATTATCATAATTAAAATGATAATAGAAGAGGAGAAAAGAATTATAAACATTGGATATGGAAATTCTAATGTTAAGAGTATTCATGGATAATAAGGATCTATAATTCAAAGTATTGTTTACAAATGAATTATACCACATTGAATTTTTTTTTTAAAAAAAGAGACAAACCTTAGAAAAATAAATACTAAGGTAAGATGCATGGTGCATGACAAAGGATCACACATGCAATAATGAAACAAACTGTATGATGTACAAACAAACATTAAGTTACATGTGATAACAAGTTCAACAATAAGTATATTAATATACGAGACAAGACTACGCATGTAAAATAACACTTTTCCAATCTCGAGTTAAACCTAAAACCCGACAAACATTGACAGTTAATAACGGGGGGTTAGCCGGAGTTATTAGTGACGGTACGGGGGTACCGTAGAATTGTGTTGTTGTACGATATGCTAATTAATAGCATTATGTATTGTTTAGACTGTTAGAGACGACACACGGAGCATAGGATCTTGCTGATTCATACTCCACCGTAATACATCAGGGTGAACGGTATGTTGTTATGTGTCTCTGATTGTCTTGAGGGCTTCCTCAGTTCAGACTTCTGTGTGATCTGTGATAAGATTGTTTGTCTGAATGTGATAATTAATATGCATGAATTGTATATTTATAGCTGCTTATTGTTTACTGTTGTTGAGTTAACAGTATTGGTTCGTATATGAACCTGTATATATAAAACGAACTAGCGGCTATGGTGCTATCTTATATGAAATATAAGGATCGTCAGAAAAACGTTGTAGCACTAGGATAGTAAGATATACATATTATCCGAGACTTTTATACGGAGCATTGGCCTTTCTATACGCCGCTCTCGTATCTAACACTGGATCCCGAGTTTACAGACTCCGGATTGGACTAATGACCTTAGTCTGCTGTGTTAGGAAAATTTGGTAATACGATGCGATGGAATAAATACTTAACTAAGGAAGGAAAGTAAAGCCAGGAGGATGTGGCTCTTGGTGCGCGTGTGATCACAAAAACGATACCAGGATGTCCGCGTACGGGTCCGCAAGTATCAAGAAAATTTCCCGTGAGCTAGAATGGCTCGTTGGTCGGAGACTCTACCGTTGGAGTGGCTACTGCCGTGGGTGACCCGCCATAATATATGGGTAACTAGAGACATGTCGTTTTAACGAGACATTGTCACTAGGTATACCGAACAAATAATACAGTTAAGAATTATACAGTGGCGAACGATATTGGTTTCTACACCATGGACGAGAACTAGTACTTGTTTATTATTCTCGTTGTTTCGCTTGGTTGTTCATTGGTTATACTTGTGGTTATGTTATATATGTTGATGGTTGTGTTATTGTATGGATATTTGAAATACCCCTAAATTAATTTAAATTAATTTAGGGGATTTCTTTTATTAAACCTTTAATAATACTTAAGTATTAAATTATTATATGGAATTATGAATATTAAATTATTATATGGAATTGTGAAATTTATTTAGGGGTTTTCTCCTATTTAACCATAATTATTATATATTATTATATAGTATTATGAATTTAATAATATGATTTATAAGTCAATAAATCTTGGGAAAATTTCTAAACACTCCAAATATATTATAAAGATTTTAGGAAGTGTTGGAACATTGTTTTGAAACATAAAAGTCAATATAAAATTCTAGAAACCTTAAAGCTTATTAAGCCATGTAAGAGTTGACTTTTTGAGAATGGTCAAACCAGGTCATGAAACCTATACCAATAAATAGGTTATGGAAAACCATGAAGATCGATAAAAAGAACGTCAAAAACGGATCATCCTAGCCAAAGTTATGCTAGATTGAAGTTTTGAATCAAAATTTTAAGAGGTGCCACGTGTCACTCTGTAATGGGTTGCCCACACTTAGCCGATTCTCTCCCTGAATTTCGGTAACAGATTTCATTACTTTGCCCTAACTTTAGACGGCTATAACTTTCTCATCCTTCCATATTTTTCAATGCCGTCTTCTTTGTTGTCTTCTCCTACATTCCCTCTAAACAACTATAACTCATACAAACCCTAACTCCTTCTAAATCAACCGGAAAATCGAGCCAAAGTAGCCACCTTGCGAAACGTGTTTCCAGAATTCCAGATTCTCTTCGATTTCAGGTAACTTGCGTCGATCATAACTTCTTCGTTAATCAACCAAAATTTGATTTCTTTAGCTCGTTGTAAAGATCTTTAATCCCTCTACAACTTTCGTGTTTATGCCCAAGTCCGATTCGTAACCAGTTGGGAGATATAGAGGTCTAAAGTTTTGGTCTCGCCAGCACATAAAATAACACCGAAACAGAGAGGTAAACTCGTGATTTGCGACTTCAATTTCTTTCTGTGTGATGCGAGTTAGGATTAGTTCTTGCTATCATTGTGTAGATCTATGTTTCTTCTTTCTAATAAGCCCAAGAACATGGCCTAACTCGATCTAGAACGTATTTTATAGATCTCCAAAGTTCACTACTCGAACAGCTCAAGTTCGGATTTTTCCAGATTTCCCGAAATCGAATTCCTCCGTTTTTGCAACTCCGGTGAGTCTCCGATCAAATTGCTCCGATATTGTTGTTCTTAGTCATGATTTCGACCTAACCCATGTTCCAATTTAGTCAATTATGTGTTAGGTTAGGAGAATTTGTGAGATTTGTGGTCGATTTGAACTCTGTACCGAAAATAAACCCTAACCTTCGAATCGAATTCGAAACTGGATGAACTCTGCATTATAATTGGGGAAATTGACACCAATGGAACCGAAATTTGATTACGAATCCATAGGAACAAGAATCACTCGATTTCGTTCTGTAGATTAGGAGATAAACGAGATTTAGTACTCGATCCCCCTATTACCTTCGCTGAAGAACTCGGTTTACAGGAGCCGTCCGATCTCGTTTTAAGAGATTGGACGGCCGAGATTAAAATGTACCAGAATAAGTTGTTAAATGGTTTTATAAATTCCAGTAAATAGTCCTAACTTGTTGGGTTAATTTAAATATCTTCCCGAATGTATTTTGACTTGAAATTTTAACCATAGATTCCTTATTTTATCTAGTTTATTTGGATGTAAATTATTATGGTTTTGGAGTTTTTAAACATAAGTTATGATTTTTACAAGTTACGGGTTTTCTGGAATTATTTGGCTAAATTAAAAAGATATTTTTATGAAATAAAAATTTTATAATATGTCTAAAATGTTATAGTTACTGTATATTAAATTTGGGAATTTTTGGGCAATGGTAAAAGGTTTTGAAAATTGGGTTTATGGGTTTTTCATAAGAATAACCTATAATATAAGGTTTTTGATGTAATCAAAAATTAAAGTATGGTTTGTTAATTAACTTTTAAGCTGGGGAAATAAAGGGAACTAAATTAACATTTTATAACAGTAAGTTTATAAATGTTTTTGTATTAGTTTTTAAGAGAAGTGAAATTATTTACATATATGTATATATACTTACTTAAGTAGGAACTTACATAAATTAAGGAATTTAATTATCCTACATTTTATTTACTATATGGGAGTTAATATTTTAATTAAACTAAGGAATAAATATATATTTATTTTTCCGCATTTAAAAAGGGAATCAAGTAGTAACTTAGAGTAAAACAAGGAATTAATTTAATTAACACTTATCATAATTAAATATTTTAAGAGCTAGAATCCTAAGATATAGTAAAGAAATACTTTATGAAATATACTTGGAATACAATTTAAGGTTGTTTTAATAAGATAGTTTGAATATGATAAATTACATAGGGAATGTCTTAGTTAATTTCTAATACAGGTATACTTATACATATGTAATAAATAAGGGAAACACTTTATTTAATAAACCATAGGTCGGTTGTAGTTATGCCTAAAAGTTATTAAACATAATTAATACAATAAACTACATAAATAATGTTTTGAACAAATCCTAGTATATATAGATATATACACATTTAACATAAATAAAATTAGATACCTTATAGGAAATATAATACGAAGGAATTAATAAGTTAAACTAAACCTCTACATAATATTAATAGAAGGATATTATATGAGGTGGTATTAAATTAGTTATGTATTAGGCTTAAGAGTTACCTTTGAATTTCCAAGGTTTATATATAACCATATTAAATACATGTATAGTATTATTTGTCAATGACCAGGATGTAAATCTTAAATTGGGATTAAGTAATTAATAAGTTAAAACTTAGGAAAATTGTGATTTCATAAAATGTTGTGCAAATAGATCTTATTCTATAAGTAATGATAAACAAATGTAATTGTTTACATCTAGATGTTCTTATTATATAAACCATAATAAAATAAGTAAAATACTTTTACATCTGAACGTGAGGTGGATTAGTAAGTCTATATTTAATCATTTCTTAACATTTATGGTAGTGAGATATAACTTGATGTTTTAAGATAGAATCATTAAAAGGATTATGATATATTCTATATTAAATGATGATTTGAATTTATCTAAATAATTATCCTTAAGTTTCTTAGAATTAGATAAGCCATATAAAATACATTTATTACCAATATTCAGGATGTGAGTTTACATTTAGGTGAGGTTTAGTAGTGAGAATTTATAGGAAGGTTTATAATAGGAATTTTAAACTTAAAACCTTTGAACCTTCTATTAGGTAAAACTGAGTTACATAAGATATTATATTGATATACTTTACGGTAACGGGAAATAATGATATGTTATCTTGAATATAAAATATGGGAATTTTCATAATGGATTATCTTATTTCATAATTAACAATTTCACTTAGGAATCGGAGTTTAACTCTTAGATAAATTCTACCTTATGTTAAGAGGTAATGTTATCCTAAAACATAATAAAGGGAATTGATTTATTAAGTTGTCCCTTTGAAACTTTAGGTTTGTAAACAATTTAAAACGTATTTAAGACTTGAGTTTATTGAAGTTTGGTACAAAAGGATTATACATAGTCTATAGAGTGTATGTGTGTAAAAATAAAACATTTAGGAGATTAAAGGTAAGTAAGGATACATAAAAGGTTATATTTAAACACCTTATTATATAGGTAATAATTAAGCAAATAATGTACCTTGTGATATTAAATGTAAGAGTTCGATAAGTCTAAGTTAACTATAATATAGTTGTTTCAAGATGAAAGGTAATTTAACATCTTAAGACAAAATTATTAGATGGTTGTAATAAAAAGTCTTTCTGAACTAAAGATAAGATAAATGAGTTAGTAACTCAATTTGGTTATAATAAAATGCGTCTACAACACTATGGTTCCAATGTACAAGATGTAGATCTTAATTAAGTTAAGGGGAAGACTTGATCTCAATTGATTATCTAGTAGGTGTTGTTTAAATACATAATCTTTACATGGTGAGATAATAGTATAGTATTCTGAGATCAGTCCATCATAGGTCATAATACAATGTTTATTCTAAATTAAGAATAAAGGTATTGAGCTTAAGATTATTTATTGAAATTATTAGATTTAATAATATAATATAAACACATTTGTGATATAGAGGTCTCAAAAGTCTTGAATGTGAGGATTGTGGTTAAGTATGGATAAAGTGGATAGGAGTTGACAATTAGCAAATGTTAATCGAATACTTTCCTTAATCTTACCACCTTGGGCTATACAACGTTCTCAGATAACTCAAAGATTATACATAACATTTAAGTGAGAGCTTAAAAGACAATTGAGACTTTGGAATAAGAGTAAGGAGTTTATTTAAGCTTAACATAGGCTACAAGTGATTGATGATAGACTACCTTTAATATTCTTCAGAGTACTGTTGATTGTTTGCGCAAGTTGATTAGAACTGCTACAACGTTACCCAGGTACGATTTCTCGTACTCAGCGTGTTGTGTTTTGGACTCTATGGAATGTTTTGTACGATTTCTCGTACTACGTTATTTTTGCTGATTGACTTGTGGAATGTTTTGGAAAACGCTAACTGACTTTAAGAGGAACTTCTAAAAAGGAAATGGTTGTGTGACTGACTCAGCTTGTGTGACTAACTGAGCCTTGGATGTGGAACTCATTTGGGTATTGGTTTCTTCTATTTGGTGTCTCGTTAGACATTGACTGCTTAGGGTTTACGCTTCTGCACTCTGTAGGACTGAGTGTTTTGGTATTGCTCTGGGTAGTTGGTGATCTAGTGGGAATTTGGAAAAGGTCAATCTTGGAAATCTTTCTTTCGACGTGCGCGCGTCTTCAATGGTAACAGCAGGGGGGCTGTATATCCCTCGCCCATAGGGGCATTGATATTTAACAGCAGGGGGCTGTATATCCCTCGTCCATCAGGACATTTTTAATTTAACAGCAGGGGGCTGTATATCCCTCGCCCATAGGGGCATTGATATTTAACAGCAAGGGGTTGTATATCCCTCGTCCACCAGGACGTTTAAATCTGACAGCAGGGGGCTGTATATCCCTCGTCCATATGGACATTGATATCTGGCGGTGGGGGCCATCTCTCCCAATTGAATAATTCCACTCTTGAGTTATTGGTTCTTGGATCTATCTTATTATTCCTAGTCCTTTGTGACTATCTGAGTCTTTATACTCCGAACGGGAATTGGTTCTAACATCAACAATGGATGCTTACTAACTATGTGGTGTGACTACTTATGTGGATGACTTGTTTTGGAAGTTCTTTATCTCTATCTTTGTCGTTTTCTTTTCTCTTTAACTTGATTGTTTTGAAGTGCTTTATCTCTGTTTTACTTTTAAGAGTTTGTTTTCATGTTACTGTTATTTAAAGAGTGATGTTTTATAAGTTTGTTTTTGATAATTGTACCAGTTCCATTCCAGGGAACTGACTCACCCCTCTCGGGGTGGGCTGCTTGGTTTCATCTTGCAGGTACAAATTGATTTACAGGTGGCCACGAAGAGAATGAGCGTTTGGGATGGGACTAGGTTTTGTGGAGAGTTAATGTGTTTAATTTCTATTATGTTTGTGTTAAGTTTTTCTCGAGTTCAGACCGTAGCTTTTGTAGATTGTAAGTTGTAATTGGTGAGGTTTGGTGCCGGGTGTTTGGAACCAGATGGTCTGTAATCGCCTTAGAGTTTTATTTCCGCTGTATTTATGGTTAATAGGGGCGTTACAATATTACTGTTAATTGTTTTACAGTTTTAAATTTTAAAACGGTATTGCATGTAATGAACCTCATGCTCTCGACCAAATAATTGAGGGGTCTTTGGGGGCATGACGGGGCATGTGATAACATACTCAGCAGGGGCTGATTCCATACCACAAACCATCTTTATTGCAGGAGACTAGCTGGTGGGTCGACGCGGGGCGCGACTATTAAGTTTACTGTTGGATAGACTTGGTACGGTGTGATATTAAGGTTGTTTTGGACTCGGGTTATTTAACCGAGGTGTATTTGGTTTAGATGCTCACGGTCTGTAATAATTGGTTGTTGTTAGATTTGTTTCAAATTGTTTAAGTACTGCTATCTATCTCTTGTGATCACTGCGGGAATACGTTTCACAAGTTGATTATCAGGTAAATCGTTATCACCCGTATGGGCGAGTGATAACAGTGACACCAGTAGGGCGACAGTCTTTTATTTACCGCTGCGATATATTTATTATGTGCGACAGTTATAGGATATTTAGGAGCCGAATTAGTAGGGGTGTTACAACTAAACACCTACTAATGGTGGCCACCGAATTGGTTCTTCCCGGAATCGACGGTTCTACCCAGAACCGATTGGAACCGGAACCGGGCCGGAACCGATTCGGAACTGGAACCGCCCCTTTGCGAATAGAATCCGAATACAAGTTTTGAGATTTGGGACCGAATCGGGTTCGGAACCGGAACCACCCGGATTCACCGTCGGATTCAGAACCGTGGAACCGGAACCGGCCAAAGTAGCTGTTGGAATCAGTCTAAAACGACGTCGTTTTGGGTCTCAGGCGCGTGCTCTCCTGGTCAAAGTAGCCGTTGGGAACCGGAATCGTTACTTCAGAGTCAGCGTTTAGTGTGGGAAAACGAGTGTTAGATGATAAGAGATCAAGCCTTGCACCAGAATCAATAAAGGTTTGTGTAGAGAAGTATGATTGGGACTTAGCCGAGCTGAGATGCCAAGCACACGCATTGCAATACGAGGGGCAACATGATGATTGGTACGAGATGAATGGGGACAACACCACTTTGGACTTCTATTTTGTATTGTAATCTTTTAGAATGTATTAGTATTACTTTCTTTCCATGTATTCTTTTAAGACTTCCAAATTGAAATCATGTAACCTATTAGTAGTTGTACTTTTTTTCCTTATTAGGGTTTTCCCAATGGGTTTTTACCTAATAAGGTTTTAACGA
Organism: Limonium bicolor; assembly: GCA_023374045.1. Lineage (NCBI taxonomy): Eukaryota > Viridiplantae > Streptophyta > Magnoliopsida > Caryophyllales > Plumbaginaceae > Limonium > Limonium bicolor. The sequence goes on from CM041776.1 coordinate 473,344,634, forward strand.
GGCAGTGAATCATATAATAAAATCTGTTTTGCTCTTTAATTTTTACAAATTCAATAAAAATTTTAAGTCTTTGGTTCTTACATATTCAAGATTATAAACTTGAGGAATAACCTATCTAGGAGTAAAGTGGACTAAAAGAGCAACGTGTGCGCATAAACGGATCTCAAATCCGACCTAAAACGAAGATTCTAGAGCCGACCGACCCATCGTGGGTCGGTCCCTTGGGTTGGTGGAATGCATAAAGCTTTCTGCATTCGACCGACCCATAGTGGGTCCGTTGACTCCAAATTCTCGAACCTGAATCTGGAATCGTGTGGAACCGATCTGGAACCGGCTCCAGAACCGGAACGGAACCGGAGCCGCTCCAGAACCGGTCAGAACCGGTAATTTAAGCGAATACAGAGAACCGCCCTGGAACCGCCCCTGATCGGTTCCGAATACGAATACACATATCTCAGAACCGGAACCCCCGGAACCATAACCGGAACCACCAGAACCGGAACCGTGGCCAACATTAACACCTACAACATCGAGAGAGGAGAGTCGCGTCAATTTCTGAGCACCTAGTAGCCTCAAGTACTCCACCAGGTATCATCGGCCTCCTTTTTCTTTTCCTATTCCTTCTCTTCTTCTCCTTCTTCACTAGTTGTATCTTCTTTTGTCTTCTTCTCTTTTTTGTTTCTCCCATCCTCGTACCTATGCTGCAAGACCAACGAATATAGTCACCCCTTACTTCCTGTCGGTTGTTTTGTTTCTTTCTTTCCAGAATTCAGCCTCTGACGTGGCCTTCTTCTTTTTGTCTTCGCTTGTGCTTCCGATTCCTGGATCCTCCCTACCTTGTCGGTTACGGTCACTGGATTGTTAGATTCCAGTTCCTCATCTCCTTCTTCACAGTTCTTGTCTGATGGTTCCTCATCCTCCATTTCTTGTGTCGACTGTGAGTGATTGGAGTTTCTAAACCTTTCCAGGAGCAATCTCTAGAAATCTGACCAAGGAAGCTCGCCAAAGTTCATCCACACTCTTTCAAACCATCCACGAGCTTCTCCTTCCAGACATTCATCCACTGCTTGAAACCAGAAAAATTTAGGGATAGATTTGACGAAATACTCCTCCGCCTTGTTTAGCCAACCCTGGGGGTGTTCTTTGTTGAAGATCGGAGGGCCATATGAGTGTATTGATTCCATCTCCCACCCTCCAAACAGGATCTAAGCTCTGATACCAATTGATGAAACTGCACCCTAAATAACTCACGAATTCAGTCAAATAACACACATATAAATGGGCAGGTTCTATTGATAGTTGGGGAAACCAAAAGAGTAGTGAACAGAGGGGAAATGCAGGACATCATCCTGCCAAAAGGGGTAATCAGGCTTAGCCTGCCTATTCCACAAACGTGGCAAAAAACAATACAAAACTCTGCACACCCAAACTAGAAAGCCTACCTTCCCTTAAATAGCTAACACACCCACACATAGCGACAAAAGACATAACAAACTAATACATCAGCCAGCCCTTAACACACACCCGAAAAAGCACATAACCGCTAGCACCCATCACCGTCAGCAGCTATAGCAGTGGTCCCCCTTCTCTTCTTGCGCAAATAATTACTTCTCCTAGCCCTAGGTTCTATCACATTCTATCAGAAAATGATGGAAATTTCAGCTCCCCGAGGCTCGTAGACCGATATCTACAGTTGAAATAAGGCCCTCGGCATACAGGTCCGGAAGCTTCTCATGAAGTCATAGTATACCTATATTTAAAACCAGTATGCCACTTTAGTGAACATCTGATGATCAACATTTTCAGTTTCTTTCTTGTAGATGCAACAAAAGACAAAAGCCAACAGTCAGCAGTAGGGTGAAAAAGATGCTAGACAACTCACTATCGATGCACAAATATCACATCCTAACCAACGTGTCATGAGAAAAACTACCTCTAGACCTGTCCTTCCTCTTAGCACACACTCTTTGTCAATGCCCCTAGAAAAACAACCTGTATTTCTTCGTCCTTCATGATCTGTGAAGAAAATATCTTGGTTGTCTTTCTCTATGTCCAACACCCACTCAGGAAGTGAGATAAATTGATTGCTGGAATCAACTCCTTCGAGCACGTAAAATGACATCACTACCTTGACATATTTATCCGATTAAAGCAGATACCTTTAAGTTATTAGATTCGAACTAAAAAAGTTCAATGTCGTGCTCTGGAATGACTAATCATACAAAGATACAATTATGAGCAATTGTGCAGAATACAAGAATTAATCTAGAATTTCATCATATGCCAAAATAATTCCATGAGCGAGGCTCATACAAATTCAACTTGGTAACTTTTGGATAGACATTGGAGTGCACGCTGAACTGAAAAACACAATTGTATTAGTTAGAAGGTCCAATGTATGACTAACAAAGCAAGAAAAATCTAGAGGTCAACTGTCAATTAGTCTTGCACACACACAATGGAAGACCTAGAAACAAAAACCTGTGGGGGCAATATTTAAAATGTTGTTCCGTAGAAAACTAAGAATGAAATAAAGACCATATAATTGTTCCTCGTGAGCCTTTATCATCTAAAAAATAATACATAATGATATTATTGTTAATAAACTTAGAAGTAGTTGATTCTACATTAATGATTAGGTTATCACTATTTAATTCATCACCTAAAACTATATAATATTTTATCTAGTTTTTTCAAACATAGACATATATTTTTTATATTGTTCCAAAAACCTGTGGGGCACATGCAGATCAACATGTGCGTCCGCCACTGCACACACAGCCATTAGGCTAAAGCTATAACTGAACAGACAAAAAAAATGAGCATTAGCTTCTAAGGGCATTCTTTTCATGCTCCACCTTTCCCATATTCATATCTTTTCTTATTTTTTTAAGTGTAACCAGCATCTAGATGTCATTCATGCTGACTCACTTTTGGAAAGCTGGAAATCGTAGCAAGAAGAACAAAACTTGATCTGTATTGGAAAATACAACATCGAAAAATACCAAGAGCATGTTAATTGATTCAAACACATCCTTCAAAAGAATGAACATTAATTACCTGGACATTCAATTGAAATTCTCGTATCATCATAAACAACTCCCTATACCCCGCCCACGAATATTTCTGAGGGTCCCATCCTTCTACAATTCCTCACCAACACTCTACAGCTACACCGTCCACATGTAAAACTTTAGATGCTCCAGTTCTTCCCTAACACCTTTAGAATCCACCAATTGGCAATAATTGTTGATGATACCTCGCTAGCAACCACAAGGATTAGTAAAAAACGGAGAGAGAGATCACACAAGTTTCAAATTTAGAGTGCCATAACTTTGATAAAAGTCAGATAGAGTAATATATAGATGACACAATACCAATGGTTTTAATGTAGCAACCTATAATCATATGTCCTGGAAAAAGCACCCATGAAACAAGACTGATCATGAGAGGAAAGAGGAGACTGCATGAAAGACATGACACTTATTGAGAGCATGATATAAACAGGGACATAGGGTGTTCCTATGAAGTAACTATGATATTGGAATGAAGGCACATCTTGTATGAACTGCAGCAAATTTATCCCAGAAAAATGAAATCAATATAATTATATTTCACACGAGAAACAAAATTCACCTACAAGAAGCTGTCAATTACAAGCAGAGAATGAAAACCAGCCATGAGTATCTCATCAACTTCCATACAGCCAGGCGAACCAAAACTGTTTGCACTCGAACTTGTATACTTGTTGCTCTTTGTAGAGCAATCTGTAACTACAACAGAATCAAGAGATGTTGGTGACAGACTTTGATTAATCTGGCCAGCAGATGCTTGAAGGAACTTGTAGAGATTGAAGTTTAGCTGATTGACAGGATAGGTGGTCCGAAAAAAAAGTATGAGCTCATGTAGCTAAGAGACTGATTACCCAGTGATGAGTATTCGGCGAGACGACACCCAAAAAAGAATAAGAGAGCTTAACGGTAATATTGAAGCCACAATACTCCGGTCATATGGCCAAAATAAGCTCGATAAACAAGTCTAATCCAGTCATTTTCTCTAGAAGCCTATATCACTAGTAGAGATTAAAATTTCACTGTCTAGTCACCTCATTCGAAGCGTAAGTTTTCCTCCGAGTACCTCAATAATCTCTTGGCATTTGCCAAAAGACCAAGTTGTCTAACTTGACTACATTGATTTTTTCTAATTTTTCACGTGTATCTCCGACTCACATGTACAAACACCAACCACATAAATTGAAATAATCTGGACACAAAATCAACCTTTGGGAACTACGGAGTTCTGTTAGAATGCAAAACGGGGTATAATATCCTATATGATTAGTTTTTACTGTCTTCAACCATGAAGGTTCAGCCAAAATCAACTACATTAAAACCATTGATTAACACCATAGAGAAAGAAAGAAGCCCAGCTGATCGGATAAGATTCAACTCACCATTTTAGCCGAGGGAGAGAGAGGAGAAGCAGAATCCTGATAAGTGGTTCCATTAGTTTCCACTACCCAGTCAGTCTGACGTGCTAACGCTGCAAGGACATCATTCATGTCTACACGAGCCGGCATCTGAACATTACCATACTGGCGGAGACCGACTAGCATTTGGCTAGTGATCACCCAACAGTGGCGCTCCCTCAGCTTCATTCTCTCTTTCTCATTCTCTCTCTCCCTCCTTCCTTTCTCTACCCAAACTGTCGTAATTCCTTCACCCGCCGAACAGAAGGTGGAGACGGGCAAAGCACCAGCGGCATTGGCTGCTGTGAAGCCACGTGGGCGCCGCTGTAGGGTGTGAGTAGGGTGGCTTTTGTTGGGCCTAGGTGAAATTGTTTCCAGAGAGGGTATCACCTTCAAGCTGCTGGTTGTGAGTAGGGTGGCTTTCGTTGTCCACAATGAACTTCCTAGTGTTGTTTTCTGCAGGTAAGGATATTGCCGAACGCAGTAGCAAAGAAGGGAAGAATTGTGATTAACCACGCAGTTCCACACACACTGTACACAGTAGACGAAAAAAATTCTAAAATAAAAGAAAAACATAATACTCATATTAACCTCCTTCTAAAATTAATTCTTGAAATAACACTCCTGTGAGAAATCGTCTCTTCAAGAGATTATTTCATCAATTATAAATCTAGAAATCGTCTCTTTAAGAGGCGATTTCACCAAAACTGCGTCATGTTAGGTGCTGACTTAATGGGACGGAGGGGAAGGAGAAATCATTGCCTGTAAAGACGATTTCACAATAATCATCTTTTCAACAGACGAGTTATTCAGTCATAGGCGGGCGCGAGAAAATGTATCCTATTACTTGTGAAATCGTTCTTTCAAAAGATGATTTCTTTATTAAGGAAGAAATCGTCTTTACAAAAGATGATTTCATGGGTTCCAGCTACTTAGCCAAATTTTTCCCCTTTCCCTTTCTCATTCTTCCTTTCCCCCTCTATCGATCGAAGTCTCCCGAGCAGTAGCAAGCAAAAATTGCCACCGCCCCACCTTCACCCTTGGTTGCCGGAATCGTGTCCGCCGCCGCTCCTCTCTGGCGGCGCCAACCTGCAACAATATCCACTGTTAGTTTCAACACTTACATCAAGTGTTAAGGTAATTTCTAACCCTAGAAAATTAGGGATTGTTATAGTATTAGGGATTCTTAATTAATTGTTAAATTAGTAACTTATTATATGTGGTTGTGTGTTAAATTGTAGTGGTAATTGATTATTTGTGTAATTCTAGTTATAATGGATTGTTGATTTTTGAAAATTTGGTGAATATGGATTGTTTGTGAAATTTGGAAATTTTGGAACTTTGTGAAATTAGGGAATGTTGAGAAATTGTGGATGTTTGTGAGATTGAACTCACAATTAATTGTTTGAATTGTTATAAAAAATTATATTTAATTGATAAGGTTAGATTATAGTCACTAGTAGAAAAAATGTTTTTAATGACGACGTTTAAACCACGGTTAAAAGGAAAACCGTGGTTTAAAGTTTATAAACCACGGTTTTCATAGAAACCGTCATTTAAGGTACACGCCAGAGTGCATATACCACGGTTTTTGGAGAACCGTCGTATATAGGTTACTGATATACCACGGTTTTCCGGGAAACTGTGGTATATAGTACACGCCAGAGTGAATGTACCACGGTTCTTGGAGAACCGTCGTATATAGGGTTACCTATATACCACGGTTCCTAGGCAACTGTCATTTATATTGCACATCTTACTATATTAAACCACGGTTTTTTGGTCAACCGTGGTATATAGTCTAGGCGGGATTTTTAATTTTCAGCCCAAATTTAACGCGGCTCTTTCTATCTATTCTCTTATATTCTCACGGTAATTTTGGAACCCAAACCGACGAAGCTCTCCAACTCTTCTTCTTCATTCTCTTCAATGTCACGGTAATTTTGGAACCCAAACCGACGAACATGCTCTGCAACTCTTCTTCATTCTCTTCAACCTCACGGTAATTTTGGAACCCAACCGACGAACATGCTCTGCAACTCTTCTTCATTCTCTTCAACTTCACGGTAATTTTTGCAACCCTCACCAGCGCACAAGGAACATGCTCCTTCCTCACTCATTCTCTTATTTTTCGGTATTTTTTGCAGCTTACACCTAGAACAAGGAACACATGCTCTGCATCATCTCCACTCACTGCAATTTTCGCAACCATAACCGGCGAACAAGGAACATGGCCTACGCCTCCATTCTTCATTCTTCTCACGGTAATTTTGCAACCCACCGCGAACAAGGAACATACTACGCCAGAGTTCTTCACTCATTATTTTGCAACCCTAAATCGCAAACAAGGGACATACATGTTCTATAGCCTCTTCATTCTCTTCTGTTGCTCTGCTTGAGATCTGTGAAGCGGCGCTTCTAAATCGCCGACGATTTTGAAAAAGAGTTCATAGACTATAAACCACGGTTATATGTATAACGTGGTTTATTCGTTGATTTATAGATAATATACCACGGTTTTGACCTTTAACCGTCGTATAAAAGGACTTTATACCACGGTTCTAACCTTATCCGTCGTTTAAAACCGGCGAGGACCGCGTCCAAAAACGGTCTTAAATGACGGTTATAGCAAACCATGGTATATAGTCTTCTTTTAAACGACGGTTTTCAACCGTGGTATATAGGCAATTTTCTATATGCGACGCGAGCATAAACCACAGTTCCTAACCGTGGTATATAGGCAAAATAACCGTGGTTAAAAACATTTTTTCTACTAGTGAGTGTTAGTTGCTTAATCTTAGTGTTTTACTAATTATGGTGTTAGTTCATTATTTTTGATTTTTTGTTTGGGTCATTGTGTCTGCAGTCAGATGTTGGGAATAGTTGATTAAATTTATGATTATTTGATGGTGTTATCAAATAGGTGAACGTCCGCCTTTATCCAGTTTTTGTGTCGTGTTAGTGGTAAAATAGTGCATGGGGTAAATAGAGGTGATTACGAGGATGGGAAGAGTAAGCTCATTTTTGTTAGCGTCGACACCAATCATGAGCAGCTTATTGCTCATATTGGTAATCATTTTGGCATCAACATGTGCACCCACGAAGTGAAGGTGTCACAGTGAATGGGTCAATCAATGAATGACGACACTACAAAGTGGACAGTTATACCCATTGAGGATGATGAGGATGTTTGAAATACCATGTTCTACTGTCGGGGTAAAGGGCCACGAGATATATTCTACGAATTGTACGTTGAAGTACATGAAAACTGACAAACACAAACACTTCTCACCTCCTCATTTTATCAACACCACGGCCCTCCAAGCTTCACACCACCCGAAAACCAAACCCCTCTGCCTTCTTCATATTCACCACACCAAACACAAATCATCACAAACACTTCTCTTATACTCAATGCTCCTCCTCAAGATGAAACCTATTTACAAACACAAACCCATTCCTCATACCCAACACCAGTTGAAGATCATCTTCTACTCAATGCACCTCCTCAAGATCAAACCTCTTTACAAACACAAACTCATTCCTTATACCCAACACTAGTTGAAGATCATCTCTAACATGACGTTGGTGATGATTTTGGACACTTTGATGATGACGGCGACTTAAGGGAAGGCTTCGAGGAGGATGAGATGGAAGGGCTTGGAGGTGGTTCATCTGATGATGATAATGATGATGATGATGATATTGTTGTTGATGATGATGATGATGAGATGATGATGACAAAGATGGCGTTGGTGATGCCACACCGGCTGATGTGGCTACTGTTATGGTCACTACCACCACCGGGGATGGCGATGCTTCTCTCATCCATCCATACCCGTTCTATAACGTCGGTGATGGTAGCGGTATTATGAGGTGGGAGGAGGAACAAAAACTGGAACTAGGAGATTAGAGCTATAAATGAGTTCAAGAAGGGTATGTTGTTCCAGAGCAAAGACACTTTGATACATGCAGTGAAGAGGCACCACATTATTCATCATCGATCGTTTGTGGTGAACCGGTCAACCACAAAGTTGTGGGACATCTACTGCCCATCCGAAAATGAGTGTTGATGGAGATTACATGGTGCGGTAATGAAGAAGCACCCTAGTTCCTTTATGATCACCATTACTGAAGGCCCGCACATCTGTCTAAACTCTATCTTGAGTCAAGATCGTCTGCATCTTGACTTGAGATTCATGGCATGCATATTCACCAAGTATGTCAAAGAAAATCCCTACATCAGAGTTGGTGATCTTCAGACAGTAATAGCTGACCAGTTCTAGTATTCTGTCAAGAGGAAGAATGTTTGGGCGGCAAAGGTGAGAGCTATTAAGATGGTGTACGGTGATTGGGATGATTCGTACAGCACGCTACCGCACTTGTTATGGGAAATTCAGCATACAAACCATGGCACGAAGGTTGAAATTGAATGGCATGACATTGATCCCAGGTACGGTATATTCAAGAGGGTGTTCTGGGCGTTCGGGCCATGCATTGATTCATTCAGACATTGCAGACCCGTGATATGCATTGGCGGTACCTTCTTGTATGGGAAGTACAAGCATAAACTTCTCATTGCATGTGTAAGTGATGCTGACACACACACATAGTGCCATTTGCATTTGCGTTGGTTGATGAGGAGTCATATGCATCGTGGTCCTGGTTTCTCTCTTGTCTAAGGGTCCACATTATATCGGCTCTTGAGGATAGTGCTCTGATGTGCTTGATATCCGATCTTCATACTGATATACTTGTTGTCGTAGAGTGATCAAACGGGGTGTGGAAACCCCCTAATGTGCACTGGAGATATTGTGTTCATCACATCGTGAGCAACTTCAACAAGGTGGAAAGAAGTGCAGGGATGAAGAAGATGGTCTCTAGAGCAACCTTAGCATCAGAGCCTCGTAAGTTCTATATATGCATGACAAACTTGAAGAGTGCTAGTGTCAATGCTCCTGATTTTTTTTTGACACTATACCAAAGGAGCAGTGGACATTCGCACATGATGGTGGGCATCAGTTTGGCATGATGACTACGAATTTGAGTGAAAGTTACAATGCAATTTTGTTCGGTGTCTAAAACCTGCCTATTGTTGTGCTGGTCAAGAAGACATTTTATGATTGTGTGAAATACTTTGACACACGAAAGGGTCAAGCATCGGCGGCTTTGCCTAGAGGAGGGGTATATGCTGGTTGGGCAATGGAGAAACTACAGAGATGGAGACAATCGGCCAACGCTCACCATGTTACGAGATCCGACAGGCATAGATAGTTGTTCAAAATCACTATTGCCACCATATCATCAGCTTATGGTTTCAAGGGTGGCAATCGACATACAGTTAAGCTGGTAGATGGGCATTATACTTGCTAGAAATGGCAAACTTATAGGATCCCATGCTCACACGCCTGTGCATCAGCTGCTTTCATACACATGGATAATATCACTCTTATGGGTTCGTGGTACACTTGCCAGAAGCAGCCCAATATGTACGGCCGACTCTTTGTACCATTCGTGGATCAGCACTCATGGCCTCCATCAGACTTTCCCATCATTCTTCTCGACCCATCTCGTGTGCGAGGAAAGGGAAGACCAATGTCAACCCGTATTCGTAATGAGATGGATCTAAAAGAGCTCAAGAAGAAGACTAAGTGCACTAGGTGTGAGCAGGAGGGTCATAACAAGAGGAGATGTCCTAATATGAATGGTTCTTAGTGTTCGTTGTGTATTACTTGTTGATTACTTTTGTACTTGAATTTGTTTGTTAGACATCAACTTTGATGTGTATTAGTCATTAAATATTAATGTAATGTTTTTATGGTCTAAAAGTTGCATTTTTTTTAAATTCAATCTTTTAATCTGGTTGAATGTTTGTTATTAAATATTTAGTTACACATGGATCCCGGTCCACCAGCTGGTTCTATACTTAGACATCATCATATTCATAGATCTAGGTCAGTGTAGGATGGGAAAGAGTATCAGGTGCTACACTATCACCGCTTCGAGGCTAGTGTACGACTTGGCGGGCATGTTCGTTATGATGAGAGGATGCGCCCATATTTAGAGGCTTCCGAATTCATTGGGATAGCCAGTCTAGAGTTCATCTCCTTGGACTGGCATTTGATCACCGCATTGGTCGAGAGATGGCGCCGAGAGACACATACTTTCCACATACCGACAGGAGAAACCATTGTGACACTGGAGGATATTGTTGTGCTTACTGGGCTACCTATAGACGGATCACCAGTCACGGGTAGCACACATAGAGACTGGGGAGTGTTGTGTGATGATCTACTAGGAGCTAGACCAGCAGATATTGGACGTCATAGTAGGATCAAGCTCAGTTGGTTGGGTTCTACTTTCGGTCAGTTACCCAAGGACGCGAATGATCTGACAGTCATGAGGCACACCAGAGAATACATACTGATGCTATTGGGTGGGACCATTTTTGTTGATAGGTCAAGGAACCAGGTCAACCAGATGTTCTTGCCGCTCCTGGAGAACTTCGATCTAGCAGGACAATACAGTTGGGGTTCCGCCTGTCCGACATGGTTGTACCGGCAGCTTTGTCTTGCGTCTGATGTAGCGGATAGTGGTATTGCTGGGGCGCTGGTCGTCCTACAGATTTGGGTGTGGGAGATATTTCCTTATATAGATCTCATTCGTCGCCCTGCCCATCACGCTAGTCCACTTCCTTCCCTTCCGCTTACCTATCGTTGGCATGTCGACTTAGATGTGGCCGGCCACTCTACGCATGTCCTCATTCACTATAGGGAGGCCTTTGACAGACATATACCACATCACGTGAGTGTCATTTTTTGGTTTGTGTATCTTGCTTTGGTTTCATTTCACAAACATTTTGCCTCTTACTTTTAGTGTTTGCTGTTTTTAAGATTGCCTGGCAGCCCTATACGGAGGAGGTGTTACGGTCTCTTCCTCTGTATTGTTTGGTTCGTCTGCACATTGCACGGGCTCGGGTGCCACTTATATGCTTTCATATAGTGGAGTGGCATCTCCTGGATCGTGTGATGCGGCAGTTTGGTGGGAGAGTTTCCACCAGCTGATCCTAGGACAGACGGGGACGATGCACGGGTTGATCTACACAACATTGACTTAAGAGGCAGCACCGATTGGAACTGGGCAACTCATCATTCAGAGTACATTGCCCTGTAAAACCTACACGCTGAGAGAGTCATCGATCTACAGTTGGATGATCCTGGTCCTGCGTATGAAGAGTGGTACAGTCCCAACACGCAGAGATACATTGGCCGTACGGGAGCTCTATTGGGATACATGGTGAAATCTGACTTTACTTGTTTTGTTTTAGTATTATGACATATTATTTTGTTATATTCATATGTTGAATTGTAGTGTAGGGGGAGACCACAAATGAGGTCATCGGCATGCTAGAGGTAATGTGTGTCGTTGATACTCTCACTAGTTTACGGATGATGAGAGATGAGTACAACAACACATACTACGTTCTCCCACAACCATAGCATGTCCCAGCAGCTGCCCTTGGTGATGAAGAAGCAAATGTCACTGCGGATCAGGGTGGAAGAGAAGGGCGTGGTCGTCGTCTGCGTGGTCGAGGTAGAGGAAGAGGACGTATTTTGCGAGTAGCTCCGGGGGTCACCATTCATCATCCTCCGGTGCTGCGATGAGCATGGACTTTGACACCACCACACCGTCCTCAAACCTAGCTTTAGTTTCTACATCCATTCTTGGAGCATCGTTTAGAGATAGCGATTCCTGACCTCATCACGATGTAGGGGATCTTAATGGTCGTGCCCTACATACTACACTCGCATCAACGGTTGAGGATCCTACACCTAGTGGGACTATGACGTATGTACGACGTAAACGTAGATGATGTAGGTTGTTACATTTTGTAAACAACTTGATTTTGAGATTGTATTACTATTGTTTATATTTTCTATCTTATAAATTATTAAATTTGGTTCACATTTTTATTTCTTGTGTTTCTGTAATGTTACAAATGTTTTGAATTGACTCTGAGTATCATGGTTATGTGGTAGTTCATAATATGTACAGGTTGTTTGTAATGAATTTGTGGTGTTACAGCCCTTGGAAAATTTTCCCAAGTGTTCTTCAATTGTGGTGTTCCAATACTTGAAAAAATTTCCAAGTGCTGTGAACAGGTGAAATCGTGATCACGGGGCGGTCTAGACCAGAGAGGTTTGGTCTATGATCCATGAAATCGTCTCTTCAAGAGACGATTTCACGTCCCGCTGAGTCAGCGCCTGACGTGGTGCGGGGTTTGGTGAAACCGTCTCTTTAAGAGATGATTTCTAAATTTATAATTGATGAAATCGTCTCTTGAAGAGAAGATTTTCCAGGAGTGTTATTTTAGGAATTACTTTGAGAAGAAGGTTAATATGAGTATTATTTTTTTCTTTAAAAGTTATTTCAATTTTTTTTCCACAGTAGACTTTTCTACCTTCCACAGATGTGATGGCCAACTCACTGGTTTTTTCCTTTTTTTTGAATTTCAGGTATGAGTAAATTTTACAGAATGTCCCTTAACTTTCATTTTTTTACAAGACTATGAGGTTTCATTTTCCTAGATGTGCATTCAAAGTGGATGTCCACAAAGCCAGCGACAGCTTAAGATGGGAATTTCTTGAAGAGGTGCTTTCTGTCCTTGGCTTTGATGAAAAGTTTATAAGCCGAGTCATGCTATGTGTTTTTACCCCAAGTTATTCTCTCCCCTCTCCTTTTTGTTTTATGCATGGAATACTTGAGCAGGAAATTGTCCCTAGTTCAGGATAATCCTTATTTTAATTTTCATCCTAAATGTAGTAGAGTTGGTCTGAATAAACTTTGCTTTGTAAAGATCATTAACATGCTTGATAATTTCTCTGCTGTATCGGGCTTACTGGTTAGTAATCAGAAATGCAAGGTGTTTTTTGGAGGAGTCTTAGATGATGAAAAAGAGAGGAATTTCGATGCTTTGGGATTTGAGGAGGCTAGTCTCCCAGTTAGATACTTGGGTGTCCCTCTTTCATCACAGAGGTTGTCCTGTGCAGACTTTTTGCCACTTATAAATAAAATCACTTCTCGAATCACTCACTGGGCTGCAAGGAAACTAAACTTATTGGCATATTGCAATTAGTTCAGAGCACACTGATGAGTATTCAACGGTTCTGGTCTAATATATTTTTGTTTCCTAAGCATGTTACTTAACTGATTGAGAGAATATGCAGGGTCTTCCTATGGAGTGGAGGTGAAGTTGACAGGAATGCCCCTGTGGCTTGAAGTAATTTGTGCAAACCTAAGAATAACGGTGGACTTGGAATCAAGGAAGTTCTGTCATGGAATAAAGCTGCCATGATAAGCATATTACTAAGACTTAATGAAGGTAGTGATAATTCGTCTGCTTTGATGAGATGGTATAAAGCCTACACTCTAAAAAATTAGAGTATTTGGGAGGACGTCAAATATAGAGGAAGTCATGCTTATTGGTGGAGATCATGTTTGAATCTCAGAGATGAAATCATTAATAACAATTTGGCTACATCTCTGATGGAGTTAAGTGGTACGTAAAAAAAAGTCTATTGTTATTGATGTGTTTAATATCATCTTCCCTGCTCCTCCCAAAGGTGAGTGGGATAGAATCATATGGAATAATTTCTGTAACCCCCATGCTTCATTTGTCTGGTGGCTTGTGTTCCATAACAGATTAGCCACCAAAGATAGAATGAGCAGGTGGAATCTTGATATTTATGAGACATATGTATTCTACAATAGAAGAGAATCTCGTGACCAACTATTCTTCAAATGCTCCTTCAGCCAAGAAGTTTTTCAAGCAATTCTTCACGGATGGATGAAGTACAAACTCTCTTGTGTCTTCTCTAACTGTATGTTCAATCTTTGGAAATCTAAAGGCAAAGCTGGATTCATGTGCAAGATGAGAGCATCTGCGGTTGGGGTGGTGATCTACCACATCTGGAAAGCAAGGAATGATTTTATTTTTTCTGGTGCTGTAATTGATAAGAGGAAGTGTGTGTGTGATGTGCAAGCTGAATTAAAAATGAGATGAGGGAAGTTCTCGTTTCCTGCATCTTGGAAAACTCTCAGAGTAAGGATGTCAATGGATCAGGCTCGGGTCGGGTGAGAGCATCATCCGTCCATCCGTCACCCATTTATTCTTCATCCATCATCCGTCCACCCGTCATCCGCGGGTGATTCAGGTGGATCGGATGATAATCCTGTCTACATCATGAACAATAATTTTTTTAGTATAGTAATGAATATATAATTTTTTTATATTGCTAAAGGTAAACTTTCTTTGTATTTCAAGAAACTTTACTCCAACATAATCAAATTCTCCACCAATATCAATAAGAAAATAAACATAATTTTGTGTTGTATGAGAGAGAAAAAAAATATAACGTAAATGATAAAGTTACAACTATTTTTTAGATTTCATAAAAAAATTCTACTAAGTTTGTTTGGTTACTTGAAATAAAATAAGGTGTAACTTTAAACGGATGACGGGTCGGGTGATAAACGGATGATGGATCGGGTGACAGATGAAAAAGGTCCATCCGTCACCGACCCGATCCGTCACTCGATCATCCGTCGCCCGAACTGTGATCCGTTTATTTTGGGTTTTCATCCGTTTATTTAAATCGGGTGGATCGGGTTAGTGGATATCCATTTAAAATTGTCATCCCTATCTCAGAGCGTTATTATGTTTTGGTTTAAGTGAATTCCTAGGAAGATGTAGTTAGGGGTGTTTATTCCTGCAACCTGTTGTAGGTAATTCTGTACATGTATCAATTTTGCTCTAATATAGCTTACCTTTCATTCAACAAAAAAAATTACCTTGACACCACATGTCCTCCATAACCTTAGAGATATATGATCAAAAGTTTTATTTTTAATTTAAAAATTATATAAAATACAAAAAAACCTAAAAATCATATCTAATTTGACATCAATTTTAAAAAATGAATATAATAAATAAACAAAAAACAAAAAATTTAAATAAATGGAAATGACTAAATAAAAAATTGATTTTTTTTAAAAATCACATAAATTATGTAGCAACGACTTAAAATCATCACAATGTTATAACAATAATATGAAGAATATTAAAAGTAACAATTCCATATAGTACATAGAAAAACCCTTTATTTAAAATTAGAAAAATGAAGTATAAAACCTTAAAATATGATCATTTTTCTTGTGATCATTGATATCAAATAACATGATTATTAATAAAATTTTAATAATTTTTATATTTAATATAATTGTTATAACTTTTTTACAATTTTAAATCACCACTATAATAGTTTTAAAATTATGTAACAATATATGTTTTTTATATAAATTAATTTTTTATTGTTTATTTGTTTCTATTTATTTTTCAAACTTTATGATTTTGATTTTTTAATTCATTTTTTAAAAAAATGAATCAATTTTTTTTATGATTTTTAATTGTTATTTGTGTATTTTGTGTATATTTTAAGTTTTTAAAAAATTGACCATAAATGCCTGAGATTATCGCGGGGTATATGGTGCGAGGGTAAAAAACCTTAGGGTCTCATATATCAGAATTTGAACGGAGAGACATCTCGTAATAAAATTGGAATCTCGAGGGTATCTCGTAATGGAGGTATTTTGTAAAGAAAATAAAACTTTAGGGTATCTCATAATAAAAATAAAATCTCAGGGGTATTTCATGAAATTCGCTAAAACCTCAGGGATATCTCGTGAAAATTTTCTTTCTTTTTTCAAGAAACATTTTTTTTAAGAAATCTACAGTGTAACATGATTGGGTTTTAATTAAATTTCATGAAATGCTACTATATTTTTTGCTAATACATGGAATGCACAAAAAAATGTCACTACATTGTTGCAAATGTCTATGACATGTCACTATAGTAACTGATAAGAAGAAAAAAAAAGGTAAAAATACCTTAACTAGTTAACAAAGTCCTTTTCAAATTCATAATATGCTCCTAAGTGTTAAAAAAGTCACAAAAAAATTCAAATACTATTAAAATATAAAAATTAATATAGAAAGAATAATATAGAAATTGAAAAAAATAAATATATTAAAAAATAGTAAAATAGTAAATATTTTTTAAATTTATTTATAAAATTAAGTACCATAATTTATACCATACAATTTTAAATTATCTTTTTTTTTCTACCAAATTAAATTATCTAGTCAAAATAAATTATAAGGAAATTTTAAGAAATGGAATTATAATTTTGGCTAATTCATGAAATACCCCCAAAAATAAAGAAATCCACAGAATGTCACTATATTTTTGTAAAAGTCCATAAAATGTCACTATGTCATTGACCAAATGGTAAAAAGACAAAAATAACCTACTAGTTAACAAAGTACCTTTAAAGTTCACTATATGACTTAATAAGTGTCAAAAGATTCACTAAAATTCACAAATAATTCAAAATACCATAAAATATAAAATATTACATAAAATTTTAAAAAAACAAAAAATCAAAAATCAAAATCATTAAATATTGTGAAAAGTAAATATTTTTTTTGATTTTTCATTTAGAATTATAAACACATAATTTATAGCAATTTTTCTGCCCATTTATACCAATTAAGTGTCATAGTTTGTACCATACATTTTAAAATTATCTTTTTTTCTACCGATTTAAATTATTTTATCAAAATAAATTGTATTACATTTTTTAATTACTATTCATAAAAATTATTTTAAAATTTTATATTATACTTTTTGGATAACTTTATAACATGATATATTATAGATAACAAAACATATTATATCATGAAGTTATCTACAAAATAGACTATAAATTTAAACAATATTTAGAGGTAAATCCATGAAATTAAGATGTATAAATTGAGAAAGCTTCAAAGATGTCAAAATCAGTACAACCAATAATTTATTAAAAATAGGTTATACAGAAAGTGAAAACTTAGAAAAAAATACAAATTGTTGGTCTACGCGCAAAGTTTAAAAAACTTATAGTAATCAAATCCAACCTAAATTTTCAAAATAACATATTGTTTTATTAAAAAAGACTTTTACGATTTCTCAAATTTGTACAAATTTATTTTTCAAATATAAAATAACTAAAACAAAACATTACTACCATTCAAACATGAATCACTTTGAAACAATGTAAATGTAATATAGTAATTCGACAATCTATTTTTTTTAAATAACTGACGATATATGATTAAGAACAAAGTGACCGTACAAAGTTCGGGAAGTCAGAGGACTTTCAGCAGCTCCTAGGGAGCTGAGCATTTCTAGCATGGAATGCTAGGTTGTGAGCTATAACATTGTCAAGCCTACTAATGTGAACCCATGCAACATCAGAAAGAGGTTGTAATTGAGCCAGTGCTGCATGAAGTAGCGCTTGTGTGTCGTCATCCAAACTCTTAACCTGAAAGTCTGAGATGTAGTCTACAATAGCTTTGCAATCTGATAAGAGGCAAAAATGCCGTAGGTGTAAGTGCTGAGCAAGGTCGTGACCTAAAATGACCGCCATAGCTTCAACCTGGGATGGTTGAAGCTGAAAACTTTTCCCTCTCATAACTGCCGCTCCCATTGTAGATCCATTAGTTGTGGTAATTGCTGCTAAACCAAAACAACCAAACCTGACAAGCCCTGCATCAACCGAAATCTCAACCCAGGTGGGATTTGTAGATCGATGGGTAGACAAAACTGCAGATGTTGTAGGGTTAGCAACTGATAAACTGTGGCAGAGAAAGCTATCAGCTTGAAACCAACCAGCCTCAAATGATGTAACTTGCTGATGGGTGACTTGGCAGCGAGCATACCAAAGGTTCCACAGCAGAGAAATGAGCATAGTTAGGCGACCTCTGGGCATGGCTAAACATGAGTGGATGAACCAATCAATAAAAGCCGCATTCGAGAGCAAAGATGGCGGATGAGTCACGCCCAGACAGTCCCAGTAAGACGTGACCGATGGACAGCTGAAAAAAATGAAGGAAAGTATCACATGCGCCACACAGGGAGCAAGGCGCCAAATTCGGATGATGTAGGCGAGAAGTCAGCAGATCATTACAGGGAACTGCACCATGCAACAACTTCTGGCCAAAAACCCGAACACACAGGGGCAGGTCAAGTTTCCATATTCTCTTAGCTGCCAGGCGTGGAGCAGAAGTAGTGCTAGAGGACGGGGACGGATGGGATGATCGAGATAGGGCGACATCACAATGATAAGCACTTTTCACAGAATATTGGCCAGATGTTGTGAGACCCCATATCAATGAGTCCTGCGATGACGCACAGTTTGGAAGGGGAAGATTACAAATGTGGTGCACATCTTCAGGATGAAAATTAACGTGTAGGAGCTGAACATTCCAAGTAGGAGAAAGCATTAGATCCGTAATCCGGGCATGCCATAGAAGAGGGGTGATTTACCCGAGGTAGGGCTTGCCACCCTCTTTTGAGGGTAACCAACGATCATGGACATAAGTTGTGAGGCCATTACTAACTCGGCGTCGACCCCCTATGTCAATTAGGTCGCGCACCTTTAAAAGTGCCTGTAACACCCCAACCGCTAATCCTATGCTTACCATCCAATCATCCCAACAATTCAGAGTTACTTGCAGCGGAAATACTACCTACTACGGCGGGTGATACAACGCCGCTAACCGCCCATACGGCTAGCAAGGCTATTACTACTTACAGTCATGGTCTGATGAACATAATATACCGAGCTACTAAATTACTTACCAATACCAAAAGTGTGACATACTTACAATCCTGGATCACCGAGTATTTAAAGTATATTCAATTACATTCCCATTTCCAACCTACCAAAAGAATGAGTTTAATCACCTACTCATCTATACCAATGCTCCATTCTATCCACATCTAAAAAGGTGTACCCCATGGTACACCGGCTAGTCAAAAAGCTACAGCCGTGTACTACTTAGTACACCAATCATAATTCATTGTTTACGACCAAAAAGAAATCAAAAGAGACTAGCTACGTTTCTTCACGGCCTTCATCCTTCTCTTGTACCTGCGTGTGGTAAAAATGGTGCCCCAAGGGGCTCAGCAAACGCTGCGTATAAACTCCGCATATACCGTGCTAGCTAGGGCACGCCGACTATTTGACGTCCACTAAACATGCGGTTCATTAATTTCATGCATACATGCTTTACATACATCATACAATCATGCTCAACACATTACACATTCCAAGGCAACAATATAATAGCACGCATCTTACTTACCTTCACAAGGTTAGCCAAATTATGCATTCGGGTTAATCGGAATGCTTTTACTCTTTTACTCATTACTTACTTTCTCTTACTTACACTTACTTGCTTTCAATTACTTTACTTACTCATTCTTACTTACTTACTTATACTCAAAGTTAAGTCGTCGGGACCTCCGGCCCTGGGGACTACTCCGTCCCACCTCCGATTTACTTGACTCACCAATCCGGGATGCTACCCACTTAAGGGATTTGGGCCGCGGACCAGTTTAAGAGTCAGGAATCGGATCCAACCTCTTGTGTCTCCTCATCCTCACGCGTGGCCGAAACTATATCGGACTTCTACTCATTCCAATTTAATTACCAATTTAAGTTAGTTTGGTTAGCTTGTTAGGAACAAGTTAAAAGTCCAATCTCAATAACAATCGGTCACAGTACAGTATATCATACATGCACACAATCATTATCATCCATACATTTCATGAATTATACAAACTAAGAGTTAAAGAAAATATTCACAACATACAGCACTACATATTCACAAGTATGCATAGTAACTCCGATTCGTGCATTTATCTTATTTGGTGATCAATTAGCACACAACACACAAATCAGAGTAACCAAGATAGCATACGGGGCATGAGGAATTCATATCGTTCACCGTTGTACGTGTTTCCAAACGTTCCTTCGGTGTCACAAATCAAATCCTATGATATACATACAATTGAATGATTAATCTAACTATCATTAACTTAACTCATACTTACTATGTCCTTATACTTCTTACACCTACACATTACTTACTTATTTTTTTTTCATTACCTTAAATCTTATTTTCTTACTTAAGATTGGCATGCTTACGTACATGTACATATATATATATATATATATAATATATATATATATATATGTGGGTATACTATATATATATATATGTGGGTATACATATATATATATATATATATGTATATGTATATATATATATAATTATTATTTAATTTAAATAAATTTTTTATTTGTATGACTCGACCGACCTTACCCAGGGTCGGTCTCAAGGTCGGTCGAAGTCAGTAAGGAATTACGCTGGAGAATTACAGGGCCGACCGACCTTGCAAGTCCGGTCCCAAGGTCGGTCCATTCCAGTAAGTTTTGGTTTCGAAATTCTGGAGTCGACCGACCTTGCAAGTCCGGTCCCAAGGTCGGTCCATTCCAGTAAGTTTCGTTACAGGCGAATTCTTGCCCGACCGACCTTGCAAGTCCGGTCGCAAGGTCGGTCCATTCCAGTAGCTTACAAGACGGAAAAATTTTGTGTCGACCGACCTTGCAAGTCCGGTCGCAAGGTCGGTCCATTCCAGTAGGTTACAGACGGGAGAATTTTCTGGTCCGACCGAACTTGCAAGTCCGGTCGCAAGTTCGGTCCATTCCAGAAGCTTTCCTGTCTTTGTAAATCTGGGCTCGACCAACCTTGCAAGTCCGGTCCCAAGGTCGGTCCGGCCCAGTATTTGCATTTTTATTTCTGTTTTCAGTTCTATCTTTCACCCATTACTTCCCCATTGTTCCTACACTTATTCCCACATGTTATAACACTAATTAAACCTCCTAATACACCTTAGTTCATTCATTAACTCCCTACACCTTTCTATACTAATTCACTCACATAATTTTCCAAGTTTCAACCCAACACTCACATTGTTTCTTCCCTTACTACATTATGCTACAGATTTTGACTCTAACACTCCTCTTCTATATCTCCCTCTTCTATTGATATTTCTTACACTCCTAATGCATTATAACTACATTAACTATCTCTCCTAATATACCCTCTATCTTTCTCTAACAAAATCTGTTACAAACCATATTATCCACCTAGTTTTAAATTCACTAAGTGTTCTAATCCTATATAAATTTCGTCATAGTCTCCCCTATATTTTATACTCTCACCACATTGTTTACACTCACATAAATGATCATACCACCTGTTTATAACCAATATCAGCATACCCATCTCTCATACACAAAACACCACACTAACAACATCAAATTCCTGCACTCAAACATTAATTCCCATCCATGTTTCAACAAGTTTTAAATGTCTTTTAAAGGTTCAAAATACTTATATTCTCCTACACATTACACTACTACTACATTACCATTTTACAATACATATTTTCATTTCTAAAAATCTGTTACATAATCATTTACAAAGCTACACAAATGAGCATCCTTACCTTGTTTTTCTTCTAGATTTTCTTTGTTCTTCTTGCTTCTTCCTCCTTCCTTCTCTCTACCGTTTTTAGTTTCTCTCACCACCTAACATTCCAACCCATTCTTAAATACACCATCGATACCAAAACTAACCCTAAACTTATTTAAGCTTTAATGTAGGTTTTTAGGGTTTAGAATTTTCATTACCTTGCAAGGGTGTAAATGAAGCTTGGAGTGGCTCAAGAACAAAATTCCAACTCCACCGACAAGGCCAAAATCGGCTAGCATAAGAAGCAAGCAAGGGTTTTAGTTTACATTTTCGTTTTGCCCTTGAGGCTAGAAAAAGATGGAGTTTTTAAGAATATTTTTACCTCAATAGAACAAGGAGAAGGAGGGCCTTCTAATGGTGGTCTTGAAGCTCCAAATGGGACATACCCAAAAACGAAAGTTCTCCTTTTTTGATTTTTGAAAAGAGGGAAATGTTTGCTCTTGAGGAGAGATGACAATGGTGTAATTTTTACAATTTTTGGAGAAGGTTTAAGGGGGTTACAAGAGGAGAGAAGTAGAGGTTTTGTGGGGGTTGCTAAATCTCCATTGATGTCGCATGGAGGAAGGAGAATAGAGAGTGAGGGAGATGGGTGTGTACGTGAGTGTTGTGAGGAGATAGGGAATTGGAGAGTGGTAAAAGTGAGTATGGGGGGGTTACTTTATTATTTTGTTTGTTTGTAAATAAGAGATAAGTGAGGGTGTGTGAGAGGGGGTCCAATCGGACACACACAGCACACACATACCACTTTTACTTTTCATTTTCAAGTGGACCATAAGTTTTGGTTATTTATGTTTCTACCCCCACAACTTCCCGTTTTTGACAGTTTTTACTAATTTCTCGTTTTCTTGATTTTATTGGTTCTAAAGCTTCACTAATGTTTATTAATGATTATTCAGTTGACCAAAACTGTTACGAGTCTATTTAACCCGCTTAAAGACACGTTTTCCCGGTTACCTCGAAAAACACGCTTTAAGGTTCGTTAGTGATTTTAATCCGTTTTCTTCGGGATTTGTTCCCTCATGATTATTTATACTTAATTAAGCTCCTAAATTTTTCATTAGCCTAATTAATCACTATTTTTAATTACGGGGTATTTCAATCTACCCCCCTTAAGGAACTTTGCCCTCAAAGTTGCTCAAGGTTAATGGTTTAGGTAATTCTACTCATTAGGCAAACCAATTGCACTAATGTGTCTTACTACACCAATGAGGTGTTTACTTCCTTTCCACATTGTAAGCATACACAATTCAAGCACAACACGAATTCACATACGCAATACATCATTTCCCATTCATACCATTCCACCATACACATTGTGCATACACATCCATACACACACATTACACATACATACACATACCACTACTAGAAAAAAGAGGTTTTCCTACGGAATACCGACTAATTTTTCGCTTAAAAGTCCGTCGGCAATAGAATGGTCGGTAATTAAATTACCGACGAAAATATGTGTCCGTCGGTAATTTACTAATAGATTACCTACAGAAATCACGGACACACCTACCGACGGATTACCTACGGAATTGTCCATAGGTAAATTACCTACGGAAATTCCGTCGGTAAACCGATGTCACGTCATCACCTCCTAGTCATACACAGATCCGTCGGCATTCCGTAGGTAAATTTTACCTACGGATTACCTATAGAAATTTACTCCAATCATTTTGTAAGATATTCCGTAGGTAATCCGTAGGTATTTTAAATGAGGGAATTAAAAAAATCAAATTCTTTTTGGGTATTCTATATTATATATATAGGTAATCATATCCTTGAGAACCAATTCGAGTAAATGTTTAATTTTATTTACCATATATATATAGATATATACAAAAACGAAGTATGTATAATTAGTATACACATATAGGATTATGTATAACTCTCGATTACTTGGGTTTAACAAGTCGAACACTGACTAAAAATCAGTTTCCTTCCTAACAGAAAGGACTGCATATTGTATGACTTTACTTGTGTAACTACAAAGATAGAAAACTTATGTATTTACATTACAATTTGAAAACTAAAAAGATTGTTTAGTTTTGTGGTGGCTTTTCTGCATCGGACAATAACTTGGGCTGCTGCCATTCTTGCGATTCAACCCCTGCACCACATACATAGATGTTAGTAGGTGTAGATATTTTTTATTTTTCTTGATAGTAAGGATTGAACTAGGGCATAAGGAGTTTAACAGAAGAAGAAAAACAAGGGGCTTGAGTGGGGACAACATTATACCAGATTCTTGACGTAAATCCCAAAAGTTGTGTAGCAGCAGGATAGCATCTGAAAGATATGGAATTGGCGTCCTAAAGGCTTGTTCACTGTTACCATTTGCAATCTTGGCTTCAAAGATGGAGATCTGGTTCAGACCAACATCACGCCCTTGATGAACTGGTATGATGAGAACAGCTGAAGATGAACCAGGTGCAGCTGAGAACCAGGTGTGTTTATTTCATGTATCATAACCGAAAGTTTTTATTAATTAGTTATAAAGCTAGCATATCCTAGTTATAACAATGGCACGCAGAAAACTAGGTAGGTCGTCTAACAAATACAATACTCGTTATTATCTGATGCGGCAATAATATGAAGGTGCGGCAGGAAACAAGATTTCTCATGCACAAACACATCCGACACCAGGAACAAATACTATCAATGGTAGACAAGGACAGAATAGAGAAGCCTGTCCTTTTTTTTAGGAACTTCTCTCCTGTAGCCATTAAAATTTGACAGTATGCAGCCATCAAGAACATAGCTTCAAGTTTCTGGGGTGGGAGATGTTTTACGGTGACATTCAAAGACAAACAAGGATAGACAAAAGAACACAATGGATATTTCCTATATGAAGGCTACATGCTGGATAAAGCAGCAAGAATCCTTGAACAATCTAATCCAGCTCGATCCATCAACTTTTCCAATTGACAAAGCACAATATTCAACACAAACTAGATGATATGCAACACCATTAGAATTTGGCAGATTCTCAAATGACATAGAAAAGCTTAAAAAAACACTTCTTTTCTCAAATGCACGTACTTAAACCAATGATGGGTACCATGTCATCTTTAAGGTCTGGATGAGGATAACTATTTTTCTAAATACTATTTAGTATACAGAAGCAAAATATACCATGGGAAATTAGCTGAAATATATTACTGCATATAAACAGAAGCAATAGCTGTAGTTTAAGCAAAACTAGGGTCATGGCCAGAAGGATCATTGGAACAAGTCTATAACAGTAGTAAATATTGAACCCAAAGCCTATCATCTCAGTTTTGGATTTCGGACTTCCTTCCTAGATTCAGATTTAAACGACGCACAACTTCAAGCATTTTGGAGGCCTAAGAACTAATCAAACAGCTTAATAATGAGCAGTACTAATGTTCAGAAGTGGAAATCAAGCAACAACTAGATTGGAAATCAGGTTAGATGATAAAAAAAACTGCTGAAATTTTTATTTGCGTAGTTTAGAAGATAACTGCTGAAATCAATTTAATAACCCAGCACCAATGATCCTCAACTTTTGAAGAAACAAACAGCATAATATATATATATAATTGCTTGTTATTTGGTCTTTTTTAGATATTGTTTAGTATACCATAATATACTTGCTTATTTATATAAATGAAAGCTCTTATTTAATTATACATACAAAAACAGTAGTGAAGAGACAATTCAAAAACAAATTTCGATTAACAAAAACAAAACAGTCATCTGTCTTAATTCACAAGCAATAGTAAGAACCAATAAAATTTGTACTGTATCAAAACCAGGATCAAATTGAACAAAGCAACAAGTGTGGTTAATTAAATCATAAGGACCTGTCATAATCACGAGCAACCAATTGAAGTAGTTAATTTGTTTCTGAAATTAATAATGCCATGTTTCAGTGCAATGTTTCGGCTTATAAATATTCACATCTGTTGTTTTTGTCTCAAAATAGACAAGTATCATAACCAAAGTGGAGTGCACTATTTGTGTTCAGCCAAGTGCCACCACACCATTGTCACGTTCATTGATTCAATAGTTTAGTGTTTCTAATTTCACAATTCTATACACTGTAGATTCAACTAAAACCACGAGCAACCAAGTTAAGTAGTTACTGAAAATTAAAAAAGCCATGTTTCAACTTGTACCGTACCAGCAGATTCAACTACTGTATTGATCAATTATCACCAGATCTTGGAGGAACGATCATTAACTTCTTATTAATACTATAGTGCGAAATTAACTAAAACCACCTAAATTCTAGGTTTAGTTTGCGTACGAACACTGTGAAGAATTTCAAAAAACATTTTTTTTACTCAATTACACATCTTAATCCTAAAATTATAGTTTTAATTTTCCATAAGATGATAAATTACAGTTTAGAAAACGCAGAGAATGAGGGAGTACCTGAATTTTAGAATGAAGTAGAAATTGGGGCTTTTATCTTGAGTTGGGTGAGCGCTACACCACTGAAATTGACGGGAGAGGAGAATAGCTTCGACTGCTTGAATGATGGAGAAAGGAGAGGAGAATAGATTCAGCCCGCCGTCACTCTGGCGTGCAAAATCTCCAGGGCTTCAATGTCGCTCCAGAGTCTGCACGGTCTAAAGCACCAACAATTAGAAAGAAGAGGATTGAGAATGAAAGAATCGGGCGATGTTTTAGAATAAAAACATTACCGACGGGATATGTCCGTCGGCAAACATAAAGATAAAACCACCGCGTTTAGAGTCAAAACATTACCGACGGAAAAAACTGTCGGCAAAATTGTTGATCAAACACAGCTTTGTATTCTCCTCCTGGTCGACGGTGTTCTGTCGGTAAAGTTATAATAGAGATTACCGACGGATTGTCTCCGACGGTATTTGTTTTTTACACAGCGCACCTAATTACCTACGGACGTATTCCGACGGTAATTGAAAGGGAAAAACCGCCCCACCACGACCCAGTTCTCCCGCATTTTTTTTCTTCTGATTTACCTACGGAAAATTCCGTAGGTAAATTTGAGGCCGAAATCCATAGGCAATCCGTCGGTAGATAGCCGGAAAAAAATTTATAACGTGTGCCGTAGGTATTCCGTCGGTAATTACCTACGGAATTTATTCCGTAGGTAATTTCCGTAGGTAAATCGGTGTTTTCTAGTAGTGTACGTTCCGCACTACATGTGCCATACAAAACCTATTACAATACCTACACACTATGCAATGCTTACCCCGAAGCAATGCAAAAGCAAAAGGGCTCTACCCCCCTTAAAAGGGGTACGACCCGTACCCGTATTGCTAAATGCTAGACTCTCTAGTCTATGAACAGTGTGGGTACTTAGCCTTCATGGCATCTTCCAACTCCCATGTCGCTTCTTCGACATCATGGTTTGACCATAGGACCTTCACCATTCGTATAGACTTATGGCGAGTGTCTCTGGTCTTCCTATCCAGGATTCTCACTGGGGTTTCAACATATCGCATAGTCGGCTCGATGGATAATCTCTCGGGCTCTAAGACATGAGAAGGATCAGCAATGTACTTCTTGAGTTGTGACACATGAAATACATCATGGACACGCCCCAAGTCCTCAGGTAATGCTAACCTGTAGGCTACGGATCCAACTCTTTCGGTAATAGTGTACGGCCCTACAAACTTTGGGCTTAACTTGCCCTTCTGACCAAAACGGAAGACACCCT
Organism: Limonium bicolor; assembly: GCA_023374045.1. Taxonomy (NCBI): domain Eukaryota; kingdom Viridiplantae; phylum Streptophyta; class Magnoliopsida; order Caryophyllales; family Plumbaginaceae; genus Limonium; species Limonium bicolor. The sequence goes on from CM041776.1 coordinate 473,372,264, forward strand.
TCATAGGTGAAACTCGCAAGAAGACTTGGTCACCCACGGCGAACTCAAGGTCGCGTCGTCTCACATCCGCATAGGATTTCTGTCTATCTTGGGCTGCCTTCATATTAGCTCGAATCTGCTGAACTTCAGCTTGCACTTGTTCAAGATACTCCGGTCCTATGATGACCGCTTCGCTTGACTCATCCCAACATAAAGGTGTACGGCAAGGTCTACCGTATAGGGCTTGGAAATGCGACATCTTAATCGAAGCATGATAGCTATTATTGTAAGAAAACTCGATAAGATGAAGCTTATCTAACCAACTCCCCTGAAAGTCCAAGGCACATGCCCGAAGCATGTCCTCCAGTGTCTGGATGGTCCTTTCTGTCTGACCGTCGGTCTGAGGATGGAAGGCGGTACTCAACTTCAATTCCGTACCCAGCGCTTCCCGTGTGGCTCTCCAGTATCTCGAAAGAAATCTGGTGTCGCGGTCAGATACTATAGTTTTTGGGACTCCGTGATGTCTGATAATCTCCTTGTCGAATAGCTCAGCTAGCTTCACTACCTTCCAAGTGTCCTTCATCGGTATGAATCTGGCAACCTTGGTAAGGCGATCGACTACTACCCAGATCATGTTGAGTCCTCCCCTGGCAAGTGGGAGTCCTACAACAAAATCCATGGAGATATCATGAAATTTCCACTCCGGAACTGGCATAGATTGTACCATTCCGCCCGGTCTACGGTGTTCAAATTTTACTTTTTGGCATGTTAAGCATCTCAATACAAATTCTGTCACATCCGATTTCATTCCAGACCACCAGAAGTACCTCTTCATGTCTTTGTACATTTTGGAGGCTCCCGGATGGACTGACAATGTGGAACTGTGTGACTCTCGCAGGATGCGATCCCTTAGCTCAGCATTGCTTCGGGGGACGCATAGCCTGCCATTCAACCGAATCAAACCATCTTCATGTAGCTTGAAGTCGTACTTCTTCTTCTCAAATGTACCATTCTCGATCTTTTGTCTGATTTCGGTTAGGTAAGGGTCGCTCAACTGAGCATCTCGCACCTCGTCAACCAAGCTAGAAGAAGCGAGTAGCGAATGGAGCGAGTGTGCTCGACGGCTCAGGGCGTCGGCTACAATGTTTGCCTTTCCTTCCTTATACTGCAAGTTGATGTCATAATCTGAAAGAAACTCCATCCATCTTCTCTGTCTCAGATTCAATTCTTTCTGCGTGAATACATACTGTAAGCTCTTATGGTCGGAGTAGATGGTGATGCTTACCCCATAGAGATAGTGTCGCCATATCTTCAAGGCGAAGACGATGGCTCCTAACTCTAAGTCGTGTGTCGGGTAATTCTCCTCATGCTTTTTCAGCTGGCGGGAGGCATAAGCTACAACCTTGCCATGCTGCATGAGTACGCATCCCATTCCTTTGCCTGATGCATCACAATATACCTCAAATCCCTCTATGCCCTCTGGAAGAGTAAGGACGGGCGCTGAGGTCAATGAGTCCTTAAGGCTCTGAAATGATAACTCGCACTCGTGTGTCCATACAAACGGTGCATCTTTCTTCATCAGTGTAGTCATGGGCTTAGCGACTTTCGAGAAGTCCTTTACAAATCTCCGGTAGTAACCGGCTAGACCAAGAAAGCTTCTGATGTCGGTAACAGTCTTAGGTCTAGGCCATGATTGTACCGCTTCTATCTTTGAAGGGTCAACTGAGATACCTGCGCTCGAGATGACATGACCAAGGAATGATACCTGATCTAGCCAGAACTCACATTTGGAGAACTTCGCATACAGCTGGTTCTCGCGCAGTGTCTCAAGCACTTTCCTCAAATGGATTTCATGTTCCTCTGCTGATTTTGAGTATACTAGTATGTCGTCGATGAAGACAACAACTGAAGTGTCCAACTGCTCACTGAATAGACGATTCATGAGGTCCATGAATTTAGCTGTTGCATTTGACAAACCAAATGGCATCACTGTGAATTCGTAGTGGCCATATCTGGTACGGAATGCCGTTTTCTCAATGTCTTGTTCCTTAATTGCAATTTGATGATACCCAGAACGGAGGTCAATCTTGGAGAAGACTGATGCTCCTTTCACCTGATCAAATAGGTCGTCGATGCGTGGCAATGGGTATTTATTCTTGACTGTAACCGCATTCAGCTCGCGGTAGTCAATACAAAGGCGGAGACTACCGTCCTTCTTCTTCACGAAGAGAACCGGTGCTCCCCAGGGTGATACGCTCGGGCGTATAAACCCTTTTTCAAGTAAGTCTCTTAACTGCTCCTTCAACTCTGTCATTTCAGCAGGTGCCATGCGGTACGGTGCCCTAGCAATGGGACCGGTACCTGGCAATAGATCAATTTCAAATTCCACTGCTCTCGGTGGTGGCATGCCGGGTAGCTCCTTCGGGAACACATCGGGAAATTCGGATACTATCGGTACATCATCACTGAACTCTGGATCTCTCTCCAGGTCTTGTACATAACATAGATATACTTCTTGGCCCTTTCTGAGCTCCCGGTACATAGCCATAGCAGATATGAGTGTGGTCGAAGGCTCTCTCGGTCTCTGGCGGTAAGATACAGTAACCCCATAAGGACTCTTGAGCAGCAATCGATGCTGGGCGCAGAGGATTCTACCCTTGTGCCGCTCCAACCAATTCATTCTGATGATTAAGTCGAATCCCAATCCATTAAACTCGATGAAGGAAATGGGAAACACTTTGTTTTTGATTTCGATGGTGGCTGATTGATAATATTTGGTGCACTTTACTCGCTCCTTCGATGGGAGAGTAACCATGAAGTTCGGTAGCTCATCCGCATCTAGCTTCAACCTCTTCACAAAGGATGGTGATACGAAAGTGTGAGAAGCACCGGAGTCGAATAATACATTGGCATCAATGCCATTTACTGGGAATGTTCCCGTTAAGATGGTGCCGCTTCTGCCGGCTTGTGCTTCGGTGAGGATACTCAGAATACCTTCGGTACCGAGTCCACAACTATGAATTCACAATTGGATAAGTATTGATGGTGGACACAAGTGGAATTAAATCAACACTGCTCTTTATTGATAACCCAACCATCCTACAAACCGTGTCTCTAATACACGTTACTAATAGATTACATGATACTATGAATTTAATACTTCCTAAAGGTAAGGTTCAGGCGTCCTGGTTTCATGTGTGTGGCATTGATTATTGCCGGTGGTGCCGTATTCAACTTGATCTTGTTGATCCCGTGATACAGCATCCTAGAGTTTCCACCCATGATTAGGACAACTCCTGATCTCAATACCAGTTTCTGTGCGAGGTCCACACGCTTCTGCTCGCTATACAGGAGTACGCCGTCATCACCAATGGACCAAGACACTACGGGCACTCCTCTTTCAAGAGATTCCGCTGTCTCGTCCCTGTCTTGGTGTAACCCAAGTCGTCCTTCTTTCTCATAGAAGTTGACAATACAAAGGTCCGCTTCCAGTGCGGGGATCGGTTCATGTTCGCGTTGTTGTGCAAGTTCTACTGCTTGTGTGACGAGTGTCTGAAACTCTAGAGGTATCGTCGGTGGCGTTGCTCCATCTTGTGTTCGTGTCTCCTGGTATGTCTTGGTATAAGGATTCCAGTCCTTTCCCAAGCACATCATCTTCAGTTTCATCTTCGCTCCACCGGGGAATTCGGGTGTATAAAATCCACCTTGACCCGTTCCTAGTTCGTTGCATCGTCGGATGATTGAGATTTGCGCTTCGGGTGTCAGGTATTCCCTTAATAGAATCATACCTGGTCGGATGACCTGACACTGTTTGTTGGTGTAGTAGTGGTTGGTGATGTCGATCTCTTCTTGATTCAAATTTACCGGTATCGGATAACAGATACTAAAGCTTCCTAAGGTTATAAATTTCATCTATGGTGAGTACTAGTTTCAACTACTTCATTTCATGCTCATTACATACTCCAATTCATTCATCATGCATTCATTCAAACGGTTACTCTACTACTTAGTCATGCTACTTCAAGGATTAAAAGTTTAGATTATTACTTGGGCCGGACTTAGAACCGGACCCATCACGGTCTATGACATGAAGGACAGGCTGCCTCTGAGGTGCACCCCGCTGAGGTCCCCGGGATCCCTGTCCCTGCGGTGCCTGCTGGGCCGGTGCATCGCCAGATGCAACCTCCTTGCCTTCCCTCTGCCTGTAGCTTTGGTAGTTCCCCTTTGGCTTCCCATTCTCTGGGCACTTGTTAGCTGTATGTCCCAGCTTCTGGCAATTGTAGCATTTGATCTCTCTCCCATAACAGTCTTTGTCGGGATGGTCCTGGTTGCACTTTATGTACACATAGGTGCGGCCATCTGAGAAGGTTTTGGTGAAACCGGAGCCAGAACCTAAGGTTTAGAGGGTTAGCACATGTGTGCGTGGATATACTAGAGATAATACTTGTACGAATTCGAATTAGAAATAGAAGTTTACCCTTTGGTGGGTGTGATCTCAGTGGCTTAGCAGCCACCGGTGCAGATGAACCAAGCTGAAGAAGCTCAACTGGTTTGCCCTGCTCCGCGTGGGCACTGCTCTCACTTGGGAAGTTCTTTTGAGTTTGATGAAAGAACTTCCCTTTCTTCTTTTTCCAGCTTTTACCCTGGTTCTGCTCCTCGGCACTTGTGTTCTTGCTATTAGCCTTGCGCTTCAGCGCGGTTTCTTCATCCCTTAGCTGGCAAGTGATCTCAACGCGAGAAGCCGCGTGATAACACTCCTGAAGTTTCAGGTATTAGCCGGGATTCTCATTTAAGAACGGATAAGGAAGAGATTCAAGGAATTCAAGGAATTTAAGGAATTGAAATGATACTAAGGGTTAAACTGATATTTACCTGAAGAGAGGTAAATCGAGTGTAGCCCATACCGTAGCGAAGGCGATGGCTCAGACCGCCATAGAAGCGATCGACCAACACCTGGCCGGTGTATCCTAAGTCAGGTAGAAGACGGAGAATGGAGGTAAAAGTGCGGTAGTACTCGTCGACAGACATCTTCTCTGTCATTTTCAAGGCGTCCAACTCTAGCCTTTTCTTAGTATTTACATGTTCCGGATAGTACTTGGATCGGAGGAGAGATGCGAAAGACTCCCAATCGAAGGTGGGGTCGTTGACGTGCTCATGTTTGACAAGCTTCCACCAATCCATAGCAGCATCTTTCAGATAATAAGCAGCAACTCTGACTCGAACTCCAGCAGGAGCTTCGAGGGTTTCGAACGCCGTCTCCATCTCGGAGATGTAGGCCTCTAGCTTAGCCGGATCACTCTCGCCCCTAAAGCAAGGAGGGTGGAGTTCCGCTACAGCTTTTACCCAGTTCGCTTCTCTGGGTGGCGGGGGAGGGATTGGCCCGCTTGAGTTGTTGGTTTGCTGAGTTTGTTGCATAGCTTGGATTACTTGGGGTAGCATCTGCGCTACCGTGGTAGCGACGATTTCAGCTATCGTCTGCGTGCCGGGTCCATCATTGCCCCCTCCTCTAGGGCGACCTGGACCTCTTCCTGACATCTGAACATTTAGCAGTTACATTAGGCTCCGCAAGATATGACTCAAAGGTCTTGAAATTTAAACAAGGTATCGTTCCTAAGAACGTCAAGGGTATCCGTTGTTAACAACGGTAGTTCCTAGTTAGGTTTCTAAGTATCCGTCTTAAGACGGTTGAAATCCTAACTCGGTAATCCCCTATGCTCGGTACTATGGACATCAGAGCGTAACTACACTCTGATACCACTTTTTGTAACACCCCAACCGCTAATCCTATGCTTACCGTCCAATCATCCCAATAATTCAGAGTTACTTGCAGCGGAAATACTACCTACTACGGCGGGTGATACAACGCCGCTAACCGCCCATACGGCTAGCAAGGCTATTACTACTTACAGTCACGGTCTGGTGAACATAATATACCGAGCTACTAAATTACTTATCAATACCAAAAGTGTGACATACTTACAATCCTGGATCACCGAGTATTTAAAGTATATTCAATTACATTCCCATTTCCAACCTACCAAAAGAATGAGTTTAATCACCTACTCATCTATACCAATGCTCCATTCTATCCACATCCAAAAAGGTGTACCCCATGGTACACCGGCTAGTCAAAAAGCTATAGCCGTGTACTACTTAGTACACCAATCATAATTCATTGTTTACGACCAAAAAGAAATCAAAAGAGACTAGCTACGTTTCTTCACGGCCTTCATCCTTCTCTTGTACCTGCGTGTGGTAAAAATGGTGCCCCAAGGGGCTCAGCAAACGCTGCATATAAACTCCGCATATACCGCGTGCTAGCTAGGGCACGCTGACTATTTGACGTCCACTAAACATGCGGTTCATTAATTTCATGCATACATGCTTTACATACATCATACAATCATGCTCAACACATTACACATTCCAAGGCAACAATATAATAGCACGCATCTTACTTACCTTCACAAGGTTAGCCAAATTATGCATCCGGGTTAATCGGAATGCTTTTACTCTTTTACTCATTACTTACTTTCTCTTACTTACACTTACTTGCTTTCAATTACTTTACTTACTCATTCTTACTTACTTACTTATACTCAAGTTAAGTCGTCGGGACCTCCGGCCCTGGGGACTACTCCGTCCCACCTCCGGGATTTACTTGACTCACCAATCCGGGATGCCACCCACTTAAGGGATTTGGGCCGCGGACCAGTTTAAGAGTCAGGAATCGGATCCAACCTCTTGTGTCTCCTCATCCTCACGCGTGGCCGAAACTATATCGGACTTCTACTCATTCCAATTTAATTACCAATTTAAGTTAGTTTGGTTAGCTTGTTAGGAACAAGTTAGAAGTCCAATCTCAATAACAACCGGTCACAGTACAGTATATCATACATGCACACAATCATTATCATCCATACATTTCATGAATTATACAAACTAAGAGTTAAAGAAAATATTCACAACATACAGCACTACATATTCACAAGTATGCATAGTAACTCCGATTCGTGCATTTATCTTATTTGGTGATCAATTAGCACACAACACACAAATCAGAGTAACCAAGATAGCATACGGGGCATGAGGAATTCATACCGTTCACCGTTGTATGTGTTTCCAAACGTTCCTTCGGTGTCACAAATCAAATCCTATGATATACATACAATTGAATGATTAATCTAACTATCATTAACTTAACTCATACTTACTATGTCCTTATACTTCTTACACCTACACATTACTTACTTATTTTTTTTTTCATTACCTTAAATCTTATTTTCTTACTTAAGATTGGCATGCTTACGTACATGTACATATATATATATATATTATATATGGGTATACATATATATATAATTATTATTTAATTTAAATAAATTTTTTTTTGTATGACTCGACCGACCTTACCCAGGGTCGGTCCCAAGGTCGGTCGAAGTCGGTAAGGAATTACGCTGGAGAATTACAGGGCCGACCGACCTTGCAAGTCCGGTCCCAAGGTCGGTCCATTCCAGTAAGTTTTGGTTTCGAAATTCTGGAGTCGACCGACCTTGCAAGTCCGGTCCCAAGGTCGGTCCATTCCAGTAAGTTTCGTTACAGGCGAATTCTTGCCCGACCGACCTTGCAAGTCCGGTCGCAAGGTCGGTCCATTCCAGTAGCTTACAAGACGGAAAAATTTTGTGTCGACCGACCTTACAAGTCTGGTCGCAAGGTCGGTCCATTCCAGTAGGTTACAGACGGGAGAATTTTCTGGTCCGACCGAACTTGCAAGTCCGGTCGCAAGTTCGGTCCATTCCAGAAGCTTTCCCGTCTTTGTAAATCTGGGCTCGACCGACCTTGCAAGTCCGGTCCCAAGGTCGGTCCGGCCCAGTATTTGCATTTTTATTTCTGTTTTCAGTTCTATCTTTCACCCATTACTTCCCCATTGTTCCTACACTTATTCCCACATGTTATAACACTAATTAAACCTCCTAATACACCTTAGTTCATTCATTAACTCCCTACACCTTTCTATACTAATTCACTCACATAATTTTCCAAGTTTCAACCCAACACTCACATTGTTTCTTCCCTTACTACATTATGCTACAGTTTTTGACTCTAACACTCCTCTTCTATATCTCCCTCTTCTATTGACATTTCTAACACTCCTAATGCATTATAACTACATTAACTATCTCTCCTAATATACCCTCTATCTTTCTCTAACAAAATCTGTTACAAACCATATTATCCACCTAGTTTTAAATTCACTAAGTGTTCTAATCCTATATAAATTTCGCCATAGTCTCCCCTATATTTTATACTCTCACCACATTGTTTACACTCACATAAATGATCATACCACCTGTTTATAACCAATATCAGCATACCCATCTCTCATACACAAAACACCACACTAACAACATCAAATTCCTGCACTCAAACATTAATTCCCATCCATGTTTCAACAAGTTTTAAATGTCTTTTAAAGGTTCAAAATACTTATATTCTCCTACACATTACACTACTACTACATTACCATTTTACAATACATATTTTCATTTCTAAAAATCTGTTACATAATCATTTACAAAGCTACACAAATGAGCATCCTTACCTTGTTTTTCTTCTAGATTTTCTTTGTTCTTCTTGCTTCTTCCTCCTTCCTTCTCTCTACCGGTTTTAGTTTCTCAACCAATCTAACATTACAACCCATTCTTAAATACACCATTCGATACCAAAACTAACCCTAAACATTATTTAAGCTTTAATGTAGGTTTTTAGGGTTTAGAATTTTCATTACCTTGCAAGGGTGTAAATGAAGCTTGGAGTGGCTCAAGAACAAAATTCCAACTCCACCGACAAGGCCAAAATCGGCTAGCATAAAGAAGCAAGCAAGGGTTTTAGTTTACATTTTCATTTTGCCCTTGAGGCTAGAAAAAGATGGAGTTTTTAAGAATATTTTTACCTCAATAGAACAAGGAGAAGGAGGGCCTTCTAATGGTGGTCTTGAAGCTCCAAATGGGACATACCCATAAAAACGAAAGTTCTCCTTTTTGATTTTTGAAAAGAGGGAAATGTTGCTCTTGAGGAGAGGATGACAATGGTGTAATTTTTACAATTTTTGGAGAAGGTTTAAGGGGGTTACAAGAGGAGAGAAGTAGAGGTTTTGTGGGGGTTGCTAAATCTCCATTGATGTCACATGGAGGAAGGAGAAATAGAGAGTGAGGGAGATGGGTGTGTACGTGAGTGTTGTGAGGAGAATGAGGGAATTGGAGAGAGAGTGGTAAAAGTGAGTATGGGGGGGGGGGTTACTTTATTATTTTGTTTGTTTGTAAATAAGAAGAGATAAGTGAGGGTGTGTGAGAGGGGGTCCAAATCGGACACACACAGCACACACATACCACTTTTACTTTTCATTTTCAAAGTGGACACATAAGTTTTGGTTATTTATGTTTCTACCCCACAACTTCCCGTTTTTGACAGTTTTTACTAATTTCTCGTTTTCTTGATTTTATTGGTTCTAAAGCTTCACTAATGTTTATTAATGATTATTCAGTTGACCAAAACTGTTACGAGTCTATTTGACCCGCTTAAAGACACGTTTTCCCGGTTACCTCGAAAAACGCGCTTTAAGGTTCGTTAGTGATTTTAATCCGTTTTAAGGATCCATTTTCTTCGGGATTTGTTCCCTCATGATTATTTATACTTAATTAAGCTCCTAAATTTTTCATTAGCCTAATTAATCACTATTTTTAATTACGGGGTATTTCAGTGCCCTTCATATTGGGCTGGAATTGGCCACTGGCTGGAGATACTGAAGGGGGGTGTGACTCATGTACCGCGCTGTGTTGAACTTGGAAAGCAGGGATTGACGGTTAGTGATGATGCACCAAAGTTGCTTACCAAGAAGTGTACGATTGAAACTTTGTAAATCTCAAAAACCCAAGCCACCCGAGGCTGGTGGGAGACACATATGGTGCCAACTTTTCCAATGAATAGCTGACTTTGTGGTAGAGCTACTCCACCCAAATCTGGAAATCATACTTTTTATGGACTTTAGCAGGGACATGGGTAATTCTATAATAGACATCACATACGTCGGAATGGCTTGCAGGATAGACTTTATGAGATTTAATCGTGCTGCCTGAGAGGTATGTTGGGGCCAACCCTGAATTCTTTTTGTAACCCTATCTTTGATGTAAGCAAAGGCAGCCTTCCGACTGTGGCCCACATGAACAGGGGAACCCAGATACATTCCTAAACCACGCGCCCCTGTAAAGATGACGCTACGCCCTGACATATTGGCTGCGATAAGTGGTGGGAGAACATAAGAGTTGACTTGTCAACATTAATGCACTGACCTGATGCCAACTTAAAATCTTCGAGAATGTTTGCAAGAGTCTGAGCATTAGACACTGTAGCCTTGCCAAACAGAATGCAGTCATCGGCAAAGAGTAGACTGGTAATAGGCGAGGAGAGACCCCACATAGTGAAACCTGCGTAAAGGTTGACCTGAGACGAAAACTGCAAAGCCGATGTTAGAACCTCCATACAGCATATGAAGAGGAGAGGCGATAAGGGGTCTCCCTAACGGAGTCCATGTTGAGGGTGGAAAGTGGTTCCCGGATAGCCATTTATAAGGATGACCATGGTGGAAGTTGTAAGACATTTGCGAACTGCGCGTATCCAGAAAGGGTGAAAACCCATTCTTTGCAAGACTTACAAAACGAAGGACCACTCAACTCTGTCAAACGCTTTAGACATGTCTACTTTATAAGCAAAGAACCCACGAAGTTTTACCTTAGAGGCACACATCAAGTGCAAAATCTCATGTGTTACAAGAATCTGATCAATAATCAAACAATCCTTAACAAACTCACCCTGGTTGTTAGAGATGACCCAAGGCATCGCAGACTGCACACGGTTGACCAAAACTTTTGGAATGACTCGATACAAAGTGTTACATAAGGAGATTGGACGAAAATCCGTGATTGAAGTAGCACTTGGCTTTTTGGGGATGAGGGCAATGTGTGTATGATTGATAGTTGTTACTGAGGTGTCTGAGTTGAGGAAGTCTAAAGCAGAGTTGATGAAATCCTCACTTATGATAGGCCAGTAACTACGAAGAAAGACACCATTGATGCCATCCGGCCCAGAGCCTTAGAAGGGTTTAACTGCTTGTAAGCTGCTACCACTTCGTCACGGGTAAAAAACAAACCCATAGAATCGAACAGATGAGGAGGCACCCTATCTTCAACACATGCCAGAAGATGCAAATCTTCCTCTAGATTGGTAGTTGTGAAAAGATCAGTAAAGTAGCTTCGGGCCACAAACTCCACCCCAGGCCAGGTCGTGGCAGGTGGTGAAGTCGGAGATGAGAGAGTGAAAATTTCATTGTGACGTGATCGAGAACGGAATTTATTATAAAAAACCCGACTGTTTGTATCACCCGCCTGTAACTAATTGAGTCGTGATCTCTACAGAAGTCGGATTTCATCGCGAAGTAAAAGCGAGTCCACAATAGCGGAGCACTGCCGCCAACGTGCCAGATTGTGAACAGTTAGGGCCTGACTGGCAATATTTCAAGTTCTTGTTGGGCCTGGCGGAGGGCCCGCTTTTCAATGCAAATCTTTTTGGTGCCCCAAGCTTGTAACAATCTTCCACAAAGGTTGACCTTGGTCTCATAATTGGTGGCAATTGAATTGATTGCCCAAGATGATTGCACTATATGCCTGCACTCATCATCCGCAAGCCAACAATTTTTAAATCTTAACGGTTTGGGGCCACGTCTGGTTGATGGTTGGAGTAACAGCTTTATGGGCTTATGATCTGACCGGCCCCATCGCAAGTGGTAATTTTGAGCATGTGGGTATATAGATAACCAATCATCATTTACGATAAAATGATCTAGCCGACTCTTGACATTTAGAGGTTGGCTTGCACGATTTGAGTATGTAAAATAAGTACCTCTGTAGCCCAAGTCTGTCAGGGAACAGTCCATACGATAAGACCGGAAAGCTCCCATTGGTGACTGTGACCGAAAACCTCTACCATAATGTTCACCCATATGTAAAAGTTCATTAAAATCCCCTCCAAGAACCCATGGACCCGCCCATTGCGCATGAAGATAACGTAAAAGCCGCCATATTTTCCATTTTTCGGTTATAGAGGACCAACCATAAACTCCTGTGAGTTGCCATCGTACACCCCAAGATTTCATACAAAAACATCCACATGATGTGATGAGAAACTAGACAAAGAAACACTAACATAGTCTTTCCAAAATAAGGCCACCCCCCTTTTCCGTCCTTCACTATCACCCGCCACCCAATTATAATCCCTAAACCTAGAAGCAATTGTCCGCATCTCAAAAGAAGAGAGCTTAGCCTCTAAAAAAATTACAAAAAGTGGTGCTTCACGAGCCACCAAACCTAACAACCAGTGAACTACCGCCCTACTACCTAGCCCACGACAGTTCGTAACTAAAACCGACATTATTCCGGGTGACCCGAGGCTGCCCCCGGTGTAGCCTGTGGTAGTGAACCACCCGAATCAGAGCTTTTGAGTCGCTTGGAAGAGTCAGGAACAACAAGTTCAGCTGAAGCTTCGACGTTGGAAGTAACAGAAATATCCTTTTCTTGCTTGCGCTTTCGAGTACAAGAACTGGTTGGAGATGCAACAATCTCATCTTCTTCGATCTCTTGATCTCCTTGGACTGGCTCTTTTGATGGATCAGCATCTTGCATAGTTCGGTGCATGACAGGGACTGACTGTGCTACTTGGACAGAGGGCACAATTGCACCTTCCTCGAGTACGTGGCTAGGAGAATGAACTGGCTTGCTTGGCTCAATGCCCTCCATTTCATGTGGTGGTGGAATGGCACGATCTATAGGTAGAGCAACAGACAGAAACTGTGTAGCAGATGGTGGTGCAATTGTGGAGCGTCCAGAACCAAAAGTGCAGGACTTGAGCCACAAACCGTAAGGAAAGGCTGCTCCCACTACCTCTGATTTATGAGGACATTCCCTTACTGTGTGATCAAAGAACCCGCAGATGAAACAAAGTGTAGGTAACCGTTCATAAGACAGACACAAAACATATAGTTTTCCTTCAATGGTGACAGTGACAAAGCGGAGCAGGGGCTTTGAAATATCCAGCAAAACCTTAACACGGAGAAATGGCCCTGCAAACCTTCGATCATAATCAACATAATCAAGAAACTGCCCAATCTTATCACCTACCCGCCTAGCAAACATCGGATTCAGAAACCACATAGGTACGTCGTGAACTCGAACCCAAAATGGAACATAGCGAAATTCGTGAGCTTGAGGAGGCTGATGACGGTCTATCTTCGTTAAAATAAGCAAGCAACCCTCGAAAGTCCAGGGACCACGTCCCAAAGCTTCAAACTTACGTTCCTCGTCGGGGAACTCAAACAAATAAATGCTAGAGCCCAAAGTTCTAACAGTCAGCTGATCCTCCAAGCGCCATAATTTGGAGAAGGAATGACCTATAGCCTTAACATCGACAGACTTAGTGATTAAGAGTTTACCTAGAAGAGAGTAGGCATAGTTATACCCCGTCTCTACATTAGCGACATCCGAAACATCCAAGCTTGCTTCTTCTGCCTCTGTTAGCGCAAAGTTGGCGCAGAGCTCAGCAATTTGATCAACCCGTGAGGAAGATGCAGCCATGGTTGGGAGTATGAGTTTGCCGTATGAGAGTAGCAGAAAAAAGAGCGGGTTGTGGCACAAGGTAAGCAAAGAAGGCTGGGGAAGAAGGAAGCTTAAGTGACGGTTCTTGCAGAGCAAGGAATATAAAGTGGTGGAGCTGGATTGAGGTATGCTAAAGGTTTTGCAAGTGAGCAGGATTTGCAATGATTTGCATGTATAAACTCGTAAAACGTGGCTGATATGGGGTAATAGCATGTTTAAGGTGGCAGAATCGTGGAGATGTGAGAGGGTTGGTGGCAATGGAAACGGCATATCAGTTGTGGCTGACCAATGCATGGCGATTGATGCTGCAGAGTAGGGAGGAACCCTAGCAAACTGTGATTTCCTGCGTTGAGAGAAAACCTAACACTTAATTCGACAAACTAGTGTATGCATAAAGTATAGCATTATTAATTATCAATGATTTTAAATTATTTTTAATAATTATATTTATTAACATTTGAATTGTAAATCTCATAAACAATTATATATAATCTCTATATTTACTTTTATAATAATGATTTTATTTTAATATATACTAAGTAGCAAATATATCAAATTGTTGTTGATAAAAGCTAAACACAACTATATTATTTCCATAAAAGTTATTAATACAAAAATTAAATTTAAAGTAATTAGTTAAATTTATTATTTTTCAAAAAATAAAAGATAAGTTAAATAGACATATAGAAAAAATAATTCGCTAAAAAGAAAGAATGTGCGAATCTAGTTGTAATATAATAAAATTTTGTATTTTTTTTATACTTATCGACTTTTATCTTTCTATTTTTTATTACCAAATAATTTACAATATAGACATTGAACCAAAAAAAAATTACTATAGAGCCCATATTGGCCTGATGCGACGCGGAAGGAGAGAGAAAACTGGAAGTTTTTTTGTCTCGTTCCGACCAAAACTTTGCATATCTTTGAATCTTCCCGAAAACTGGCCATAAAAAACGCCGTCTCCCTACTTTGTTTCCACTCTTTCCCGGATTCATGGCAATGATACAATACCAACTCTGTGTGCTATTTCTAACCTCTCTCCTTCTGTCTACAGCTCCATCGCTCGATGGAAAGGATGCATATTAACTCCTGGTATGGAAATGGCGGTCCTCATAGATCTAACCTGCTCTCTTGAATTTGATTTCGCGGGTGTTGCAAATCGGAAAGTCTCGACGGGAGACTTGAAATATGGGTTGATATAGAAAAATCAAGCCTGCTCAGTTCGCGAATCAAACTTTTGAAGGTGCATTGAACTTGTGGAGATGGGATCTGGTACTAGTAAAGCGCGCCGTTTCGGCAGTGATAGGTCGTCTTCTTCCTCGTTTTCATCGTCTTCAGCTGCTCCCTCTGGTAGTATCTGTAGCAGAAGTAGCACTAGCAGTCGGAGGAGACACAGAGCGCGCAGTCTTTTCCAGTCTTCTTGCCTTGGTTCATCTTCAAGAGCCTGTGATAGTGATAACGAAGAGGGTGATGCCAAGGTCATATTCCTCTCTATCTCCTCCCTCTAGCTGTGTAATTTTCCGCTACTATATTTTAATTGCAAACAAGGGACTACTGTCTTATCCTGATTTTCTGAGAGTGAATTTCAAAATTACTCCTCTTACCTAATGAATATGTATGTATGCATGTGTAGATATATTTCCAGCTACATTCACTGAATGTAGCGTGATGAAGAATCTATAGTTGTTTGCTTGTTAAGGTCAATAACTCTTGCAAGTGGCAGCCACTTTCTTGAAACAAACTTACTCGGATGGGAATCTTTAATTACTGCATTCAAAGATGGTATCATGCATTGTGTCCTCTCGTTTATCTTGCCGGTTTTTGGGACCGTAGATGATTGCCTATATAACTTCAATCAATGGCACTTAGTCCTTTGCTTAATGCAGAAATGGGTCTTTGGTCCTAGAAGTTGCGGTAGATGTCATTTTTGCTGGAGCTAACCCTAGAACTTGTATATTAAATGGGAGACGCTAAGAACCTGCGGATCAAGTAAGTAAGAGCAATACGAGTAGAGGGATTAGCAATGATATTGACCCAATGTTAAATGCTGATTAGTGATTACCCGTTATTTTTTTTCTTGCGATTGTGCGGATGTTGATCTCATTAAATAAGCCAGAGAAGGACAAGTTTGATTAATGTTTTAGCCATAAGTATATGAAACTACTACTTTTCAAAACAAGAAAAAAAGGATTAGTTCAGTCAGAAGTAATATATACAAACTCCAAGCAAAACAGCTTGATGCTAAAAAACGTATTATCCAAATCACTCACTTTATGTAATTGTGATCAGTTGATCATATCATGAGTTTGACGTACTTGCTTCTCAATAGGAAAATGAAATCACGATGTTTGCAGTGGAAACGCTTTGTAGAATAACTTTTTTGAAATGCTCAATTAATTTTTGTACTGTGAGAAGATACACCATGGTTATATGATGCTTTGGAAGAGATAATTGTCTTCTTTTTAATAATGGCAAGTGTATTGATTAAAAGAAAAGACACTGTATAGAACAGTTGGGAAAGTATATTTTTCTTTTAATAATACTATTATGCTGCAAAATTTGTGTAGAAGTTGTAGCTGTAGAGAAGATTGCTTTGTTTCTTGCGTTTTTGCTTACTGTGGGAAATAATTAAGACGCCTTCTGAATCATCTGATCTCATATTGCTTTTTAATTTTCAGATATGTAATGACCATGACGATGGACAGGTTCGAGCAGGCCTTGCTTCAGGAATCAACCTAGCTGAGTCAGACCCTCATGAAGTGGCTGAGCATTATCAAAAGCTAAAAGTCGAGCATTCCAATGAAATGCCTGCAGTGCCTTCTAATAGTGTTGATCTAGGGGAATGGATTCAAGCAAGTAATGTAAATAACTCAACAAGGGGCCTCGAGAGCCCACCTCCAGGGCCTGCATCTTCTGGCCATTCTTTGAATCTTTCCAGTCGTTTTCTTTCTCACTTCAGTTTCATTCCTGGTAGTGTCAGCTTCAGATTGGGCAGGGCGTCCAGTTTAGGTTCAGGCACGGAGTTTCCAGTCTCCCCGGAACAGTCTCCTATTGTGAATGATTCAGAAGAACTTCAATCTGAAAATTCTAGAATTGATTCAGTTGATGGACATGACAATCCAGGAAACAGAAACTTGCGTACAAGGCATTTTTCCAGTTCTATGACAAGAAATCACTTGACTAATGTTAATGGTAACTTATGGCGCAATCATCAAACTTCCAGTTTATCTAATACCCCACGAAATTATGGCCTGCGTCTGAGCAGAGATGGTGATTTAGAGAATTCTAGATCTAGAAGCCATGTGGAGATAGACAATTTGAATGCAAGATATGGTGATTGGAGAACTGGCTCCCGAGAGCCTATGGATCACAATGTGCAGTTCAGTAGAACCCTTAGTGTTGGAAGGCTTCGTGATCGCGTCCTCCGTCGTCCATCATTTTCAGATTTGACACTATCTCCTTTGCAGAGAGATACCACTAGGAATGATTCCATTGAAGACGAGACAAGAACTGGTGCATTGACCTCACTGGATCCTGATTACCCTCAGTATGCTGCAACAAGTCTTGGCAATGAAACGTTGCTGCAGTCTAGAGAACCCAGGTTGCATAATGTGCTACAAAATAGGTCAAATTTCTTGGAGCGGCGAAGAAGAATAAGATCTCAGGTTTGTTTGCTGTTATACTTATGTTCCCCTTTGTCGATATTGTCATAAGCAACCTTCTTATTGTGAGCAATTGTATTACTTTTTATAATATAGCTGTCAACTGATAAATTCTTGATATTAAAAAATCTTACTGTTGTTTGGGGCTCCGTCTCTATGAAACCAGTTCAGCCAACATCATCGTTAAGATGCAGGGCTGGTTCCTGATAGCAAGCAACATATAGCATTTTTATTTGGTTTAGAATCACATCTAGTTTAGTAATCTTTAGTGGCTGGCTCTTTTAGGTCCGTGCTCTAGAGCGCCTGGGTAGCCGTTCTGAAACCATATCAAGACATGAAAGATCCTGCATACTATCAGGTCGGCATCGACCTGGTCAATGCACTTGCCATATGAATGGTCGAGAGTCTAATTCCAACAATGACGGTGGTGCTCGAGCTAGCATATCAAGGATTGTGATGCTGGCGGAAGCCTTGTTCGAGGTAATGCCACAAATGCTTTCTCCACCGTGATAGCTGTTTCTGTTGTTTTTTTTTCTTTCACTTCTCTGTACCGTTACTTTTTAGTTTAGTTGATTTTGTGGAGCATATTTTAACTAGGTGCTCGATGAAATTCACCAGCAAGCAGTGGCTTTATCCTCCAGACCTTCAGTCTCTTCGATAGGATCTGTTCCTGCTCCAAGCGAAGTTGTTGAATCTCTGCCTGTGAAAATATACTCCAAGTCAACAAGATTGCAGACTGAGGAAGTCGCACAGTAAGTCAATTTTCTGGTTTAGCAGTTAAGTAGAGGTTATTGCTGCTGATTCTTGTGGCAATCTTCATGTTGTTCAAGGACAAGTTCAAGATTATTTGCTGTAGCAGTACCCAGTGAACTGCTGGATGATAATTTGAAATGCTTTGGAAAACCATAAACTCAAAATAGTATGGGACTAGGGACTAACTCCACTCCATTGTCTTGCCACGTTACTCGATGGTTTGTATATTTTATAGTTCATTCCATATGATATGCAGATGTTACATATGCCTAATTGAGTACGAGGAAGGAGATAGTATGAGGATACTACCATGCCATCATGAATTTCATAGAAGCTGCATTGACAAATGGCTTAAGGAAATTCATAGGTAAGAGGACTATTTGTTTGTTTTACCTTTCTGTGTCCCTTATTACATACACTAATTTTTTATTGGCTTATTATGCTCCTGCAGGGTATGTCCTCTTTGTCGCGGGGATATCTGCTGCAGATCTGGTTTGTGAGTGGCTGCTAGCCAGGAGGTAGTCATTGATAGTCTCTCCCCTTAAGAGCATATCAAGTTTTTTGTCAAGTCTACCAAACTCGGTAGACTCGGATCTTGTTGCCTTGTAAAGTGACTTTAGTTTGCACGAAAACACGTAGGTTACGGAGGAATTAAACGTGTTTTATTCTGGTGCTGAGATGAGGGTGAGGCAATATCAATATGGCAATTGGTTAAATCTTAGACAAGGGGATTAGAATAGCTTTGCAGATGAAATCGTGATTGTACCTTGGAAATCTAATGTTTGTTGATATGTAATGTACTTATTTTGTGGACACTTGGCTTTTCGTTTCATTATTTTAAAACAGTGCTCGGAGAGCAGGAAATACTGGAACTCCAATGTTGCTGAGCAAAAAAATCAGAAAGATTGACCATTTGCTCCAGTGATTTTATATCCTTAAACATCAACAAAGGTCCACGTCTTACATCAACAGATGGTAGATGAAACTAGTAATCAAAAGCCATGCAACGCCAAAAACAAATAAAAATATCATCATCACCCACTCAACCAACGTAGTAAGGCAACAAGTTGAAACAAGGAAAACAAGAGTTTGAAAGGTGCAAGTCGCCAAGCACCGGTGGATTGGTCGGTAGTAGAGTAATATTGTAGAACCAAAATTCTAGGTTCAAAATTTATCCAATTTCTGTTCACTTTCTCCCATGTTTCTGATTAGTATGGGGTTTGGATACCTTTGAAACAAGGCCAAACCTTAATACACTTGAGCATGCCTAAATTGAGGGGATTATTGAAGTTAAATTGTTCAAATTCCAACACTAGTAAATGATAGTGCCAAGGTTCCCTTTCCCAGACTAAAGAAGTGACAAAGTTCATCGGCTTCGATGACCTTAGGACTTAAGAGACGAGCCAAGGCGGTTTTCCGTAGCCAAGTGAGAAGGATGGTAGGAATAAAAGGGAGGTGCAATGAAGACACGAAGGTCAACATGTAGAGGCCAAGCCGGGTTAGGTTCCATGCAAGTTATATAACTAAGCCTTCTACCTCATGTTTCCAAGTCCACTCATGTTTCACCCAAATATTCTCTCTGATGAACTATTCAAGCGACAAGACAACACCCAAACTCTTTAGGTTTCTTTAGCACCAATTCTCAAGAAATGCTATTACCAATCTAGTCCCTTTAATGTAAATGTTGAGCTCAGAACTTCGTACTAGGAAGTCCTATGACAGGGTTGATGTTGTTAGGAACACTTGGCCACTTGCACGGTCAATGCTACTATAGTTTCTCCACTCTAGCTTTCAGAAAATCCGTGGCCATAAGAGAAAGATTAACACGATAATCTAATTCTTCCGACGCCCTATATAACCCAATTCATGCTTGAGTCTAGTAGGCCTATTATCTTGAGCATGATGGTTGGAATCATGCCCATAACTTGGTGGGACGGCAAGGCTCCTTTCTTTTTAATGTACCCTTTACTCAATTAAGCTAAGATACTTCTCTACTTCATTTCATCAAATTACATCGTCCTCACATACATGGTAAAAGAGGCCTTGATCTTTCTACTTCTTTTGGGAATAACTCATTAGGAGAATAATAAAGGAAAACCGAGTTACCATTCACTAGACTAAGGATATAACTTTGAGAAGATTGACAATGGTGGATGTCACCCCTAACACATCAAAACCAACACTTCATTTTTCTTTTTCCTAATCTTCCTCAGCAAGGGGAAGAGAGCTTCTCTTTCTATAGTAAATGTAGTCAACTGTATGAATCCATTTCCAAGATTTATTATTACATAAATTACTAAACCATATTGGCCACTCAATGATCTTTCATTTGTTGGACATATTAGTTAGTGTTGTTCGTAGTCTTGGTTAATAGTCAGTCTTCTGTTTTAGTGTATGTTGAGTTAGAAGATAGTCTCTGATAAGTACTGATAGTATATATTTGTAAATTAGAAGCACCTGATGGTTTAAGTCGTATACTTTCCTCTTCTACTTCTCTAGATATTCTCTCCTCGGTTCTTCTATGTAAAACTCGATTCCTCTCAATGTGATTAACATTGAGCTGTTCATTAATTCTTCATGGTATTAGAGCTTATTGAAGCAGTAAATCACTTCCTCTAAGCTTCAATGAAGAAAGAAGGTGAACAACACAAGAAACCGAAAAAGAACCAAATGCAAGAAGAAGATGAAAGAGATATCTCGGGTGTCAAGAACGATTAACTCCAACCTGGCAACCCATTGTACCTCAGCAACAATGGCAGTCCATCATCCATTTTCACTTGGAAATTTTATAGAGAATCATTTGGAAAATGGAAAAGGATCATGATTATCGCACTTAAGGCGAAGAACAAATACACTTTCTTGCAGGGAAAGATCGAAAATCCTGCTCTTGATTTGCCGATGTTAACTCACTAGGAAAAGTGAGATAGCATGATAATGGCATGGTTGATGAAATGCCTTGAGAAGAATACCGCAAAATCAATTGTATATTGTGAATGTTTGGAATGAAAAGGATAAAGCAAGATACTCCTCAAATCATGAATTTATTGAACAAAAATAGACCTCTTTTATCCGGTTATTAAGTCCTCGGGTGCCTTAACATCTATCTACCTAAGGTCTCAGGATTTGAAATAGTTGGCCGCTAAATGGATAGAGAGAAAAGTCTAGGTTACAGAATAAACATGCAATTACAATAAATATTATGTTTTGCAAATAAAAGTTTGTGCATGCGAAATTGTTAATTGTAGTTTAATTTTTGTTTGTGATCATGAGTGCGTAGTGTTGAAAGGTATTACAAAATAAAACATTACTTCACACCCCTTGTCATCCAAGGAATAAGGAATGAAATTAGTGGAAGGTCCCGAGCTATTCTATGTTTAGTTTCTACAATTGGTCTCCCCCATGCTTTTATTAAATTGCTCTTTTTCACTATTTACAAAAACTAACAGCTGATGGCAAATTGATTCCCTCAAATGTAATTTAACTCAATTTCTTTCCACACTAGTTTGATCTTGTGGTTTGATAACGACCTTAGAGATAGCTTTCTTCTTTATTTGTTTGTGGACAAGCAAAAATTAAGTGTGAGGAAGTTTGAAAAGTGTGAAATACATCTATTTTTAAGGCTTTATTTTTCCTATTTTCATAACAATTCATATCATATTTCTCACTTATCATATGTTTTTCCTTAGATTTATGTTTTGATGTGAGATGATACATTTTATGTCTATAATGCAGGGAAAAGTATAGGAAATGCTGATCTCCAATCCGGATGTAGTCCAATAGAGCGAACCGGGTGGTAGACCAAAAAAGTATAGAAAATACATAGATTATCTCATGAGGATTCCAATGCAAGAAACAACGAGCAAATCAGAGCCAAAACGAAGAATGTAGACCTGTTCAAATTGTGTCAAGATGTGTATTCATTTATATAACAAATATTTGACTCATGATCATATAATGATTGAATAATCATTATTTAATAATGATAATCATTATCTAATAATGATAATAAATAAAAAATCTGCTGCACACTCACGTGGGAATGAGCACTCACGCCTTCATCCTCATTGCACTCACGTCCATGGTATATATATATATATATACCTTTGGTTCAAGGGTATCTCTCCACTCCTTCCACTACCGACCAAGCCGCCGGGGCTTGGTCCATGGTATATATATATAGTTGTTGCACACCTGAATCACATGTATCAGTGGTGATTATTTGACACACGCATGTGCAACTCACGGGGATTTATTTCCACATCATCAACATGGCGGTTGCACTCTTCTAACGATAATAATTGGATGTCCATATTGACGTCGTCAGAACAAGAAGATAAAGAATTATTTAGTTGATAAATTCACACGGCTGCGTTTTTTAAAAGAGAAGAATTAAGTTACAACGTGTGCTTTCTCGGATGCGGCTGGCTCCTCGATAGAGAAGCCTGGGTCTCCAAATCATTCTCTTAATCCATCGTACACCACCTCCACCACCAATCCTCCACGCCCACACTAGATCACCACCACCACTATCATATTCAGACCATCGCACCACTCCACCATTGTTACTAGCAATTTTAACTGAGGATCGACATTAAGACGGAGGCGGAGCGAGGAGCCGGAGTCAACTTGCTAACTAGAGTTTTCTCTACCTTTCTCTTATTTAGTTTAATGTCTTTTTCTGTTATTTTGTCGTTATTTTTGGAGTCATGTTTAAGTAGTTAGACTAGCTCCCCGGATTGGGGTAGCAAACTGGATCTTAATATGTTGTTTGTAATCTTTTCTCTAATTATAATTGTAGTAGTTTAATTCACGTTCTTCATGCACTTTGATTCTCTAGCTAATTATCAAAGTAATGTTTGTAGTTTTCTCAAAATGCGGTGCTGAGATTAGTTAAAAAGACATAGGAAGTTAAATTGGATTAACTACTAGAAGCATGTTTTCCCTACAGGTTAATATATTTCCAATAGGAATTAGTTATAAGGCAATTGATTAGAATTGACTTGGGCATGGTTTGCAGCTTGTTATTTCTGTCAGTTAGTATTCGTTGTACAGGGACCGGTCAATGGATTAATTAAGATTCCTGAGTTTATTATAGAATTAGGGAAGAGTTTATTAATAGATTTATAAAGTGAAGTTTTACAGAACAATCCGGGGTGCTCCGGGGTGCTGCATTAGATTTAAGAGTTTTAATCTTTATTTCTTTAATTAGTTTATTTTTACTATTTTACTATTTTATGTTTGTTTATTGAGTCAGTATTTTTAGTTTGGTTAAGAAAACCCTAAAAAGTGACATTTCCTGTCTTAGTTTAATTTAGTTTCTCAGGTAGTTAATAAATTGTCAATTAATTGAACGGGGTCCTTACATCGACAATCTCACTTCATTCACTATTCTGTAAAATGATAGGTACACTGCCTAAGTTGTAGAGATATAATAACATATATTTTTACTACTACATATATCTAGACCTGGTCATGATTCTAAAGATACAGATTCAAATAACAATACTGCCTTTGAAGTCATCACTGTTTATACCAATCAACAGTAGTCTAACACACAAAAAACCAGCATGAATGATCAATTAAATGTGCCTACCACTTCAGGACAATCTCAAGATAACAATATCAACAATACTAGAAGCAGCAGAGAAAGAAAGTCTCATGCATATTTATCTGATTATATTGTTGACATTGTTGGATTAGCAACAAAAGACTGTTTTTCAAAAAATTTGACAGATTGAATAAGAGATGTGCTGGTAATCAAAACAGTGCCTTAACAACCGTTACAAAGAAAACTATTACTAAAACATATTGTTCATGTGACATCCTCATAGATCTTCATCCGAGCAAGGTAACACACATAGATTCTGATCCATTTTGTTATGCCTTTCATGCTTCTGAGTGCAACAAGCTTCCTGATCTTGAAACTTATGATGCAGCTTTTAAAATACCTGCTTGGAAAGATGCTATGAAAGAAGAATTGAATGCATTAGAAAGAAACAAAACTTGAGATATTGTTTTTCTTTCAGTAGGTAGAAAATCCATAGGGTGTAAATAGATTTTAGAACGAAATATCTTGCTGATGGTAGTGTTGAATGTTTTAAGGCTAGATTAGTTGCTCAAGGTTTTACTAAGAGATATGGTTTTGATTATCATGAAACTATTTCTCATGTAGCTAAGATGATTACCTTAAGAACTTTAGTTGTTGTTGCTATTATGAAGGGCTGGATAATTGATCAAATGGATGTTAATAATGTTTTTCCACATGGTGGCTTAGATGAAGCTGTTTATATGAACATTCTAAGGGATTACAACTTAACAATGATGGAAAAGTGTGCAAATTAAATAAAGCTCTATATGGTCTTAAACATTCTTCTAGGCAATGGTATGAAAACTTAACTGTTTTCTTGCAAAGTTTGGGCTTCACTCAATCTTTAAATGATTCTTTCTTATGAGTAAGCATGCTGGACAGGATGTCACTTTTGTTGCAACATATGTTGATGATCTTCTTGTTACCATTACTTATATTGATGAAATCTCACACTTGAAAGCTCCCTTAGATAATAAGTTCAAAATAAAAAGATTTAGGTAGTTTACATTATTTCTTAGGAATGGAGTTTCTTCATACCAATGATGAGGTTGTCCTAACCCAAAGAAAGTTTACTTTGGATCTACTTAAAGAGTATGGTAGTCTAGGCATGAGAACTGTTGTTTCTCCTCTTAGTGCAGGCCTAAAGCTAAATAAAGAGCCCATCTTGCCTTTGGAGAACCCAACACAGTACATACAACTTGTTGGGAAAGATTAATTTCCTAACTCATAGCAGGCCAGATTTAAGTTTCTTCGCTGCTCGGTATCTCAGTCAATATCTACAACACCCAGGTGAAGAATATCTACAAACAGTGATCCATTTGCTTTCTTATCTTGCAGGCACTCTGGACTATAGAGTATTCTACAACAACAAACCTAATCTACGGCTGCTTGCTTACTGTGATGTTGATTGGGCAACATGTAAACACACCAGAAGATCAATAAGTGGTAACATTGTACATTTGGGTGGCTCTTCAATCAACTGGAAATCCAAAAAAACAATCTACTGTTTCTTTATCTGGAATGGAATCAGAATACCGCTCCATCAAAAGGGTAACAACTGCGCTTTGTTAGCTAACATGTCTGCTTTCAAAGTTAAGTGTTAATAATATCACTCCTATACCGGTTAAGTTAAACATCATTTTTATTGTTTTCATTGCTCGCAACCTAGTGCTTCACGAGCACACAAAACACATTCATCTTGTAAGACAGAAGGTACAAGAAAGTCTCATCTGTGTTGATCACATACTAGCTTATCATCAATTGGCAGATGTTATGACTAGGAATCTTCCTGGGAAGAGTAACTTGTATCAATTTCACAAGCTTGGGCTTGTGCTGTTATCAGCAAGTTTTTCCGGCCTTCAGAAGTACAAGACTTGGGGGGGGGGGGGGGGGGAAGGTGTTAGGCATAGCACTTAGTGCTGTTAGTAGTCTTGTTTAATAGCCAGCCTTCTGTTTTAGTGTCTGTTCAATTAACGGTTAGTTCTGATAAGTAATGATAGTGTATATTGGTAAATTTGAAGCACTTGTTGGTTTAGGTCGTATACTTTGCTCTTCTCCTTCTATGGATATTCTTTCCTCGCTTCTTCTCTGTGTAACTCGATTCGTCTCAATGTGATTAGCTTTGGATATTCTCTCCTCGGTTTCTCTGTAAAACTCGATTCCTCTCAATATGATTAGTATTGAGTTGTTCATTAATTCTTCATCATTTGCTTGGGATGTGATAGGTTCAGTCTATCTTTCTCGCAACAATCCTCCTAAGCAGCTAATAATTTAGATAACAATATACGGATGGAGTCTGTCTTGGCTACAGCTGGGTGTAGCCATTTTGGCTACATCCCAGCGCCCGCTCCTCTTTTTTTTTTTTTTACGCCACGCATTGCTCAAAAATGTTTTTTTTTTTTTTTTTATTTTTTTCCTTTTCATCATAAAAACTTTGTAACTTCTTATATATGTAACTTTTAATATATAAGTCCAAAATGAAAAAAAATTATATCATTGTTTATCTAAATTCAAGCTCTTCAAAACAAGACCAGTCATGGATATATTTTGACAATTTTTTTAAAAAAAAATTTATACATGTATGGAGCACAGAACGTAAAAGAAAACTTGTACAGATTGTCATACAAACTTGTACAAATGTTCACTAAAACATATACATCCTCACGTAAAAACATGTACATCCTCGCATTAAAAACATATAGATAGTCATATAAACCTGTACGAATAATTAAATATCTACATCCTTAAATTAAAACCTGTACATATAAGGAAGAACACTTGTACAGACAGTCATACAAATATGTAAAGATGTTTATTAAAACGTATACATTCTCATAATTGAACATGTACATTCTCACATTTGAACATGTGCATTGTCAAATTAAAATATGTACATTCTCACATTAAAATATGTAGATTCTCACATTAAAGTATAGAACGGTTTCCAAATAGATTATCCTACCCCCCCCAAAAAAAAACACCCCAAAACCCACCCTATGATTGCTAAAAACGTCGAAGGCATTTTTAGGGTTTGCAGTACCACAAACCCTAAAAACCTATCGAGTTAGTTGCTACAATATAAAGTACGAAACAAATTTCAAATAGATTACCCTACCCCCCAAAACACCCCAAAACCCACCCTAGGATAGCTAAAAAATGTCGAAGGCATTATTAAGGTTTGTAGTAGCGGGTTTAGGGTCGACCTGTCGAGTTAGTTGCTACAATATAAAGTACAAAACAAATTCCAAATAGATTACCCTACCCCCCAAAACACCCCAAAACCCACCCTAGGATAGCTAAAAACGTCGAAGACATTTTTCAGGTTTGCAGTGGCAGGTTTAGGGTCTAACGACCCTAAACCCACTACCACAAACCCTAAAAATCTGTCGAGTTATTGCGATGAAATACAAGTTTTTACGTGTGGATGTACATGTTTTAATGAACATTTGTACAGGTTTGTATGATCATTTGTACAAGATTTTTTTACGTTTTGTGCACTATACATGTAAAAATAATTTTTTTTAAAGTTGTCAAAACATATCCATGACTGGTCTTGTTTTGAAGAGCTTGAA
Source organism: Limonium bicolor (assembly GCA_023374045.1). Taxonomy (NCBI): domain Eukaryota; kingdom Viridiplantae; phylum Streptophyta; class Magnoliopsida; order Caryophyllales; family Plumbaginaceae; genus Limonium; species Limonium bicolor. The sequence goes on from CM041776.1 coordinate 473,399,523, forward strand.
TTTATATGAATAATGATATAACTTTTTTTCATTTTGGACCTATATATTAAAAGTTACAATAATTTTTAGATTTTATGCTAAAGTAAGAAAAATAATAAAAATCTTTAAAAAGAAAAAAGAAAGAAATACCCTAGCGCGCGGAAGAAGGGAAAAAATATTTTCAGTTTTATCTCACTATATTTTATTAATTACAAAATTACCCTACTATAAAGATATTTTTTATTGTAATTTGACTAAAATGTCCTTAGATGTAGCCAAGAATTTATCTTATTGCCCCTTTATAATCCCCTTACTATGTTAACTGCAGAACACAATTACCCTTAAACCCCCTAGTAAACTAATAATCCTAGTCCTAACAGAATGAATACAATGCTATAAGTAGAAATATAAAGATATCTAATTCATATAGCTTTTCAGCAAACAAATATAATGCAAAGAATGGAGTACATTATCATGTATGTGTATGATATTGCTGGAATCAATTATGCTACTAGTTCTTCCGGATCAAAAACCCTGGTCTGACAAGTTGTGTCGCACGGGTACGGGCAATCGATATGTTGAAACGAAACTCGATCGTAAAACCAATTTCCAACAGCAGCTGCAATTGTCTGCAACAACACATCATCAAATATGCTAAAGAATATGCTGATGATAGAACACGAGAACGAAAGTAGGTTTCGCGCTTTTTGATAATGGGTCGTTTGGGGACAGCTGCTGGGGGCTGCTGTTGGGTCCTGCTGTTGGAAATTGAGAAGCTGTCTACTGATGGTTTTGCAGAAGCTGTCAGCTGTTAGTTTTAGTGTTTGGTGGAACGTTGCTGATGGTTTAAAAAAGCAGAGACAATTGTTAGGTCCTGCTGCTGTGAAAATTGAGAAGCTGCTGCCTGCTGATGATTTTACAGAAGCTGTCAGCTACTGGTTTGGGTGTTTGGTGAAAGTCTGCTGATTTTAGAAATTGAGAAGCTGTCTGCTGCTGGAAGCTGTTCCCCAAACGAGCTCAATGCCGGAGGTTCAAATTAAGCAGAAGATGTAGAAATAGAACAAATACCATTAAAACAGCACTGGAGAAGAAGAGGTGAGCCATGTCTCTTGCAGCTCTGTCTGGCAATGAGCGTAACAGGAATTAATAAACAGGCCTCTGGAAGACGACCTTCCAAGTCCGGTCACTGCGGATAAAAACTCCAACCTGAACGCTGAGAGAGAACTAATTTGAATTCCAAACCCAGATCAGGTTGAAGTTTAAACATTATAAAATTCCGCAACAGGATTCATATGTCGTTTAACATTACAAGACATATGAAAGAAGGACCTTGCACGATCTTGAGTTGAGTGGGTGAGCAGTTCTTTATGTTGAGCTTGCATTCGGGCCAGTAGCCGTCCGGATCGGCTGCTACAGGAGCCAAGACGTTCTTTATCTATGAAAGAAAATAAATAGTACTAAATTAGAATCCAGAATAACTCACTGAATCAGTCATCCACCACTCAGACTCACTACACACTAGTGTGAGTGTAACATGAAGTGTATCAAACCTGCCATGAATCATATGCTGCGTTGAGTAAGAAAAGTGGCGTTCTTATCTTCTTAGCCGTATTTTGAGGGAAGAAGCACTGCGAAACACAAAGTTTCAAGGGGAATGGATATCATTAAGAAGGACACAATAAAGAAGAAAGACTGAAACTGAATTTTTTTTTTAATAATATATATAGAACTAACTGACCAATTGTGGTCTTCTGAAACTCCTGGCACAGTGAGCTGGCAGGTTTGTCACTGAACCCTGAGTCAAAACCAACAAGTTCCCATAGTTTAGTGTGCACTATCTGAGACTAAAGCTTCCACTTAGTGAAATGAATCTGTGAAAGGGTAGAGGAGTTACATGGAGTTCAACTATTTGATTGAAGTAAGCTTCAATGTGACTTCCTCCAGAGACATCTGGTCTGCAGAAAACAAAAAAAGAAATTTCAAGTTTGAGGTACAAGAAAAGAACAGGTATCAAAAAATCAAATTTGAAATCAAGCCGCGGACAATGACAGATATAAGAAGCTTACAGATTGACAAAGTAACCAGCATCAGAGAGGCATTTCACTTTAGTACCCATTGGGAGTAGAGCTCGAAAACCATCACAATGCAAAATGGATGTCAATCCCCCAGCTGAACATCCAGAAAGAAGAGCCTAATGTTGGCCAACCCTTGAGTGATTTGTTACCACGCACAAAATGAATATTATATCATGTAGCAGATGAAATAGAAAATTAACAAGTGTTTTGTCCCAGGTTTGTGGTATACATTCTCTGCGGATCTCATTCCTTTTACTAGCAATTCCTCCATGACAGCCAGCCAGATCCTAGCTCCCCTGTAGTGCAGCTTAGTAGCCTGAAGATTTAGCAAACCAGTGTAACGAATTAGAAGAAAAGGGAGGTGAAAGGAAACAAATTGAGAAAATCATTAATAATAACCAACACCGGCAGATAAAAATGCTTGTTTACTAAATTATGATCAAATCACTCACTGGATTCACGGTTTCTACATCTCCTGTGAATGATGATCCATCACAGTACCGAATCTTAACCCTATTCCAGTTATAGAAGTCTGGTGACAAAATAATCATCAATGGGTATAAAATGAATGAAAGAAGCTAAAATTAAGCCTAGTCAAGAAGGAAACAGATTTGATTTTGAAAGCAGAAACTTACCAGGGTTAACGTGGGATTGTTGCCCAGGATTCCAGAAAATGCGAGCAGTTTTGCCATCTTTGTTGATGATCCCAATTTGGTGTTCTTGCGGTCAATACAAGTCGTGATATTGTTGCACCACCCTCCTCCCTTCAACGAAACCAGAGTGAATATTTCTGAGTTCTTCAATATTGATCATATATGGAAACAAAATCTCGTCGTCCCTAGCAACTAAATTCACCCTTTAATGAGGAACAATGAAGGCATTCATTCCTATCCTGGCTTACAACAAGAAGTTAGAAAGCACTTGTCAAGTGCTCAACTTGCTATTGTTACAGCAGCTCAAATTACAGTGGAACTTGGACTTGATGTGGGCAACCTCTGCATCTGCTTTGACAATATTGAAGAGAAGAAAGAACAAGCTCTATTTGGGACAGAAGAAGGAGGAAATGAGACTAGATAGGAGATAGAAGCTTTAAAAATCTTTGCACCTCTATAATTAAGTACTTATGTGTGTAATACCAGTAATGACTCTGTTAATTTCCCTGCTTTGTTAGTTGCGAAGTTGTTTAATAGTTCTCCCCAAGATGCTCAAGTGTGGGAGGGAATTATGGACATGGAGACTATTTTGTAAACTCCTTATGATTAATGTGAAACTCAAAGGTTGATCCAAAAAAAAAAAATCACACTTGAATGCACAATTGTAAGACCAACCTCAATGTGAACTATCCAACTGTTGATTCCAGTTCCTGATCCTCTGTCGAGATGATAAGCCGGTGGACTACCATCCAAACAAACTACATATTCATTCCAGAAATAAGACAATGAGAACTATCAAATAAAGGAGAGAGAGAGAGAGATGTTATCTCTTCTTAGAAGTTAGATGTATACTACCAGCTCCTTTTGCAGCACCGGTGGTGACGTAAGTGATCGGGACATACAAGGCTTCTCCTTTAGAAAAACTCAGGACATAAATCACAACATGTAACCAAATCAGCATACTCCAATCCGCCATTCTACATAAATTCACCCAAGAAGATGTACAAAATTCAACAGCTGCTGAAAAGTATCGCAGGAACAAAAGAAAAATAAAAAAACTTGTACAAGCTTGAAAGACCCGAGATTATGGGCCGTCCAGATATTATTGTGGGTAAGAATGATTCACAGCAGAAAACAAACAAGAATTGAGCCGAATATGTTCGATTAAGATTCGATTTTCCTTTTGCATTGGTACGGAAAAACAATTAAGAGAGACTGTAAAAATGAGCACAGTGAACCATCATTGTAGCTGCCTTTGCAGCACCATTCATAAAAAAAAAGGAAAAAAACAAAAGTAAAAACGCATAGTAAATTTGAACCAGGCATTGGCGGGTGCTCCACAAACAAATTAAATAACCACCCGGCCCGGGTCAGGTAGATAAATACGAAAATGACTCGGTTTTGGATTGATCCCTTTGAGACTTACCCAACTTCTCAAAGCAGAATTCACGGAGGGAGAGACTAGTATAGTAATTTTTAATTGATGCGAAAAGACAAATGTGTAACGGGTTGTACGGAGAATTGCTGCATTGTAGTAATCGTACCTGGTACAGGCGGAGGAAGACGAGAAGGTCATGGGCGTCTTTGTTGTCGACGTCGGTCGGAGAACGGTAACACAAAAAGGAAGACGTAAAAAGCAGCGGGAACTTTGTGCTGGGCCCCGAGTAAGACAAGTCGCCTTCACCGCAATTATGAGCTGGTTCGATTAGTGGAAGAGTTGGCTGCATAGAAGAGAGCAGTCGAGGCGGGAGCGGTGGTTCAAAATTTTTAATATAGGAATGGGTTTTAAATCAAGTTAAATTGCGCTAACCGTTTAACCTTTCCATATGCTTTGCAAGGTAATGAGTTTTCTCTAAACATTTCCCCCCTTTAATTTGTTTTTTCAACATCTTTTTATCTCATTTTTTCCGGTGATATAAGTACTATATTACAAGACTTTATAGTGGAACACGGGAAGTAAAAATTAATAGTCAGATTCTTAGTCATTAGTAGGGCCATGTTTTGGACGACAGACAGTTAAGGGGGGGTTTTTTTAAAAAAAAAATTTACGAAAAGAATCATAGTTGATGTTGAAGATGGTGGTAGTGGTCCATTTACATGGTGGGGCTGCAATCAACAAACATTACTAGTGTTGAGTTCGTACGTGAATAGTATAAATACGAGTGGTACTGGTATGCATGATTCATATATATATAGTTGGCATGAATGGTGACAAGTGACAATTGATATACATGGGTGGTTGGAATAGTCAAAGTATACAGTCCATACAAAAAGAAAGTTTAATTAAGAATGAAACGAAGGAGGAGCGATCGATCGATGAAGACCTTTATTAAATTGAATGAAATCAATACACTTAAGTGTATATCTTGGTTTAGTGATTGGAATTCAATCAACATTACATCACGTAGTATATTATTAGTAGATGAGTTACAAACCCCATAGTAATACTGAATGTTAAAATATTGGTGTAATTTTTAAGCATTTCGACCCGTAATAAATGTAGATGCATCATGCATGCATATGCATGCATCCGGTATATATATATATATAGCTTAATTGAATAACGTTACTAGCGAAGGGAACAGATTGATGAGGTCATTCCTCAAAGACACGATTGTGGCAGGATTTGTCACAAGGGTAAGGGCAATCGATCTTCTGAAAACTGTTCGGTTGAAGAACCAGTCTCCTACGGCCTTCCAGATTTGCTGCAATTACATACACATGCATATAGTCGATCTGTCTTAATGAAGGAGTTATAATCATATAGTACTAATTAGGACGTAGATGACGTGACTTGGGTACGTAAAGCTAGAGAGAGAGAGAGAGAGAGAGAGAAAGATTAATTAAGTATACGTACAGTTCCGTTTAAGACAGGTGAATCAGCCCTTAACCAAGTCTCTTGCATCCCAGATTGACAATGGCAATAACAGGAATTGATATACATCCTCGAGATGGACTCATTCCCGCCATTGATAATGCTGCTAAGAAATTTGAGCGGAAGCCTTGCATGGTTTGGAGCTGAGTAGATGAGCACTTGTTGATGTCAGTTTTACACTTCTTCCATGTGCCGTGCTTATCTGCAACACCCGGGGCTAATATGTTCTTCACCTGCAAATCGATCGATCTGTAATTAGTACGTTATGATGATATTAATTAATTTTTGTCAGTCAATAATGTAGTTAATTTACGGAGGGACGGACCTGCCATGAATCGTAAGCCGCGTTCAATAAGAAGAGCGGAGTCTTGAGTCCTTGCGCAGCGTATTGTGGGAAGAAGCACTAGTGTATATATATCATGTCAAGATAGTATGAATTAGTAATTAATTAATTATTATAAGTGTATGCGCATGTTTGATAGACAATAGTATTAATTACCTGACTAGGTGAGAACTTTGAGGTGCAAGAGGATGGCAAATGCTTCGCAGATCCCTGAACATTATTAATTATATATAGTACTACTTAACCATAAAAATATGACAGTAAACAAACTAATTAATTAAAGACAAATTAATAGCTAGGTAAGGTAGGGATTGCAAAATAAGTACATGTAAATTCACAACTTGGGCGAATACTTGTTCGATATGAGACCCTCCGGAGACATCTTTCCTGCATGCATGCACAATTAATCACATTACATTACATTTGATCAGTCAAAATATATATATATGTATATGGAGCAAATAAATTAAACAATTAGCTAGCAAGGAACAAGAATTCAAGGTTACACATACGCGTTTATGAAGAAACCGGCGTCGGATAGGCACTTGACATTGGCGCCAGGGATGAGATTGCTAAAGGCATCGCAGTGAAGGATGGCCGTCAACCCTCCAGCTGAGCACCCGCAAGAAGAAGCGCCTGCAGCCGTATAATATATTATATATGCACAATAACCATAGAAAAAAAACTATTAATTATATATATAAAAAAAAAGGACGTACAGTCTTAGCGTTCTTCATTCTTTGGCCATCAATTCATCCATAATGGCGTTCCAAGCTCTAGCTCCTCTGTAATAAACTTTAGTCTCCTGCATTATAATGCATGTTATATTATATGCATGCGGGATGCGGCTGTGTTAATAAATAAATTATCATCTACCTAGCTTTAATTACTTTACTTACAGGGATCTATGGCTTCCACGTCACCGGTGAAAGAAGATCCATCGCAGTACCGGATTTTAACCCTATTCCAGGTGTAAAAAGTCTGAATGTTTAATTAGTAAGTTGACTGATCGAATTACCTTCTGAACTCTTATACTACTATAGTATAGTATAAAAAAACTAATAAAGGATTACGTTACGTAATACGTATACCTGGGTTGTATTTTTCTGGTTGCTGAGAATACCAGAGAAGACGTACTTCTTGGTCATGTACTTTGAGGATCCTAGACGTGTATTCCTCTTCTTCAAGCACGTTGCCTTGTCGTTACACCAAGCTCCTCCCTGAACCACACAAATTAAAATCACTACTCCATAAAGTTATACTAGTAGTAGTATTATTATAGACCGTGCATCACAGCTGACGTCCACTTCTAATATTGTGCTACTAGATCTACTGGTCCCTCTATTTCTTTTTCCTTAATTAATTAATTAATTAATTAACATCTCTTTATATTTTTTCTTCTTCCGATTAATTATGACACTTGACATAACACTTGAAATGAAACTACTAGTAGTACTACTACTGTATCAAACTGTGCCACTTCAAATTTATTAAACCGGCCGGTTTGCCGAGAAAAGACAAAAGCATTGAGGTGCTAATTAAATTGTGGTTCCATCTAAACCACAAAATTAATGAATTTAAGAGGATTGATCGATGACATATGACTTAAAAATAAAGGCTTTCACATTAATTACTCTTAACTAGCTACCTACCTCGCTACTCACGAGAGAGCTTAATTGTACGTACCATATAATACACACAGACAAGTGTATGATCAATATTAGTTTATGCTAGCGAGGCCACGTCTGTTATTTTTGGGTAATTTGTAGGGCAAAATAAAAAAACGCAGTAGTTAAGTTTGTCAAGAAAATCAACATCATACATACATATGTATAGCTCTTTACTAAAAGCCACACGCAGGCAGAGGCTAGTCTTGCTACCATCCTTGTATTTTTGTAAAGCCAGTAGTTGTGAATAAAAATAAAGAGAGGAATCTATAAAAGTACTAGTTTAAAGAAAGAAGAAAAAAAAAAAAAGATACTCATTAGAATTTCCCAGAATAGTAGATGTCAAGTAATTAAATAGATGTAAATTGTAATAGTTAGTGAAAAGTTAATTATAATTAAGATAAAAGATAACTTAACAACCTCAATGTGAAGCAACCAATTATCAATTCCAGAACCAGATCCTCTGTCGATGTGGTACGCTGGTGGGCTCCCATCCATACATAATGCACATGTACACGTACATATACACAACATATCAATAAATTATTACGTTACATAGTACTCCAACATATAATAATAATACTACTACTACCTAGTAATTAAAATCCGACCAAGATCTTATAACTAATATTCCTTTTCGATCAACACCAGATCAATTTTAGTTTGCCCGCGTTATCTTGTAATACACGAATTTTGTTCAAAAAAATAATAATAATAATACTAGCGACTCAAAAAACAATAACAGTGTGTGTCGTGTATCGAGAGACTAATACATAGTGGTGTCGTTTACACAGCTTATAGCTTCCAGCAGCTGACAATTATATAGCAGGTTTCCTCCTCCCCAAAACCAGAGCTGAAGCTTTACAAAATCATCATACACTTTATTTTTCAAAAAACCAAACAATAAACACAATGTCAGTCTGTAAACTATGCAGAAGCTTCTATTTGCATGGAGCAGCAGGTATGTACGAACAGTATGTACAGAATATTTTGTGATGAATAGTATTATACAGTTTTTAAAAAAAAATAGTACACAAATTCAGAAATATCACAATTCAATACACGTGTACATATACATCAGTACAGTTTTGAATGATCAAATGTACAATTTTCAATGAATGAATGTACATATATGCATGTATTATAGCCAAGAAACTGGATCTCTTAGTACTAATAAATACACCCATCTAGCTAGCTAACTATATACGGTGTGTGTACACGTTTTTTGAATCTGGCAGCTCCTGCTACTGCACATGGACATAAATTCAAAGTTCTATCTCTGTTGGAATTCGATATCCTAAAACCACCAACTGGAAAAAAACAAAACCACTATCCCAATTAAACAAACAAAACTAGTAATTAAATTACCTCCTCCTTTAGCAATAGCATCAGTGACGTAAGTGATTGGGACGTCAAACGCATCCGCCGGATTTACCAGAAAGCTCACCGCCGCGGCACAGATCATCATCATAACCAGCTGCGCCACCGGTTCCCGCCACCTCATCCTGCCACAACTTTTGTATGTAGATTGGTCAGTAAATGCTACTATCTGCTTAGTCATTGGACCAAATCCATAACCATAACATTACATACAAGAAAGGAGGATGGAAGAAATCAACAGATCAGATCAGTAATAATTGTTGTTAGAAAAAAAATACTAATATAGAAGACCAATTTCCTGAGCTGCGCTTTATTTGAATTAAGGCGGGTCAGCACAGCAGCATTCGTATATACCTTGAAATGGCCATGGCAGTGGCAGAGCCAGCAAGAGATGAACAGAAAACTTCTTTCTATAAAGAGCAAAATTAGCTGGAGAAGCCTTGAAACCAATTAAAACTAGGAACGAGCTGAGCTGAGCTGCTACCCGCCCAGTTTGTGATATAAGTGTGTATATATATATGGCCCAGAGCCAGAGAAGAGGTTGTGCAAGAAAGAGCCTGGCGTTCCGAACAGTATAAGTTTGTGGTGTTAATTATGTTTGCTTGTTAAACGGGGAGGGATATATACTTATTTGTTGCTGGTTACTTTGGAAAAGAGAGAGCGGGTATATATGTTAGGTTTGTGATATTTTTTGTAAGTCTTTAATTTGAACCCGTGAGCACTGTAAAAAGGCAAAATGTCTATTTTCTTGTAAATGATTTCAGAAAGAAGCAAAGGAAACAAAGGTGATGTGAGGTGAGGTTGGATTCTATTCCCAGAAATAGGCCGCCCTGCCGTCTTTCTAACTCTCTACGTGTACTATTGTGTATTTTCCAGAATCCAAAAGACCAGAGAATGGGGGAAGAGTAACTATATTGAACCAATTAAAAAAAAAAAAGTGGAGGTGTATATTACTATATTGATCTTTATTACTTATTTTAAATAAGTAAATATATAGTATATTCAGGTAAACCATTCATTAATCAGGAAGTCCAAGGATCCTGTGGGGTCACGTGGCCCTACATTTTTGAAGAATTCAAAGATCTTATATGTATAATAATTAAAGATTATATGTATATAGTTAATGTTCATATATTATAAAATTGTTTTTTTCGAAACAAATGCACCAAGCTTATTCATATGCAATGTTAGGGCAGTTCAAGTAAAATGACAGGGGACAATCCGAAATCAAACAAAGAGTCAGGGCCATCTCAATGATTTTCGGGGCCCTGTCCTGAAATTTTAAATGAGGCCCTATATAGAATTGCACATTCTCATATTGTTAATATAAATAAAGTATTTCCTTTTTGGCTTCAAAACTACCATAGGATTGATCAAATTATCATAATATATAGATAACAAGAATGAATATAATACTTTTGTAAAATTAACAATTCAAAAGTTTGACGTAAATTGTAGCACACACAAATGTAAACAGTAGAAAGTACCAGAATATACAAGACGAAGGAGAGAAGAAGAAGCTTTTTTTAGAACTTCAGAAAGACGAGAGATGAATTGAGAAGAAACAAAATAATGGGCTACTGAAGATTTGAAGTCACTACTACAAACAGTACTACTTATTTATTTATATGTGAAAAGTTTCTTTTTTAGCTGTGCATTAGAATACTGAGAGCCAGAGGATGATGGTGATAATTATTAACTATATGTGAAAAGTCATATCCATACTAATTTATTTACTTTTATCTCACAATAATAAAACAAAGTAATATTTTGGGGCCCCTAAAATCGGGGGCCCTGTGCGGTGATCACAATGCGCCGGCCTCTAAGTCGGCCCTGCAAAGAGTACAACCTAAAAGGCGTACTAATATCCGACCTAACTTTCGTGAGCCTTTGCAGTTAGTAACATGGTCTCTACCGAACCCAACCACCAACAAAACAACTAGGCATATAACTGATGTCAAACATCAAGTCTACTAGGAAACTTAAACCAAAACATAATATTACTAAGATAATCATAGACCAAAGACAAGTTAGATTCAGATAAGTAGGAGGAAAAGGTCGATAATTGACTGCATGCCAGTAGCGTTCCCATCCTACTATAGTCGACCCTTTCATGACACATTCCTGTCGGCAACTCCCAGGATCTCCAGGAGTTGCCCCACTATTCCTTTCATCGCCATCATTACTTGCAATAAGGTCAATCACCAATGACCCCCTAGTGTGAAGTAAGGTGTTGGCTGAGATTCTTTCTTTCTTCCCAAGCAGCTTATCCTTGTTGTGCTTCCAAACATCCCGCAATGAGCTACCATCCAGAGTCCTCTTCATATTCCTCTTCCTTTCTCCCACCATCTTCAGAGAGTCACTATCCAAAATTCTAACCAGACAGTCCACCAAGGCAGCCTCATCGACCCATCCCTGATCCATAGAGAATTGGGGTCGACCCAATCGCTTTGAATCTTCTTTATTATTAGGAATTTCCTTCGTTGATTGCGGTGTCTTGTCATCTTTCCCGATATGTTTGCTTTAAACCCTTTTTTTGACTCTCTATTAGACTAGTTGATCCGGTAGAGGCCTAGAATCCCTTTTCTTGTGATTTTCCGGTGCTGCATCGTCCTTCTGAGAAGAGGAAGATGTGGCGTTATCCCCTGGTTCATGACTTATACTCTTTCTGGCCAATTTCATCGCCTGCCAAAAGCAATTGTCATCTTCCAACAAGTTCCTACGACCTATTCTGAAACTTGAGGCTCTTAGCCATGGTCCGTATAATTGGGTATATGCTCTTTGAAGTACTAGAATTCAAGGCATGCCTTGGTAGGATGCATAAGGACTCCGCAACGCCGGCAAATAGATGGTATTTTCATAGAGTAAACGGAGAATCAGCGGTGAGCCTTCTAACATGAAGGAAACGCAACACATAACAGGTCTCGAGATATCAAATCTGATCTTAACTCTCAAGAATTCCCGTTGAACCTACCATTATCGTTGTCAAAGTCCACAAAAACCCCCAACTTATTTGGCATGTGCTTCACAAAAGTCCTATGCCTGAGAGCAAAGGAAACGTTATAGATACGAACCCGGATGGTAATGGAGCTGAGGTCATGATCCTCGGTGTCTTCTTTGGACTCAACCTTTAAAGAACCATCAGCGCATTATCGAAGGCCAAGGACCTTGATTAAAGATTTCTTCTAGGTTCGCCGCACTTCCTAGCTTAAACACTAACAAATTTCTTCCAACCGATTTTACTTTAATCTGACCTTAAACTTGCCACGCCTTGTCGAATGTGCCCTCTAATGCTCAAACGTCCATGTTCCTCACCAAGAAAAGCTTCCCTATAATGATGCGATCAAGATTTGGAACAGCAGATTGATCTAGTAGGTCATCAACGTTCCAGAAAGATATTTCTTCTTTGGTTAGGGACAAATTAGCACAACGGTGTGCAATTTCTTCAACACTACCCAAATTTGTTTGTAGGTTCCATTATCAGTCGTCAACAAACAGGGAAACAGGATGTGTGAGATTGTGGGTAATTGCGTGGGATAGAGAGGAGAAGCAACACCTTTGGGTAGAAAGGTAAGTTGAAAATCCACATGTAGAGCAAAATGATGAAGGATTCAATGAAATGATGATGTTTCCTTGGAAATGTCGCCATGCAAAAGCATAACAAAAAAAGATAACTCACAGGGCCCTCCCAACAAGTGAGAGAAGTTGGTATTCCATTATCATAGAGTTGTTGATGGTGTAGTGGAGGGATATAAGCAATGAGTGAGATGTCTTGGGTTCAATTTCAACTATATATGATCAAATATGTTGATTTATTTTCAAACAATAGTGACCCCACATAATTTATATCCTGACTCTGGCCGCCTCTACCATTAATAGCTTATCAGGGAATGAGTAGAGTATATACACACGGTCACACTCATTTCTAATGCAAAATTTTCAGCGCATTCGTTATACCATGCATCCAATTTAGTTAACACGTCTTTTTGTCTTATTTTTTAAAAAATTAACAATATATCCCTAAAATTTTACAATTCACAATATACCTCTTTTTCAAAACACTTTCACAAAAGTTATGAAATTCACAATATACCCCCAAAATTAGGTAACTAAAACTGTATGCATCTACTTTATATATATTAGATTAGTTTTATTTATAAATTGACATATATATATATATATATATATATATGTTTATTATATATATTTAATCATTATCAAACTATACCTGCAAATATATAATGATGAAGAAGACTAACAAATAGTCAACAAAGGTAAAAAAAACAATAAGAAGAAAAAAATTGTTTGAAGTTTTGTGTAAGTTTAATGTTTAAGAATTATTAATCTTGTTTCAATTTTATATATTTTTAGTTATATTTATTTTATTTTATTTTGTAATTTTTGTAAATTATTTATATTTTGTAGTACTTCAAATTCTTTTGTAAAATTTTATAAAATGCGTTTGAATAAAAAAATGACATATTGTGAACTTAAAATAAGATATACAACGTTAGGGTAAAATTGTCATTATTCAAGGTCATTTCATGAAATAGTGACATATTGTGAAATTGAAAAATGATCTACAATGTCATGGTAAAAATAGTCATTATTCAAGGTCGTTTCACGAAATGGGGTTATGTTGTCAACTTGAATAATGATCTACAATATCATGGTAAAATAGTCATTATTCAGGGTCATTTCACGAACTTGAGGTATATTGTAAATGTTGAAACTTTTTAACAATATCTTATGAACAAGTTTGAAAAAAAGGTTTATGGTAAATTAAGAAAGTTTTTAAGGGATATATTGTCAAATTTTCACTTGTTTTTAAATTCCTACGTAGTACACTTTGATCACTTACCAAATCACATCTTTCTTTTCTCTATCATCATACTGTTTGATAGAAAATTAGAGTTTTACAATACATGTGGGAGGGGATTAAAAATTGTAACAATATGGTGAGACAAAATTTTATTTGTAATTTGGTAACTTTGGTTCAATTCTTCTATTATTGCCTTCGTTTGATGTTTAAGGTAACTGTCAAAATGAATAAAGTAGAGGAGAAAAGGTGGGACTTAGCTGTCAGTTGCCAGCTGTCAGGTTTCAGCTGTCAGTTGCCAATTGTCGGGTTTTAGCTGCCAACATGAATAAAATAGAAGATAAAAAAAATGAAAAAACTACCGGTTAACAGGTTTGGATCCACGATATGTTCAATCTCAAGTGGTAGTGCTACCTGCTACGGGTGAGGTCAAATCAAAAGATTGGCAAGACCATTCGATAGTGGCGATTCACTGCTTCTTTAAATTAAGGGGTCGTTCTGTGTGGAGCTCAAAAGCAGCTATTGGAAGCTTTATCTTAAAGCTGACCATGGTTAACAAATAGAAATTTGACATGTCATTATTCTAGCCACTTATAAGCTGCCACATAGTGTACTTGATTGGTCAGAAGGAGATTAATCTCCAAAATGTGGTGAAAGAACGGGACCTAAGTTGACAGGTGCTAGTTTTTTGTTGAATTATTTAGCTTCTAAGGACTCATTAAATTTCAGTTGTAAGGAAGCAATAGGATAACTAGAGTTAACCATATGTACATTTATAAAATCACGGGTTTTCCTGCGTTTTCCCAGGAATCAAGTAGCTAGCTGGAGAAATCAATTTTGCATATGTTCCCAGGCATCAAGTACTTGATGGTTGATCACGTTTGAGGTTTATAAATGATATGAAGAAAACAAGTTTTAACTAAAAAAAAAGTAGTTGAAAGTTGAAGCACATTATTTTATTTTCGGGGAGTATGTAATTGAGCTAGGTGCTAGTTGTAAAATCCTCAAGAATTCACAAGTATGGCATTGGCAAGGGAGAGATGTTTCGAGGGACTTAGGTTACATTTTTTGGGGGAGTATGTAATTGAGCTAATAGTGAATCACCCTCATGAAATAGGCTAGCTAGGTGTTTAATTTGTAACAATTAATTTGGTAACATAACATGTTTGAGAGCCTATCAATGAAATTGGTGGGATAATGCATAAATAGTTGACAACATAGTGAGTATTTTACAACGCGATAGAGAGGTTGAGAAGACCACCGAGGATACTCCTGAATATAGTAATTAATTTCATGATATGGTTGGAAGGGTAGAGAACTATGGAATGATGTGAGAAGGCTGAGGCCATGATATGACGTAATATCTAGATGGCTATTGAGAAATTTTGGCTCTGTAAATAAGATTACTACTCCCATGGAGAATTTTAAATTAAGTGTTTTAAACTTATAAATTTAGCTTTTTAAATTTAATAATAAGTTTTTATATAATATTATATTAAAGTTGTGATCATATTAACAATAGATACTAGTAGTATAATGTCTAATAAAAAAATTTTAATTATATTATTAAAAACAATAAACAAACATATATTATTAATCAAAGTTTGTTAAGTATCACTCACATTACTGAACAAACTAGAAGAATATATTTAAATTGACAAGTAGCAAATGTTAATCAACAAATTAAGTAATTAATTTTAAGGTATTTGTTGTTTTCAAAGGTAAAAAGGTGGAAAAATGGGAGTGCATAATAAATCAAGATTAGAGAAAATAAATAATATTAAGTGAGAAAATAAAGATACAATCAAAATATATAAGGACTAAAACAAAACTACAAAATTTAAGTAATCGCAAAGTGAAATATAACTATTATTAAGGTGATTCTTTAGCCATGAACTCAATTTATATTACATATATTAGATGATAGTTTGTAATAAAATAAAAAAATTGCATTAACCATATTTAAACTCAACGCATATTTATCAACATAAGAGTGTCAAACCACCTGACTAAACATGATTAGTTATAACATATAAATAAATTTAGTTTTATTATGAATTGCATGTGTGTCAGTTGACACACTACGCTCTCATTGGCTCCACCCCTGACTCCAATGTATTATTGCTAGCTAAGATTAGTAGTAATAACTAATTAATTAATTAGGAGTCGATGCACGCGGTGAACTTATTGATGAGAGGAAGAGATGCAGACGTGCGATGGTGCAGCCCTTCTGCGTATAATTTTGGTGCGGCTGTATGAGTTGACACCCAGTCAGCAGTCTAGTTAGCTGCTGACTAGATTACTTTTTATTATATTAATTTTAAATTATTGTATCTTTTAAAATATAAGTAAAAAATAAAAAATTATACAATTATTCATTTAAATTCAAGCTCTTCAAAACAAGACCAAACATGATTATGTTTTGAGAACTTTAAAAAATTATATTAATTACATGTATATATCTATATATATATCAATGAGACATATGATTCATAACATTTTTTGTGTATCATAATATCACTTTTAATGAATCATAATATCAAAATTAATGAATCATATCTTCATATTAATGTATCATCGCAAACATATAAGAATAAAAAATTTTATGCAATAATACAACACAAATAATATTTGATATGTATGAAAAATATGCGATTCGCCATATGAGGTTTAAAAAACACCATATAATAATAATAATACACTACAAAACAATAATAATTTTTATCGGTTCCGAAATTTGTTATCTAATTCACCACTTATTAGTTAATGAATCATAATATCAAAATTAATGAATCATATTTCATTTTAGTGTATCATCACAAACATATAAGAAAAAAAATTTACACAATAATACAACACAAATAATATTTGGTATGTATGAAAAATACGTGATTCGTCATATAACTTTTAAAATACACCATACAATAATAATAATACACTATAAAACAATAATGATTTTTATCGGTGCCAAAGTTTATTATCTAATTCACCACTTATTAGTTAATGAATCATAATATCAATTTTGATGAATCATAATATCAAAATTAGTGAATCATATCTTCATTTTAGTCTATCATTGTAAACATATAAAAATAAAAATTACAGACAAAATATTGCTCAAAACAACATTTGGTACGTAAGAAAAATATATGATTCATCATATAAGAATTAAAATACACCATACAATAATAATAATAATACACTACAAAACAATATGATTTTTTATCGGGTTCGAAATTTGTAATTAAGTTCATCACTTATTATTTAATGAATGATAATATAAACTTTAATGAATCATAATATCAAAAATAATGAATCATATTATCATTTTAGTGTATCATCATACACATGTAAATTATTATTTTTTTAAAATTGTCAAAACATATTCATGACTGGTCTTGTTTTGAAGAGCTTAAATTTAGGTGAACAATGGTATATTTTTTTTTCATTTTAGACTTATATATTAAAAGTTACAACCATTTAAAGTTAATATAATAAAAAACAATTCAATCAATAAAACTACTGACTGGACTGCCAAGTGGATAGACCGTAGCATTTAAGGTACACTCTGACCGTGTGTTGGAATTTGCGGAAGAGATGAAACTGTAACGATTAATAATCTCATCCACAATCACTGTCATGTCGACAATATCAAGGGAACAGAGGATTAGTAAAAAAACTCTCACACTTACGTTAAAGAATAAACTTCATATTTAGTTAAGACTGTAAACACCTAAACCTTTCGTTACATAATTTTACTATAGTTAATTCCAATAACACGACTATAACTATAGTCTTACAAATGTAAAACAAGTCTTAGTAAAAGATAGTAATAAATTATTAATTCTATATATGTTGCTCAACAGAATCTCATATCTTGTGACCACACCCAAAAACACTTGACTAAGACATAAAGTCTATTTGCTTCACTTTAAAAATTGGTGCAAATATCTAATTTATCGGATAATATTCCCTCACCTCATGAGTTCATGGCTAATGTGATACAGGAGTATAACTTTTCTCCCCAATATCTATGATGATATTTCCCATCAATAGTTATTTATTAAAGTAAATTTCTCTCCTCCGTATATATGTATCTAACTCATCAATATATGTTGGTTATTTTATATGATCAAAAAAATTTATTCTATTTTAGAATTTAAAAAAATATTAAATAAAATAATTATAAGTTTAATAATAATAAATATTTATATTATCAAATTTTACTATTCATCTTTTTAAAAATATACCAATAAATATAAAATTAAAAATACTTAAATGTAAGTAAGCTTATAGATGTTGTTTTTCACCGTTTGGATACAATAAGGAAACGGGAAAGAGAAAGGGAATGGGAAGGGAATGAGAAAATATGCATACTGTTTGATTATGTATGGGAATAAATTTAGTTTTAAAACAAAAATAATATGTTTGTTTTATTCAATTATTTAGTTATCGGTTTTATTGTAGACTTATAATTAGGAGATCTCATTTTTTAATTATAAGTTAATTATAATTATTTTTATCTTAAAAAAATTATTAATGTCTTTTTTAAAAATCAAATAAAAAATTATATAATGTCAATGAAAGCACATATTACTTCAAGTCTTGAATACCGACACAAACATGCACGCAGAAAACGGCAACACCACACTATTAAAATTCTACTTCATATTGTGGGAATCTGTCTTCCCGAGCATAGGGACGGGAAAGAAAAATCAATGAGGTGGGGGAATCAGTGAGAATGAATTCCCTTTCCCATACTACATTCTAGTGCATACAAACCAAGGGATGGGAGGCGGGTCCAATTTCTCTTTCCTTCCTTCGTTTTCCCGGTGAAACAAACACTGCCTTATGAGGTCCTACATGCATGATTTTACATTTTCCAGAAGCCCGGTGGTGACTGGTGACCATCTAGCTAGTCAACATTCTTCGTTGAATAAGAAAGGTAAGTGCAATCTTATCGACTTACGCGCTACAAACCAACAATAAATGTACGGATAATAAAACTATTGAAATTAAAATAGTCTATTTTAATACAAAGATGTAACGCAGTAGTCACTACAGCAATGAGTAACTTAAAAAAACTAAGTTTTTAATATATAAACCCATATTTGTCATTTTAGTTATATGTCAATTTTTTTAGAGAAAGTTAGTCCCTCGGGGTTAATGAAAGAAATAACTATTTCAAGAATATGTCTACAAATGCTATCCTATCCATGCGGATTGTTGAATATAAATTTAGTAGTATGAAAATGTGATCAAAACCTAATTTCGATTTAGGCGCTAACTTTATTTCTTTTGCACTAAATGTGCATTTTTGACAGCTAAATATACAGCATATGCTGTTTTGGACTCCTTATTGTTGCTGTTCGCCTAAAACGCATAAAATGCAGCATAAATGGCAGCATAAATGTCAGCATAAAGCCCGCAAGCAAATGTATTTTCGTTTCGTGCTTTCATTCCGTTTCTTTTACTCATTTCATAATGCAATTACTGTGACTATTGATTTTTTTTAAAAAAAAGAAATTTTTTACAAGTTACTATTTATAATAAATTACATATGCTTTAAATATTTATATTAAAAATAGTACACATCTTTAGCAAAATTTACAAAAAATCACATTATAATACAATCTATAAATATTATTGTAATACCACATAGATTAATAAAATTAAAAACCGAATAAATATAACACTGTTGATATATAAATTAAAATATTAAAATAGTATATAGAAATATGAATGCATATAAATTTATTAACATACAAAGTTACACAAATATTATCTAAATAAATGCACATAACATATCAAAAATTTGAAACACGTTTCTCTTTTTTTTACGTTTTATATTTGTAAGAATTATAAAATTTAGATAATAAAAATTATTGTTTAGGAGTTACAAGTTTTGCTTAAATAATAGAAATAAATTTTATTGTTTGTGAATTTTTTTATTTATTTTTATTAACCAAATAAAGTTACGTAGTGTAATATAATAAATTATAATTGTAATACGAAAACGGAAAACGCACTACATATAACTAAAACTTAAACCAAACATGCTGCATATATGCTGCACTGCCAAACAACAGTTTCAAAACAGCTGCATTTAGCCAGCACATTCCTGCCAGCAAATATGGTTTATGCCAACGCATTCCTGCTGCCAAATATGCTGCATTTATGCTGCCAAAAAAGCAATGCCGAACAGAGCCTTACTGTTTTAACTTTATTTCTTTGAGGATAAGCATTATGTGAAACGCGTACGACCTATTGAGTTGTCGGTCAGCTCAGGTTAGAAAAATAGAGCGAAATTGACGCAAAAGCTATGCCATCGACAAGACAAATGGTGGTGCGTGGAGACTCACACAACCAAAAAAACCTATATATCCTATTTTTTGTAAGGTCTGGATCGGATCGCACAGTATAATGGTTCAGTGGTACTTTTATTTATCAAATGTTCATCATTAAGGTATGTGAGTGAGGTAAACTATTATAGGTTCAATATCCTACCAAGATCATATACTAGTCTACTAGATAAAGAATAATATGAATAAAAATAGAAATATGTTCAAAAAACGAACGGCCAAACTCTAAAATTATTAATACAGACGTACGTATTGCTTTGAAACCGTAATAAATATATAAAAAAAATCAGTAGTATGAGGAAAATAATCTCCTAGATTCCTGTTATTCGACTTCATTCTTTTTTTTTTTATAATGGCTGGTTGCCCAGCTTACATAGCAGTACTGAGGCATGAATGTCTTTCCCGCTTAAGGACAGTTTAGAGAAAATACAAAGAATAAAAAACATAGTGTAATAACGTTACTGAAAAGAACGTATATCCTTTCTAGCCTTACTAATCTTACTAGTTAAGAGGGACCCTTAAGTCTACTTAGCCTTTTTCTTGCCCTGCATGACCACCTTACTGACTCGAGAGAACTTACTAAAAACTCAGGGGTCCAGTTCCACGAACTCTCTTGCCCTTTTCTTTAGAGATACTCCTAGAGCATCTATCAGACTCCTCTTTTGACTTTTCACTCTCGATGTGACAACTCCTCTTTTGACTCTATTCGACTTCATTGTAATTTCATCTTTACTTAAGTACCCATGAAACACGCAAGTCATAAGTAAATTCCAGATTATGATTTAAAGCAAAGGAGCAGCATGCACACACGGCAGGTATATCTTATCTTATAGTACACGATATATCTCTCTGTGTGTTCAATTCATTCGTGGTTGCAAAAACATGCACAAACTCATTAGTTTTTGTAATTAGCGTACAGAGATTACATTAACTTCACGCACATTAATATCTATCGACTATACGTACTCAATTAAAGCGTTAATAATAAGATCTCCTTAATTAACGTCGACAAACATCTATCTTTCGTTCTCAGATTCGATCTTTTCTATGTAGTAGAGTTCCCGTACGGCATCGTGATTTTCCACCGATTTAACAGAATTAACCCGAGAAAAATTGATTTTGTTAAATAAAGTGAACCAGAAATGATAAGGCAAAAAGACATCTCAATTTTGTCTGCTGCTCTCATTTCCCAAAAAAAAAAGATGAAACCCAACACGGTAAAGGATCATCTCTTTGAAATAACCTGTAGAGAATCAATTACTCTAAGAAGTGTCTGTTTCAGGGAATTAGGAAAAGCGATCGTAATGATTTAACCCTAAGAGAAATTCCACCTATTGTAAGCATAATAGGTGAACGAGATATAGATATGTTCTTTAGGATGGAATCCGACCTACTTGTTTCACTTGAAGGTAGGTGAAGGAGAAAATAAACATGGAGTAATTGAAAGTACAAGAAGGAGCACGGGGGGTAAAAGTCCACGAGTAATATCAGGCTCACTATTGATATAATAAGCTTATTAAAATAAGCCAATAGTAGTTACCTCATTCTCCCACCATATATATAACAACAGTGGCAGCAACAATGTACTATGATACAATTTACATCAATACAAAGCACTCTCAATGTTTACACAAATATCTCACATCAAACTATCAAATATGGTATCAGAGCAAAACAATCGTTGGTTGAAACAACCTGGCTAAATCTGGACCTCTTCATCAACATTCTTTAATGGTCAATAGGGATGGCAATGGGTCGGGTTTGGGTCGGATGGACCATCACCTGCACCTGTCACCCGACTTCACCCGCTCCACCCATACCCGACCCGTCACCTGTTATGTATCACCCATCACCCGTTTCACCCGTCACCCGCGGGTGAAGCGGGTGAACCCGTTTACCCGTTTGTTTTTCTTTTTCCTTGTTCGTCAGTTAGGTTTGCAAATTACTATGAGTGGAGAGAAAATAGAGGCGCGGAACACGTATGTTCAATGTTTGCCAGTTAGGGTTGCAAAATTTACTTCAGAGAAAACAATGAAATATTGCACAAAGCATGTATGTTCCATGTTCGCCAATTATGGTTGCAAAATTACCATGGGTGAAGAGAGAAAATAGAGGCGCAGAGCATGTATGCTCAATGTTCGCCTGTTAGGATTGCAAAATTACCTTCAGTGAAGAGAATGGAAAACTTCGTAGAGCATGTAAGTTATTGTTTTTACAGTTAGGATTTCAAAATTACCGAGAGTGAAGAAAGAAAATAGAGGCACGGAGCATCTTTGTTCCATGTTTGCCAGTTAGGGTTGCAATTACCTTCAGTGAAGAGAATAAAAACTACACAGAGCAAGTATGTTTAGGCTGTAAATTACCGAGAGTGGAAAGAATAAAGAATGGCACAGTCACCCAGAGCATGAATGTTCCTTGTTCACTAGTTAGGGTTACAAAAATTGTGAGTGAAGGAGAATGAATAATAAGTAACAATAACATATAATATATAATCTATGCGGGTGAGCGGGTCGGGTGATGGGTGAAAAATGTTCACCCGTCACCGACCCGCACCCGTTCCACCTGTCACCCATTTTTCACCCGTTTTATGCGGGTTTTCACCCGGTTTAGTGGTCGGGTGACCGGGTGAAATGGGTACCTGCAGACCCATTGCCATCCCTAATGGTGAAAGTAAGCAACAGTTATTCCTCAAGTATTGGGCAACCTGCAACAAACACAATTCAATCCAATTATACTCCAAACACACATTCTTTAATTGGTTGTATACTATTGGCCAACATATACAGATCATAAATTCAATGTTTAGTCTTCATAGATTAGAATCAATATTGTATTTAAAATCAATAAGTCAATGTAGATCTAGAACTTATCTTGATAATAAAAATATAGTAATTCTTTAAAAAGAGATATAAGGACCAATTTATTTGCAAATATTATGAATTATTACCTCAGATGGTGCGTCAGACTAATAAACACGACGTAGAACATTTAATATAACAATAATATATGTTAGACCAGTATGAAAGAAGGAGGAAAAAGGTGGTGGCGAGGTGGGATCGAAGGAAGAGAGAGAGATATTTTTCTTTCCTGCGGTTTCATCTATACTTGGGTCAAAGAGGTTGTTGACTTGTTCTCTCGGTTTTCCTACACCGTTTATTTAATGTGTATGGAGGTCAATTTTTCTCTCTGATTACACGTGGAGTTGTGAAGATGTATGTGCTCCTATTTTATTATTCTTATGAACAAAAGGAAAACTAGTCTTTTTTTTTTATCCAAGACAAAATGTAAAATTAGAGATATGTTATTATTAATCTTCCAAAAAATAAATAATAAATGAATTTTTTTATCTAATTATGTTGTATATATATTTTATCTTTATTTTTTCTATGAGGAAATTTTTACTTTTGTTTTCGTAAAAGCGTTTTTTTTATCTATGAACTAATGAATTGATTTTAAACAAAATTTAGAATTATAAACAAGGCATTATAGACATTTAGTAAGCGGGTGACTTGATTAGAAAATAACTAATATGTACTCGTAAGATAATCTAAGTTTTGAATCTTATAACATAACTATAATGAGTGTAGTTGAAAGAATAAGTAGGTTGAGAGAATAATAGAAGTTTAAAGGTAAACTATAACAAATCCTTAAAAAATGAACTTAATCTACAAAAATAGCTAAATCACAAACAACCATACATTATAGAATCCTAGTACTTGAGAGATTGAAGGTCTAATGAACCATAGTATACTAAGTCAATACTTTTAGGGCATAGAGTCAAACTAAGTTCTTTTTATAAATGACAAAAATAGCAAATTTAATTGATTCTAAAAATAATTTAAACAATTAAGACCTGAAAGTTGAGTCACTCGTGAAACCATGAACTTCAAGGCAATTTAGATTATTTTTTTAAAGTCAAAGGTTCAGATTAATTGTTTTAAGTTAAAGGTTTAGATTATCAGATGCCAAAACACCACTTTTATGCGCCACAACCTCCTCCTGATTACTCGCCACGACTCTGAGCTCTCTTGGGCAATTGTGTCATTTATATTTTCCTTTAGTCATTCTTATCTAATCATTGCGTACAAGAATATTTTCTTGACTGATTGATAACCTACAGGCTAAACGACAATATTTTGAATAGAAGGGAGTATCAGTTTATAGAGCTTGACTGATTTATAAACCTAAAGGTTAAACGTTTGGAAATAATAAACTGAGTTCTGGAGTCGATTTTACGTATTCATTAACCTTAGTTTTTACGTATCCACGATATTTTTTTATAAACACTTATACTGATGATTAGAAACATGTACACAATCTTCTATAATCTTTTTCATCACTATTTTTAGAAAGATGGCGCTAATAGTTATATATCTTTTCTTTTAGTCATTCTTATCATATCATTGTGTACAAGAATATTTTCTATGTATTTATCAGTCTACAGAGTTTGACTTAATGATAAACTTGAAGGCTATAAATGTTTGGAAATGATAAACAGAGTTGTTGAAGTCAATTTTACGTATTCCTTTAACCTTGATTTTTACGAATCCGTGATAATTTATAAATGTTTCCGCTTATGACTAGAAACATGTACACAACCTTCTATAATAGTTTCGATCACTATAATGGAAAAGATGTCATTAACTGTTATGTATCTTTTCATTTGGTTGTTCTTACCGAATCATATTGTATAAGAATATTTTTTAGAATTTATCAATTTACAAAGCTTGACTGAATATAAACCCTTGGAAATTATTAAATGAGTTTTTGGAGTCTGTTATCAAAGAAGATGGATATGAATTGTAGAAGCAGAGGAGACATCAACAAAGAAAACTAAAGCAAACAAAATACAATTTTTTTTGCAAAATTTGGACAGAAACATATAATAGCATCAATATGCAAAGTGTGACATTTTGCATCCCAACACATTGTATCGTATTCTAAAAAATGTACCACATATATTCAATATTCTTTTAAAAAACTGACAAAACTTTAGTCATTGATGCACCTTTAGCTACTAATGGACACACTTTTTGAAAACTGTGTATACGTTTCTTACATATAATGAAAACATTTATCAACTATCATATATATATATATATATATATTAACTTAGTGTTGCATATCATGTATTCATTTTACACTAATTAAAGAAACATATATAAGTAATTATGTGTAAATTAAAAACTATTGATATAAACATTAGTGTGGTTAAGAATGCATCTTCAGTTGTTGATGAACACGTTTATAGACGGTCGTTGATACAATTTTGAATCTTCAACGTAAATATTAATCAACAATCATGGATATAATTTAACTTAGTGATTGAAACATTTATCAATTCTAAGGTTAAAATAAGTTCTATTTTATCAGTTGTCCTTACCTTGTGAACTGACACAATGACATACATCTATGATTCGTTAAATTGGGCTTTATAAATATATCTTATAAAAAATATAAATGGTTTTAGCAATTTTGGTCTCTGTTTAATTCTTAGAAGACTTAAGTTTAATATTTTTAAATGAATTATGCGGCACTTTTTTAATTTAGAAAAATACTGCACCTATTTAATTTGTGTTTTTACATTAATTTAAATTTTTAAACAATATCTACACATTTATATTTGAACTAATATATACTTATTTTTTTGTATGTATGCAAACAATAAATAATACTAGTAAAAGAAAGTATTATTAATAATCAAATATATGTGCATTTAATCATACATTTTTTTATATAATTGGAAACTTATTTATAAAAAAAAACAATTATATGTTATTGAGATATTGTAAAAGAAAAAATTATACACAAACATTATATGATAATACATTTATTTTCTGTTTGTACAAGGAAGATGGAGAGAGCAAAAGAAAGTATAGGTTTATTTTCTATTTACAGTGTCCGTCGGCGACGGAACATGTCATCCGTGACAGAATCCAAGCTCATAGACATAGGCGGAGACAAGGGGGCGGGTGGGTGTGCGGCCCCTCAACTCTTTCCGGTATATGTTTATTTTAGTTTCAATTTTGTTGTTATATAGTGTATTTATTTTAATAGATTGTTGTTCGCCCCCTAATATTTTATAAAATATTTTGGTATCACATGATAGTATTTATTATTAATTGTTTGCTATTAATATGTAATACTTATTTTAAATTTTTAGTGTATATTTGATAAAAAAAGCTCTTAATAATTTTATATTTTTAGCAATTTAGTAATAAAGCAAAATTAATTATTATATAAGTCTAAGCATGGTTGTAAAAAATAGTACGATGGCCATGTATAAGGCGTATCACCCATTTTAACAATTAAACGTATTGTTACATCCGTATGAAATATGTTTCATTATACACCTCGTCTCGTGGTGACTACTACCGTATAATCATCTGTATTTCTATATTTACCGTATTTTTAAAGAATATGGTATAAATTATTTAAGACAACGATTTGACTGGAGTAAAAAGAAGATTATATTTTTCTATTAAATCCCTAAATGAAAATAATTTGACCTTATATAAGTTTTTACTTTAGAAAAAATTATGATATCCACCACCATTAACTATAGATTGAATATTTGTGAGAGTAAAATTACAATTATACCGATAACTTTTCTATCCTACCATTTTTTTTCTACTTAGTAATAGTGTGACCTTTTATTAAAATTCACTTATCTAACTTATCTTACATCACTCAACTAAACTTCTACAAATTCTTATAGTTTAAGAATGTGATAAATTTTAATATATAAATATACAATTGGAAGGTATTAATAACAAAATACTAATATTATGTACAAAGTGGAACATTTCATACTTATAAATATTATTATACGTTTTATTATTTAAATATTAATATTTCATCCGTACTGGTTTCCCGTTTTATCCGTATCGATACTTCCGAATCACGTACTCTCAATAGTCCGTATTGGACTCCCGTACTGTTTTTTACAACCTTGAATCTAAATAATCATCTACTTCATCCTATTGTAAAAACAAGTGATTAGTTTTTTTAGAGTAAATTACTAGGAAACTCCTTGAGGTTTTGAGATAGCATTAACCACCTTGTGTTTATCATAATTATTGATAACCATCTTGAGGTACGATATCTTGAATACGAGCCCCCGAACAATAACTTTGTTAATAAATCATTAATCCCTTGCTAACTTGTCAACTTATTTACTAAATGATGTCAGACTGGACAAAAAATACTACTTAATCAGCATCGTTTAAGTCTCTCTCATCCCACCGGTATTTTTATAAAAACGTCAACCTAAACCTAGAAATGGTCTACAACCAAGAACAATCCATCCTTATGCGATGTGTAGCATAGCAGATAAACAATCTCCTAAAAACGTGTGGACCATTCCTGGGTTAGGGTTGACGTTTTTAGAAAAATAGCAGTGGTATGGGATAGACTTAGATGATGCTGTTTAAGCAGTGTTTTTTGTTCAATCTGACATTATTTAGTGAATAAGCTGACAGGTCATCAAGGAGTTAACAATTTATTAACAGAGGTATATTTCGGGGGCTTGTAGTTAGATTTACCGTAACCTCAAGGTGGTTACCAATAATTATGATAAACGCAAGTTGGTGGTTACCGGTATTATACCAAAACCTCAAGGGGTTCACAGTAATTACTCTTTTTTTTATTACAAGCTTTGCAAATTGATTTCCATTTAGCCAAAACAATTTATAGTAAAAGTCTTTGAAAATTTTAATAGTTTAGAACTATTATTTTATATAATTATTATAGGTATTGATATATAGTTTAAGCTACATTTTCAAAAAAAATGTAATAAAAAAGCTAAAACAACTCATACTTTGAATAAAAGGAAGTATATAGACTATAATTTAGTTCACTTTTAAATAATAGTTATAAATATTTTTTCTTAGAATTTTATTATTTTCAAGTTAATATATATTTTTAATTTTTTTTTATAAATTAATTAAAACATATTTAGAAAAAGATTTCGACCCCATATAAAAAAATCTCTGACTTCGCCGGCCAGGGGATAATCGACATAACCAGCTGGTGCAGCACCGGCTCTCCCCACCTCACCCTGTCAAGAATTTTGTACGTATGTAGATTGGTCAGTAACCAATAACCATAACATTACAAGGAGGAGGATGGAAGAAATGAACAGATCAGTATTAATTGTTGTTAGAATAAAAATACTATACAGAAGACCAATTTCATGAGCTGGGCTTTATTTTAATCTCCTAGTTTCCTGTTATTCGATTTCATTGTAATATCATCTTTACTTACGTACCCATGAAACACGCAAGCCACAAGTATATTCCAGATTATGTATTAAAGCAAAGGAGCAACATGCATGCACACACGGCAGGTATATCTTATCTTTGGTTTGTAAATGTGAGCCTCTACGGTCTAAGGAAACCAATTCTTTCGTGTTTATGTACTTGGCGCTTAGGTTTTATCTTGTTTTTGTTGACCATGTCCCAAATTTTTTTATGTTGTCACTAATGTAGCTGTATACCAACGGAAATCCTTATGGTATAGCAGAGGATCTAGTTTTCAGTATGCCTTGCCGATTTAATTTTAGTCTTGCCTTCAAATTGTAGAAAATATAATCTCAAAGACTTTTTTTTATTATCAGTTTGAAGACCTCACTTATTTATTTGATCAATTAGAGACCTCTCTTGTATTAGCTTGAATTAATTTTTGTTCTCAGGGTGATGGCGATTGCGAGCTTGTTCAAGATGCTATGATTAATGATTATCTACACAAGCGAATAAAAAATGTACCATTCATTTTCCTTAGAGTGAATAGGTTTTTGGTCCGGCTTGAATCTTGTCACATTCTTCACTATTTTATTGAAGATGATCCTTTATGTGATACCTAACAACTCTACGCCTAAATTATAATATAACTGAACTGAAGATACCAAATTCGGAATTCCGATTAACGGGTGAAATGGATACAAGTCGCATTTTAGTTTTATGCTTTTAATAAGAATTAATTAGTGGAAATGTAACTTTGACAACATGATACAAATGAAGTTAATGTGCTATTACAAAAGCCTTCCATTATGTATCTGGTATCAAATTCAGATTAACGGGTGAGATGGATACAAGTTGTGTTTTAGTTTTCAGCGGGATGAGTATGTGATAGGTGAAGCTACCGTTTCTTGCTTTTCAAGTTGTTTGTAGCAAAAAAAATATAGGGAAATTTCATAAAATGTCACTATATTTTTGGTTAATTTGTGAAATGTCACTAAAAAAAGTTATGAAATGGCACTATATTTTTTAAAAGTCTATAAATGTAACTATGTCATTGACCAGAAACAAAAAAGACAAAAATACCCCTACTGATTAACAAAGTACTTTTAAGATTCATAATATGCCGCTAAGTGTTAAAAATTTACTAAAATTCAAAAAAAAATTAAATACTATAAAAATATAAATAACTATAAAACATATTCAAAATATTATAAAATTATAAAAATAAATGAAAATATATTAAAATATAGTAAAACATTGAAAAAAGTAAATATTTCTTAGATTTTTCTTAAAACTATTTAGTTCCATTAAAAAGAATATAGAGTTTTAAAACATAATTTATACTAATTTTTCTACAAATTTAGAACAATATAGTATTATAATTTATACCAATTAATTACCATATTTTTACCTTACATTTTTAAATTATTTTTCTCTACCAATTTAAATATTTATTCAAAATAAAATATTTTAAGTTTAATTAATATATGGAATTCTTTTAATTTATGTACTATTTTGCAGATGACTTTATGACATAATACAATTTATTTCAAATAAATAACTTAAATTGAAAAAAAAAGATAATTTGAAAATGTATGGTACAAATTATAGTATTTAACGAGTACAAGTTATGGTGCTTAATTGATAGAAAAATTGGTACTAGTCATAATTATTAATGAAATTTATACAAATATTTCTACCAATTAAGCTCCATAAATACTACCAATTAATTACCATAATTTGTACCATTAATTTTCAAATTATTTTTTTATCAATTTAAATTATCTATTTGAAATGAATTATATTATGGCATAAATTCATTTGTAAAATAGGATATAAATAAAAAAGTCCAAGAAATTACCTTTTTGCAATAACACCATTTTATTTGGCTTGTACCATCACTATTAGAAGTTCAGTTTATTTGACTACTCAATAAGCTAAGATTATGTTAAAATCGCAGAAATTAAAAGTTGGTTGTTTCAAGCTCAAGTATTAATTTGTTGAGACTAACATTTTTAAGCTAGCTTGATGTATTTTTTAATTTTATGTTGTAGTCAAGTACTTTTCATTACGTTCATGTTTAGTTAACCTAGTATACATATCTAACCAATTATCTAATATAGCGCTTTTAAATGAACAAATAGCTAATTTAATAGCACTGTCCAACCCAAAGCATATCAAATTTAGAAAAGGATAAACAGATTAACTTCCTACACTCATATGTAGGAAAGCTGACTACATCTAGATAAAGTACATTTTGTTAGAAATATATAGTTTTTGCGTGCATATTTTAAGTACATTTTAGAGAAAAAAATATATACAATCAATGTTGTTAAGATGTATGTACAATCATTAATAAAAGAAGATATGTACCACTAAACTGAAAAAATGTACTATCTCAAATAAAATAATTACTAACACAAACAAATTGTCTACACTTGCAAAAGGTTTTAAAAAATAGACTAGGACAAAATAAACCCACAAAATATATAATAGATTCAGGATAGGTGGAGCAGAGCCTTCAATTGTCACTCGGTGATAAGGACTAATACCGAAACCTAATTTTATGCTAGAGCTTACACTACACTACACAACACAATCAATCAAATTCAATAGATGCTAACAAGAAAAAAATTAATGGCATGAATTGGTTTTTATGAGGACTTCGCTTTGGTTGTTGGGTCGTATTGGATTTCGTAGATATGTGGGATTTTATGTGACTCTATTGGACTCGTGTTTACAAGTGGTATCAGAGTCGATTATTTAACTTGAGCCTACTATGTGGACACTCTTGGTATAAGTAAATGTGTTGACATATAGAGTGAGCGGTAGTTGAGATCATTATGGATGATGTGGGCTCACACGATGGTGGAAGTCAGTATGTTGACTTGGGCCTATTGTGTGGACACTCTAGATAGTGAATTGATAAAGAAACAGAGCAAAAGACTATATTGAAGATCATTATACCACAAATAGAGGGGTAATAGGAATTTGATAATCTTATATTTGATAGCTAAGAGTATCACATTTTCTAATCATAAGTGTCCTTAGAAATAAAATCTATCACTAACAAGCATCACTTCTAACTCTCTACTTAATTCCTTTCAACAATACATAGATCAAGAGCCAAAGAAAAATGAACTCTTATTGGATCAGTTGATTCAAGTAAGGAAAACCAAAAACCTTAACCAATTCAATACAATCTTTGAACTAACCATAACATTCTAAAATCCAAACGAATGACTAGGTTATAGTAAGAAGTAAAAAATAGTAGTTGAGTACTTGAACTAGGCAACATGTCACAACTGTACAACTTGAGTCAAGTTCTACAAGATCATGTGAAACATAACCACGTAGTCTAAACTTCTTATACAACAACAGACACAAATTGATAGTCATAATCACTTATAGGAATCTTATTGGTGTATTAGGCTCGTCATGAAGGTGTCAGAGCCCCTCCCTATCACACAACATGTAACTTACAACAATCCCCCTTCATGGTTAGGTATATGTAACACCTCTCATTCATTTACTTATATATATATATATATATCATAATATTATGTTGCATCATTGTCACCTCTTTGCTTAATACAAATGCTGACCTTGATGCAATGAGGGAATCAAGTTTTCTAGTGATGGCAACAAGACATATGAAAAGAGGAAGAGAAGCTGTGATTTCAGGATCTCATACTCAACATATAAAGTTATCAGGCTCCATATTGTTCACATATGTTACAATTCAGACATGTGTAATAATCAGAACTAAATTAGTGCAACCTAACCATAAAAGAAACAATTATAAAACACATACAATATATATAACATAATTTAGGGTTAGTTCACACAAGCAACAGATTTGTAACTCTTTCAAAAAAAAAAACATTAGAGCATCCGAAAACATAAGTTAAGGTTGGAAATTAAAAAGATATATATATCATTTAAACCCTAAGTATTGCTTTAACGAACCAGAACGAGATACAGATATATTCTTTCGAACAGAATCCCACCTACTGGTATCACTTGGAGGTAGGCGGGAGAGAAAGTAAAACCATGAACTGAAAGTACTAGAAGTGGCACAAAGGGAGAAAAGACACAATTGTGTCAACCACTTTCTCACAGAGAAGTAAGCGCTTTCCATAAACACATCATCAACTTTGAAAAAAAAACTTTGAAGGTGTTTACACAATACATGACTAGAGAAACCGCAAGTTGAAAATAGAAATGAATATTGCTGAAAACAGACAGTATAAGAGAGTCAGTTCATATCAAAGTTGTCTGAATAACGACCCATATCAATATGTCAAGGTATACAATATTTGTGATTATTTCAATCTTAATCATTTAGTTATTATTTTTTTAAAATGTGATAATATGTTATTCAAAGAAAATAAATGCTGCTCATTCTCTGTCACCGAGTACGTGGTCCAGGAAGAGCCCGGTTTTCCGCGTTGCCAGCTCAAGTTAATAATACACTAGCTATGAAAAAGAACTACAAGAGTCTCGTTTTCAAAATTGTAGTTCAAAATTTTCGCATTGGCAAATATAAGATTTTGCATTTTCTCACCAATTAATATGACATTACATCTTAAGAATACAAAATTTTGGCATAGTTATAGAGAAACAACATTCTCCATATCGAAAGAGCAACATAATTAGTTCGCTACATAGATTGACTAAGAAAAGGTTCAGGATTTCCTCTTCTTGTGAAATTGTGGCCATCTGACTTGCTGCTGCTTCTTTTCTTGTCGCTGTGCTTCTCCTTTTTATTACTTTTCTTATGAGAGCTTTCTACGCACAAAACCCCACTTGAAGGTACCTTGCCGCCACTCTTCTTCAGCACTCGCTCGAAATCATCATCTTTGTCTACAATCGCATATTTTGCCAGAGCCTCCAGATTCAACCCACCACCTTCATTTTTTCTGTCTACATGATCCTGTTTAGGACAAAGAGTTGGAGTAAACGAAACATCGTTAAAATGACTGAGTTAGGGTCGTCATGAATGGATATGAATACTTCAACAAAGTCAAGCTAGTTGTAACATTTGATTTACTCTTTTAATTACCCATACCTTAGAAGTAGAACCGTTGGGAAGATGATCACAATCCTCAACCTCATTGTCAGATGAGTTATTATTTCTAGCTGCTTCTTTTGCTTTCATCTCATCCTGACAAACATACATCAGCCCACATTTATAAATGTACACCGGAGCAAAGCAAGAGAGGATGAAAACGATGATGAATCAACTGTTGGGAAAATAATCTACCTGGACTTGTTGAGCACCCTCGTTGAGATCCTCATCAACCGAAATACTATGCGGCGTTAACAAATTCTGTTTTTGGAATGTAAACACACAGATGAATTAGCAAACTGACTGATGACTTATCATTGAGCATGATATGGATATTATTAATTAAACAGGAACAGGATATTCATTCATACTTGTCTAGGTTGAGGCAGTGTCGAGTCAATGTCCTTGCACGCAACATCATGAAGGTATCTATGTATCTTTCTCAAAGCCTTTCTAAGCTCTGATCTCACCTGCCCACCTTCCAAATTTGTTTGTTCCTGCCCACCCCAATGCACCAACAAAACATGTGACCAACTATTAACTAGATTCACAACATAAAATGACGTCTATCTAAGGCAACAACATGTTCTTTTTTCCTTCCCTTCCCATTTATTGAGAGCAAACAGATCGTAAAACGTTACACTAACCGTAATATATGATATGTCATCTCGCAGCTGCAACCCCATGCAGAGCAATATCGATGCTTGCGTAGCAGATAAAGAAACAGGAATTATCTTCTGAAAGTATAATTCCGCAAGACGCTTCAGAAGATACAGAATCTGAGGAAAATCAGCACGATCTTCAGCATATGCTTTCAGCATTCCCATGTCACCTGTACTATTTTTATAAAATCCAAAACCGCTTGCAAATTTGAAGCTTCAGATCTGTACTCCGCAAATTTAATCTTGGACATTGACTTCGGCTCCAATATACTGCATTAAAACAAAAGGACGCGGGCTATTGAATATTAACGGATAAAAGACCTGAAGGCAGACATCTCCAACTTGCAAAACTTGGCACTGTGGTTTCTTCTATCCGGCTTTCTTTCACTTTACAAACCTACCTCATCGCAAGCTTAAACCCCATCGTACAGGATCGGAAGCCCAGCCACTGAATAAATTTTTCCCTGAATTCTGAAACGCACAAAAAAGGAAAAGATACCATGACATGAGACGTAAGCTTTCTTGACTAAATATATATTAAATGTAAATAAGATATCATCGTCTGAGAGAAAAATAGCTCACTTGGAAAACGACAAATTTCATAATCTTCATCCTTCAGTGGTCTTAACATCATACAGCAATGCTCTCCAGTAACATCATTCTAACCAGACAGCATCAATCAACAAGATAGTAAAGGAGATCAGAACAAGAACAGCGAGAAAATAACAGACAAGATAAGCAAGAAAACAAGAACATATCAGCTCATAATATATGAGGTGAAGCAGAACTCACAGGATTCCGAGCAACATAAAAAGGAAGAAACCCCTGCTTGTCCCAAAATCGAAGTAGGTCGATAGTAAGCCCATATGACACACCAAGGTAGTCAACATTTTCAGGCTTCCTTTTCCCAACATTCACCAGTAAATGTGAAGGTTGGCTCCTAGGCTTTATCTCTTCTTCAAAAAGAGAAGCCTGTCGATACAATTGGGATATTAGACTGACAGGTGGAGACACGAAATGAGAAAATTATAGAGTCATCAAGCAATGACCTTCAGAAGTAAGGGAATACAATAATAAACTAAAAGGATTTTATAATTGTTTTGACTTGTTGCCATTCATCACAGGGGTGGGGTGGGCTATTAAGAGAAAACTAAGCAAGCTCAATAGCAAGAGGATCACTAATATACTACAACCTCCGTCTCAAATTTACTGTTTGTTTGGGTGTAAAACGCATAACTTAGATAGTACCATAACTGAAGAGTAAAGAGTGTCTATGAAGATTGAATCGACCAAATAACCTTATTTTATATGTTAAACTGTTAACACAAGATAATGTTCTGTAATAACAATCAATTTAGAACAGTGGAAGTATTAGATTCTAAATTACTTTCCTTGTCCTTCTTTCCAACTCATAAATATTAAGGCGATGACACATTTAGATTACAGGAAGTAATGCACACACAGATTCTTTATATTCTTCATGCCAAATGCCAAGGTCGAAACTGATGGCAAATAAAAAAACCACTCCGCTTTTTTGAAATATATATAGCTGATTCTGATTGCAGAGAACAAAAGAAAATTGCGTACCTTTACTGCAGTATCTTCAGTAACTTTAACAGGTGACTTGTCATCTTCGAGATCATCCTCAAAGACTGAGGTCAACTCTCCTTTGTAATACCTGCAATCACCCCATAAACATATTGGATGAAAGTAGAAGACAGAATAATCAAAGTAAAGGGCAAAAAACAAGTAGAGAAAAAAAAATTCAAAGTAGAACTTCATACATTCCGCTAAAGCACTGACGGGTTGATTAGCAAGGAACATAACATATTGAGCAGTGAGCACCGTATTGAACTTACCATACAAGCAAGTTTAAAACCAAAAGAAAATACACCATCATTCAGGAATAGCAGACAGTTCAACCACCCCCATGTCGCAATTTAAAAGCCCCTACTGCAACTTTCCAACTTGCACCACTAAAGTGAGCTCGGATCTGGGAATGAACCGTGTCAGGTGAATAACAAATGCCACGCAGGTTGACAACATAGGCTAGATGGTGAAAGTTATGAAGAATTGTGAACTTTAGTTGAAACCTCATCCAAGTAACAGGTAGTGATTGTCCAGGTTTAAAAGCAGAGAATGAAAGACAAACTATGAGGCTAGGATCAAAAGTTTAAAGGTCACGGTTGTGAGAACTGCATGGCGCACCAGGGTCACATCCCATGTGGAAAAGGGAAAGGGCCAGTGTTACAAGACAAGCAGTGGTTCTCAGATGATTGAAGTGCACAAAGAAAGGGTGCAAAGTTTAGAAAGTGAAACGACATAGCTGAAGTGCTGGGGAATCAACCTTGACATATGGTAAGATTTCTTGTGCACTCTGGGCATCCCCAAATCCCAAGTAGACCAGGCGGTTGGGATGCAAGGAACACCTAGGACATGCATTCCACAACAGTGCCGAGGGGAGAATACATTTATACATCAACACCTACACTGATGGGTCGTTTGATTCGTGCAGGGGAAATGAAAGGGGATAAGGGGGCATTTGTTTTGGGGCTATGAGGAAAGAGAATTGGATTGATTATGTGTCTTGTTGTTTGTTTAGGCATGTTATTTCTTTTTCAAGAAAGAGAAAGCGAAAGCGAATGGGATAACCCAAATTCCTATAACTTGATTCACCACTTCTTATAAAGGAATGTCCCTTTCCCCAATACTCTTGACCAATAACCGTTGGCCATTGACTGGTGACCGCTGACCTACTACCAATGACTTTTGACTTGAGGTCAACGAATGTTGATCGGTAATTAATTTCCTCTTCCCATGCTCAAACTAACATAAAGGAAAATCAAAGGGAGTTCTATCCTATTTTATCTATTCACTTTCAAGGTTTCATTCCGCTCAAAAACACCACCACCAACGGAAAGAGAACGCTGAATCAAGAAAGGAAATTCACGGGAAAATAAAAGAATTGCCCCCAAATTTCCCTCTTTGTTTGGGGATGGGAAAGAAATCATCAGTCAATGGAGTCTGTCGCTAGTCAACGGAGTCTGTCATCAGTCAACAAAGTAGGTCGCTGGTCAACAACATCAGTTGCTGGTCAGCGCACTGGTTGCCAAGGTTTGGAGGAAAGGGAATCTTAAACCTAGGGAGTGAATAATCAACTTAAGACGGATTACAGGAAAATGGAAACCAAAAATGAGGGAAAAGTAATCTTTGAAACAAAAAACAGCGAAGAGAATCATCTCAATTGATTCCTATTCATGATTACCTTGAAACAGACCTCCCCTAAATCCCCAAAACCCTACTGATACAAATAAGAATAAGGAGTTAATCAGCAAGAACCCTACCCATTACTCAGATCATAGACCTGCCCAGTCCACAAACACCAAGCCTTATCAAACTCACGATTCCTTTCAAACCTCTAGCCCTATTCAAGAATCTTTCTTTCCTAGTATACCTTCCTACTCTTTCTACTGTAAACTTTTCTTTCTGAGCTACCAGGGGACACATCATACACCATTCCTCTCACATGATTGTTTTCGGTCCGAGTTGAAACTCATTAAGCTTTCAAAAGTACCAATCAATCTCATAAATCAAAGATAGGCAGGGCTAGAATGATGAGATTACAGGACTTGAAAAACGCATTTCCATGCGATCTCAACCCTGGTGCATAGCATAGTTACCTTGTCAAGAGTTCCACAGCCTTTGAGCCATATCCACACTGCATAAAGCAAGATAACATTGCAGCTCTAATCAACAAAAAACATACATACAATCACAATCAACATGGACAGAAAATCTAATGGATTCAATTGCATTTCAAACCTACCCGCATGGCACCCGGATGGGTGGCAATTCGAACAATACGTGCACCAGATAAATCAAGAAATTTTTCATCTCCAAATTCTGTACAGAACTTCCATGGTATCTGGTCCCCATGTGGTAGGTCACCCTTACCGCTGCTTAAACTCTTACGTGCATATTCACGGGAAATCTCACCTTCAAGACATACCTAGACATTCCCATTATTAAAAATAGCCAACAGCAGAATGCAAGGATTTAAACTTTTACAACCAACAAACGCATGAACGAAATCACACACACGAAGAGCATAGTAACAAAAGAAATTCTGCAAGTTTCCTGCTAGACTACTTCCACAACAACTGATACAGTGAGGAGACAGTGAAATCATTATGGATCCGGGTATAAAGCATTGCCTAATTGCTTTTTATTCCACCTCAGATAGCAGAACTGACTAGAGTACTAGACCAAGAAGCGCATTGGATCTAACATTTCACATTTGAAAACATCAATTATCTGGCAACTCATTACCAAATTCCACTGATAAAAAAAGGTCAATATCTGAATCTGCAAGGCCTCTGTGACTAGAGTACTAGACCAAGAAGTGCATTGGATCTAACATTCCACATTTGAAACCATCACATATCTGGCAACACAATATCAAAATCCACTGACAAAAAACGGTCAATATCTGAGTCTGCAAGGCCTTCATGACCGATATGAAGATGCACCTACGCTAATGATGAGAATGAATATATATGCCACCAACCTGTACAACACACAAGATATCCGGAAGATGATTTTTTGATTCATCCACAGAGCCTGCAAATTATCATTGTCATGAAAATCAACGTAATTGCAACTAAATAGCAGATACATGAGGGTAATAAGCACGTGAAAACTTACCAAGCAGAACAAACAGTGGTGAGCTGGGGCATCAGCAAGCAGCTGCAAGTCATTTGGACTGTTCTTGTAGTGCGATGCAACATAAAGAGCCATCATCCTCTACATGATCAACATGTATAAGTTAAGTCTAACAACTATTTCATCAAATTCTTTTCATAACTTACAAGAGGGGATGTTCCAGGTCAAACACTTTTTCCGGCTCAGCCAAATCAATCATCATTTACCTGCAAGAAGAGCTCGCTCTCCTTGTGCCTGAAAACAATGTATCTCGATTGACATGATAAAGATCACATTGGTCCAGAGAATACAACCTATTGACAAGAAAAGAGTGTTAAAACAAATTTAAAAATTTATAAAAAAAAAAAGTGAAGAAATGGGTCAATGACTTCTGACCTCCTGAGATTGGGAATAAAATCAGCAGCATCCAGGCATAGCAACCTGTTAAGCCATAACTCAATTGGATCACCAGGTGCATATCTAATAGATTCATTCAGTTTAACCTCCTTGAATAGCCGACCTGCATTTAGCCAACATAACATAAACAATGTGGAGGCAAGAAGACTTTTCATAAATTCAAATTCTAGTTTTCTAAAACATCAACACATACAAGGTAGGTTTACTAGCCAAAAAGTTTGGCTGTTAATTCAGCACCTTCAAGAAAGGAAAGTCTATTGAACAGTTTTACCCTTCCATTAAGCCAGCAGAACCCTTCACAAAGTTATCTAACATTAGGAACTTCAAGTATATACAATGAGAGAACCCTAAAGGGAGCTCCCCCGCAAAAATTCTTCCTGCCAAGCCCAAAGAATTCCCACCGACACAGTGTTCACTTCACAAATCTCCTACCATAACTCAGTTCAACCACCCCCCCCCCCCCCATATGAGCTAAACTATGAGCAAGATAATCTGATTACATTTAGCTGATTAATAAGTTAGTAAGATATTTAAGCTTCACATATTTGACAATATAAGAAATATGACCCCACACATATACTACCTTCTTTCATAATTATAAGTCATTTTAGTGATAAATCTGGACTGGTCTCTATCTAGATTCATCCCTAAAACGACTTACAATTACGAACAGAGATAGTACTTGCCTATCTCAAGAAGAGTATACATTTTACAGGAAGTAATGTAGCACATAACAGCCATAAATGCAAAGGTGTTGCTCTTATCCAACAAGAATTTCTTATCCGTTTTAGAGTATGCAAGACGGGATAGTTAACCTTCAGTGCTCTTAGTGGTCATCTGACTTTGTTTCCTTAGCTGATCCAGAAGCTTCAGGGACAAGGAACGTCCCGTACCTTCATATCTTTGTGAACAGAACCAAAGTGTGACACAGGAAAAAACAGATACACAGTCAGCAGGCTGAACAACCCATGGAATAATTGAAACTAGAACCACAGCTGCATAGCAGATAATCTAGCGTGTGCAATTCTGGGTATAGTAGAAATAGTGTCAAATTAGGCAGGTTGTGTACCCATTCACGGTTGAAGAATGAACACTAGATATGGGCCCAGAAGAGACTTGACAACAGGCAAAGGGAGAGCGGCAGCTTCATCAATAACAAGAAGCTCGACTTGAGAAAGTTTTTCATGCTCGTGTGGATGAATATACTGCAATCACAAACACAAGATTAAAATGAAACAAATCATTCTTTGGTGCTTCATTGCAGGACTATTGTTTGTCCCATTTCAAACCATGGATATAGTATCACATCACTACATAAAAGAAATA
The DNA here is from genome assembly GCA_023374045.1 of Limonium bicolor. Lineage (NCBI taxonomy): Eukaryota > Viridiplantae > Streptophyta > Magnoliopsida > Caryophyllales > Plumbaginaceae > Limonium > Limonium bicolor. The sequence continues at coordinate 473,440,093 of CM041776.1, forward strand.
TAGGCCTAGTCATGGACACACATACTAAATGCAAAACCATGGTTTCTTTATTGAAAAATGAAAATGCTGCCCACTTATTTGACACACATGTCCAGTGAACTAAAGATGCTTATGAATGTACAGGACATACTATCATCATAGCAACTAATATATATATGAATGAACAAAATGATGGATTTCTTTTCACACCTGAACTGTTGTCTGTGGTCCTTGTGAATGTTGATTCGGAGAGTTAAATTCTTGGAATCGTTACTAGAGCCTTTCATCACATCATAATCAGATAGTTCCTATAAAAAATAGTAGAAAACAAAAGTAAAGATGGTTATCCGTAGTACTTCTAACTTAAACAACTTTTAAGAAGATCCTTCTGGCTGTTCCACAAGTTAATAGTAGGGTTAGTGAACTTTGTCAAACAAAAGCAATGCTAAGAAATTCACGGAGATCACCATTTCCAAGAATCACGTAGGCAAAAAAAAAAAGACGGCAACAGAAGAAAATAGACGTATCAAAGTATCAAGAGAAACAAGAATGTGCTTTGACGGCAATACATTTCAATGGCACTTGCTCTGTGTAGGTAATACTAACTGGTAGACAAGAAGAACCAAAGTTTAGAAACAATATTTTGAAAAAGTATCACATGTGCTTGGAGAAAAAACCTAAGCTACATCCAGGTAGTTAATATCCTTCACCTCGGACAAGGATCAGTCATGTCATGTCTGAGAGTCTTGTCATCAATCCCACAGGGTAACCTACTCCAGACTTAAGGTCTTTAAAGAACTAGGTTTCCAATTTCATATTAGTACAAACGTATTGTATAAAATGTTATTAGACTACTTAACTATGTAATGGGCCTGGGCCTTATTCTTTTATCATTTCTCTTGTACATACTAATGAAGGGTATGTTTGTAAATTAAGCTAGTTAGCTTATTCTTTAAGCCACCTTTGCCTATAAATAAGGTTGTAATTCTCCTTGATAGGTACACATAAATAAGAAGTATCTTCTATCTACAAACAATGCGGTTCAGGAGAGTTCTACTTTCAAAAAGAAGACTTGCTCGGTATGGTTATTATAAAAGCGAAGCTCGCCAAACCTTACCAAGATCACTCACTATAATTCATACTACAGCTATAATGGTCAAGACATTTACATTACATACCTACTGGCTACTTTCAAGCTGCATAAAGATACTAGACACCAACTCGAGCATCAAGATGAGCAGTGCCATAAGCCTGACTCTTGATATGTAAAACGATGTTTAAATAAACATAAAAATTAGAATTGTGTCCTTAAATTTACTTTTTCTACATCGCTCCCTTTATAAGAGCCGACAGAAAAGTCCCAAGTTCATATTTAAAAAAAAAGCACAAGCAACTTTGATGGAAAATTATAGCATGAATTTAGGAGAAGGAAACTATTTACCCTTTAGAACAGCTCATTAAAATGACGGCAAGAAGATAAAGTATAATTAGCAGATGAGTTCTCATAACACCACTGCCTCTCATCAAGTGCCTTCTATTGACTTTTGTGTTTTTTTCAAATTCTGCCTAGACTTGGTGATTAGACATAGAAGATAAGTTATCCATTTATTCAATACCCCCTTGAAGTACACTTTTCAAGAAGTAATCTAAAAGTGTAACAAACACTATTGTTGTTTCTCAAGTTATGATAGTTAATAAATCACTTTACTTTTCATAGTTAATGTAGGACAAAATGAGTAAGAAATTCAGGGAAGAATTGGCACAAACCCGTCAAGATTTAAGTCCCTTCACCAACCCCCCCCCCCCCCCCCCCCCCCCCCCCCCCCCTTAAAACCAGAACAAAAAAAAATCCAGACAAATGAGATTTCTTTTGTCAGATGTAAAAAACCAGATAATATTGAAAACTTCTTTGTAGAAGTGATTATAGTCTTCTTTTTAAAAACTTCAGCAATGAACACGGACCTTAGTGTGCTCAGTATTATCTCATACGCATGTAACAATCTTTGAAGAAAAGCTATTGAGCATCTAAGGATGCTTACATAAGTAGGAAACCGATACTAACTGCAGAAATCAATCACAAATTAGAAGATGTATGAAAGACTACTTTGAGAAAAAGTAGTGCAACCACTTTTAACAACAACACTAGCAATGAATTGATTACATAGACAATAACCAAGCAAGCAAAACAGTTTAATGTTCCATGAGTTTAGCAGCACCAATACAGCTTTCAGACCTGAATCAACATATTCATTGAAACACACTCATTACTTAGCAGATCCGAGAGATGAGAACTAGACACAAACAAACATTATAACTCAATTTGACATCCTAGCAAAGACATTTTCTTACAGAAAGAACATTCATCTCTTTTTTTTCGAACAATGTGGAGAGTTGTACCTTGTAATCAAGTGAATTCAAACCCTTCAGGACAAACTCAAAGAGAGTCTTCAAATTCTCTGGACTGGGTGCGGTGATATAGATGTTTGAAACCTGAGCAGAAAAGTAAATACATCAATCAAAGCATGTACATCTGAAAATTCAGAGAAGATGGCCTTCTTCATGGGTTTAGATTGTGTTCAGGAAAATTTGATACTAGCTGTCATAAATCAGGTAGCAGCTTCATAAGGAGATAAATAAACTGCCAGAAATAAGCAGTCAAATTTGTGAGAAAATTAGTAGAGAGTCGGAAACCAGGTTCAAAAAGGGTCTTATAAAATTACCCTGCAGCGACAGCTCCAGCAACTGCCAAGCCAAGCACAGACTTTCCACGTCCACGAAGGCCAACAGCGCGACCGTGGTGCAAAGATTTTTATCCAAGATGGAATCAAGAAATGTGACAACTGCTTTTCCCTGTAAAAGATCTCAGAATGTTTCAATTTAAACATTAAACTTGTCCTGCTATCCAGAGAATAGGAGTTGCCATATAATTTAAACACATTCATCAAGCATAACCTGATCCAATGTACAACACTTCTTGATCAGAGGACCAACAGGCAAATCGTCATTAAACTGCTCCTTTAAGCTTCTCATATCCTTTTCCATCTGAGAAAAACCTTCGGATCCTACAACCAACCAAGGACAAGAGGGGGGAAGGAAAGAAGAAATAAGGACAGAACAGAAATCAGGGCCATACAACTGGACACTAGAGGATAAAAGAATGTGTAAATCATTGAAATCAGATACATGATCACAGAAAATGCATCTTAAACAAAAGTATCACGCAATGGAATAAGCACTCTTAACACAGTAATACATACACTTGAAGACAGAAGAAGCAACAAATACCTCACTAACAGGAATTGAGGTGATTGACTTAATGTGAGATGAGATTGGTAGGATATTCAATTCATCATCAATCACTGCACATGCTTTACAAGATGCAAGAGAGAGCAAGAACCGCTCATAAAACCCGTGGTACACAACCTCAGAATGAGAAGCTGTACGGAACCTCTCATGAGCATCCTGAAGTTATGAAGAAAAGCTTCGAAATTAGGAGACAAGCGCACAAACAAAGCAGTTTCTACAAACATAAAAAGCCAGTTGGTAAGGAACAATAAGATCAATTTAATACTGAAGTGACACAATCAGACAGATAAATACCATGACCATGGGTTGTACAACCCTCGCTAGAGATTCAGTGACTTAAGCAGCAACAAAATCATTCCACCACCGTTCAACTGTCTCTATGGTTCTAGCCAGAAGATTAGGAGTCAAAGCCTCGAAATCCTTCAATCAGACAGAAAAGTAGGGAGCGTGAACATAGTATCAGTACACAAACAGTTAGCAAATTAAAATAGCGTTGATTCTACATGAACAGCCATATAAAAGCGGAAAACAAAGATTCAAATAAAACACTAACCTGTAGAATACACATGGAAAAGGTGTTTCCAAGATTTGTTCGGAATCTCTATACTTGCGGAATGTTATTCCTACACTTGTAAGAAATAGTAAGAAACGGTCAGCTTTCTCAGGGTCAAGTAGCTTGTATCCACTAGACGCTTGGTTTCCCTTAAAGCATTTTCCTTCTTGCTGCAACCAAAAATTACATGCAAAAATGTTAATAAATGAACAGAGATCATGTAAAATCTATCCTTGGTTTTAAGCAAAGTGGAAGTTTGTTATGATTATGAACAGAACAGAAAGTATTGAAAGACTAGAAGTTGCACACCGATGATAGATGAATTCTGTCAATGAACAATGGTTTGCTTAAGTCTGATCCTCTCAAAGCCTTTACAAAAATTAATTTCACATAAGTTTACACAAACCCATGATACATGCTTCCCGTTTTCTGATGAGGTGACTAAGCGATATATACAGTAAACACATTTCACTAATGGAGAAAAAAAAAGATTCCTACCTGCTGATAGCGAGCTTGTTTTTATAGCACCACAGAACTGTAGGTCTTGCCTTCACTTGGGCGGCAGAGAGAATATATGTAAATTAACAACCTGCAAGTAGAACAGAAATTACAATGAATAATGAAAGTACAACCATTAATCAAACCATGTCGGCTGAGAAGGTAGGGATATTACCTATCATGATACTTGTCACAACCATGACGAACAAGGAACGGTGCCTAGTTTTTGCACTATTCTCAATAAGTGTTCTGATACGCTCATCCACCTTCTTTCTCATCTCGTCAGCAAGGTGGTGGAAAACTTCCTGGAACATACATATGAAGTTCAGTTAGTGTTGTCAAATGGCGACCATGGGCCGCAGTGGCACTACCGCGTTGCAGGAAATAAGCCAATGTCACAATGCCGAGGAATATGATACTAAACCATATGGTAAAGCAAACTATACTTCCCACTCCAGCTCATATAGTCAAAGTTCGACATACTCTAAGCAACCGCTACTATCTTCTGCAGAAAGACTATAAATCGATACAAAAGTATTGCTACCATGACACATTGGCCACCGTTCACCTTCACCTGATATTGAAGGAAAACAAATGCCGCGAACAATTATGTCCGAGCTATACCTGTCACCAACCGTTCGGTTGAGCTATTAAAGATGATGAGTATGACGTAAGTGTTGAGTGGAAGTAGCATTTAGAACCCCCCCCCCCCCCCCCCCCCCCCCCCCCCACACACACACACACACCACCACAACTTATGTTTTATGAAAACAAATAGAGTCCATATCTGAGGTCGTCCTACAGTTTAGGGAATGAAAAGAAATCTCACCTATTGCAACTGTAATGGAAGAATCCGAGTTAGTTCGCAGCAGCCAGAACAGGAAATTCACAGTCAGAGCGCTAGTTGTTTTTTGGAGCACCCACGAACGCAAGACTTAGGGTTGGGAAATAGAGCAGAGAAATACAAGAAGAAGGTGGCGGAAGAAGGCAAATACAAGTGCTAAATTGATTTGTATAAGAACTATATTGTATAAGAAATATATTGTATTTACGTAAGCAGAGGCATATGACTTCCCCTAAAATTTGAAAATTAAGAGTATGTTTTGTCCTAAATTTTTTGTGTAACTTTATTAAATTAGAAATGTGGTTATTTTATATCTTGATATAGGGTAATTCATTATTTCTTATCAATTTTATACCTAATATTTTATTATTATTGTGAAACATAATACGGTTAACCCCTTGTGTTTATCATAATTATTGGTAACCACCTTGAGGTTACGGTATCTCTGACTATGAGCCCCCGAACTATAACTCCGTTATCAAAACGTTAACTACGTGCTGACCCATGAGCTTAATCACATTATTAATGACTGTTTGGATAACAAACACTACTTAGTCAGTATTTTATTTGTCCAAAACGTCAACCCTACCTCGAAAAATGCATCTGAATTGGGATAAGGGATGATTAGACGATGTTTGATTAAGCAGTTTTGTCGCTATATGCTGACATTTATAATGTGATTAAGCTGATGGGTCAGCATAGTTAACATTTTGATAACAGAGTTATAGTTCGGGGTCTCATAGTCAGAGATAACCGTAACCTCAAGGTGGTTCCAATAATTATCATATACACAAGGGGGTTAGCAGTATTATGCCCAATCCTCGAGGGGTTCCGAGTAATTTACTCTATATCTTATATCAAAATTCGCTACTTTCATTACTTAAAATTTAATAGTATAATTAATATACTCTTATAAAATTTGATAAATAACTTTTAAAGTAAATTACTCAGAACCCCCGTAAGATTGAGCATAATACATTAACTCACTTGTGTTTATCATAATTATGCTAACCACCTTGAGGTTATGGTATCTCTAATATAAGCCCCCCGAACTATATTCGTTATCAAAACGTTAACTACATGCTGACCCATAAGCTTAATTACATTATTAATGTCTGTCTGGACAACAAAATTGCTTAATCAGCATTCTTATTGTCCGAAAAATGTCAGCTCTACCTCGAATATGCATCTGAATTGGGATAAGATAGAGGATTAAGGAGTGTTTTTTTTCAGCATGTCATTAATAATATAATCAAGCTGATGGGTCAGCACATAGTTAACGTTTTGATGACGGAGTTATAATTCGGGGGCTTATAGTCAGAGATACCGTAACCTCAAGGTGGTTACCAATAATTATGATAAACACAAGGGGGTTAATTGTATTATGCTCAATTCTGAAGGGGGTTCCGAGTAATTTACTTTAACTTTTATTAAGGTCTTAATATCTTTAGATCAAGGTCTTAATATCTTTTAGATCAACAACAACTTTCAGTCTTTATTTTCAAACGGTTGGAGTCAGTTAATATAAGTTATTACATGAATTCACGTAAAACCATAAACTTAAAAGAAATAGAAACATAAAAGAGCAACAAAAAAAATAATGTCACAGAAATTGGGAAATGAATAGGGTATAGTTTCTCGATATCAAATCCTGGTTATCAGGTAGTAATTTGAAAAATACCAAGATAGAAAATAAAGTGTAAAAAAGGTTGTTGATGTATAAAAATTGTTATGTTTTATTTATGAAAATAGTTAAACTATTTATTTAAAAGTGTTTTGTTGTGCATTTGTACTTGAATAAGAAATTTGGGGTAGAAGTATTTGAGTTGCAATAGATTCAAAATTGTTCTTGTTTCTATTATGTCTCATAAATGTTCTCAGGTATATGATAGTTTTAGCATATTAATGTATGTTTGAAAATTCTTGTCAAGTTTATTAGCAATTTTATAACATGTGGGTTTGATTAGTTCAATTAGTTTTGAGCTCACTTCAAGTTTTAATTGTGATGGGTGTTACATTCCTCCCTACTTTACAAATACATGGTCCGATCTACACACTTAGTATCTCTTTTTTTATCAAAGAGAAATTTTATTTCATTCAAACTGTAGTAACATCCACCCCTGGAGGTCGCTCCCTGAGAAGGATGGGAGAATGTTCTCCCGGTGGTATCTCAATAGTAGTACAGCCCCGACTCGAGCTAAGAGCCATATTAGCCAGCCGATCACGACTAATATTACGTATACTACATTGATGGGCAGATTGCTTCAAGTTTCTACAACTAGAGACTAGGTTCACCAATGGATGATTAGATTGAACTCCCGTTGTTAGAAGGTGAACAGCTTCTGCTGAATCCGATTCCAGGATAAAACCTTGATATCTACGACTTCGTGCCGGATTTAGAGTGTCATATATACCCCACAGCTCAGCCTCTAATACTTCAGTATCACCCAAATTTCAAAGGAAGCCGCATATCCATTCGCCTTTGTGGTTCATGCCAGTTCCTGCTGCGGCAGCCTCTCCATAATACTTGCGGGTTGCATCTGCGTTGATTTTTTAGAAAATCTGGAGGCGGGGGCTCCCATCCCTTCTTTCTATCCCGCTTCCTTACCGTCGGCCCTGCATTAGGAATAGAAAGAATGAGTAAAGAGCCGCTGAATTCTCAAATACAAGAGACAAAGGAAGGGACGATTCAGTGATATTCTTATGGAATTTGGTGTTTCTCCGGTGCCATAGTGTATGGCAAGTGACTGTGAAAATCTGGACCGCCTCATGGCTTCAAACCGACTAGCAAGGACGATTATTACTAAGGTTGGAAAGGAGCTAATCACTGAAATCTGAATTAGGGGAGTCCCATGGTAATGTTGTGTTGTCCGTAACTCGTTCCCAAGCCTCAGTATCGACACTATATGTCTGAGAACATGCTCTGCATCCTCCCTGTCCCCACACGCATACATTATGAGTAGCAATAAGTCCGAATCTGAACAGAAAATATTTTGTTTTCACAGCGCATTATGGGTCATGAACCAAAGGAAACATTTGATTTTTTCAGGAATTTCAGACTCCATAAACCTTCCAAATTAGTTTTTTGACACCATTGCTATCCAACCTAGCGTAAGCACTGACCACTGACAAAAGAGCATTATTATTATCAGACAAACAAGGTTATCAGTCCCAGCTTCTGCATAAATAACTTTGCTAGATAGAGTAGTAAGAATCCTGGCCGGTAACACAAATGCAAGATAATTGAAGTTCCATCCAGTTCTAGACTTCCAAAAGTGAGCAACCTTAGCAGATACGTCAACATCACAATTATTCTGTATAAAAGAAAATAAGGGTTTATCATACAGCCACCTATCAAGCCAAAAGGAATGGTTTGGCCATCACCAAGTTTCTATCTAGAACCAGATGCAATAAAATCTTTACTAGCCCAAATATTTTTCCAAACACTGGATGCAGATCTAATTTGGGGATTCTTATATTTATTAGGAAGGACATTCACCCAGAAACTGGCCTGATTCTGTAAAAATCTTCAGCTCAATTTAGCAGGCAAGCTTTATTCATAATATTAATATTCCTGAGACATAAACCTCCTTCCGATTTAGGCTTACATATGGTGGGCCAAGCAATTGTATGAAGTTTCATATCTTTTTCCTTATGACCCCATAAGAAGCATCTGCATATTCTCTCAATAAAGTCACAAATATTAGTAGGAAGTTTTTGAGACATCATGTGAAAAGTGGGAATTGTTTCAATAACAGATTTAGCTAGCACTAATCGCGCCCAGCAAAAGAAAGAGAATTGGCTTTCCATCCCGCGACCCACTTCCTAATCTTCCATCAATCCGTTCCAACCAAATCCGAAAAGGTTTGAGTTGGGTCTACCTACAGCTTGGCTAATTCTTAATCTTTTCCTAGGCAAGGCATTCTGGAAAAAATACGTTTGAATTTTTTCAGGTTTATTTTCTCATTAGAAGCCGCACAAAGATGTCCATAACAGCTTTCATGCACATGATATTCTCCTCTGTAGCATTCCCAAAAGAACCAAATCGTTAGCAAAAAATAAATGGGATATTGCAGGACCTTTGTGGCAGATTTTGATTGGTTTCCAGCTTTTATTTTCTAACATGCCGCCCTATAATATGGGATAGTCTCTCCATGCACAGAACAAACAAGTAAGGGGAGAGTGGGTCCCCTTGTTTAATGCCCCTAGAAGGGTAAAAGGGCTCAGATTGACAGCCCTTCCAAAGTATTCTCATACCAACCGATTCAACACAAAGCATGATGAGATTAATAACATATTGGGTTAAGGTTAAGCCATGCAAGGTATCCTTAATAAAGTCCCATGATAATTATCATAAGCTTTCTCAAGGTCATCCTTTTATAACTACCCATCCCTCTTTAGCCTCTAGTTTTCCTCAGAGTGAAGGACTTCTTGCATCACAACATGATTATCTTGGATATGCGGTTGGGGACAAAACTAGTTTGGTAAGGGGAGACTACATTCGGAGGAAATTCTTAATTCTATTAACTATATTTTAGAATGATTTTATAGGAGACATTACAGAGGGCAATGGGTCTGAGTTGTTTCATAGATGGGATTAGGAATTTTAGGGATCAGACATAGAAGAGTTTCATTGATGCACTTGTCAAACCTACCAAGAGTGAACTTTCTGAATGAGATCATAATATCTAGTTTTAACAGTATCACAATGGTTTTTAAAAAACCACGCATGGAATCCATCTGTACCCGGGGCTTTGAGACTACCCATGGAATTCAGAACTCGCTCAATTTCTTGTAGATCAGGGATATTAGACATGGACTCTAGGATATCGGGGCTGATCTCCGGGACTCATGCTCAAGGAATTGTAGGCTACCCATAGTTTCCTCCTTGGTGTAAAGATCCCTAAGAGAAGGAGGCAGCTAAATTTAACAATCATTCATCCCCTTCAACTGTGTTTCCCAGCATTATCCTTCAGAGACAACACTCTTGATCTGGATCTTTTAATAATAGTTTTTCATATGAAATAGCTAGTGTTCCTATCCCTGAAGCACACCATTTCTCCCTAGATTTTTGGAACCAAAGGGACTCCTCAGCTAGAATAATTCCCTCTAGATCCGCACTTTGTTTCTTTTCTAGATTCTGTATGAAGGGATTTTGACTATTCTCAAGGGCTTTTTGAACACCCGTAAGTCTCCCTAAAAGTCTCTTCTTTTCCAAAGATGTTCCCTAAAAACCTCTCTATTCCAAGATTTTAACGTATCAGCTAGACGGTTCAGATTAGTGGGAACATTTTGACCCGAAGTCCAGGTATCGTGGATTAGCTGGCTGAAATCATCTTGAGAAGCCCACGCTATAAAAAATCTGAAAGGTTTTGGAATCCTAGGAAAGATTCTCTGTGGTTGACACAAGTCAAATGGGAGAATGATCATAACCTATTCTAGGCAATATAATACACTTAGAAATGGAAGTGGTCAAACCAATTACAGGAAACCAAAGCTCTATCCAGCTTTACAAAAATAGAGCCTTAGACCAGGAATATTTACAGCCCTCCTCGGGAACCTCCACAAGGCCAGTCTGATGAAACTAGTCTACAAAAGCTTTGCTACCTCTATTTAGATCTCTAACCCCACCTTTCTTTTCTGATAAGGATAAAATAGAATTGAAGTCTTCCATGAGGATCCAAGGGTGATCATCCTTAGGCAAAGAGGACAAAGAATTCCACAGGGCAATTCTAGTAGTATCAATGGGGTTAGCATAAATAAACATGGAATGGATCGTAAATTTGTTAAATTTCAAGCGAGCATGGATGAATTGATCATCAGTAGCTAACACATCAATGATCACAAAGGAATCCCAAATCAACCATAAATCACCACTAAAACCATAGGCATTCACATAGAAACTATTAGTATAACCAATTTTCCTAATGATACCATCAGCTTGAGCCCCACTATCCTAGGCTCACAGAGAAATATGATACTAGGTTTATGAAAGGACATCAAATTCTTAATGCACGCTAGGAAAGATTTTTTTTGCAGCCCCTTTAACATTCCAAGCTAACATATTGATTAGAGAATCCATAGATATTATTGAAAGGATATAGAACGGAAGGATATAACCTGGACAAATTTCTCCTTATCTTCAGCTCCTTTAGCATTAATTATGCACTTTATTCGTCAATTTCCTTAGCTTGAAGGCCGCTTGTATTGAACCCTTCTTCTGGATATTGGGGACAGCAGGATCAGGCGCTATAGCTGGATGATCAACGTCACAAATCTGCTTATCATAGCCTCCGGAGCATCAGACAGGAGATCATTGGATTTATGCTAGCCTCTAATGAGTCCTTTACTTCTGATTCAAACTCTCATTGGTCCTTACTTCCCAGAATTGCAAATAGGTTTGCTTGAGTTTGAGCTCTCGATGAACTATCTTTGCTTTGGTTCTCCTTACTCTTGCTTATAACCCTTTTTTTAGATGTTCTCCTCCTTGGTTAATTGTCATCCACGGCCCGAAATTCTCTTGTTCTTGAGGAGGTGTTTCCTTATTGATCTTCTAGATAACTTTGAATCCACCTTCGTTAGGTAATGTTTTTTATCCTTTATCTTCGGGCATTTTGAGAAGTGATGCCCAAAGCATCTGCATATGAAATATACCAGATGAACCCCTTCATACAGTATACAATAGGTCTGGTTCTTGAATCGGAATTTGCCAATCAGGGTTTAGTCAGGTCAACTGAGACGCAAACTCTTCTAGACAGTACCCTCATTTATGATTTTGTAATAGAGACTTTTCGGACAATTCCAACCTTCGATCCTATGATCGAAAGGATAACTTCAGCTTGGAATTCTTGCCCCAGATCAGGGAATTTGATCCAAACATGCATACTCGTTAATGCTTCCGTATGACGTCAAACCCTACTGTCCATTTCCTCCTAACCGATAGGTAGTGATTAGAGATGACCCAAGGTCCTTTAGTCAGGACATAGTCCCGGTCCCTTTTCTCTACGAATTTCACCGTATAATATCCATTGCCTAGAGGAGAAAAGTCAAATTTCTCGAACAGTTTCCACCGCTGTACCAGTCTATCATATAGGATTTGAGCAAGAAAGGATTTACCTATGAGTTTAACAATCACACGCCTTTCTCCATTCTTTACGAATCTTCCTATCAATCTCATTGGGAAGTATATAATTGTTGGACATAACTCGTATTCATTCTCCATAACTTCCTCCTGTACCGAAACTTCATCCTCTGAGATTTTAGTGTCCGAGAACTCTACCCCATCGTGCTTCTTCCAGTCTGATACTACATCGCAGAAAGTTCCTTTTGCCCAATCCGTAGCCGGGTTGAAATCTGGGATTAAGTCTTGATTATCAAGAAGTGATCTCTTCTTTTCTTGTATGAATGTCATCTTGGTTTTGGGAGGCCTGGAATTTGAACTCCATCGACGCGGTATACAGAAATAGGCCTGGAAGTACAGGAAGATATCCGGAAAAAATCGAACATGCCAGCTTCGTTTTAGTTGTGTGCAGTCAGTCTCCGAGAATCTGTAGCAGCCACGGGAATTACTCGACGTTCAGCCTGGAATTACTCAATCGAGAGGACGCCTTCGCCAATTTTATCTTCGAGATGAAGAGAAAAAAAACCCTAAAATTCAGGAAAGAGAGGGCACGTGTAAGCGCGTTCATTTTCTTAAGGGTACGGTAAAACCTTGCTCCCTACTATCCATGCCGAAGATTTTCATTCCATCTCCTCAAGTTGGGATTTTCTTCATTCGGGCTCAATCAAGTACACACTTAGTATCTCTGGGTCTCAAGTCAAAGTTTATATCATTTGTAATATCACAAACTCCTAATCAAAACTAGTGAGTTTTTATCAGTTATTCTTTACTTTCCCAAAAAATGGAAACTGCAGCTTTACACTATTACCCCACTACTTATAAAAAAAATCACACAACCCTCTCCTCATATTGCATGGGATGTTTAAGTTTTACCTTAGCCTCATTACAAAGGTTACCTCTAAAAAATGTTAAATATAGGTGTTCATATGTAACACTAGCTACACACAATTATATCCACTTTTCAAACATTCAACCATGATTTCCATTAATTTTCATAGCATAAACCAAATGAGTTGTCTCCTAAAAAACTATGCTTGAATCATCGTAAAATATATAATTATCTTAATATGACATGTAGTGTTTTATTACCCCACTGTTCATAATATTACTTTCATAAGTTTCTATATTATTCCTATTAAGAAAAAGAAATGTTAATACTTTTATGGAAATTTCATGAAATGCCACTATATTTTTGGCTAATTCATGAAATGCCACTAAAAAGGAAAGTCACAAATAACACTATATTTTTACAAAAGTACATGAATACCACTATAGCCGACCAGAAGAAAAAATGATAAAAATACCCCTACTAGTTAACAAAGTACTTTAAAGTTCACAATATGCCTCTAAATGTCAAGAAGTACATAACTTGTTGGATTAGTACCAACCGAGACTCCTTACTTTTCTTTGTTTTCCCACCTCAGATTCACCACCACTAACTCACACCAAAATATGCTCAATGCAATTCTTATTCAAAGGTCCACACATCTGCAGTAAAACCCATAATTATGATGGAGGATTCATAGAGAAATTGGGGGGAAGTCGAGGTTCTCTCCGATTTCACCAAGGAAGAAAAAGGAAGTAGGAGCCAAAGAGAGTTGCATACGGGAGGCGTGGGAACTTGAAACGGGTTCAGGAAATAACACGCTTACAGCAAATATTAAGAAGTCATCAATTTGAAGAGGCGGTTAATTTGAAAAGAGGGTAGCCGCCTTAATTAACAAGGAAATATAATTAGTAAGTGGCTGGTTTTATTTGATAAAAAGGCAGCCGGTTTAATTGGAAAATATTAGGGTTTGTTTTGATATGGACTATCAATTAGTAAGAACAACTTAGACTGGTTTAGTTTTATTTTGGGCTATTTGATTAGTAGTAGACTAACCGAGTAATACAAGTAATTGAGTTACTAGTATTAATAGTGCAATTTAGGTTTTAGTCTCTATTTTATTATAGCCAACTAGTATATTAAATAATCTCTATAAGAAGAACTTAGAATTCTAATTATTATTCATGTAATATTATGTACATATTATGTCATTTCTTTTTCTTATTTATATACTCTAAAATATGCTATATTTTCAATTTTAACTCTTACATTGATTTTATTTATTACTTTTTTTCCTACATACACATTTGAGTTTAATAAGCCATTTTTGAAGCATATAGTATTTATTCTTATATGTATGTTAGTATATATACTTAATGAGGTTTGACAAACCTATTTTTGATCATATCTTTATATATAATTTTAGACATAATAACCCTTTTAATTTCATAGACTTATTTCAAGGTAGGGAAATGTCTATTGAAGCATCCATCTTGTAAATCTTGTGGATATTTTAATTTGGTTGAAGCGTCCGAGTATTACCCTCTTCATCAAGGTAGTGAAATGTCTATTGAAGCATCCAGAAGAAAATTGGCCCTTGAAGCCTCCTTGAAAATCCATGAGAATGACGTTCAATATGAGGGAGAGCACTTGAAAGGCTTCTTGCTGATTTATGCAAAAGATAAAGCCAAGTTAAATGATAAAGAAGAAAGGATCAAAGAAACTACCTTGAGAAGCGGCAAAAAGACTAAGGAAATTCGAAGGTCACACAAGTTGGATGAAAGCAAAGAGGAAATGAAGAGGAGTTTAAGGTACCAGTAAAGAAAAGTCCTCAGACAGAACTATTTGCACAAAAACCTCTCCTTATGAACCACATTTACTTTCCCTAACCGAGTCATAAAGCAGAGGCTTGATGCTAAGTAAAAAAAGTTATGGCAGTGCTGAAACAGTTAAGAGTCAATATCCCATTTGTGGGCCTAATTATCATTATGCTGAATGATCATAAATTTCTCAAACACCTCATCTTTAACAAGATAAGGTTGGCTGAATTCAGGACCGTCCAACTTAATGAGACATGCTCTGTTGTCATTCAAAAACACTTGCCCTTAAAATGCAGTGATCCAGGCTGCTTCACCATCCCATCTATGATTGAGAGCACCTCCTTTTAGTACTCCCTATGTGATATAGGTGCTTCCATCAACTTGATGCCTCTATATACTTTTAAAGGGCTGGGAATTGGGGAATTGAAGAGGACCAAGATTATCCTTCATCTTGCAGATGGGTCTATTGTCCATCAAAGCAGAGTGGTGGAAGATGTCATTAAAGTGGAGCACTTATATTCCCAAGTGGTTTTGTCATCCCGGACATCAAGGAAAACTCCATTACACCACTCATCTTTGGTTGACCTTTCCTTGCCACAGTTGATGCACACATAGAGTAGCTAAGGGACCATCACCCTTCAAGCTTATGATGAAAATTGGTTTCCACCACGGGAAGGTCTCCAAACAACAAGTCTGCTACTATCAAGCTTGTAGAGAAGAGGCCGAACCACATTAATCTTCTTCACTTCTCTTCATCACTTACCGAGGGAATGACTATCAAAGAAGAACCACCAGTATTCCTCGATGAAGAGGAAAACAAGGTGAGAAAGGAAAGGTAAACACTAACCAAAGTGGAAGCCCACAAATGTCTTCAATTCATTCTTTGGGTGTCCTCCTCACACACATCCCCCAGGTTTGATCTAAGCTTAACTATGGTATAGCTAAAGACCTTAAAAAGAGGGGCGGCTTTCTGGGAGGCAACCCGGATCTCTTTCTATCTCTTCGCATAATTTTTGTTTGACCGCCTCATGTTTTGGGGTTATGACCAACCCACGGGGATCGCCCCATGTGGGCCGGTCAGGTGAATTTTTTTTAAGTAAAATCTAAAACGACGGTTTCATGTCTTTTTCCTTCTCCTTCTTTCTCCTTCCCTCAACCTCGCCTGATGATATCATCTCCTACCTGAACCATATTCTACTCCCGTACAGTACCATCCCAGCGCACCAAGCTCCTCGGCCACCACCTGCTCCAATGCTGCTCCGGCACCTCCGCCGTGCTCCGATCACCACCACGAGACTAGCGTTGACTCCCAACAACAACAACAACATCACCCCGTCTTTATTCACTCACACAAAAACCCACCCAAATCCCTAAAATCCCCAAAATTTCCTCCAATTCGTT
This sequence comes from Limonium bicolor, assembly GCA_023374045.1. Classification (NCBI taxonomy): domain Eukaryota; kingdom Viridiplantae; phylum Streptophyta; class Magnoliopsida; order Caryophyllales; family Plumbaginaceae; genus Limonium; species Limonium bicolor. The sequence goes on from CM041776.1 coordinate 473,456,440, forward strand.
TATGATTTTAAACCAAATCTACAAATTTTTACTTAACTCCTCGAACAAAACATCAATGTATGAGATTCTAACCCTAAGTTGTTAATTTGATAGATTTTTGCAAAAGTTGCACTTTAAGCTAGGGTGTTGTAACACCCTTACTCTTAAACTTGTATTAATTAAAGTTGTAGCATAGTTAAAGACGGCTCGAGTCATAGCGGAAAATAAAAGCCAATCGTTCTCACTCAGGTGCTACTGCCATTACTCACCCCATGTGAGTAATGAAGCGTCCAATTACCACAATAACTATTGCCACTATGATGTCGGAGATAGAAACCGATATATATATATACAATAACCATCCATAACCAAAATGTAAACAAGTGAGATGTCTACATAATCCCAAGAGTATACAACCGTAGTATGTAATACAAGTCCAGAAGTGTGATAATCAAATAAACGCCATCTACCCAAAGTCCCGCACTCCGACTTCACGTCATGATCAAGTCCTGTAATAAGTTGTCGTATAGGCTCAGCACAACGCTGAATATGCTAAAGTATGATCCTAGAATCCTTTAGGATATTCTCATTTCGAATGTGCGTTTACTTGAGGACGACATTACCGTGATCTACCTAAGGTATCTCTTAGGTTACTTGGGGTAATATAGCGTATCTCATTATCATCATGTGTGGTAATTTCCTTACCACATCTCATTACTTAATTCAAGTCACATTTGGTATTTGCCTTGGTTCGTATAATAAACGCGTATAGTTAATTATGCAAGCTATTCGCGTAATTAAATCATGCACACATAATAATCACACATATCATCTTGACATACAATTCGCACATATCCGAACCCAAGGAAACCCTCAGGAACAATCGGATCACACAACAACATACCGTTCACCGATGTATGGGAAGCTAGCTCGGAATCCCGTGCCCGTCCTCTACTTTGTTAGCTCTGGAATATGACACTAAGTATTAATTACGGTAATTCACTAGACCATCCGATATTCCCTTATCATTATAAACCCCGGGCAATTAACCTCGTCGGTTAATTACTCGTTATTTCGGTTATTACTTGACGTATCCGTATGCCGGATTGCTCGTTAATCCTATCTTAGTGTTAGTAACTAACACGTTGTATAATCTAAAATCCTTAGGATTTAATTCTTATAACAATCACACATTTTAACCTTATATATACCTATATATACCTATATATACACATACAATTTCATTATCATATATTATGGATTTAATTGTCATTATGTATATTACCTCATTTAATTTAATGAGTTTGTCAAATTGACCCTATTTGGTTAATGTAGTTGACTTGGTCAATGTGGTCAAACTATCAGTTTGGTCAATGCATTCAACCCTCATATTGGTCAACACGGTCAAGGTCAACGTGGCTACATGTGATGATAACCTTAGAATTTATTCTAGGTTTAATAACTTTTTATTCAATCCCACCTCTATCTATTTATGTAATGGGTATATAATTCCAACCTTAGGTTAATGACTTAGGTTAAATTCTCAATCATCCTCATACCTAATTACATCTCCAAAACCTTAGTATATAACTCCACATATTCCTAATTTCCATTATTTCATGTGAATTATAAACTCCTTCATTTGTACCAACCTTTATATACTAACATTATGATTTATATACTTAATGTGATATTATATAATTCTCAATCTTATCATATAATCCTCAACATAATCCCAACACTTAGTAATCTTTTACTTCCCACCATTCCAAACATTAATATTAACATTAAGAACTTTATACTTAATGTTACATTACATAACTTCAAACCCACTTATAATTTGTATCCAACTCTTCATAAAATTATCCTAAAGTCCAAACTAATCCTTTATAATTACATTCTGACCCCAATTTGTATAATTCCGCTTCCTACACAAAATTTCTAGAATTTACGAATTCACCTCACATCCTTTAGTATTTTTACAATTAACACCAATTCTAAACATTTTACAATTCCAGTTTCTCACTTAAATCAATTCAAAGTTTCACAACCAATTTCTCACAAATTCCGAGCAGACCTCTACTGTTATTCTGTTTTTCAACCCAACTTTCTCTAATTATGGTTTAGCCCCACAAGTTTTTACATACTTACAATTAGACCACAATATTTTCCTAAATTTACATTTTTATGATTTCTTTCTCTTACTTGGTCAAACCCCCAACTTTCCTCTTATGTTTGACCCAATATTCTTCATTGACCCATATTTTCCAGAAATTATGTTTTGACCCCCAAAGTTTGCTAGGCTTTCATTTAACTCCCAAAACTTACAAAAACGTGTATTTTCCATCTTAATCCTAATGAGACCTAACTTTCAGCTTATTTAATGTTTGTCACACCAAACTTTATTTATTTTACATTTTCCAATCATCCGTCAATCACATAATTCCTAAAACATTAATTATACTAATACTACTCCTATTTCTGTAAACCCTTTTTTTTGCACTAAACCATATACAGACACTTCCCACTTTTTTTGTAGGTGATTTCCCATCATCTTTTAAATTATTTTAAACCTCAAAACTGTCCTCAAACCCAAGGTTCTAATTATGTACACTTAGCCACTTAAACTTTACTAAAAGTTACATTTAAACCGTAATCATCCTTAACATAACCAAACATGTCAACATTGGTTTAAGTTGATTTTAAGGTCATAACACTACTCATGTTCTCACCTCAATATTGGCCATATACTAACATACCCACAAGTTTTTTGGTTTTTACATAAAACCCCCAACTTTGTCAAAAGCTATAATTTACCCCTTAATCATTTATAAACAACACTAAAATGTTAAGGTAGTTTTGGATCTTTATTAAGCTCAATTAAAACCCAGTATACCTACTGATTTTTGGCCATATTTAACTCCCAAATTTCTCATCCTATAACAACATAAGGGGAGAATTTAAGTTTTAGGACAGATTCAAAGGCTTAATAGATGCTTTAAGCACTTAGGCTTGACAACTTAGCCTCTTTAATGTAGATTTTCCACCTCTTTGTTTCCTTGCTTCTCAGCCAAAACACCAAAGGTTGGCAGGATCCATTTTTTGCCAAGGTTACAAGATGCAAAGGAACTCAAAGATAGGGTCTTTAAGACTCCTAAGGAAGATAAAAAAGGTCTTAGCTTAAAGTACCAAAATGAGCCTTAAGAGTAGATTTTTACCTCGAAGTTCAAACTTGAATATTTTGTCCCCTGTAAACAGTCTTTTTTGATATATTAAAAACTATAAAATTAATCCTAGAAATTAATAAATAAAATAAACCTACAAGTTGCAAAATAATTCCCGGTCGTAGCAGTAAAGTAATATGAGCAACCGGGGTATCGAAATAGGGGACTAAGAAAGTAAATCTAATACTATCAAAAGTTGTAAATCAGTGGAAATTGTTGATCAATAAAATTAAGAACAAGTCAAGAGTGACTGAAAATAATATAACAAAAGTGGAACTCCGGGTTTATGTGGTCTTCCCTAGTTAAGTCATGCAATTATATTACTAGTTGATTGGGGATTAGGGTTCGGCTAATTCTAGCAAGTTTCTAAAAGACTAAATCCTAGCCAATTTGAACTCCACTATGTAGAACGCGACAGATTAAATCATAAATCTATCACTACTAACGCAGAGGGATTAAACATATGAATTTAAATTGCATCTGAAGGCTAACTCATCAATCAGATAAAGCTCTCCACATATTAACAGATTATAACGACCTAGCTATCAATCACGGATCAGATTTTGACAACTTTCGCACAGCTAAAAATAAAATAGCAAGTTTTATTGATAGCGCAAACAATATTTATAATCTGAAACAAACCGTTAATAGATCCCAAATCAACTAATAATAATTCTACAAAACCTAACTATTTACAACCACCATTCCCCGGAGTTTAATCCCTTAGCCGAACATATCGAAAGAGGAAAAAAATAGAGAAGGAGTAGAAATCATCTCTATGTCGAATCCAAAGATTTGCTAGTTGTAGGGTTAAACAAACTGATGAAATTGATGCAGAAATTCTCCTTGGTTGCACCTTGGTGTTGCACGGTTGTAGAGGAGAAAATAGGTCACGGCTCTCCCAATTTGAATTCTGAATGTCCTCCTCTTGCTCGCGCAAGCCCCTTTAAAATAGAATTTTTGGGCATAAAATACACACGTCCAGCTCACCTGTCCGGGTAGGAGAGCCGGACAAGAGATAGCTTTGTCAGGCGAGTTTTCTTTCGTTTGTGAGACGTTCGGCTCTACGTCTAGGTCATTTAGCCGGACGCCCTAGCTGGACGAAAATATATATCAAAATCCCGACACTGCACTCGTGGTCGTAAATATTTTTGTTCTTCTAAGCACGTCTGGGTCAGTTAGCCGGACACGTCATCCTGACACTTCGACTGGTGAGAGTTTAGTCACATCTGGGTCAGAGTCCGGGTGAGTTTGCCGGACAAGTACAAGGCGTCCGGACCACAGGGTCGGACGTAAGTCCGAACGCGACGTAGATTTTTCCTATTTGTACCGAATTTCTCCCATATCACATCCTGTTATAAAAACACCAAAACAAGCCAGTGTGAGGTATTTTCACTTTAACAAAGATATAAACATCATAAAATCATAAACTTAGGAAAAAGACAAAAAAGATAAGGGGTTTAGGCACTAAAAGATATATCAATAATTAGTGCATCACCCCCGACATTCTACCAAGGCTAGAAAAAAAGGATGAAAAGTTAGCTCTTTGATAGTTTGAAGAGTAGAAGGTAGCCAAGGTATTACAAGAGCTAGTTTTCATGACCCACCTTTGGTTGAAGTTTACCTTGCTTTAGCTTGATTTTTCCTTGTTATTTTCGGCCAAAGAGAGGGGTTAAAAGCTCCAGATTTTTGAGTGAAAAGGATGAATAAGTTGTGTCAAATGAGTCTCATTATTGGATCTTCAAAGCAAGAGAAAAGACTTAAGGTTTTAAGGAACATTTCTTACCTTTGTTTGCTTGAACTTTGACTAGCTTTTCTCCTTGGTTTCACTTCAGATTTTGCCCCAAAATCTATAGATTTTTCAGCCATAAGATGAAGGGAGTGAGTTCTGATGTTCTTGTTGAAGAAAGAAGAAGATTTAAGGGAAACATTCAAGGAAGTTAACTCACCATTAATGTCCTTCCATGGAGCTTGAAGAGAGCATTAAGAGGAAGAAGATGGAGCTGCTTTCATCCAAAGAGAGGAGTGAGGATTCAGAAGCCTGCATGAGGAGGAATGAGAGTTGGTAAGAGAGTGCAAGGGTGCAAGAGAAGTGTGAGTTGTGGTTCCCTAGAATAGAAGACTTTTACGACATTAGGAAGCTTCCTCTTAAAAGTAAAATGATTTTTGCTTTTGACTTTCCATCCATATTGTCCGGCCATCATTGGGATATTTATGGGGTAGATTTGTAATTTTTGGAACTTATAATATTAAGGTGTTACATGTTGTGCATTTGGACTTGTTTCATGTGCTAGGTTGTAACTTGTGTAATTACCTTGTTCTAAGGTGTATTCCTTGTGTTAAGGTGTATTTCTTTATGTTTTGAGTGGTTAGTATACTTTACTATTCATTGTGACTAGTTAAGTATGTTCTTTGATTCACTCATGATATTTGTGTTCTAAATTCATGTAATGATATATTACATGTTGCATCAACTTTCTTAGTTGATTTCTCCTTATAATTACTTCCACTTTAGTCCAATATTTTATGTAAGGTTTATTGACCTTTAGGACTATATGTATTTATTTAGATAAATACATTTGGAGATTATATAATTTCTTAATCATTTTCGGGCTCATTAGCCTCTATAATAATTATGTAATCCTTAATTATATTTCATAAACCTTTGAGGTATTTCATAAACGGGTTAGTCGGAATTAAGTTGGCGCACGTGATGTCATCCCTAGGAGGTGACCGTCCTACGAAACCGTCCCTTGTGGGTCGGTCGGAGCAAAAATCTGCCCTTACCTTGTTTTTTAAAACTAGAAAAAAATGGGGACATTTCCCATTCTTCATTTTCACATCTACAGACCAGAATAGAGAGAGATAGCATGGAAAATAGGAGAAAAAGCGGGTAAAGAAGAGAAGGAATGCTCACCTTCACCAAAGCTTCTACCCTCCATGAATGGCTTCCTCTTACTCTCTTGTTATTTCTATTTCCTCTATGTATTTGTTAACTCCACTAGTGCTCTATGATGAGGTTTGACCCTTAAACGCTTCAAGAATGCTTATAAACATTACCTCATTTATTATGATTGTTTTATCGCCATCAATGTTTCATTAATGCTTTGGATTGATCACCTCTTGCATTTATTGTGATTCTTAGCAAAATTAGGGTTTGAGTTAGAAATTGGAACAAATTGGGAGATAAACCCTAAATTTTATTTCTCTAAAAGATTTAGGGAGTAATACTTTAGGGCTATTTTTAGGAGCTTAAATTTAATGCTATCTAAATACATTAGGCTTCTTTAAATTAAGGGGTTTGATTAATTAGGTAAGATTTGATTAGTCCAAGATTTGAAGAATCTTTACTTTAGCTCTAATACATAATTATAGTGAGGTATGTTTATGAGTTCAATTGGGAATTTTAGGTTAGGGTACTCCTCCATCCAATCCATTAAGACACCACTTAGCTTAGTTAGTTGTTCTTACATTTCACTCAAACAAACAATCAAGCTTGTCGCTAAACCCCCATTTACCGTTCTTTGTTTCAATTACTAGGATACTGAAGCTTGGGATTAGAAACCAATTTCCATGTGGATATGACCTTGTTTTACTGTAGTGATTTGGGTGCACTTGCCCTCTTGCTTGCTTACGTTAATCCCGCTATAGTATTTTCCCTTAGTAGGGTATGAATATTTAACAAATTTGTAACTAAAGTAACTAATATATATATACTAAGTATGATCTCACACCACTTAGATAGCGCCCTATACACTCTTTGGTCGTGAAATTATGGGTTTTAAAAAATGTCCACATTTGAAGCAACATGAAATGAGAGCACACACCTAATTCTATTATGATAAAGTGGGTTGTTGATGAAGCAAAACAACATGTAGTGGGTGTTTGTTTTGGGGTAATCAGGAAAAGAAATCATTTCAAATTTCCGTTCATGGTATCGTAGTTGGACAGTTTACTTTCGGAAAAGAGAAGCGGGAATGGAATCTCAAAACCCGCTATCGGACCCATCCCTTACTAGGGAATGAGATCCCCCCAAGACACGAGGGCGACATAGACCATTGACCAATAACTAAGACCATGACCGGGGACCGGTGAATGTTGGCCAACAATTAATGACCATTGACTAGAAGCCGGAAGTCATTGACCATTGATTGACGGTCGATGACCGGTTTATTTATTTCATTTCCCCCGGTTCAAACAAACAACTAGGAAAATCAAAGGGAGTTATTTTCCATTCCTCTCCATTCCCATTCATGATTTCATTCCATTTCCCTCGCTTGAAAGAAACGCCCATTTAACTGTTATATTTACCAAGGGTTGTTGTCTTTGATAATATTATATGATTTTGTGATGATTATATGTTTGTCCATGTGTTTGTTGTACTTTAGGATGATTTTGTTATAATGACTAAGATTGGTTAATTAAGAGATAAGTGTAACACCCCTACTCTAATCGGCTTCTAATCATCTTACTTAACATTGTAATCGCAGCGGTAATCTCAACAATTGAACTACTGGTGTCGCCGTTCTCACTCACCCATACGAGTAATAACGTGCTTACTGATATATTCTTAAATACGAAACAATTTCCCACAGTGACAACAAGAGATAGATCTAACCTTCCCAAACCAATATAAAATACATTCACAGTGAGCATTCTAAGTATCCAATCCATACACGTTTCTAAGTTCGTATCAAATGCAACAGTGCATATTTAAAAACTGTAATTAAACTACCCAGCGCGTCCCTCTCTTTGCCGACACCGGAAGCTGCATACCTGCAAAATGTTTGTTTGTGGTATGGAATCAGCCCTGCTGAGTATGTTACTACATGACTGTCATGCCCCCTCGGACCCTCAGTTATTTGGTCGAGAGCATGCAATTCATTTTCATGCAAGTAGTTTAATTTTAAAACCGTAAAGCAACAATATATATTGCAGTAAACTCAAATAACCAACAAGCCCCCGGCTTCACACATCACATCGTAATAAACCACTGAAAGCGTTACAACGCTTATATGAGTACAGAGACTCCATTCCAACAAACACTTAATAGTTCATAATTGAGTTCGGCGACTCACTCGACCAAACAATCCACCATAATCTACACATGAGTACAACGACTCGACACAACCAGTTCACAACACACAATATGAGCATAATGGCTCGTTCAAACAAATCCACCACATACCACACATAATTACAAAGCATAACCACTGAGCAACAAGGCGAAACAACGAGAGTTATAAACAAGTATAGTTACTCGTCTTTGGCGTACAAGCCCAAATAATGTTCACCTAATGTACGAGCTAGTATAGTTGTTCGTAATTGTTCAGTCATGTCTAATGACAACGTCTCGTTAGAACGACGTGTCTCTAAGTTACCCATCTCTTATGGCGGGTCACCCACGGCAGTAGCCACTCCAGCGGTAGAGTCCCCGACCTACGAACAATCTGTAGTTCATTGGAATTTATCCAGATACTTACGGCTACCACACGGTATCCTAGTATCGTTAATGGATCACAGTTCACAACAAGAGCCACATCCTCTTGATAAGCTTACTTATTCCATCGCATTGTCTTACTATTCTTCTTAACACAGCAGGCTAAGGTCATTAGTCCAATCCTGAGTATGTCGACTCGGGATCCAGTGTTAGGTACGAGAGCGGCGTTAAACAGGCCAGTGCTCCGTATATAAGTATCGGATAATATATGTATATATATATATCTTATTATCCTAATGCTACAACGTTTTACTTACGTTCCTTATATTACACATATAAGATAGCATCATTGCCGCTAGTTCGTTTTATAATATGTTCATATATACGAACGGTACTGTTATCATACAACAGTAATAATAAAGCAGCATTAATACACAACTTAAGCATATTAATTCACACAAGCAGACATTCAATCTTATCACAGATTTTCACACAATGTCTGAACTGAGGAAACCCTCAGAGACAATCAAGCCACATAAATAACATACCGTTCACCCTGAAAGTATTACGGTGGAGTATGATTCAGCTAGCTCCGATGCTCCTCGTGTCGTCTCTAACAGTCTAACAATACATAACGCTACTGATTAGAATCCCGTATAACAACTTAACTCTACGGTACCCCGTACCGTCGCTATTACCTCCCGGTTAATCCCCCGTTATTAACTGTCAACGTTTTGTCGGGTTTTCGGCTTAACTCGAAATTGGAAAAACGTTATATTACATGCGTAGTCATGTCTCGTATAATAACATATTGAATGTTGAACCTTGTTATCGCATGTAACTTAATATACTTCTTGTATATCATATAGTCTATCACTATATTGCGTGCGTATCTTAATCATATACTATACATTTCACCTTAGTATTTATTTTCCTAAGGTTTTGTTTTTCCACCATTCATTATAATACATGGTTTCCAACCTTAATATATATTCATCCTTATATACGTTTTTCTTGTATATGTATATATTTACCACATAGGTAAGTTCCATGAGTTATAAACTCTTATATTATATGTTACATTTTTATCATCTTTTATTAGATGATTATTCCCTTTAGTTGTACTATATTATACAACTTATATTAAGATTATTATCCTAATATTATGTAACATTTTAGTTGTATCTTTACAACTCCCAAGGTTTAATTAACAACTTCCTTAGTTTATAAATCCTATTTATTTATAGTTTGTCACATTACTTAATGTGAATATCCTTACTTTTATTAATTCCATCTAAACCATACAATTGTTATAACATTTATAACATTATAGACCTTAGTCTAAAATTCATTTTCCAACCTTTAATATTTCGGTACAGCCCTTGAATTTATTTAAATTCTATTTTGACCACATAACATTATGTAATGTTATACCATATACTAATATCATATATTATGATATTTTTATTCCCCTTTAATTTATAACCTATAGTTTTTTATACAAAACTATTATATATTGCCGCATAGGCACATATATTAAACCTTATTCTTTTCCATAAACCATAGTTTCCTTTATTTACAAAGTCACCCCATTATTTATACCATGTTATATATACCATTTAATATAACATTTCTAACTTATAAAAAAGGTATAACCTATGGTTTTATTTTGTAAAATTCCGAACAGACCCATATATGTTCTATAATTGCCATTTGGCCCAATTTATAACATATAGTTTAATAATTCATTAAAACTATATATCATACACATATCTTAATAAATACTCTTATATAATTCTAAAAATCACCAAATTTCACCAAAGGGTTATAATTACCTTATTAACCCATATACTTTCGGTATTTACTATACCACCACATATATTTCTCCAAAGTGTCATAATGACATCATAACTATATATTATACATATATAGTTTATTTTAATTCCAAAAATAAACCCAATAAATTCCTGAAAATTCCTAATAGCCCATGGGTGTTTATAATACCATTATACACCCTTTATTTTCGGTAATAACATATATACCACATATGTTATAAAGTTGTTACAATTAAATACATAACTTATTATAAAACCTTAAATAAGTTATCTAACTTATTTAATTTGGTCAAATCCTACCATATGGTCAAGGTTGACCACCTTAATATTTCCTTGACCATTAACCCCCATAAATTACGGTTTATACCCATATCTTTTCAGAAATTACCATTTAACCCCAAAACTTTATATTATCATATAATTTTTATATAAAGTCATTTAAACCTCTAATTTTCGGCTTTATTAATATATAGCCCCCAAATTTAGTTTATTTACACTAAAACCCCAATAATGTGCGGTAATGCATATTTAGCATCTAAACTTAATTAAAAGCTTATAAATGCATGAATAAAATGGCCTAAAGTACATGGCCTTATTACAAACATTGGCTTATAAAATAAATTACACATATATCCAAAAGTACTTTAAACTCTCGGCCCTTACCACATATTTTACTTATTTACCAATTTTCCACATAATGTCTTAAATTTGACAATTATGCTAATTAATTAGTTATAAAATTTACTAAACCATTCCTTAATCACCTAAGGTCAAAATAAGACCTATAAACCTTGTTCACTCACGGAACAATATGTATACATATGTATAAACACATATTAATATACCAAGTGAAGGTTTAAGTGATTTATACCTTGTTTTTGCCTAGTTTAGGCCTTATTTGGCCACGGCTGTATGGAGATCTATTTTCCACAGCTTAGTTTACATGTTTTCAAACAACAATTAAGGCATGGTTAGTCTCCAAGTAGGATCTAACCATAAGAAGTGTTTAATGTCAATTTCAAGGTAAAATTTACCTTTGAATACCAAGGCAAGAACAAGTGCTCTTCGGCCTAAATTTACAAAGGGTAAAGGGTGTCAAAAGAGCTACTAAAACCAAGCTTTAAACTGGTATAACTCAGATTAGAAGATGGCCAATCTTTACCTTGTTTAAAATGCCTAAAATGGTGTTTTTGGCTTGGATCTGGTTATACTTCAAGGCTCTTGATGTACCAACTGGATAAGTATGTTAAGATGAAGATTATAAGCTTAGAAACAAAGTTTCACAGCCGAATTTGAAGGGAATCAAAAGATATGTGCTTAAAGCACATTTTTATACCTTAAGAACAAGATTAGCTTTCTCCACCTTCTTCCCTTGTTAATGCCGAGATACACCCTCCATTTAACCTCCAAAACAACCTAAGAACATTGATGGAAGTGGTTGATGCTTTGCTCCATTGAAAGAGGAAGAAATTGTGAAGAAAATGAACATTTAAAGGCTTAATTAGCTTACCAAGATTAATTGATGTTCTCTTCTGTTCTTGGTGAGTTCGCCACGACTTGGAGAAGCCAAAGGGAGGTTTGGAGCTGCTGGTGTCGGCAGGCAAGAAGGCAAATGAGAGAGGTGAGTCAATTTTGCCTTATAAGTCAATTATTGTTACTTTAATTCACTTTTTGAATTAGTAATTAGATGACTCATCATAACAGCTGGTTAATTGATTGAAGATTGATAATCAAGTGGGAATGACAGCTGTAGGGGGGCGGCAGCCTTTGGTCAAGGCAATAGGTGAGCTTTGACCATGATTTAAGTTAAGTTAAGTAATTAGTTGTTATTTTTGGGTACTATTCATACTAAATTGCCAATTTTGATTTTTATTTTTAAACTTTGATTTAGACTTTATAATATAGTCTATCATGTCACATTAATGTTATAAAGAACTTAATATAGTCTTTACAGTAACAAAAAGTCATTATCTTAGAGCTCATACACAAAAAACGTGCTTTAAGGAATTTTAGTGCACATTTTAAGTCGCAGGGTGTTTCTGAGCTTTGTTTTCTTTGAGAACAGTTTTGTTGTGTTCCTTACATGATATTTGATCATGGTATCCAATTTTATATCATTTAGAGGTCATTAGACCTTTAAGGTATTCTTAGAGCACATTTTTGCCCTACTTGACCTTGAAGCATGTAAATGCCTGTTCTTTGTGTTGGAGTGTTGTCCAACAATTGTAACATGTTTAGTAATGTGTTAATAAGCTTAGGACGAAATCTTAGGTCCTAATAAGTTCATTTGGGTATTTATTTACCCTAAACAGTCAAAGGGTGCAACATCTTGCTTTGTGTTGGCCACTGTTGTCCTCAGTTGACTTTTAAGGCATGTTTAGGCCTTAATCAATGTGATTAAATATTTAATCCATATTTTATTAGTTTGGGGTATTTCAGTCTACCCCCCTTAAAAAGACTTCGTCCCGAAGTCCTTACCCATCTACAGTTCACCTAAGAAATCAAGTTCCACTAAGTAATCACAGACAGATCATCACTAGGAAGTACATTCCACTACGTTCAGATCTAGTCTATATGTATCACATTTGATACAACAGTAATCTCATTCCATATAGTCAATAATCATGACACATTCATTCATAAATAGCACTAAACAAGGTACGAAACTCATAGTACACAACACTAGACAAGGTGCAAAACTCATAGTACACATCACTAGACAAGGTGCAAAACTCATAGTACACAACACTAGACAAGGTGCAAAACTCATAAAGTACTCAAAGGTGTTTGCAAGGGATACTCCACGCATCCCTATCTACATGTTAGTATCTCGCGAGGATACTCACACATCATTCCACATGTATGTGTGCACATATAGTTAACGTTGACAAATCACAGAGAAGCAGTCTTAAAGACCAGGACTTGACGATCCCCAACCCCATGCTAACCAACGTCTACTACCTGTGGACACACCGGTTTAATAACGAAGGACACTGCGGTCCACGGCTCCTCGGACAGTATCACCTTATTTCCTTAGATACCCACAGACACACCGGTCTAATGACAAAGGGCTCTGCGGCCCACGGCTCTCTGGGTGATGTCACTCGCAGACACACCGGTCTAATGACGAAGGACTTCACGGTCCACGGCTCTTCGAGTGACGCCCTAAATTCCAATTTCTATTCATATCTGTGTCCACTTGTAGGAAGTTTTGAGAGTCATTCAACCCCGACGTGGTCAGCGTCAGTGTTGAACTATCTCTCACCTCAATTTGTGTTCGGTTTCCCTTGATCGGACTAGGATCAAGTTCAACTTCCCACGTCAATTTCAATCAATCAATTGTTTATTCACTTTAATCTTGTTTCCTCTTGATATTTGCCACCTTGTGTCCCATAGATACACAAGTCAACTAGTGTAATTAATTTAGTCATTGGCATATAGGATCATGTATCCTAACCATGTACCAAGTTCACTCGACTTATAATTATTCATACAATTCCTAGAGGTTTTATCTCCACTAGGTTACACATCAGTCTCATGCCGAGTCACAAATCATATAGTATGGAGCTTTCTACTCCTTCTATTTGACATCTCCCACCGAAACTACCAGATAGACCTACTTGAACTCTCAACCGGAGCTAACAAGTTAGGCGTTTATGTGTTTAATGTTCGCAACGTTTGCATAAATAATCGGAAATAGAATAAGAACACTCTATCTGTTCTCCCTTTCCTATTCGCCAAAACAATGCGAACTAAAAAATATATATATTCATACACATAATACATCATAATATTACCTCAAGTAATATAACACAATCATTGTAACACCCATCCAAAGCCAATCGTGGTTATCGCAAAACTGAACACTTAATCGAATACGTCGCAGCGGAAATAATAAACACCTGGACCTTGCCACGGTCTGATCGTTAGAATATACCGGCCTTAACAATTACAACACTTATCCAAAATACATAACCAACCCAACATCACCATCCATAATACCGACAACCAACCGAGTACAAGTAACTAAGTCATAATCACAACCTTACATCAGTTTAAATATAAACAGACGGGTGCACAGCGCAACCCAACTCAAAATAAAATCCCATCCTAAGTCTAACCGCTCCTACTCTCGTAGTGCGTCCTCATGGGTCTCTTACCTGCAAGTGTAAAAACAGCCCCCAAAGGGGGTCAGCACGAATGCTGGTACACCCTCTCATGGCCCCCAAGCTAACGGGGCTACGACGACTAATTGTCGATAGCATGGAAATTGATTACATACACAAGCATGATATGAAGTGCAATAACAATAACCACAGATGAACATATATAGTTCACAAACAATGAACGACTCAAGCGTTCCCTTATCAAGTGGGTTAGTAACCCCCTCCTTAGTCCTCATTTCCTTAATCTCAGTTCCTTACCTTACCTTAATCTTAATCTCAACTTAGTCTCAGTATACAAACCGTTCCTGGAAGGGAATGGTTGTAGCTTAATTCGAACCTGGGATTTAGGTGATCCCACCGCACCATCTTAATGCCACCTACTCTGGACGGGAGTCCAGCGTAGCTGAGCCGGCAACCGGCCCTAGGCTACAAGTCCGAAGACAAGTCCTTAAGCGGAGGGCGGATCTGATTCAGATACCGTCCCCCTTTTTCCTTAGCATGCATGACCGAGATCGGTCCCGGGTTCCTCACTCAAGTTCCAGTTAGTAGAAATCTTAATCACCATGTGCTAGCTAAGCCTTAACGGGCATTAACCAACAACCACCAAACTTAACTCTTATTCTTAACTCAGTAAGTACTAAACTTGGTTAGTAACAATCTCAAGTCTCGCGGGTTAGTGTAAAGATAACACATACACAACGAGAACAAATATAACCGGTTGCATGCTTTATCTTGTTTTAGTCATAGCAATTAAACAGATAGCACACAAGCCGAGGGACACCTCGTTACAAGCAGGTCACAAGAAAGATTGTACCGTTCACCGTCGACGATCGTTTGGTTTATCTCCTTCCAAGTCCCAATTCACCAATCCTAAAACATTGATTCATGTTTAGGCCATTAGTTATTTGCACCTCACTTAACTCACTTAATCCCTTAAAAATTCCCGATGAATATCCTCTTAAGTCCTTACCACTTAACTTACAAACTTAACTTTAGACATTAAGGTTCTTACTTATCTTAACTTGATTCCTTAAGTTCTTAGGGTACTAATCACTACCACCCTACCAAGAGTATACCTTATTACCAATTACCATTCTTAGAATTCAAAATTTCTTTTTTTTTAAGTGTTAAGGGTCGTCCGACCCACCCTCTGGGTCGGACCCTTCCAGTAACTTTCGAGTTTGAAAAACTCTACATGTCCGACCCACGTCCGACCCAACCATCTGGGTCGGACCATTCCAGGAATTTTTCCGTCTTCTAAACCTTCCATGTCCGACCCATGTCCGACCCAACCTTTTGGGTCGGACCATTCCAGAAACTTAACCGCCCTTAAAACTCACCCGTCCGACCCATGTCCGACCCAAGTCCTCTGGGTCGGACCATTCCAGAACCTTTCCCTGGCGTTAAACAGAGGCCGTCCGACCCAAACTTGGGTCGGACCCCTGGGTCGGACGCCACCAAAACATGCCCAAACTTTGCCAAATCTTCACTAAACTTTTCCTCAAGCCATCCAATGTGTTCTAACATCATTTAGACCCTTAAACTCATCTTAAACCATCCTCCAAATTCATTCCCAATCCTTTACACAATTCTTACAACAACTACTAACACTTAACACTTATTCCTCCTACATTTCAACATCCCTTTCACCTAGCACTTCTACCAGCCCAAAGTTCCCTCCTTATGAACTTGGCCACACCATATACACCACTTTCATCTATCTTACACTTTCCAAGGTTTTCCTTAAATTCTAAACTCTAGTTTCTATCTAAATCATCTCAAGGTTTCACACTAATCACATCAAACTTACCAAGGTTTCCTAGCTTCTTCTATCAACATTGGCCTAAGTCCTAAATACCCAAACACACTCTTTTAATTCCTAGATCCTTCATAGTGATGCCTAAGTCATTATAACTCATCAAAACACTTTATCTCACCCCTTTTTCATCAGACAACCTCTAAAACTTCCTAGTACTTCCTTAGTCATTAAATTCCCTTAGAACATCTTAAACACTTAAGTTCTCCTTTAAATTTTTGCCATGGGTTCTCTAGTATATAGCACATCCTAACACTTGGTTTTTCTCCATCAACAACCAATATCTCTCAAATTCTCATCACAACACCTTAACACACAATTTACACACAAAACTACACACACAACATCATATAGTGCACAAACTTAAATGCTTGGCACTTAGGCCCTTAAATGACAATAATCTTAACCACTGAATTTCCACATATATTTGCCTTTAACCTGCGAATACACACAACAAGGCTCCCATTGAAATAAAATGCTTCTTGTAATTCATTTCAACATTGTTTGACTATCTCTTTTCTCATTGGCTCCTTAGTCACAAGTTCTCAAACATAGTCATTGTTTCTCCTAGGTCATATATAACCCTTTTCTAATGTAAACTCTACACTAAACTCATCACATATCTAAATCCCATTCCCTTAAACAATAAACACCTTAAGGTAAGTAATTTACCTTGTTCTTTTACAAGCTTTAAAAACTTTCTTCCTTAGGTTTTTCCTTCTCAATCTCGGTCACCAATATATATCTCCTTGCCAATGTTCTAACCAATATCCAATGACTCCAATGAGTACTAGATAATACATTAACCCTAAGGAACAAACCCTAGGTTAAAAATGTGCTTTAAGGTATTAAGGTGATTGTTTTACCTTGGTTTCTCAAGACAAGCTTGGATATGAAGCAAGAAGGACCTCCTCAATCCTTTGAAGAGTAGAAACAAGCTAGAACAAGGCATTAAAATGAAGCCTCATGAGCATACATTTTCGGTCAAGAAAAAGTGATGGAAACCTAGATTTTCTTACACTTTCTTTACCTTAAGAGAATGGAGAAGCCAATGGAGTCTCCAAACTTGAATTTCCTCCTCTAATGGTGGTTTGGCTTGGCACCAAATCAAAGCTCTTGAGTTTTGAAAATATAAAGAGAGAGCTTGAGCTAACTAAGAATATGTAATTTGTTTTGGTTTTGGAGCTAAAATGAGTAAGTTGTGTGCAAGAGAAGGTGGAGCTAGCATGGAGTCTTCACGTTAATGGAGAAGGGAGAGATCTTGAGAAACCGTGGGCAAGAGAGAATGAAGAGGTGAGGAGAGAGGTGAGTAAAATGAGAATTTATCTTATAAAGTAATAGTACTTTTGCTTTATAACTCTTTATTTGCTTAATGACTCATAAAGGTGGTGACTCACCTTATAAAAACCGGCCCCCATTTAATAATAAGGGTACTTAAGTCTTTGTTGACCAAATCTCACTTATATTGACTTATGTTATAAACTAGCTTAATTAAGTTACTATTCACAAAACAAGGCACATTGTTGTGAAATTTTTGATTTCCCATTGATATAACTTCCAAATGTGATACTATATAGTACACATGTTAATTAAAGAGTAATGATGGACATTTAGCCATTCAAAACTCATTTACAAGACAATTTTTCAAAAATGTGCTTTAAGACTCCTTAAGCACATTTTGTGTTTTAACTTGTTTTCAAGCTTGGTTTTCTTTGGTAATTGATTTAAAATGACCATTAGGATATTACTAAGGTCTTAGAACAATATTTGGGTACTCTCCCAAGTCTCTCCAAGCTTAGAGCACGTTTTTGCTTAAACTGCTCTTTTGGTGTTTCCTTATATTTTCTTTGATTAGAAATGTTTCTTAATGTTTCTAAGGCATTATTTAGCCTCCTTATATCTTAGTTTATCATTTAAACACCATATCTAAGTTTGGGGTATTTCAATCTACCCCCCTTAAAAGAACTTTGTCCTCAAAGTTCACATATGTGCTTAACCATTCACGGTACTCAATTCCCTTAATCTTAACACCACATCTTATATTCACATTCACACATCTCAAGACTCAAAGGTCAATCTCAAATACAATACATAAGTATTATACATAACTCAAACTTAACACCAAAGTGTAGCAACTTACACAAATTCACATCTTAAATAACCAAACAAACGACAAACATGATCGTCTCCTAACTCAAAAGCGAGGAAGCTCTACCCCCCTTAAAAAGGGGTACGCCCCGTACCCTATACAGACGATCTAGTCAGTAAACAAAGAAGGGTACTTCGCCCTCATCTTATCCTCTAATTCCCACGTGGCCTCTTCGACATCCTGGTTAGACCAGAGAACCTTCACCAGTCGCACTGACTTATGGCGAGTGTCCCTAGTCTTACTGTCCAAGATTCTCTGAGGAGTCTCCACTGATCTCATATTTGGTTCTAAAGTCAACCTCTCAGGTTCTAACACATGGGAGGGGTGGTGCATGTATTTCTTTAGCTGTGAAACATGAAAAACATTATGCACTTTACCCAGCTCAGCAGGTAAATTCAACCTGTAAGCAACCGGGCCCACCCGCTCCGTAATCTCATAAGGACCAACAAATTTCGGGCTTAATTTGCCCTTCTGCCCAAACCTGAATACACCCTTCATCGGTGAAACTCGCAGAAATACCTGGTCGCCCACTGCGAACTCCAGGTCCCGTCGTCGAACATCAGCATACGACTTCTGCCTATCTTGAGCAGCTTCATGTTCTCCCTGATTTGCTGAACTTCAGCCTTAACTTGCTCTAAGTACTCTGGTCCTATAATGACCGTCTCACTCGACTCATCCCAGCAGAGCGGTGTACGACATGGTCTACCGTACAACGCTTGAAAAGGTGCCATCTTGATCGAAGCGTGATAGCTGTTGTTGTATGAAAACTCGATCAGATGTAGTCTGTCAATCCAACTGCCCTGGAAGTCTAAGGCACATGCTCTCAGCATGTCCTCGAGTGTCTGAATAGTACGCTCAGTCTGACCATCTGTCTGAGGATGGAACGCGGTACTCAGCTTGAGTTCTGTACCCAACGCTTCTCTGGTAGCTCTCCAGTACCTCGAAAGGAATCTGGTATCTCTATCTGACACTATGGTCTTCGGTATCCCGTGATGTCTCATGATTTCTTTCTCAAACAACTCAGCTAATTTGGTCACCGTCCAAGTATCCTTCATCGGTATGAATCGGGCTACTTTGGTAAGGCGATCCACCACCACCCATATCATGTTGAGACCTCCCCTAGCAGGTGGAAGCCCAACTACAAGTCCATGGAGATATCATGGAACTTCCACTCCGGAACTGGCATCGACTGTACCATTCCGCCCGGTCGTCGGTGCTCAAATTTCACCTTCTGGCATGTGAGACACCTCAAGACGAACTCGGTAACATCTGTCTTCATCCCCGACCACCAGAAGTATCTCTTCATGTCTTTATACATTTTAGAGGCTCCCGGATGGATGGAAACTGAAGAACAGTGTGATTCTCTAAGTATACGGTCTTTCAGATCCGTGTTGCCCCGTGGTATGCATAACCGGCCCTTAAGTCTGATCAGATCATCATCATCATGAAGTCTGAAGTCGTATTTCTGACTCTCAAAGGTACCATCTGTCAGCTTCTGTCTGACCTCTCCATGTACTCATCTGTCCTCTGAGCCTCTCGCACCTCATCAACCAAGCTGGAGAAAGAAACTAGCGAATGGAGTGAGTGTGCTCGACGGCTCAGGGCGTCTGCTACAACATTGGCCTTCCCCTCTTTGTATTGGAGGTCAATGTCATAGTCTTTCAGAAACTCTAACCATCTCCTCTGTCGAAGATTCAACTCCTTCTGAGTGAATATGTATCTCAAACTCTTGATCGGTGTAGATCGTCACACTAACCCCGTATAAGTAGTGGCGCCATATCTTCAAAGCGAAGACTACAGCTCCCAGCTCCAAATCATGTGTGGGGTAGTTCTCCTCATGTTTCTTCAACTGGCGTGAGGCATATGCCACCACCTTGCCATGTTGCATGAGCACGCAACCCAGCCCTCTGCCGGATGCATCACAATAAACCTCAAAGCCCTCTGTACCGTCTGGAATGGTCAGAACCGGTGCAGTGGTCAGTGAGTCCTTCAAGCTCTGAAATGATCTCTCACAGTCAACCGTCCACAAGAACGGTGCATCCTTCTTCATCAGACTGGTCATCGGTTTCGCGACCTTGCTGAAATCCCTAACAAACCTCCTGTAGTAACCTGCCAGACCGAGAAAGCTCCGGATGTCGGTAACAGTCTTCGGCCTTGGCCAAGTACGTACGGCATCAATCTTCTGGATCCACTGAGATCCCAGCATCTGAGATGACATGACCTAGGAAAGAGACCTGGTCAAGCCAAAACTCACATTTGGAGAACTTAGCATATAGCTGGTTCTCCCTCAATATTTCCAATACCTCCTCAGATGTTCCTCATGTTCAACCTTAGATTTCGAGTATATCAAAATGTCATCAATAAACACCACAACCGACTTGTCCAGCTGCTCCCGGAACAAGCGGTTCATCAGATCCATAAACTTCGCCGGTGCGTTCGACAAACCGAACGGCATCACTGTAAACTCATAGTGGCCGTATCGTGTCCGGAATGCCGTCTTCTCAATGTCTCCCTCCTTAATGGCTATCTGATGATACCCCGATCTGAGATCAATCTTGGAGAACACAGATGCTCCCTTCAACTGATCGAACAGATCGTCAATGCGGGGTAGTGGGTACTTATTCTTCACTGTCACTGCATTCAGCTCTCTGTAGTCGATGCAGAGGCGGAGACTACCATCCTTCTTCTTCACGAAGAGGACTGGCGCTCCCCATGGTGAGACACTTGGTCTTATAAATCCCTTAACAAATCTTTCAATTGTTCCTTTAACTCAGTCATTTCTGCCGGAGCCATACGGTATGGTGCCTTGGCTATCGGTCCGGTACCAGGTAGCAGCTCGATGGTGAACTCTACCTCCCGAGTGGGTGGCATGCCGGGCAGTTCCCGTGGAAATAAGTCGGGGAACTCCGACACTACCGGTAAGTCGGGGTCGAACTCAGGGTCTCTCTCTATGTCCTGTACATAGCAGAGGTACACTTCTTCCTTTCTCCTCAATTCCTTATACATTGCCATGGCGGTGATGATCTTAGTCGAAGGCTCTCTGGGCCTCTGGCGGTATGATATTGTTACCCCAGACGGACTCTTGAGCAGCAATCTATGCTCGGCGCAAAGGATACGTCCCTTGTGCCGCTCCAACCAGTTCATCCCGAAGATAACATCAAATCCTAACTCACTGAACTCAATGAAACTGACTGGAAAGTCTTCTCCCTTAATTCTGACAGTGGCACCTCGGTAGTAACGAGTGCAATGAACCTTCTCCTTAGACGGGAGCGTAACCGTGAAGTCGGGTAGCTCATCAGCGTCTAGCCCCAACCTGCTCGCGAAAGATGCCGAGACAAAGGTATGTGAGGCCCCTGAGTCGAAGAGAACTGATGCCTCAATCCCATTAATCGGAAAGGTGCCGGTGAGGATAGTACCGCTGGCGTCGGCCTGTGCCTCTGCAAGTATGCTTAGTGCACCTTCCGTACCAAGTCCATAACCTAATTGTGTTCACAAGCTTCATGAGTATTGATGGTATAACAAGAGTCGTAACAATTTATATGAACAACACTGTTATTTTATTCATGACCATCCCGTTTACAACATGTGCTTTAATCTTACATCTCATTCCTCATCTCATTCTAACGTTACATGGCTAATATTGTCTAAAGGTTAGGTTTAATCTTCCAGGTCTCATATGCGTCGCATTGATTACTGCTAACGGTGCTGTATTCGACTTGATCCTCTTAATCCCATGGTATAACATCCTTGATTCTCCTCCCATAATTAATACATCTCCTGATTTAAGTACCAACTTATTCGCACGGTCCGCACGCTTCTGCTCGCCGTATAAAAACTCTGCATCATCCCCAATGGACCAAGACACTACGGGTATCCCTCTTTCGAGAGACTCCGTTGTCTCGTCCTTATCCTGGTGCAGTCCAAGTCGCCCATCCTTCTCGTAGAAGTTCACAATGCAAATGTCTGCCCGAATGTCTGGAATCGGTTCAGCTTCCAATTGCTGAGCGATTTCCACGACTTGTGTAATAACTGGATGGAACTCTTCGGGTATTCCCGGTGGTGAGACTCCATCTTGCATCCTCGTGGTTTGGTAATTCTTGGCATACGGATTCCAATCCTTGCCCAAGCTCATCATTTTTAATTTCATCCTTGCTCCCCCTGGGTACTCCGGTGTGTAGAAACCTCCCGGTCCCATTCCTAGTTGATTGCATCTTCTGATGATGGCTATTTGTGCTTCGGGTGTCAGGTATCCCCTTAATAAAATCATACCTGGGCGGATAACCTGACATTGTTCGGTTGGAAAGTCTATGGGTTCGATGTCGGTGTGCTCCGGGTTAGGTGTAGATGGTATTGGATAGCGGATGTTGAAGCTTCCTAAAGTGGTAGTAGGTTATATCTTACTTAAGTTCTAATCTCATCTTATTCTTACTTAACTCATTTATTCACCAAACATGCATGATAATGCGGTAAGCAGGTAGTTTTATTACTAAATGGTTATAGCAGTACCTGGCCTCGATGAGGGTTCAGGCTCATCGTCCCGGTCCACCATGTGTAGTGTGGGTCCCGTCTTCTGGGTCACCCTTGGGTTCTTGTTCGCCGCCTGTTGCACCTTCCTCTGACCGTCAGATCCAGCTCCCTGATCGGTCTTGCCCTTGCCCCTGGTGTCGGGCCTATAGGCTCTGCTAGCAGGATTCCAGTAGCACTCATACGCTCGGTGCCCGTAAACTCCACAAAAGTTACACTCCACCTTATTCCCCTTACAATCGAGCCCGGGGTGGTCCTTGTGACACCACCTACAAATGTAGCGTCGCTGGTAGCCACCACCGGCTCCCTTCTCAGTCTCAGATCCTGATAATTCATAATATTAGTACTCATTTCTCAAACGGTTACTAAGTTGTTTCTTAACCCAAACAATACCAATCCCTTACCCTTTGGCGCCCTAGAGCGCAGGGGTGTAGCTGCATAAGCATATGTCAACTTCAATGGCTCTTCCGGAGCCTTCTCTTTTTCCTCCTTCCCCTTTGGGTTCTGACTTTTCTAGGCCTGAGGCTGGTACTTCTGTTTCTTGTACCCACCTTGCCCTTGACTCTCCGAGCTCTTACCAGCATTCTTCCTCTTAGCATTCTCCTCGTCCCTCAGCTGGACGGTTATTTCAACCTTAGCAGCGGCATGATAGCACTCCTGCTTTCCACAGTATTAGTCACTCTTATTTTCTTACAATCTAGGCCTTACTCATCACTTACTCAAATCTCAATCATTCTTATTACCTGCAAGGTAGTGTAACTCGTCAGCCCCATGCCGTAGCGGAGTCGATGGCTAAGCCCGCCATAGAAGCGGTCCACCAGGATCTGGTCAGAATATCCAAGACCTGGCAGAAGACGGAGCAAGGCGGTGAACTCCGAGTAATACTCGTCCACCGTCATGTTGTCTGTCTGCTTAGGCGCATCCAACTGCAAGCGCTTCTTCGTCTGGACATGGGCGGGGTAGTACTTTGCTCACAGCAAGGCGGTGTACTGCTCCCAGCCGAACTCTGGATTGGCCACATGCTCGGCCCTCACTAGCTTCCACCAATCGCCTGCCGCCCCCTTCAGATAAAAGGCAGCCAGACGCACCTTGATCCCAGCAGGGACGTCAAGGGTCTCGAAGGCGGTCTCCAGCTCGGAGATGTACGCCTCAAGCTTGGCGGGATCGGTCTCCCCCTTAAAGTGTGCGGGTCGAAGATCTGCAAGACTCTTCACCCAATTCGGTTCCCTGGGTTGTGGCGGTGGAGGTGGTGCACCCACACCAGGCTGATAGCCCATATGCCCTAATGCGGCAGCTACGATCTCTGCGATCGTCTGCCCTCCCGGTATTCCAGAAGCATCATCACCCTGGCCGCGACCTCGGCTTCCTCTAGGACGTCCTGCCATCTGAACAAGCATAACTCACATTAAATTCGTATTCACCACTGTTTCGGTTAACGAATTTATAACGTCCGTAGACGATCCACACTTATTAGTGGTCATCTGACTCTACTCACTCTAACTTCTCACACCCTTCACCCATCTCTTATTCCTTAACTTATATCCTAACTCGGTGGTTACTTATGTCCGGTATTTCTTGATCAGAGCGTAACTACGCTCTGATACCACTTTTTGTAACACCCGATCCAAAGCCAATCGTGGTTATCGCAAAACTGAACACTTAATCGAATACGTCGCAGCGGAAATAATAAACACCTGGACCTTGCCACGGTCTGATCATTAGAATATACCGGCCTTAACAATTACAACACTTATCCAAAATACATAACCAACCCAAAACATCACCATCCATAATACCGACAACCAACCGAGTACAAGTAACTAAGTCATAATCACAACCTTACATCAGTTTAAATATAAACAGACGGGTGCACAGGCGCAACCCGAACTCAAAAATAAACATCCCATCCTAAGTCTAACCGCTCCTACTCTCGTAGTGCGTCCTCATGGGTCTCTTACCTGTAAGTGTAAAAACAGCCCCCAAAGGGGGTCAACACGAATGCTGGTACACCCTCTCATGGCCCCCAAGCTAACGGGACTACGACGACTAATTGTCGATAGCATGGAAATTGATTACATACACAAGCATGATATGAAGTGCAATAACAATAACCACAGATGAACATATATAGTTCACAAACAATGAACGACTCAAGCGTTCCCTTATCAAGTGGGTTAGTAACCCCCTCCTTAGTCCTCATTTCCTTAATCTCAGTTCCTTACCTTACCTTAATCTTAATCTCAACTTAGTCTCAGTATACAAACCGTTCCTGGAAGGGAATGGTTGTAGCTTAATTCGAACCTGGGATTTAGGTGATCCCACCGCACCATATTAATGCCACCTACTCTGGACGGGAGTCTAGCGTAGCTGAGCCGGCAACCGGCCCTAGGCTACAAGTCCGAAGACAAGTCCTTAAGCGGAGGGCGGATCTGATTCAGATACCGTCCCCCTTTTTCCTTAGCATGCATGACCGGAGATCGGTCCCGGGTTTCCTCACTCAAGTTCCAGTTAGTAGAAATCTTAATCACCATGTGCTAGCTAAGCCTTAACGGGCATTAACCAACAACCACCAAACTTAACTCTTATTCTTAACTCAGTAAGTACTAAACTTGGTTAGTAACAATCTCAAGTCTTGCGGGTTAGTGTAAAGATAACACATACACAACGAGAACAAATATAACCGGTTGCATGCTTTATCTTGTTTTAGTCATAGCAATTAAACAGATAGCACACAAGCCGAGGGACACCTCGTTAGCAAGCAGGTCACAAGAAAGATTGTACCGTTCACCGTCGACGATCGTTTGGTTTATCTCCTTCCAAGTCCCAATTCACCAATCCTAAAACATTGGTTCATGTTTAGGCCATTAGTTATTTGCACCTTACTTAACTCACTTAATCCCTTAAAAATTCCCGATGAATATCCTCTTAAGTCCTTACCACTTAACTTACAAACTTAACTTTAGACATTAAGGTTCTTACTTATCTTAACTTGATTCCTTAAGTTCTTAGGGTACTAATCACTACCACCCTACCAAGAGTATACCTTATTACCAATTACCGTTCTTAGAATTCAATTTTTTTTTAAGTGTTAAGGGTCGTCCGACCCACCGTCCGACCCACCCTCTGGGTCGGACCCTTCCAGTAACTTTCGAGTTTGAAAAACTCTACATGTCCGACCCACGTCCGACCCAACCATCTGGGTCGGACCATTCCAGAAATTTTTTCCATCTTCTAAACCTTCCATGTCCGACCCATGTCCGACCCAACCTTTTGGGTCAGACCATTCCAGAAACTTAACCGCCCTTTCAAACTCACCCGTCCGACCCATGTCCGACCCAAGTCCTCTGGGTCGGACCATTCCAGAACCTTTCCCTGGCGTTAAACAGAGGCCGTCCGACCCAAACTTGGGTCGGACCCCTGGGTCGGACGCCACCAAAACATGCCCAAACTTTGCCAAATCTTCACTAAACTTTTCCTCAAGCCATCCAGTGTGTTCTAACATCATTTAGACCCTTAAACTAATCTTAAACCATCCTCCAAATTCATTCCCAATCCTTTACACAATTCTTACAACAACTACTAACACTTAACACTTATTCCTCTCCTACATTTCAACATCCCTTTCACCTAGCACTTCTACCAGCCCAAAGTTCCTTCCTTATGAACTTGGCCACACCATATACACCACTTTCATCTATCTTACACTTTCCAAGGTTTTCCTTAAATTCTAAACTCTAGTTTCTATCTAAATCATCTCAAGGTTTCACACTAACTCACATCAAACTTACCAAGGTTTCCTAGCTTCTTCTATCAACATTGGCCTAAGTCCTAAATACCCAAACACACTCTTTTTAATTCCTAGATCCTTCATAGTGATGCCTAAGTCATTATAACTCATCAAAACACTTTATCTCACCCCTTTTTCATCGCGACAACCTCTAAAACTTCCTAGTACTTCCTTAGTCATTAAATTCCCTTAGAACATCTTAAACACTTAAGTTCTCCTTTAGATTTTTGCCATGGGTTCTCTAGTATATAGCACATCCTAACACTTGGTTTTTCTCCATCAACCAACCAATATCTCTCAAATTCTCATCACAACACCTTAACACACAATTTACACCAAAACTACACCGCAACATCATATAGTGCACAAACTTAAATGCTTGGCACTTAGGCCCTTAAATGACAATAATCTTAACCACTGAATTTCCACATATATTTGCCTTTAACCTGCGAATACACACAACAAGGCTCCCATTGAAATAAAATGCTTCTTGTAATTCATTTCAACATTGTTTGACTATCTCTTTTCTCATTGGCTCCTTAGTCCCAAGTTCTCAAACATAGTCATTGTTTCTCCTAGGTATATATAACCCTTTTCTAATGTAAACTCTACACTAAACTCATCACATATCTAAATCCCATTCCCTTAAACCACCTTAAGGTAAGTAATTTACCTTGTTCTTTTACAAGCTTTAAAAACTTTCTTCCTTAGGTTTTTCCTTCCTCAATCTCGGTCACCAATATATATCTCCTTGCCAATGTTCTAACCAATATCCAATGACTCCAATGAGTACTAGATAATACATTAACCCTAAGGAACAAACCCTAGGTTAAAAATGTGCTTTAAGGTATTAAGGTGATTGTTTTACCTTGGTTTCTCAAGACAAGCTTGGATATGAAGCAAGAAGGACCTCCTCAATCCTTTGAAGAGTAGAGAAAAGCTAGAATAAGGCATTAAAATGAAGCCTCATGAGCATACATTTTCGGTCAAGAAGAAAAGTGATGGAAACCTAGATTTTCTTACACTTTCTTTACCTTAAGAGAATGGAGAAGCCAATGGAGTCTCCAAACTTGAATTTCCTCCTCTAATGGTGGTTTGGCTTGGCACCAAATCAAAGCTCTTGAAGTTTTGAAAAGATAGAAAGAGAGAGCTTGAGCTAACTAAGAGAAATATGTAATTTGTTTTGGTTTTGGAGCTAAAATGAGTAAGTTGTGTGCAAGAGAAGGTGGAGCTAGCATGGAGTTGCTCTTCACGTTAATGGAGAAGGGAGAGAGCTTGAGAAAACCGTGGGACAAGAGAGAATGAAGATGTGAGGAGAGAGGTGAGTAAAATGAGATATTTATCTTATAAAGTAAATAGTACTTTGCTTTATAACTCTTTATTTGCTTAATGACTCATAAAGGTGGTGACTCACCTTATAAAAAACCGGCCCCCATTTAATAATAAGGGTACTTAAGTCTTTGTTGACCAAATCTCTCACTTATATTGACTTATGTTATAAACTAGCTTAATTAAGTTACTAACAAAACAAGGCACATTGTTGTGAAATTTTGATTTCCCATTGATATAAACTTCCAAATGTGATACTATAGTACACATGTTAATTAAAGAGTAATGATGGACATTTAGCCATTCAAAACTCATTTACAAGACAATTTTTCAAAAATGTGCTTTAAGACTCCTTAAGGCACATTTTGTGTTTTAACTTGTTTTCAAGCTTGGTTTTCTTTGGTAATTTATTTAAAATGACCATTAGGATATTACTAAGGTCTTAGAACAATATTTGGGTACTCTCCCAAGTCTCTCCAAGCTTAGAGCACGTTTTTTCTTAAACTGCTCTTTTGGTGTTTCCTTATATTTTCTTTGATTAGAAATGTTTCTTAATGTTTCTAAGGCATTATTTAGCCTCCTTATATCTTAGTTTATCATTTAAACACCATATCTAAGTTTGGGGTATTTCAGTCATAATACTTGTACTCTATGTACAATAATAGTTTGCAGCATGTGTACCATGCGCTACGTACGGTATATCTTAAGCGTGCGAAATCGCTCTACCCCCCTTAAAAATGATTACGCCCACGTAATCTATGAATATATCATCGTGAAGTAATAAGTTCAAGATGTTCCATTCCAGTGGAATTATTCGTGCACTAATATGCTACATATTTCATTACCCCTTTTCTATAGGGTCGGGATCTAGCCCCTCAGGCTATACCGCCTATCTCGGTTAGGGGTATTTATATTCATATTCGGTTTGATCGGGAGATGTAAACACATCATTTGTTTCCCCAAACCCGCTAGGTACGTCAAACCTAAGCAATATGGGCCCACTCGCTCCGCAAGCAGTATGCCCAACTACTTTATGGTTAGTTTACCCCCTTTTAGGTAGTAGTTTCATGCCGGTTTCAACTCTATGTGACGGTGTTTTCTACACGGTCTTCCATAATTATGGGAATGGAGTAATTTATTTGGCTGCGTGGTATCGTTAGTCACACACGCTTATTATTTCAACTAGCTATTCTATTCAGTCCTCCTGAATTCCATACATGCTCATGGTATATTCCCATGAGTTCATGCCACCCCACCGAACTAACCTTCGGTATAAGGGTTGTCCCTAGTGCTTGCAATAGTTGTCTATAAAATATCAAGACGAGTCTGATATGCGCATCTAACTGGCGCCTCATGACTCCAAGTTATTTCCCTCTGGGATGAGTTCGTTCTTTGGGTACCTTGTAGGTCCGCTTTTGCTAGTGTGAACTCGTATCCCTCGTGTGTTGGTATTTTAGTATCCACATATATGGTTCATCCCTCTTCTCGATTAGGGGAATCCATTTGTTTATCTGATCTTCCACCTTCTGATTCTCACCAGCATAATTCGGTTAACAGTTATTATAATGGTCGCTTGTTGTGCACCATGTACCAGTCGATTGGACGGTTATCCACCATTGCGGTTTGCATGGAGTATCTAATCTCCAGCTTAGAGTATCTCTTGTAATGCTCGCCTTTGCCCTTCGTCTGTTGTAAATATATAATACGACTGTGGGTTTTAGCTTGGTATTCATTTTCTGTTCAACCCTAATTGGTACTAACATACTAACTTTTATGGCTTGAGCATGTGGTTATTATTATTTAATGCGACATCATCGCAGCACCCTCAGCGCGTGGTATAACTCTCTCTGTGCCCCCATTGTGTAGCATCTATTATCACTAAGGTTTCTCTAATATAACTTCCTTAGATACCACAATCCCTCTTCTCATTCATGGGTTCAGTTTGCCGTTACCATTAAATTGGCCTTGGTTTCCTCGTTTACTAAAATCCCCAAAACTTATGTTCTAACTCCTCCACTGTGGAGTTGCGACCTTATGTCACTTTATTATCAAGCTATCCTTGATTTTTCCTAACCTTGTTAGTTTGACTGAGATCTCTCTCGTCAATACATGGTTTACCTAGTCAGGGTCCCATTCACTGACTTAGACACAGAGTTGATTACCTCCTGGGTCCTTACACTACTCGTTTACATGCATGGGGTACCATACTGATACATTACTACTTACCCAACTAACTTAATATAGTTTGTCAGGCCCACAAGCTCCTAGGAGTGCGGTCGTCCCATGTCTCGTTTAGTGCACTCGTAGCGTTCGTACCCGGTGGTTATCGTACTCTTAGTCCCGGTAATTTATGTTTAAGTAATTATGCTGCCAATTCTTAACCTTTGATGTCAGAATGGCCCTAATATTAGGTTCTATGGTTTCCTTGATTAATGTGTAATTCCTTTACCTTCACTAAGATAGGTGTTTGCGACTTATCGCCCTAATTCTGGTTTCCACATGCTCGTCGTCTGGTATTTGTGAGTGGGGATCGGTAACTACTTATTACCTCTCCCGTTCACTCCTAGGCTGTTAACGCCCTCCGATATGAGTTCTCAGTTCTAGAACTCCACCCAAACCATTGGGTTACACCCCATGGTGTAGTTCGGACTCCATGATAAAGGTTGACACCTCATGTTTCCCCTACCTTATGATAGTCCCTCTTTAGCCTGATATTAATCAGTATTTGTGATTTATCACCTTTGTTCTCCTAGTTTTGGGTCATTTTTGGTGGTACTAAGGGTATCCTTCCATAGGCCTATGCCATACGATATTCAGGCTCAATGCTTATTCTGATAGTCGAATGATTATTGGTCTTTCTATTTAGTTTAATCCCAAATGGTTCTAATACTTTCTCCTCAGGTTACAATTGGATACCCACAACTTAGTGGTTTCCGCTAACCATTACTCTGCATTGTGTAGTCCTTACTCTTATTCAATTCATATATCCTCCATCCTCTTCGAGGTAACGGTATCTTCCGTCATTGGGCAACTTTCACTGTTTAGTTTATCCACTCCACTGCCCTCCATACGGGAGTCTAGCAGCATAGTGGATCAACAACACCTCCGGTGTGTGTGGTGCGGGCATAACATCGGCCCTTTTATTGCACGTTCACATCTGCCTACTAATTATATTTTTTTAAAGTCCTGACTCGTATAGCTCACTTCTTGCCCTCTGGCAATGTTCAATGGTAGTGGTTTAACCACGAGTGTCGCGCACTCTCTAAATGTGGTTATGCTGGTCCTGATGACCCGACACTTCCCACCGGTAATGATTGACGTTTAATGTCCATACCGGCACTGGGGTTAGGCTTGTAGGCACTAATTATCGTTATTCTCATTTACTCCCCTTTTAATATTCTACTCAATGGTGTATTATATTCAGGTTTAATGGTCAGACCGGCTAGGTCTTCCCGAGGCACTAATTATGGACGCACATAAAGTTTACTGTGTATTGGTAACCGCCTGGACCACTACGTCCTTTAGTGTTAGTTTACCGTCGCTGCACTTGCTGTAGCAAGTGCGCAAGGCAGGTTGAATTTTAATGCTTTGGTTAATGTGGCACTTGCAGTGGCAAGTGCGCCATGCAGACTGAGCCATTGGTACGGTATGTCAGTGTAGTGCTATTCCCTCATCGGGTTCCTGTTTCAGTCAAAAGTTCTTATTCAAATTGATACAGTCTCACTCCCGCACTCGTTCCCACAAGTTTACCGTGGTAGTAGGGTCTTACTCCCTCTCGAGGTGTTGCATGATAGCAACTTAGCGAGTTCTTGTTTCTACAGCTCTCATAATCTCCCCTCATACACATCAGGCCATTTTGAACCTTCAGTATTGTATGGATTAGAGTTACTCGCTTCGGGTGAGACTTCTATAAGGTCATCCATTCCGTCAGTTACATATATCGTAAACTAATCATTACTCGTCATTTCCACTTTCTTTTCCCCAAGCGCACTAATCAGTGCTTTCCTGGATGTAGGACAGGGTTGCTTTGCCTATGGCAAGCAAACCCCATTAGTCCTACGGGAATTATCTCCTCAACCTCGGTTTAATATTTATCTTACACTCATATGGTAGACATTACGTCATTACCAGGACCTCCGGTCCTAAACATTACTCCAAAACACTAAGTCTTATTCTCTACATTTAACGTAGTTCTCATAGCATCCACATCGGGTCTTCCCGATCAGGAGAGTTATCTCCGTGGCGCTTCTCATTTCTTGTGTTACCAGGTAGTACTTGAGGTACGGGCTGCGGCGGGTGGGGTACCATTGCAAGTTTCCCCGGGATGTGTTGGGTAAAAACCTAACGGCAAGTATACCGGTCGATTATAGCAAGTTTTCCTAGAAGTGTCCCTCCAGGTTATCGAATCCAAGGGAGGCGGCGTTTTAGTTTAATTAATATTTAAGAACAAGCTAGTAAAATAACTCAAGTACCAGGGGGTTTTGTTTGTTGAATTACTAGGTAAAGAAATAAAATGTAAATAAGAACAAGGGTAATAATTGCAAGAGCAACAATGAGCAAAGTAATGATATTTCTGAATTAATGAGAAGAGAAAATTCCGGTTTACTAATCCTCCTAATTCTTCGGTTCCTTTCTCAGTGTGTTTACCAAAATTCAGATTAAAATCCTAGATCAGAAATATTCCACGTTCGGTCTCCCGCTCGGTGGAATCTAATTAACAGCTAATAAATTTTAACTCTCGTTAGAAATTTACTAATTGCTAACAACTTTAAGAATAATCCAGTTTAATGATCAGTTAATATCTTAGAGGAATTATCATCTCTAAATTAACCGGTGCTGTTCCTGTTGTCTATTATCTACCGCAGTTCTCACTTATAAGCAGATAAACTGGTAAAATCAAGTAATTGGCCAAATCACAAGATTTATAAAAATAAATAAGGAACAACACTTTAATCTATTAAAATGGTAAATCACAAAGATAATGGAACCTTGAATTTGGATTACATAGCAAACCGAAATTTATAAAAACTACTCAGCCATGGAAATGAAATTACTGTGATAATATGTAAATAACATTAAAGAAGAAAAAGAAGAAGAAACTCTGTTTTAAGGCTCTTTGATGGAGTCTCTGTGCACAACCAGCAGTTTCCTCCGCTCAATCTCCAGATAATGGTGAAGTCTCCAGCTGCTTGTGTATTCCAGATTTCTGTGTATGTGTGGTGTTTAATGAGATGAATGATATGAATGGAACGTGGTATATGAAATGGAAATGGATGGAGTGAGTGTGGAATGCTCTCCAGAATTGTGTGTCTAAAATGAGTGAGATTGAGTTCTATTTATAGAACTCATTTGATGAGTACGTAGCAGGAGCAGCTGATGGTGGAATTTGTAAGTGGAATGGTGAATGTTCGTGGGTGTTTTGCTGGATTTCTGGAAGTGATTAGATTAGTGGAGTTTGAAAGAAGAATAATACGTGAAGTGGAGATTGCTGGAAAGTAAATGTACTGGAAAGGGAAATTAGTGCTGGAAATAATTCTAATGAATGGGGTGGCCATTTAACAAATAAACAAGCATGCCTTTTCTCCCATTGTCGCTGAAGACATCGGGTTTAACAGCATGGTCCGGGACTTAAGTCCTGAGTGAAGTCCTGGACCATAGCATTGAAATGGGTCGAGAGTTGGCGTCTTATGTGGTCCGGGACTTAGGCCTTGTATAAAGTCCCGGACCATGCCTGAATTTGATTCGAGAATTGCTTTGCTTTGTGGTCCGGGTCTTCACCCCTGCATGAAGTCCCGGACCGTAAACGAATTTAATTCGAGACACGAGTCACATTGTGGTCCGGGTCTTCACTCTTGCATCAGGTACCGGACCATACATAAATTCAATTCGAGATTTGAGTCACGTTGTGGTCCGGGACTAAGCTCCAGCATCAAGTGAAATACCCCAAACCTTGATATGTGGTTTAAATATTAAACTATGGTATGTAAAGGCTAAAAAGTGCCTTAGAAACATCAGTGAACAATTTAAACCATAGTAAAATGCAATAAAGCACTAAGATACAGTTTGAGCAAAAACATGCTTTAAGCTTGGAGTGAACTTGGTTAGGACCCAAAGAACCTACCAAGACTAAATAATAGTCAATTATGATTTAATAAGGCAAATTAAGTCCTTAGGAAACTTTGGTAGACAGTTAAACCAAATAAAACACAAGAATATACCTTAAAGTCAATAAGAGCAAAAATGTGCTCTAAACTTGGATAAATTTGTATAAGACCTAAAGGTCATACCTATACCTTATAAATATGTTAATGAGCATATTAAATCAATTACCAAAGAAAACCAAGCTTGAAAACAAGTTAAACACAAAATGTGCTTTAAGGAGTCTTAAAGCACATTTTTGAAAAATTGTCTTGTAAATGAGTTTTGAGTGGCTAAATGTCCATCATTACTCTTTAATTAACATGTGTACTATATAGTATCACATTTGGAAGTCTATATCAATGGGAAATCAAAAATTTCACATCTATGTGCCTTGTTTTAGTGAATAGTAACTTTAATAAGCTAGTTTGTAACATATGTTGTTATAAGTAATTAAATGGGTCAACAAAGACTATTATACCCGTAGGTAGAGATGGGGGCCGGTTTTTATCATGGTGAGTCACCAACATGTAAAAGAAATCAATTAAGGAAAGGAAGGAAAAGTAAGTAAAAGAAGAAAGTTACTTTATAACATAAATATCTTCCAAAAGCAAAACCTATCTTCATTTCTCCCTTCCTCCTTTATTTCTCACGTCTTCAAGCTCCCTTCCTCCCTTTCATTTACGATTTGCTATAGTTCCACACAAGAACTCCATCTTTGAATGCTTGCCAAATCCAACTCCATGCTCCAAATCAAATTCTAAGACCATATTTGTCTTAGTTAGACCAAGCTCTACACTTCTACCTTTTCAAATCTTCAAGAACTCAATTTTGGTGCCATGGAGATTCACCATTGAAGGAGCTTGAGCTAATATTTTCACACCTTGTTGTTCTCCTTTGCTTCAAGGTAAGGAAACTCAAAGAAAAACGAAGTTTCCTCTCATTTTGTACATGTCCGAAAATTCACCATTAATGGTGTCTTCTCTTGTTCTTCCATAGCTTCATTGCAATCTTTAAAGGGTTTGGAGGAGTCCTCTCTTGATGCTTATTCAAGCTCTCTTCCAATTCCAAGGTAAAACAATTACCTTAATGTGTTAAGACAATATATGTGCCTAGGGTTTACAATGAGATATGAAGCATAATGCTTGAATACTCATTCTATTATTTGTACATTGTTTATAAGTTGACAAACAACCAAACATCCTTACCGGTTTTACAAGGAAACAAGAAAGAAGTTTGTGAGGAAAAAGAGGTAAACAAACTATCTCAATGTAGTTTAAATGCCTTGGGAAAATGAGCTTGATTTGCTTAATAAAATACCTAAGGAGCCAAAGGTGAATGACCTAGAAAATGCTCTCAAGGAAACTATTAAGGGGCATATGTGATTTGAGTGTATTTGTAGGTTAAAGGCAATATACTATGTGGAAATTCAGTGTTTAAGGTTTATGCAATTTAAGGGCCTAAGAGCCATGTTATTTAAGGGCCTAAGTGCCAAGCAATTTAAGTTTATGCACTATATTGTGATGTAGTGTAAATTTGGTGAAGTTTTGTGTGTGAGAAAGTTCTTGGTGGATTTTAGGTGTTCTTGAATGAAATAAGGTAAAAACCTAAGTGTTGGATGTGAGGATATCAAAAGAAGCTATGGCAAAATTTGGAAAATATATAAGAATTCTAAGTGTTTTAAATAAGTTTTGGTGAACTAGTAAGTGTTAAAGGTGAACAAGTGTTTTACTGGGGAAGAAAGCATGTATTAGGGTGGTTTAGAGTGATACAAGGATTTAGGTATTATCTTGGAAGTTCTAGGAATTCAATGAGTGTTTTTGAGGATGTATTAAAGTCTTGGAGAAGTTTGTTTAAGGTTTAGGTAATGTTGATATTCAAGGAATAAATAATGTTTAGGTAAGATGTGGAAAAAGGAGATTTAGTTAGTAAGAAAAGATGTTTGAGAGATGATGTTAAGTGTAGAGGAAACACCTTGGTATAGTGGTCATTATAGATGAAATACCACTTAGAAATCTTAAGGAGGAAACATTCCAAGTGCTAGGAATTTTGTAAGAAATTTGTGAATGATAAAATGGTTTTGGTGTGTGATTTAAAGAGTTTAGTACATGGCTAAAGGTGTGTTTGATGTGCCAAATGATGTTAGAACACATTAGGAGGCTTAAGGAGAAGTTTGGAGAAAGTTTGATAAAGTTTTGGACAACTTCTGATGTTGTCCGACCCAGTGGTCCGACCCAGGGTGGGTCGGACAGCCTTGTTAATTCAATTGTTGGAGTTTCTGGAATGGTCCGACCCAGAGGTCTTGGGTCGGACATGGGTCGGACATGTGTGCTCTAAGTCTCTGGAATGGTCCGACCCAGATGGTTGGGTCGGACATGGGTCGGACAGGTGTATTTAAAAGACGGGTAAAGTTTCTGGAACGGTCTGACCCAGTTGTGGGTCGGACGGTGGGTCGGACAGCCCAAAATATATAAAAAAAAACAAAACATTGTTTAAAGTTATAAGATGATGGGGATTATTAAGTAATGATGTTATAAGATTGTTAAGGACATGTTAAGTGAGTTATAATGACAATTTAGTGGGGGAAAAGTTGTATTAAAATGTAAAGGTAAAATAAGTTAAAAAGTGAAGTTATTTAACTAAGTTAACGGGGGTAAGTTATAAGCATTAGACTTTAAACAATCATGTTACCCCGATGTTAATAAAAGTACATGTAATATTATCAGTTGTTCGAGAATTGTTCGAGGAACGTAAGTGGACATGATAAAGTGGACTCCGGTGACAGGTATGGTTTTCTTGCAACCTGTGTCCTACCGGATTACACCGGCTTGTATGCCAATGTGTTTTTCTGTATGTTTGCCACGTTGTAAGATAAAACATGTAATGAGTTTACAGTAATTCATATATGTGACGTGTCTAGTTCCGATACCATTTAACCTCGGAAGTGTTAACCTTAGTTAACTGAGTCTAGGATCACATGAGAGTTTGGTATTCGGATTAAACGACCCGAACCATGGGACGTTCTGACCACGGCTATGCGTGTGTTAATTGTGTGATATGTGTGTGTTAATGTAGGGATCTCCCTTGTATGTTTAACCCGGTTGTAATACTGTATGGTGTGTAGATGTGATAGACTCCATAGTGGGGTTCTAACTAATATCTAAAAGTAAGTATGTACTAACAGTGGTGAGGAATCCGGTTAGGCCGGTCGCGCGTTGTTTGGGAGTGGGTATCCTTCTTAGCCTTACCCTTCTCTCTGTTATGGTTGTTTCCCTCACGGGTTATGATCTCCCATTAGCTTATTCCAAAGCTTAGCTATTCTGACTTATGATCGGTTTAGGGGGAACATGTGTTTGTGTGGTGTGTTCGGGCCACAAAACCCGAACCATCTTAACTTAAGTTACTCGTCCGACTATTAGGACGGTAATGAGTGTTGTATAACGAGCTTACCATGGGGGTGACATCATTCTCTAGGCTCACCAGTGAATTAACTATGTTTGGGTCGGCTCCTAAGAGAACCACACCCGTTATGTTATGTGTTGTTGATGTAATGCAATTTCTATTGCGATATTGTTATGTGCACGTTGAAACGTGAAAAGTGTTGTTATGTGTTGTTATGTGATGTATGTTATACGTTGTAAATTGTGGAGTATGTGGATCATGGATATGAATCCCAGTTTGTGATAAGAGGCGTTTAAGGATAACCCGGTTTATGGGTAAGTGTCGTCTATTAAGGAAGTAGCTCCATTGGAGGAGAAACACTCTAGGGGTAATGAATACCATGAGTGACCTATCAAGTATGGATATGTTATCCGTTTGTTGAGCCCATTGAGGCGGAATGATTCGTGTTTGTGTTTTTAAGTTACATGCATGATTTAAATATAATCAACCGCATGCTAAGACGACAATTAGTTGTGCGTGGCCCGGTAGCATGTGGGCTGCGGGATTACCATACCAGCAAAGGTGCTGAGCCCCTTGGGGGCCACCTTTTCTCTTCTTTTCCTATTTCAGGTACAAAGAGCTGGAAGCTGTTCGAGAGTAGGACGGGGTAGTCGTTGTACATGGGTAATCATTTAAGTTGTATATGTATACAGTAGGTGTAGTATGATCGAAACTGTTATCGGCATCAGTTTGTAAATACTCGGTACAGTTGGAAGGCTTATGTATGTTGGTTGTTGTTAATGAAAAGGTATAGTAATGTACAGTTGCTCGGGAATCTAGTCCATCAGACCGGTACAATGTATATGTAATAGCCTTGTTAGCCACGTGGGTGGCTAACGGCGTGTAACACCAACGAGTTAAGTTATGTGAAGTAGTATATTTTCCGCTACAGAATGTTGTTATGTGTTTGTTGTTGGATGGGGTGTTACAAAAAGTGGTATCAGAGCGAAGTATCGCTCTGATGACTGAATTACCGAGCTTAGGAAGTACCGAGTTAGGATTTTAGTACTTTGGGTTAAGGGTTGAGTGATAGCATGAGAGATACGCTAGTTAGGAGTAACCAGTGTGTACTGGAAACCTACAGTATCCATCCCGCCCTCCACAATCCCTGTTTTATGACTTGGGAAGGAACGCCAGAGAGATGGAAGTCCTCTCTTACTCGGGAATGCCCGATCTGGCTGTTATTAAATACCTCTAAAGGTATGGAGAACCTGTCATACGGTAGATCCCGAAGACTGGGAATCCCGGAGACGATTCCCATCTAAACAATGTTAACCGCATTTCATAGCGAAGAATGAAGAATTTTGTGTATAAGAGAATAGAATTTCCGGCAACCTGGGTCGACATGCCGAGCAGTCGAGAACAACCAGCTTGCAACGCACCGACCGTGCAACAGGCAAGAAGTGGATTAATAAAACCCGAGACGAGTGTCTACGGGACCACAGTTGATAAATAATACACCAACGGTATACCAACCGACAAAGGAACTACAATGTAGTGCCCAAACAAGAGACAAGTCTCAGTAACCACGACAAATACGTGGAACGGGCTACGAAGAGGAAACAATACAAAAGAAAAGGGGGTCTCCCAGAATGGGAAACACCCTAGTTGATGATTATCATGTGAAGACAGTGAGAAGTCACCTAGAGGAGTTATTATCAAGATAGTAAGATCAGTGAGGGCCAACAAGGCCACTGATGACAGTGTGGGTAAAAACAATACCACAACCGGTATGTGTTAAACCGATAGCCAGTTAGCATGGCGCACTTGCCATAGCAAGTGCTGCTATAACAGGGCTGTTCGGGAAATTTATAACCACTATAAAGTACTTGGTAAAGTACCATAAAGTTAAATGTGATCGTCATAACAGTGGAAGGGCCTGTTCGCCTAACCTCTGTAATTGTAAGTACACCAGTCAGCAAGAAGCTAGACTTGGTTAAGGTAAGAAGATGTTGTGAAACCATGAAAATTTTCTTTCAAACTCAGATTTATTTCAAACTCTTTTCCTTCAAAACCAGATTTTCTTTCAAACCAATACTTCTTTCTAACCTTCTTCTAAACCAAACCAGTAAAACCAAGGGCAGTTGATAAAGATACAACAGTGGATAAACTTTCCCTCAATTAAGTTCGGGAAGCACGGAATGTATATTGTCAAGGGACAATATAAGGGAGTTGACAACAGAATACTTCACCTAGGCGTGTGACGGACACTACAAGTGTACCAACTGTAATGTGGGACGACCGCACTCCGATAGGAGCTTGTGGGCCTGACAGACCTACTTATGGGTTAGTTGGGTAAGTAGCAATGTATCAGCATGGTACCCCACATATGTATACGAGTAGAGTCCGGAACACGGGAAGTAGTCGACACCGTTCTACGGTCAGCAGTATAAGTCAGACAACAGCTAAGGATTACCATGAATGGTTGAAGTTAAGGAACTCAGTTAAGTTAACGACACTAAAGGAATTAGTGAATTCCATTCAACGAAATGCTTAAGAGTCAGGAGGTGCGAAGTGCACTAACTGTAATGTAAAGACATCGTATACGTCTTAAGGATCCTCAGGGATAAACATGTTAGCTGGAACGGTGACCCAGCCTGTCCATGGCTAAGCAGATGCCTAATTTGGACACATTAATGTGCAATGAACGGGATGAAACTCCCAGAATGAGTACCTACACTACCAGGAAATGTTGATCTTCACAGAAGGAGATAATAAGCCAGTTAAGAACGCAAACGGCGTGGCTAACGGAATGTACCAATAAGTGTGAACCAGATGTAAAGGCATAACTTAACAACACCCAGGAGCAATCCTTGAAGGGTGTTCGCATCAACAATTGTTGAACGAAATGCATGACAGAAACACAAGGGTTGAAACTAACACTCAGTTTAGACATAAGTTGTCAGGAGACGGACTGACAATCCTAAGGGGCATCCCATGAAAGGAAACGTGATGCAACGACCTTGTCACGGAGCCCAGTACAACCTCTAACCATGTAATGTTGTACAGAGAAGAACATATGTGTGGACAGCCTACAATGAGCGCAGCTCAAGGCAAATAAGGCTTATAGGCCACAAATAAAATGTGTTATGTAAATTAGATTGATTGCAGAAGTTTATCTTGTATAAGTGAATAGAGTGGTAAACGAACCACTGCATTAAGAGTGGGGATACCTCTCAATATATTGTGAGACCGCAGGAGCGGTAGTTATGTGAATCAAGTCCAAGAAATATGTTAAGGATGGACGATATTGTTATTGAAAGAGAGAAGTTAGCTTAGTAACGTGTGTGTATAAAGTGAAGCACCGAGCTGAATAATGCCGGTTTGTGACTCGAGTGATCAATGCTCAAAGAGTATTCAGTAGTCATCCAAAAGAATGACAAACCATAATACGAGTGATGTAAGTATATGTGTGGAAGTTAATGTGACAGTAAATACCATGTAAGTTAGTGTTATACAATAAGCACGGTGCGCAGTAAGCGACCGTTGTATAAGTGTTGTTAAATAATGATATGGCAGATAAGACCAGTTATGAGTTAAACTCAGTGGAGATGCAAGGTAAGCGATGTTAAACTGAAATACCCCATAATTAAAAACAGTGATTAATTAGGCTAATTATATTTTTAAAGGCTTAATTACACTTAAATAAATACAAGGGAGCAAATCC
This sequence comes from Limonium bicolor, assembly GCA_023374045.1. NCBI lineage: Eukaryota > Viridiplantae > Streptophyta > Magnoliopsida > Caryophyllales > Plumbaginaceae > Limonium > Limonium bicolor. Next base: position 473,497,935 of record CM041776.1, read on the forward strand.
CGAAGAAAACGGACCTTTAAAATGGGTTAAAAGCATAAACAACCTTAAAGCGCGTTTTTCGAGGAAACCGGGAAAACGTGACTTTAAGCGGGTTAAATAGACTCGTAACATTTTTGGTCAACTAAATAATCATTAATAAATATTAGTGAAGCTTTAGAACCAATAAAATTAATTAAACGAGAAAATTCCGGGAAACGGGTACCGGTTAGTAAAAACTGTAACAACCGGGAAGTTGTGGGTAAGAATGCAAATAAACAAACTTAGTGTGTCCACTTTGCAAATAGAAAATTAAAATCCTTGTGTGTGTGTATATGGGGCCGGTCAATTCCCCCCCTCTCACTCACTCTCTTCACTCTTTTAACTCACAAAAGGACAAAGAAATAAAGAAAGAGAAAAGCAAGTCTCTCTCCTACTCCCCCCTCTTCCTGTCACGTACTCTCCCTCCTCCTCTCTGCATTTTCTTCCTCTTTGGGCGATGGCCATGGTGAATTGAGAATCCACACAAAACTCCTCACTTCTCTCCTCTCTTTGAGTACTCAAATCTCCTCCAAATGCAATAAAAATTACACCACTAGAATCCCCTTGCCAAGGAGAACATTTTCATCCTTTAAAAAAATCCAAAAGCTCAGCTTTCATTTCGGTGGGTATTCTCCACTTGAAGATTCAAGTCCACCATTAGAAGCACCTTCACCTCCTTGTTACTTTGAGGTAAAAAGAAGTCCGAAAATCCATCATTTCTAGCCCTTGTTTGCATTATAAGAAATTTCATTTTTGAACTCTTGGTTCCTTGTTGCTTCAGCCGATTTTGGCTCCCTCTTGGGCTAGGAATATTGCTCTCTTGCTAGTCAAGAACTCCATTCATCCATTGGAAGGTAACATCCTTTTCTAAACCCTAAAACCTAAATTCTAGGGTTAGTATAAAATGCTTGCTAAGTAGTTGTGTATATTGATATGGGCTGTAGCATTGGTGTGTGAACCCCATTGGAACCGAGGACAAGAAAGAAAGAAAGAAGGAAAAAAGGAAGAAAGAAAACTAGAAACACAAGGTAATTATCTTCACCTTGAACTAGTTTGTATGTAGTATTGTAACAGTTTTTAAAGTAGTAAAATGAATGGTGTATTGAGTAATGAGTAGTAAGTATGTGGTAGTATAATGAGGATTGATAATGTAACAGTTTTTGAAGTTTTTAAATGAAGTTTAAAAGCTTGGGAAAACATTGGGTATTGATTGAGTATGTGCAGGAATTTTATGTTGTTGTAGTAGTGTTGAATTGTGAGTATAATGTATTGCATAAACAGGTTATGAGGATGAGAATATGTGAGCTGAAATAATGTGTGGAGAATGTCAAAAATATAGGGGAGACTATGTCAAATTTTGTGTAGGAAATGAGAGGACTTAAGTTGTTTAAGAAGAGGAAGTATTTGGAGAGTTTAAAAGGAGTGTTTTGTAGTTTGAGACAGATTTGGAAAAGAGTTTGTAAATGGGATGAAACTAGAGTGTAAGGTAATGTACTTTGGATGCTAGGAATAGCATTAGTTGAGGGAGTATTGGAGGATAAATGTTGAGGGAAAAATCTGTAGCATAATGTGGAAACCAAAATCTGTAGCATTAGTGTGAAGAAAACCAATGTAAGTGTTGGAATTGAAATGAGAAAATATTGAGTAAGTTGTGTAAGAATGGAGTAGTAAGCTTGGAGAATGAATTAAGGTGATTTAGAGCATCTAAATGAGTGGTAAACATGTAGGGAAGTATTGGTAAAGATTGGGGAAGCAATGGGTAAATAAATCAGTTGAAAACAGATTTTAAAACTGAAGTATTGGGCCGGACCGGACTTGCGACCGGACTTGCAAGTTCGGTCGAGCCCAGATTTACAAAGACGGGAAACCTTCTGGAATCGACCGGACTTGCGACCGGACATGCAAGTTCGGTCGGACCAGAAAATTCTCCCGTTTGAAACCTTCTGGAATGGACCGAACTTGCGACCGGACTTGCAAGTTCGGTCGGCCAGAAAAATTCCGCAGATGAAAGCTTCTGGAATAGACCGAACTTGCGACCGGACTTGCAAGTTCGGTCGGCCAGAAAAATTTCCGTAACACAGGCTACTGGAATGGACCGAACTTGTGACCGGACTTGCAAGTTCGGTCGAGCCAAAAATTTCCCGTACTGATAGCTACTGGAATGGACCGGACTTGCAAGGTCGGTCGCAAGTCTGGTCGAGTCAAAAAAAAAAGTTTTAATTATATGATTATAGTAATCATATATACATATATATATATGCATATATACATATATGCATATATATGTAGTAATACACCATTAATGAGGTAATAATGGTAAGAAAGTAAGTAAATAAGGAAGCAAGTGTAAGAAATAGTAAGGAAAAGGATGGTTTTATAACCAAGTAAGAAAGTAATGAAGTAGTAAGTATACATTGAAAATATCAATGAAGGAGTAAGTAGATCACTAATAGATCATTGATCATACTACTTCATGTATGTATAGGATTCCGATAGTTAAGCTCCAAAGGAACCGGTAGTACCTTACGACGGTGAACGGTATGATTTCTTCATGCCCTGTATCCTAACTTGGTTACCCCGATTTGTGTGCTTATGTGATCACCAATAAGATATTTGCACGAATCGGACTTATATCGCACTTAACTGTGTTTGAACTATTTTGTTCTTGTTGAATCTTCTTGAACATCTACTTTGTATAATTCATGAATGGAAATGAAGTGTATGTGTAAGTATGAGTACTTGTATGTATGTATGTATGGAAGTAAGTATGGACTTCTACTAATTCCTAACAATCTAACTCCTAACATGAGTAATGAGTAAAATGGAATGAGTAGAAGCCCGATATAGTTTCGGCCACGCGTGAGGATAAGGAAACACAAGAGGTTGGATCCGAATCCTGGCTATAATCTTTTCCATGGACCAAATCCCTTTAATGGGTAGCATCCTGGATTAGTGGGCCACCCTAAAGCCCGGTGGTGGGATGTAGTAATCCCTGCCCGGAGGTCATACCGACTTAACTGGAAGTAAAGTGTGTAAGAAGTAAGTATTGTATTTGTATTGGTCTTGACTATTGTAAGTCATTGACCCGGAGAAAAAGGTATTGAACGCCCGATTAACCCGGGTGTGTAATGAGGCTAACAAGACCTTTGTATGTATTGGAGAATTGTATCTCCGTAATGCGGTGAGTATGGTAAGTATGAATGGATGACTTGTATTGTACTTCTTGTATGTATTGTATGTATGTATGCTTGGTGAAAAGAATGTATTGAATTGTATTGTAATAAGCATGTATGTATGTATGAATGAAACGAACCGCATGTATTCGACCAATTAGTTGGCGTACCCTCGCTAGTACGCGGGGTATGCGGTTATCATATTCAGCGTAAGCTGACCCCCTCGGGGGAATGTTTTTACTCCACAGGTACCCGCGAGGCGTGACGGGAGGGTAAGGACGGGATGTGATTCTTTTGGTAGTTAGTAGGATTGAAACGGTGTACTGAGTTGTACACGGCTAAGGCCTTTTTGTGTAGCCGGTGTACCATGTGTACCTTTTTGGATAATGGATTTGATGGATAGAAATGAGTAGCGGTATAACTCTTAATTTTTGGGAAGTAGTATTTGAATGTAATTCGTATAACTTGGATACTCGGTAATCAAATGTAAGTAAGTATTTGGTATTGTAAAGTAAGTAGTATGTATGTGTTTCATTCTAATCATCAGACCGAAACGGTAAGTAGTAGTAGCCTTGTTAACCTTGGAGGGTTAACGGCGTTGTATCACCCGCCGGGAGTAAGTAAGTATTCCACTGCGAGAAGGGTAAGTATGGGATTGACTAGAGGATAATGGAAGGATTAGCGGTTGGGGTGTTACAAAAAGTGGTATCAGAGCGAAGTCTCGCTCTGATGATTAGAATCTTAAGAGTAGTGATTACCGAGTTAGGATTTCAACCGTCTTAAGACGGATATTTAGAAATCTAACTAGGAACTACCGTTAGCAATAACGGACACCATTAACGTCTGCAAAGACGATACCATTGTTTGAATGAAGACCATGAGGTCATAGTATCCCAACATCTAATGTGATCCACACTTATTCAGATGTCAGGACGTGGTCCAGGTCGTCCCAGAGGAGGGGGCAACGAGGGACCGAGCGCGCAGACGATAGCTGAAATCGTCGCCGCCACGGTAGCACAGATGCTACCGGATGTAATTACCGTTGTACAAGCAACTCAGCAAAACCAGCAGCAACAACAACAACAACAGCAACCCGACCCGCCTCAACCCCGAGAAACGAATTGGGTAAAAGCAGTCGCCGACCTTCGACCTCCATGCTTTAGAGGCGAGAGCGACCCCGCCAAGCTCGAGGCTTATCTCTCCGAGATGGAGACGGCCTTCGAGACACTTGAGACTCCCGCTGGAGTTCGAGTGAGGATAGCTGCGTACTACCTCAAGGACGCGGCTTTGGACTGGTGGAAGCTCGTTAAGGCCGAGCACATAGCTGATCCCGCATTCGGATGGGAAGCATTCACCTCTCTCCTCCGATCTAAGTACTATCCCGAGCATGTCAAGACCAAGAAACGGCTTGAGCTCGACGCATTAAAAATGACCGAGAAGATGACGGTTGATGAATATTACCGCACCTTCACCTCTCTTCTCCGACTTCTACCCGACCTTGGGTATACCGGCCAAGTCTTGGTCGACCGCTTCTACGGCGGATTGAGCCATCGACTCCGGTATGGCATGGGCTTCACGCGGTTTACCTCCCTTCAGGAGTGTTACCATGCTGCCTCCCGAGTGGAGATCACATGCCAGCTGAGGGATGAAGATCAAGCGCTTAAGCGCAAGGCAAGCAACAAAAACACCTCCGATGACCAAAACCAATCCAAACCTTGGAAGAAAAGGAAGGGGAAGCATTCCCACCATAAGAACACTTCCGGAGACGGCGGTGCCCATGCTGAGAAGGGCAAGGCAGCTGAGCCATTACAGATTGCCTACACCGCACCAGTGGCAGCGAAGCCACTGAGGTCTCAGCCCTACAGGGGTAAGAACCCGAAACCGAATTAGTACACTTGTGAATTTGTATGTATATAGAGTATTGTAAGTATACCGAACCTTGCTAACTCGGAAGCTATAGGTTCTGGATTTGGCCAAGGAAAGAACCAATCTGATGGCTGCAGCTACATCTGCCGTAACTGCAACAAGGATCATCCCGGCACAGATTTCCAAGGAAGGGAGATCCGCTGCTTCACTTGTCAGAAACCGGGCCACCGTGCCAATGCATGCCCAGAAAACTCTAAGCCCAAGGGCAACTACCAGGGCTACAAGCAGCGTGAGGGCAAGGAGGTTGCATCTGGCGATGCTCATGCCCAGCACACCTCGCAGGGACAGGGGTCCCGAGGTCCGCAGAAGGGCGCACCGCAGAGGCAGCCGGCCTTACACATCATAGACCGTGATGGGACCGGGACTAAGTCCGGCCCAGGTAACCACTGTAACCTTTAATCCTTGAAGAGCATGACTAAGTATCAAAGTAATTGTATGAATGCGAACATGAATACGTAAGTACTTGAAGTATGAAAATGAGTATAAGTAAGTAACATGGAAGTATGTATTGAGCATGAAATGAATTGGTAAGCCTAGAACTCACTCTAGATGAAATTTACCACCTTAGGGAGATTCCATATCTGTTACCCAATACCTTCGAACTCACCTCATGAAGAGACCGACATCGCCAATCACCACTTCAACAACGAACAGTGTCAGGTCATCCGCCCAGGTATGATCTTATTAAAAGGATACCTGACACCCGAAGCACAAGTTTCAATCATCCGACGATACAACGAGTTAGGAATGGGTCCAGGAGGATTTTATGCACCCGAATTCCCCGGTGGAGCTACAATGAAGCTGAAAATGATGTGCTTGGGAAAGGATTGGAACCCTTATACCAAGACATACCAAACGACGCGAGCAGGAGATGGAGCAACACCTCCAGCAATACCCCCAGAATTCCAAATGCTTGTCACACAAGCTGTAGAAATTGCACAACAATGCGAAGATGAACCAATCCCTACACTTGAAGCAGACCTATGTATTGTCAACTTCTATGAAAAAGAAGGACGACTTGGCTTACACCAAGACAAGGACGAGACAACGGAATCTCTTGAACTAGGAGTGCCCGTAGTGTCTTGGTCCATTGGTGATGACGCCGTTTTCTTATATAGCGAGCAGAAGCGTGTGGACCTCGCAGAGAAATTGGTATTGAGATTAGGAGACATTCTAATCATGGGTGGAAAATCAAGGTTGCTGTATCACGGGATCCAGAAGATCAAGTTGAACACGGCACCACCGGCAATAATCAATGCCACACACATGAAACCAGGATGCCTGAACCTTACCTTTAGAAAGTATTAACCTTGTAGTAACATGTAATCCAGTAGTAACGTGTATTAGAGACACAGTATGTATGATGGTTGGTTATTCAATAAAAGCAGTGTTGGTTATTAAATTCCACTTGCGTTCCACCATCTTTACTTATAATCTCATGAATCAATAGGTTGTGGACTCAGTACCGAAGGTAACCTGAGCATCCTCACCGAAGAACAAGCCGGCAAGAGCGGCACCATTCTAACGGGAACATTCCCAGTAAACGGCATCGAAGCCTCAGTATTATTCAACTCCGGCGCCTCTCACACCTTTGTATCACCATCATTCGCTACAAGGTTGGGGCTAGACGCAGATGAGCTACCAAATTTCTTGGTTACTCTCCCGTCGAATGAGCGGTAAAGGTACTAAGTATTACCACACCGCCACCATTCAAATCAAAGGTGAAGCGTTTCCCATTTCCTTCATTGAATTCAACGGATTGGGATTCGACTTGATAATTGGAATGAACTGGTTGGAGCGGCACAAAGGACGGATCCTATGCGCCGAGCACCGATTGCTGCTCAAGAGTCCATCTGGGGTCACTATTTCATACCGCCAGAGACCGAGAGAGCCTTCAACTACAGTCATCTCCGCTGGCAATGTATCGGGAGCTCAGAAAGGACATAAAGTGTATTTATGTCACGTGCAAGACCTGGAGAGAGATCCAGAGTTCAGTGATGATGTAGTAGTAGTCTCAGAATTCCCTGATGTATTTCCGAAAGAGCTACCTGGTATGCCACCACAGAGAGCGGTAGAGTTTGAAATCGACCTTGTACCGGGTACTGGTCCCATTGCTAGGGCACCATACCGTATGGCACCAGAAGAAATGGCACCGGTCCTCTTCGTGAAGAAGAAGGACGGTAGTCTCCGCCTCTGCATCGACTACCGCGAATTGAATGCGGTCACTGTAAAGAATAAGTATCCATTGCCACGCATCGACGACCTGTTCGATCAGTTGAAGGGAGCATCCGTCTTTTCTAAGATTGATCTCCGATCCGGATATCACCAAATTGCTATCAAAGAGCAAGATGTTGAGAAAACAGCATTCTGAACAAGATATGGCCACTACGAATTCACGGTGATGCCATTCGGTTTGTCTAATGCACCAGCCAAATTCATGGACCTAATGAATCGGTTATTCAGTGATCAGCTGGACACTTCAGTAGTAGTATTCATTGACGACATTCTTGTGTATTCGAAGTCACCAGAAGAACATAAAACCATTTGAGAAGAGTACTTGAGACACTGCGCGAGAACCAGCTGTATGCGAAGTTCTCCAAATGCGAGTTCTGGCTAGATCAGGTATCATTCCTTGGTCATGTCATCTCGAGCGCAGGCATTTCAGTAGATCCATCCAAAATCGAAGCAGTGCGATCATGGCCTAGACCTAAGACTGTTACCGACATCCAGAGCTTTCTTGGTTTAGCCGGTTATTACCGGAGGTTTGTAAAGGACTTCTCAAAAGTCGCTAAGCCCATGACGTCATTGATGAAGAAAGATGCACCGTTTGTATGGACAAGCGAGTGCGAGGTATCCTTCCAGAAACTAAAAGACTCATTGACCTCAGCGCCAATTCTCACACTTCCAGAGGGCACAGAGGGATTTGAGGTGTATTGTGATGCATCGGGCAAGGGCATGGGATGCGTACTCATGCAGCATGGCAAGGTAGTAGCATACACCTCCCGCCAGCTGAAAAAGCATGAGGAGAATTACCCGACACATGATCTAGAGTTAGGAGCCATTGTCTTCGCCTTGAAGATATGGCGACACTATCTCTATGGGGTAAGCATCACCATCTACTCCGACCACAAAAGTTTGCAGTATGTATTTACCCAGAAAGAACTGAATCTAAGACAGAGGAGGTGGATGGAGTTCCTCTCGGATTACGACATCAACCTCCAGTATAAAGAAGGGAAGGCAAACGTTGTAGCCGACGCCCTGAGTCGTCGAGCACACTCGCTCCATTCGCTACTCGCTTCTTCTAGCTTGGTTGACGAGGTGCGAGACGCTCAGTTGAGCGACCCTTACTTCACAGAGATCAGACAGAAAATCACAGAGGGTACCTTCGAGAACCAAAAGTACGACTTCAAATTGCATGAAGATGGTCTTCCGATTGAATGGCAGATTATGCGTCCCCCGAAGCAATGCTGAGCTAAGGGATCGCATTCTGCGAGAGTCACATTGTTCGACATTGCATGTCCATCCGGGAGCCTCTAAAATGTACAAAGACATGAAGAGGTACTTCTGGTGGTCAGGAATGAAATCAGACGTGACTGAGTATGTTCTAAGGTGTCTCACATGCCAAAGGTGAAGTTTGAGCACCGAAGACCGGGAGGAATGGTGCAATCCATGCCCATTCCGGAGTGGAAATTCCACGATATCTCTATGGATTTTGTTGTTGGACTCCCACCTGCTAGGGGAGGACTCAACATGATCTGGGTAGTAGTCGATCGTCTCACCAAGGTTGCCCGATTCATACAATGAAGGACACCTGGAAGGTGGCGAAGCTCGCGGAGCTATTCGACAAGGAGATCATCCGACACCACGGAGTCCCGAAAACCATTGTATCTGACCGCGACACCAGATTTCTTTCGAGATACTAGAGAGCAACACGGGAAGCGCTTGGTACTGAGTTGAAGCTTAGCACCGCCTTCCATCCACAGACCGACGGTCAGACAGAAAGGACCATCCAAACACTAGAGGATATGCTAGGGCATGTGCCTTAGACTTCCAGGGGAGCTGGATTGAGAAGCTTCATCTTATCGAGTTTTCGTATAACAATAGCTACCATGCTTCGATTAAGATGTCGCCGTTCCAAGCTTTGTATGGTAGACCTTGCCGTACCCCGTTGTGTTGGGATGAGTCAAGCGAAGCGGTCATCATAGGACCCGAGTATTTAGAACAAGTACAAGCTGAAGTTCAGCAAATCCGAGCAAATATGAAAGCAGCCCAAGATAGACAAAAATCCTATGCGGATGTGCGACGACGCGACCTTGAGTTCGCCGTGGGCGACCAAGTGTTCTTGCGTGTCTCACCTATGAAAGGTGTCTTTTGATTTGGCCAAAAGGGCAAACTGAGCCCGAAGTTTGTAGGCCCGTATACCATTACCGAGAGGATTGGAGCCGTAGCTTATAGGCTAGCATTGCCTGAAGAATTGGGGCGTGTTCATGATGTCTTTCATGTATCACAACTCAAGAAATATATAGCCGATCCCTCTCATGTGTTAGAACCGAACATCTATCCCTAGAGCCGACGATGAGATATGTCGAGACTCCACTGCGAATCCTTGATACGAAGACAAGACACTCGCCATAAATCTGTACGAATGGTGAAGGTCTTGTGGTCTAACCACGATGTCGAGGAAGCGACTTGGGAATTAGAGGACGCCATGAAGGCGAAGTACCCGAATCTATTTGTAGACTAGATGTCTAGTATCCGTATAGCACGGAGGGTACGGGGCGTACCCCTTTTAAGGGGGGTAGAGCCTTTTTGCTTTTGCATTGCTTCGGGTTAGCATTGCGTAGTATGTATGTATTGTAATTGTATTTTGTTAGCACATGTAGTGCTATTGTAATTATTGGCACAATGTAGTGCTAGTAGTATTCAGTATGTAGTACAATGAGTATGGTATGTGTATGGTATGTATGTAATGAGTAATACATTTGTGTTGTACGGTATATGACACGAATGACATTGTGAATGTATTGTGGAACGTGCGAATTGGATGGTGTATTTTGTATGGTATTCGAATGGAGTATTGCGTATGAATTGAGTACTGTGTATGGAAATTGAACTGAGTATGACGTATGGTATCTGAATTGTGTATGTTGGTAGTGTAAGAATTGTGAACACCTTGTAAGGTGGTAGTAGAATGTATTGTGGCAACTGGTTTGCCAAATAAGTAGAAATGTAAACCGTAACCTTGAGCAACTTTGAGGGCAAAGTTTCTTAAGGGGGGTAGATTGAAATACCCCGTAATTAAAAACAGTGATTAATTAGGCTAATTATATTTTTAAGGCTTAATTACACTTAAATAAATACAAGGGAGCAAATCCCGAAGAAAACGGACCTTTAAAATGGGTTAAAAGCATAAACGAACCTTAAAGCGCGTTTTTCGAGGAAACCGGGAAAACACCTTTAAGCGGGTCAAATAGACTCGTAACAGTTTTGGTCAACTAAATAATCATTAATAAATATTAGTGAAGCTTTAGAACCAATAAAATTAATTAAACGAGAAAATTCCGGGAAACGGGTACCGGTTAGTAAAAACTGTAACAACCGGGAAGTTGTGGGGTAAGAATGCAAATAAACAAACTTAGTGTGTCCACTTTGCAAATAGAAAATTAAAATCCTTGTGTGTGTGTATATGGGGCCGGTCAATCCCCCCCTCTCACTCACTCTCTTCACTCTTTTAACTCACAAAAGGACAAAGAAATAAAGAAAGAGAAAGCAAGTCTCTCTCCTACTCCCCCCTCTTCCTGTCACGTACTCTCCCTCCTCCTCTCTGCATTTTCTTCCTCTTTGGGCGATGGCCATGGTGAATTGAGAATCCACACAAAACTCCTCACTTCTCTCCTCTCTTTGAGTACTCAAATCTCCTCCAAATGCAATAAAAATACACCACTGAATCCCCAAATGCCACTTGAAAAAGAATCCAAATCCATCCTTTCTACTTTCTAAAAAAAGTCCAATATAATTTCTATCATTCCCTTGATTATGTTTCTATATTGATAAGAAATTTCATTTTTGAACTCTTGGTTCCTTGTTGCTTCAGCCGATTTTGGCTCCCTCTTGGGCTAGGAATATTGCTCTCTTGCTAGTCAAGAACTCCATTCATCCATTGGAAGGTAACATCCTTTCTAAACCCTAAAACCTAAATTCTAGGGTTAGTATAAAATGCTTGCTAAGTAGTTGTGTATATTGATATGGGCTGTAGCATTGGTGTGTGAACCCCATTGGAACCGAGGACAAGAAAGAAAGAAAGAAGGAAAAAGGAAGAAAAAACTAGAAACACAAGGTAATTATCTTCACCTTGAACTAGTTTGTATGTAGTATTGTAACAGTTTTTAAGTAGTAAAATGAATGGTGTATTGAGTAATGAGTAGTAAGTATGTGGTAGTATAATGAGGATTGATAATGTAACAGTTTTTGAAGTTTTTAAATGAAGTTTAAAAGCTTGGGAAAACATTGGGTATTGATTGAGTATGTGCAGGAATTTATGTTGTTGTAGTAGTGTTGAATTGTGAGTATAATGTATTGCATAAACAGGTTATGAGGATGAGAATATGTGAGCTGAAAATGTGTGGAGAATGTCAAAAATATAGGGGAGACTATGTCAAATTTGTGTAGGAAATGAGAGGACTTAAGTTGTTTAAGAAGAGGAAGTATTTGGAGAGTTTAAAAGGAGTGTTTTGTAGTTTGAGACAGATTTGGAAAAGAGTTTGTAAATGGGATGAAACTAGAGTGTAAGGTAATGTACTTTGGATGCTAGGAATAGCATTAGTTGAGGGAGTATTGGAGGATAAATGTTGAGGGAAAAATCTGTAGCATAATGTGGAAACCAAAATCTGTAGCATTAGTGTGAAGAAAACCAATGTAAGTGTTGGAATTGAAATGAGAAATATTGAGTAAGTTGTGTAAGAATGGAGTAGTAAGCTTGGAGAATGAATTAAGGTGATTTAGAGCATCTAAATGAGTGGTAAACATGTAGGGAAGTATTGGTAAAGATTGGGGAAGCAATGGGTAAATAAATCAGTTGAAAATAGATTTTAAAACTGAAGTACTGGGCCGGACCGGACTTGCGACCGGACTTGCAAGTTCAGTCGAGCCCAGATTTACAAAGACGGGAAACCTTCTGGAATCGACCGGACTTGCGACCGGACATGCAAGTTCGATCGGACCAGAAAATTCTCCCGTCTGAAACCTTCTGGAATGGACCGAACTTGTGACCGGACTTGCAAGTTCGGTCGGCCAGAAAAATTCCGCAGATGAAAGCTTCTGAATAGACCGAACTTGCGACCGGACTTGCAAGTTCGGTCGGCCAGAAAAATTTCCGTAACACAGGCTACTGGAATGGACCGAACTTGCGACCGGACTTGCAAGTTCGGTCGAGCCAGAAATTTCCCGTACTGATAGCTACTGGAATGGATCGGACTTGCAAGGTCGGTCGCAAGTCCGGTCGAGTCAAAAAAAAAAGTTTTAATTATATGATTATAGTAATCATATATACATATATATATGCCTATATACATATATGCATATATATGTAGTAATACACCATTAATGAGGTAATAATGGTAAGAAAGTAAGTAAATGAATAAGGAAGCAAGTGTAAGAAATAGTAAGGAAAAGGATGGTTTTATAACCAAGTAAGAAAGTAATGAAGTAGTAAGTATACATTGAAAATATCAATGAAGGAGTAAGTAGATCACTAATAGATCATTGATCATACTACTTCATGTATGTATAGGAATCCGATAGTTGAGCTCCAAAGGAACCGGTAGTACCTTACGACGGTGAACGGTATGATTTCTTCATGCCCTGTATCCTAACTTGGTTACCCCGATTTGTGTGCTTATGTGATCACCAATAAGATATTTGCACGAATCGGACTTATATCGCACTTAACTGTGTTTGAACTATTTTGTTCTTGTTGAATCTTCTTGAACATCTAGTTTGTATAATTCATGAAATGTATGAATGGAAATGAAGTGTATGTGTAAGTAAGAGTACTTGTATGTATGTATGTATGGAAGTAAGTATGGACTTCTACTAATTCCTAACAATCTAACTCCTAACATGAGTAATGAGTAAAATGGAATGAGTAGAAGCCCGATATAGTTTCGGCCACGCGTGAGGATAAGGAAACACAAGAGGTTAGATCCGAATCCTGGCTATAATCTTTTCCATGGACCAAATCCCTTTAATGGGTAGCATCCTGGATTAGTGGGCCACCCTAAAGCCTGGTGGTGGGATGTAGTAATCCCTGCCCGGAGGTCATACCGACTTAACTGGAAGTAAAGTATGTAAGAAGTAAGTATTGTATTTGTATTGGTCTTGACTATTGTAAGTCATTGACCCGGAGAAAAAGGTATTGAACGCCCGATTAACCCGGGTGTGTAATGAGGCTAACAAGACCTTTGTATGAATTGGAGAATTGTATCTCCGTAATGCGGTGAGTATGGTAAGTATGAATGGATGACTTGTATTGTACTTCTTGTATGTATTGTATGTATGTATGCTTGGTGAAAAAGAATGTATTGAATTGTGTAATAAGCATGTATGTATGTATGAATGAAACGAACCGCATGTATTCGACCAATTAGTTGGCGTACCCTCGCTAGTACGCGGGGTATGCGGTTATCATATTCAGCGTAAGCTGACCCCCTCGGGGGAATGTTTTTACTCCACAGGTACCCGCGAGGCGTGACGGGAGGGTAAGGACGGGATGTGATTCTTTTGGTAGTTAGTAGGATTGAAACGGTGTACTGAGTTGTACACGGCTAAGGCCTTTTTGTGTAGCCGGTGTACCATGTGGTACACCTTTTTGGATAATGGATTTTGATTGGATAGAATGGAGTAGCGGTATAACTCTTAATTTTTGGGAAGTAGTATTTGAATGTAATTCGTATAACTTGGATACTCGGTAATCAAATGTAAGTAAGTATTTGGTATTGTAAAGTAAGTAGTATGTATGCGTTTCATTCTAATCATCAGACCGAAACGGTAAGTAGTAGTAGCCTTGTTAACCTTGGAGGGTTAACGGCGTTGTATCACCCGCCGGGAGTAAGTAAGTATTCCGCTGCGAGAAGGGTAAGTATGGGATTGACTAGAGGATAATGGAAGGATTAGCGGTTGGGGTGTTACATAAACAGACTGGGCAATAAGCCAGTGGTAGGTACTATGTGATGAGGAACTCAGTGTGAATTCCATGGCGAATCGCATAAGGGATTTACTGTCAAGAGTTTACGCCTCTGCACTCTGTATGACTGTGTTTTTGTATTGCACTTGCGCAGTAATGATCGAGTGGGATAGCTAGGAATTGGAAACATGTTAATTGTGGAGGAATAATGTTATAATGGCCGATGCATAGGAAATGCAAGGCCGCACCAATAAAAGAGTACTTGTACAAAACCAAATGTGGAGACATGATTAACAGTAAGTGACTACAGTAGCACTAACTGCCAAATATCGGTATGGAATATACCCCAAATGTTGTAAATAGCTGAGAGAGCACTACACACTAGGTAGTAGCTCAATCTCAACCGACAGTAAGTCGGAAGGGAACAAGTCAATCATTGTGAAATACATAGCTGTATATACAGTAAATTGTTATGGAAGTGGATAGAAAGTTTATAACTCACCGAATTCGCTAACGGTAAGAGATACCACGCGTCGGTTGAGAAACCATTGTTACCAAGATGAAGGTGACAATTGGGGATGTACAATACAGTAAGAATAACAAATGGGGCAATTAAGCTCTACAGTTATTAGAGTTTCGCAGCAGAAACTAGTGAGCCAGTGATTCAAGTGTTGAATGTACATGGTGAACATGAGTGAATGGCTAATTATTAACGCCTAGAAGCCTAACAGGCCAGAATCGAAACCAACTAAGAGTTTAAACAAACTCCAATGAGAATTCTTGGTTTAGGAACTAAGCCGCCAATATGGTTAAGATCCTCTAATCAGAATCCATTGTGTAATAGACCGCGTGGAAGTTAAAACACTTCACGACAGCAGAACATTTTAAGCCAATGTTTAGTGATTGATTACGTGGGCGTAATCCCTTTTAAGGGGGGTAGAGCGCAAAACCACTTAGTGTGTATTACCGTACAAGTGTACGTGATTTATGTTGTGCATAGCAAAAAAATTTTGTTTTGATGATTGGTGTGTGTGTTATGTAAACATACGCATTCATTCATGGTTTAATTGTGGTAATTGCGCACAGAAGATGCGAATACCATTGTGATAAGTGTGTTTGTTTGTTAACAATTGTGTGTGATAGTACAAGTGTGGGGAGTAGAGAAACTCCCGGGGAACAAAAAAAACCCCCTGACAGTGTATAAATGTGAAACTGTGTGTGGTATTTTGATAAATATATGTGTATATACTATATAGTGATTCACGAAAGGGTATGAAACCGACATAGAACCTAGTGAGAATAAGATTCCCTAGGTAACAACATTAAAGTGTATGGAAATAACTGATAGACGAAGTTCTATCCCTTGGAGATGTTATGATCATGACTAGAATGATTTAAAAGATAGAAAATTGGAAATGAGTGATTTAATTGATGCTTGAAAATGAAGTGGGAGGTGGAACTTGATTTGCATGCGATCAAGGGAAGCCGAACACAAATTGGAGTGGAAGGATAGTTCAACACTGATGCTGATCACATCAGGGTTGGATGATTCTAGAAGCTCCCTATAAGTGGTCACAAATAACCACGCTAAGAAAAGAAGCAAAGAGCATAAGTTGGACTTGGAGTTGTATGTGTTTTCAAAAAGGATTTTGGATTGGTATTTATAAAGCGTCGATAAATACTTTACATAATTAAAGTTTTCTTACTTAACCTCACAAAAAAAATTCAAATTTAAGTGATTGTTTTGATCTCCCAAAGGCACGGGGACGGAAGGTGTCCATCGCGACCGGGTTCTGCGGGATCACAGTGTATATCAAAGATATTTTTGATTGCTATACATGCTATGACATGTTGTGTGGTATGTGTAATAAATATTATTTTGACCTTGAGTTCCTAAAGTGTATGCTATTAAGACCTATGAGTCTAAATGTGTTGTGTTACATAGACCTATGTGTCTAAAGGCTGTTATGTTATCAAGACCTATGTGTCTAAATGTTGTTATGTTACCCAAGACCAGAGAGTCTAAGGGTTGTTATGTATGTGTAAATGTTGTTAAGATACCCGGACCATTGAGTCCAAGGTTATCTTGTGAATATGTTATGTTATGTATGGATGTGAATGTGTTACCCGGACCATTAAGTCCGAGGTTGTGATGTAAAGTGTGTTTGGTTATGGAAGTTTTATTTCTATAAGTAATCCCCGTATTCTAATCCAAGATGTGTGGGAAGTGTAAACTTCGAGGACGAAGTTCTTTTAAGGGGGGTAGATTGAAATACCCCAAACCTTGATATGTGGTTTAAATATTAAACTATGGTATGTAAAGGCTAAAAAGTGCCTTAGAAACATCAGTGAACAATTTAAACCATAGTAAAATGCAATAAAGCACTAAGATACAGTTTGAGCAAAAACATGCTTTAAGCTTGGAGTGAACTTGGTTAGGACCCAAAGAACCTACCAAGACTAAATAATAGTCAATTATGATTTAACAAGGCAAATTAAGTCCTTAGGAAACTTTGGTAGACAGTTAAACCAAATAAAACATAAGAATATACCTTAAAGTCAATAAGAGCAAAAATGTGCTCTAAACTTGGGATAAATTTGTATAAGACCTAAAGGTCATACCTATACCTTATAAATATGTTAATGAGCATATTAAATCAATTACCAAAGAAAACCAAGCTTGAAAACAAGTTAAAACACAAAATGTGAAGCACATTTTTGAAAAATTGTCTTGTAAATGAGTTTTGAGTGGCTAAATGTCCATCATTACTCTTTAATTAACATGTGTACTATATAGTATCACATTTGGAAGTCTATATCAATGGGAAATCTGATAAGTGTGAAATATATCTATTTTAAGGGCTATAATTCTTTCTACTTTCATAACGATTTATGTCATATTTCTCACTTACTATATGTTTTTTTCTTGGATTTATGTTTTGATGTGAACTGATACATTTTATGTGTCAAATGCATATATATATATATATATATATATACACGTGCGATCGATTTCAGCATATCAACTAATGATACCATTATTTTAATGAATCATTCACTCACGTCAATCATGAATCATGACTTTATTATCATATTTACCACTCACATCATCATTACTTTGCAGGCACATCACGATGGTGATTAATTATTAACGAAGAGGGGTTTAACAACGGAAATTCATCACACCATTATTTCATGCTGCATAAGAGGGGACCACAGAAGAAATCACAATTCTTCATGTACAAGATACGCTGCACTTTATCTTTGGATGGAAAATATTTGAAGATAAAAAACACTTGCTATATATATTCGAGCCCCCACGCCAGTTATGGACGCCTCCAGCCACGGCGCTCTGCGCCTCTCAATTCACCATCTTCAACAGACCACCACCACAACTCCAACATTCATTCACCATTACCACCATACATACGACCACTTCCACCACATCACGTTACCCATCTCCACCATTATCGATTCACCACATCCACCACCACTCTACCACATACCATAATTCACCATTGTTATCTGACGTGACGACGAAGGCGGAGCGGGGATCCAGAGTCAACTTGCTAACTGACTCATCCTCTCTCTTATCTTTTATACTACTTTGTGTTTTTTATTCCAGTTATTAGTTTGCTTATATTTCTTCTATTTTAATATCGTTATTTGTTGTTTTTGTTATTTTTTTAGAGTCATGTTTGAGTAGTTAGTTTGGCTCCCCGGATTAGGGTAGCAAATAGGATCTTTATATTTATTTTGTAATCTTTACTATTCATAATGCAGTAGTTTAATTCCAGTTCTTCATGCGCTTTAATCTTCTGATCAATTATTAAAGCAATCTTTGTAGTTTTCTAATCATCACGCGAGAGCTGAGATAGATAACAAGACATAGGAAATTAAACCTGATTAACGACTAGAAGCGTGATCCCGCCTATAGGTTAATCGGTCTCAAATAGAAACTGTTCTTTATGCGATTAGTTGTGTCCGGATTAGAGCATTAGTCTGCTGCTAGTTCTAGCAACTGGTTAGGATTCGTTAGACTTAGCCGTTGACGAATTAATTATAGTTTCTGAGTTTATTGCAGAATTAGTGAGAGTTTATTAGTAGATTAGAAAGTAAAGGTTTGCAGAACAATCCGGGGTGCTTCTTTTATTTAGAGTTTTACTCTTTATTTATTTGTTTAGTTTATTTTACTGTTTTATTATTTTATATTAGTTTGTTGAGTCTTTCTTTTCATTAAATTAAGCAACCTGAAAAAAGTGACATTTTCTGTTTTCTTAGTTTAGTTTCTCAGTTAGTAAATAAATTGTCAATTAATTGAACGAGGTCCCTGAGATCGACAACCCACTCAATTCACCATTCCGCAAAACGATAGGTACACTGCCTAGGTAGAGATAGTTACATATTTCTGCTAACAAGTTTTTGGCGCCGTTGCCGGGGACCTCTGGCACAATTGATTGACAATTTTGTTTATTTGATTGAGATTTTATTTGAGTTTCATCTTCTTTAATTTTTTTTGTTTGGTCAATTTCCATTTTTGTTTACGTATTTTTTTTATTTTTCTTTATTTTTATTATTAAGGCTTAGTTGTTTAGAAGTTATCGTATCGTTCCCTTCCAGTTTCCAAATTCAATCTTCTTGTTTATCAGTAGTCAAGTTTCTTTATTCTTTTCCTGTTATCTTGTTTATCGTGATAAGGTTGACTTTGAATAAATAATACGTTTTGAAAGTAGTTAGTTTGCATTTGATTTAACTTTCGTTTTGTTTCATCAGGTGTTCAATCTGTCTGTTCCCATGCAATTTCTTTTCTTTTATTTTTAAGTTCAATTTCGTGAGGTAGCAGTACGTAAGTTTGTTACGTTAGAAATTTTTTGTTTCGATTTGGTTGGTTAGTTTACGTAAGTTTTTTTTTATTATTATTATTTTTATTGCTTTTTGTTAGGATTTAGTTGCAACTTCCAGAGTTAATTTGTTTCATTGGTTTTACTTTTCTTTCGTTTTTTTAGTTGATTAGGATATACTTGTTTATTTACTAGTTCATAACTTAATTTGTTTATTTGTATTACTTTTATTGAGTTTTATTCTAGTTTATTGAGTGTTAATTTCGTTTTTGTTTCCTTTTCTATTATTAGTTCTATTTTACTTTGTATTTTTATTTTGTTTTTGTAGACTAGTTACTGAGAATGGAGTGCAGTTATGATGAGGAAACACGATTAATGGTGGAACAAGCTTTGCAACGCAAGCGGGAAGCAGTACTTTCTTTTCAAAAACTGATTGGGTACCAACCACCACCACAATCCGATCGAGAACTTTATTGGTGGGAAAGTCCTCCCCCGTAGAGCATATTATCTTGCCTGAGCGTAACTTCGAGCCAGTAGAGACACCAACAGTGGATGATTTCATAGAGAATGAAGGAATTGATGTGTCTACTATAGTTGTCTACGAGCAGGATTCCACGATTGAGCCTCACCAACCGGAAGAGGATATTTGTATCCTCGAATCTGAGGAGAAAGCACCACCACCAACTGATCTACAATTTCAACCTTGCCTCCAGAAGCCTCAACAACAGAAGGAGGATGTTTACATCCTCCAATTTGAGGAAGAAGAGCCATTCACACCTGGTCTTCTGACTGAGCAGCGTTACCAGCAGTATCTCCTCAAACATCAGTTTTTATGGAGTATTCATTTTCCTATTTTATTTGCCAACGTAACGTTTTGTTTTGATCCAGGTGGTTTACTTTTAATTACTATCTATTTGTTTTCCTGGCAAAGCTGTTGTCCACTTTTATTTTTGATCCAGGATAATAAAGCGAAAGTCTAGCCAAAGACTATAAAGACGGGCAGCTTACTGGGAGGCAACCCAGTGGTTAAAATTATGCTTTGTTTTTTTTTGTTTCTGGTTTTATTTTTGTTTTTCTTTCATTCAGAGATGGCAGTGGTGCATGTGCTTTTAATGCAACGCTCTTTAGCGTTTTTGTGGTAGTTGTGGTGGATGCAGGTGAAAATTTTCATGGTGTTTGATGTACCCCTAAGGCTGGACACTTGCTTGAACGCAAGTGTGAGGAACGACACTACCCCCTGTTCGAGCTTAAGTGTGAGGAAGGAACCCTTCCTCAATCTACGATATCAGGGGAGTTTCAGTTTCCTTCATTTTTTTAATGTGTGTGTTCAGCCTACGATGATTTATAATGCTTAATGGTTATTTTTATATATCAATCATTATTGACCTGAATGAAATCCTTGATGAGTTTGCAATATTTAGAAAGTCATTCTCTTGGTTTTAATTTGTGAACAATGAGGACATTGCTCCTCTTAAGTGTGAGGAAGTAGGGGTACTTTTTCTAAATATTGATAATTGCACTTAATGCCACATTTGTTTTTGGTTGTCCTCTTATTTTGAAAGAATTGCTTCTTTTAAGTGCCAATAAATATTGAATATTCAGGTGAAAATTTTTGTTGAGGTTTTGAAAACAAGCCTGATGGCCACCTCAAGAAACTTTGTGCTTTTGGCTGTTTGTATGTATAGTTTTATCCAAACTGAATCTATTTTCACTGAAATTTGGTGGATTAGCTGATTATGAAAACTGAATTAGTCTAGTTTGGGATTTTGGGAATGATAAGAAAGTTTGGTATGAAAGGATAAGGCAAGGTACTCCGCTGATCTGAATTGAAATTTATTTCTGAACCAAAACAGGCCTCTTCATTCGGTTATTAAGTCCTTGGGGTGCTTCATCACCCATCTACCTAAGGTCTTGTGATCTGGGATAGAAGGCCCAAAGCCGCTACAAGGGTGAAGAGAAAAGTCTGAGGGGATGAATTAAATATGCAAATGGCAGAATAGAATGTTAAGGAAAAGGAACTTTGAAAAGTTAAATGTGTAATTTGATTTTGCTTATTCTGATCATGAGTATGTGGTGTTGAAAGGTATCACGGAATAAGGTGTTACTTCACACCCCTTGTCATCCAAAGTTAGAGGAAAGAAATGGTGGAAGATCCCAAACTATTCTATGTTCAGTTTCCATAATCTAACTTCTCCATGCTTTTAACATCATTCTTTTTCACTGATTGCGAAAACCTACAGTTGATAGCAGAACTATTCTTTTGATTGTCATTTTGCTTGTTTTCCATCAGCAGTTGTTTAATCCTGAGTTTCAATACTACGGCCCTTAAGAGTAGTCATATTCTGTATTTGCTTGAGGACAAGCAAAAGCTAAGTGTGAGGAAGTTTGATAAGTGTGAAATATATCTATTTTAAGGGCTATAATTCTTTCTACTTTCATAACGATTTATGTCATATTTCTCACTTACTATATGTTTTTTTCTTGGATTTATGTTTTGATGTGAACTGATACATTTTATGTGTCAAATGCATATATATATATATATTATATATATATATAGTATATATAACGCGATCGATTTCAGCATATCAACTAATGATACCATTATTTTAATGAATCATTCACTCACGTCAATCATGAATCATGACTTTATTATCATATTTACCACTCACATCATCATTACTTTGCAGGCACATCACGATGGTGATTAATTATTAACAAAGAGGGGTTTAACAACGGAAATTCATCACACCATTATTTCATGCTGCATAAGAGGGGACCACAGAAGAAATCACAATTCTTCATGTACAAGATACGCTGCACTTTATCTTTGGATGGAAAATATTTGAAGATAAAAAACACTTGCTATATATATTCGAGCCCCGCGCCAGTTATGGACGCCTCCAGCCACGGCGCTCTGCGCCTCTCAATTCACCATCTTCAACAGACCACCACCACAACTCCAACATTCATTCACCATTACCACCATACATACGACCACTTCCACACACATCACGTTACACCATCTTCACCATTATCGATTCACCACATCCACCACCACTCTACCACATACCATAATTCACCATTGTTATACTGACGTGACGACGAAGGCGGAGCGGGGATCCAGAGTCAACTTGCTAACTGAAGTTTTCTCTATCCTCTCTCTTATTTTGTTTAATATCGTTATTTGTTGTTTTTGTTATTTTTTTAGAGTCATGTTTGAGTAGTTAGTTTGGCTCCCCGGATTGGGGTAGCAAATCGGATCTTTATATTTATTTTGTAATCTTTTTACTAATTCAATAATGCAGTAGTTTAATTCCAGTTCTTCATGCGCTTTAATCTTCTGATCAATTATTAAAGCAATCTTTGTAGTTTTCTAATCATCACGCGAGAGCTGAGATAGATAACAAGACATAGGAAATTAAACCTGATTAACGACTAGAAGCGTGATCCCGCCTATAGGTAATCGGTCTCAAATAGAAACTGTTCTTTATGCGATTAGTTGTGTCCGGATTAGAGCATTAGTCTGCTGCTAGTTCTAGCAACTGGTTAGGATTCGTTAGACTTAGCCGTTGACGAATTAATTATAGTTTCTGAGTTTATTGCAGAATTAGTGAGAGTTTATTAGTATTAGAAAGTAAAGGTTTGGAGTACAATCCGGGGTGCTTCCTTTTATTTAGAGTTTTACTCTTTATTTATTTGTTTAGTTTATTTTACTGTTTTATTATTTTATATTAGTTTGTTGAGTCTTTCTTTTCATTAAATTAAGCAAACCTGAAAAAAGTGACATTTTCTGTTTTCTTAGTTTAGTTTCTCAGTTAGTAAATAAATTGTCAATTAATTGAACGAGGTCCCTAAGATCGACAACCCCACTCAATTCACCATTCCGCAAAACGATAGGTACACTACCTAGGTAGATAGTTACATATTTCTGCTAACAAAATCAAAAATTTCACATCTATGTGCCTTGTTTTAGTGAATAGTAACTTTAATAAGCTAGTTTGTAACATATGTTGTTATAAGTAATTAAATGGGTCAACAAAGACTATTATACCCCTAGGTAGAGATGGGGGCCGGTTTTTATCATGGTGAGTCACCAACATGTAAAAGAAATCAATTAAGGAAAGGAAGGAAAAGTAAGTAAAAGAAGAAAGTTACTTTATAACATAAATATCTTCCAAAAGCAAAACCTATCTTCATTTCTCCCTTCCTCCTTTATTTCTCACGTCTTCAAGCTCCCTTCCTCCCTTTCATTTACGATTTGCTATAGTTCCACACAAGAACTCCATCTTTGAATGCTTGCCAAATCCAACTCCATGCTCCAAATCAAATTCTAAGACCATATTTGTCTTAGTTAGACCAAGCTCTACACTTCTACCTTTTCAAATCTTCAAGAACTCAATTTTGGTTCCATGGAGATTCACCATTGAAGGATCTTGAGCTAATATTTTCACCCTTGTTGTTCTCCTTTGCTTCAAGTAAGGTAGGGAACTCAAAGAAAAACCGTTTCCCTCATTTTGTACATGTCCGAAATTAATTCACCATTAATGGTGTCTTCTCTTGTTCTTCCATAGCTTCATTGCAATCTTCAAAGGGTTTGGAGGAGTCCTCTCTTGATGCTTATTCAAGCTCTCTTCCAATTCCAAGGTAAAACAATTACCTAATGTGTTAAGACAATATATGTGCCTAGGGTTTACAATGAGATGAAGCATAATGCTTGAATACTCATTCTATTATTTGTACATTGTTTAGAAGTTGACAAACAACCAAACATCTTTACCGGTTTTACAAGGAAACAAGAAAGAAGTTTGTGAGGAAAAAGAGGTAAACAAACTATCTCAATGTAGTTTAAATGCCTTAGGAAAATGAGCTTGATTTGCTTAATAAAATACCTAAGGAGCCAAAGGTGAATGACCTAGAAAATGCTCTCAAGGAAACTATTAAGGGGCATATGTGATGTTGAGTGTATTTTCAGGTTAAAGGCAATATACTATGTGGAAATTCAGTGTTTAAGGTTTATGCAATTTAAGGGCCTAAGAGCCATGTTATTTAAGGGCCTAAGTGCCAAGCAATTTAAGTTTATGCACTATATTGTGATGTAGTGTAAATTTAGTGAAGTTTTGTGTGTGAGAAAGTTCTTGGTGGATTTTAGGTGTTCTTGAATGAAATAAGGTAAAAACCTAAGTGTTGGATGTGAGGATATACAAAAGAAGCTATGGCAAAATTTGGAAAATGTATAAGAAGTTCTAAGTGTTTTAAATAAGTTTTGGTGAACTAGGAGGTGTTAAAGGTGAACAAGTGTTTTACTGGGGAAGAAAGCATGTATTAAGGTGGTTTAGAGTGATACAAGGATTTAGGTTATCTTGGAAGTTCTAGGAGAAGTTTGTTTAAGGTTTAGGTAATGTTGATATTCAAGGAATAAATGATGTTAGGTAAGATATGGAAAAAGGAGAGATTAGTAGTAGTAAGAAAGATGTTTGAGAGATGATGTTAAGGTGTAGAGGAAACACCTTGGTATAGTGGTCATTATAGATGAAATACCACTTAGAAATCTTAAGGAGGAAAAATTCCAAGTGCTAGGAATTTTGTAAGAAATTGTGAATGATAAGATGGTTTTGGTGTGTGATTTAAAGAGTTTAGTACATGGCTAAAGGTGTGTTTGATGTGCCAAATGATGTTAGAACACATTAAGAGGCTTAAGGAGAAGTTTGGAGAAAGTTTGACAAAGTTTTGGACAACTTCTGATGTTGTCCGACCCAGTGGTCCGACCCAGGGTGGGTCGGACAGCCTTGTTAATTCAATTGTTGGAGTTTCTGGAATGGTCCGACCAGAGGTCTTGGGTCGGACATGGGTCGGACATGTGTGCTCTAAGTCTCTGGAATGGTCCGACCCAGATGGTTGGGTCGGACATGGGTCGGACAGGTGTATTTAAAAGACGGGTAAAGTTTCTGGAACGGTCCGACCCAGTTGTGGGTCGGACGGTGGGTCGGATAGCCCAAAATATAAAAAAAACAAAACATTGTTTAAAGTTATAAGATGATGGGGATTATTAAGTAATGACGTTATAAGATTGTTAAGGACATGTTAAGTGAGTTATAATGACAATTTAGTGGGGGAAAGTTGTATTAAAATGTAAAGGTAAAATAAGCTAAAAAGTGAAGTTATTTAACTAAGTTAACGGGGGTAAGTTATAAGCATTAGACTTTAAACAATCATGTTACCCGATGTTAATAAAAGTACATGTAATATTATCAGTTGTTCGAGAATTGTTCGAGGAACGTAAGTGGACATGATAAAGTGGACTCCGGTGACAGGTATGGTTTTCTTGCAACCTGTGTCCTACCGGATTACACCGGCTTGTATGCCAATGTGTTTTTCTGTATGTTTGCCACGTTGTAAGATAAAACATGTAATGATTTTACAGCAATTCATATATGTGACGTGTCTAGTTCCGATACCATTAACCTCGGAAGTGTTAACCTTAGTTAACTGAGTCTAGGATCACATGAGAGTTTGGTATTCGGATTAAACGACCCGAACCATGGAACGTTCTGACCATGGCTATGCGTGTGTTAATTGTGTGATATGTGTGTGTGAATGTAGGGATCTCCCTTGTATGTTTAACCCAGTTGTAATACTGTATGGTGTGTAGATGTGATAGACTCCATAGTGGGGTTCTAACTAATATCTAAAAGTAAGTATGTACTAACAGTGGTGAGGAATCCGGTTAGGCCGGTCGCGCGTTGTTTGGGAGTGGGTATCCTTCTTAGCCTTACCCTTCTCTCTGTTATGGTTGTTTCCCTCACGGGTATGATCTCCTGCTTATTCCATTAGCTATTCAAAGATTTAGCTTATGATCGCGATATGGATTTAGGGGGAACATGTGTTTGTGTGGTGTGTTCGGGCCAAAAACCCGAACCATCTTAACTTAAGTTACTCGTCCGACTATTAGGACGGTAATGAGTGTTGTATAACGAGCTTACCATGGGGGTGACATCATTCTCTAGGCTCACCAGTGAATTAACTATGTTTGGGTCGGCTCCTAAGAGAACCGCACCCGTTATGTTATGTGTTGTTGATGTAATGCAATTTCTATTGCGATATTGTTATGTGCACGTTGAAACGTGAAAAGTTGTTGTTATGTGTTGTTATGTGATGTATGTTATACGTTGTAAATTGTGGAGTATGTGGATCATGGATATGAATCCCAGTTTGTGATAAGAGGCGTTTAAGGATAACCCGGTTTATGGGTAAGTGTCGTCTATTAAGGAAGTAGCTCCATTGGAGGAGAAACACTCTAGGGGTAATGAATACCATGAGTGACCTATCAAGTATGGATATGTTATCCGTTTGTTGAGCCATTGAGGCGGAATGATTCGTGTTGTGTGTTTTAAGTTACATGCATGATTTAAATATAATCAACCGCATGCTAAGACGACAATTAGTTGTGCGTGGCCCGGTAGCATGTGGGCTGCGGGATTACCATACCAGCAAAGGTGCTGAGCCCCTTGGGGGCCACCTTTTCTCTTCTTTTCCTATTTCAGGTACAAAGAGCTGGAAGCTGTTCGAGAGTAGGACGGGGTAGTCGTTGTACATGGGTAATCATTTAAGTTGTATATGTATACAGTAGGTGTAGTAAGACCGAAACTGTTATCGGCATTAGTTTGTAAATACTCGGTACAGTTGGAAGGCTTATGTATGTTGGTTGTTGTTAATGAAAAGGTATAGTAATGTACAGTTGCTCGGGAATCTAGTCCATCAGACCGGTACAATGTATATGTAATAGCCTTGTTAGCCACGTGGGTGGCTAACGGCGTGTAACACCAACGAGTTAAGTTATGTGAAGTAGTATATTTTCCGCTGCAGAATGTTGTTATGTGTTTGTTGTGGATGGGGTGTTACATCAAGTCCCGGTCCAAGCTTGAATTTATGTCGAGAGTGAATTTCTTGACTCCATTTAGCTGTTTGATTTGCCATGTGTTCCAACAATGATAGGAATGTGTTCCTTGAGATTAAAAACCTGAAAAAGCACACAAAAACCATAAAAGAAGACAATTGCAACAAGAAACATAAAAAAATGCTCATAAGACAGGAATTTAGCAGTCAACGGTAACAGATTAGGTGTCAAAGACCCTTTAGAAATAGGTAAATTCCTGACTTATCAACATCCCCACACTTAACCTTTGCTTGTCCTCAAGCAATTACTGCAATCAAAATGTACCCGAATTTCCAAAAGCGGGGATTTATCAGGTCAGGAAAATGTACAAGAAATCTAATGCTGAAAAACAGTCATAAGAGACAACGACTAGTACTGCAAGTTTTCTTAAACAGTGAAGCTAGAGGTTTGACAAATGCATGAGACTATCATCATAACTATTTAATCCAAACTGTACTCAGGGCTTTACTTTCCGTTTGCTTTCCACAATTCATTGGACGACAAGGGGCAAGAAGTAATGTCATATTCCACATTACCTTTCATTGCCACATACTCATAATCAAGGAAGAATTTGCAATGAACTGTTTAGCATGAAAGAATTTTCCTTCCAATTTTTTTTTTTGAGCAAGCATTATTCATTTCATCCCCTCAGACTTTTTCTCCCCATCCTTGTAGCGGTGTTGGGCCTTCTATCCCAGATCAGATGATCTTAGGTAGATGAGTGATGAGGCACTCCATGGGCTTAATTACCGAATGGGAGAGGCCTGTTCCGGTTCAGAGTAGATTAGAGGAGTACCTTGCCTTTGTCCTTTCCTTCCATTCATTCCAAAACTTTCCCAAAGCCCCAAGTTAGTTCAAACAAAATAGTCACAAAATGGTCTCACCTTTTATTGAAGGAAATAGATGAAAATTTTAACCAAAAACTGACAACAAGTAGTATAACCATAGTTCTTATGACCGAAGTTTCAGATTAAATCTCAAAAAATTTCGCTACTCGTACGTTATTCCACAAATGAAACCAAGTATGTCGAATTAAAAAAATTTTGTGGAGGGTCATCAAAGGTTAGTGAAGGGAGAATAAGTCTTGTCAGGAGCCACAGAAAACAAACAATTAGATGTGCAACCCCCTTACTACTTCCCCACACTTAGATAATAGCAATGCCCTCATTGCTACTAGAATGTGATTATAGTGCAAAAGAAAGAATAGGACCCCTGAATAATCGGTGAAGATGATGTCCCCACACTTATGAAAAGGAACGGGAGACTTAAGGAGGGTTGTGGAAATTTCGGCAGAGTCTCCTTTGTTTTCTTTCGATATCGCACACAAAAATGGCAGTCCTGTTTGAATATCACAAAGCAGCAGACAGCTCGTTGCAACAAAAGAGATTAAGCATAACCAAATATTCGGGAATAACCAAAGTACCGAATAAAAAACAATCCAATAGAAAAAAGAAAGGTACCAGAAGTAGCAACCTACTAATCTAAATACATCAAAATAGCCAGAGTTAGGAAATAAGAGAATCCGAAACAGCAATAACAAGATAGAGAGTCTGAAAAGAACAGATCATAAACCATCATGAGATCTACTGAGGTGGTGGGTGATCCTGAGGCAGACGCCAGGACTCCAGCTGAGCGAAGCGGGTGTCATAATCAGTAAAGCGTGCCTCATAGCGAGCCGCATACTCCGCAAACCGTGCGTCCTGTCCAGCTGTATACTCCGCATACCGTGCCTCCTGCCTAGCCTCATACTCACTCTGTCGGGTCTCCAAAGCTGAGATCCGTGCTCCATAATCGTACAGGGTCGTACTCATCCCGTCTACACGAATGTCCATCTGAGTCATATGAGCAGCAAGACCATCGACCCGTGCAGTGATCATCCCCTGCCAATCAGTAAACTGACGAAGCATCTCGTCATATCCGGTGTAGGAGCAGTGGTCATCGGTACGTCTGGGATGTCACCACCAGCGGCAGCAGGGGGGGCTCAACCTCAGCGGCGTCATCAGGTCTGGGGGCTCGTGCACCCGGCTGTGTGCGCGTCGGCGCTTCACCCACTGATCATCTATCTTCTCCCACTGATAAAAGCGCATCATCGTCATGTCTATGGGAGACCGGGGGTACTGGGGTTGCTCATCTGAACAATCCACTCCAGCGGCAGCAAAGAAGGACTGCAGTAGGTGTGGGAAGGGAAGTGAGGAGCTACTGTCTACATCAATCACCCAAAGCATCGACTGAAAAAGTAATCCATGCAGGGCAATGGGGAATGCTGCCTGGGCAAGCTCGTCATCCAGGAGGAAGCGCAGAACATAGCAGTCGATTGCATTCAGGTCCGCACACTCCCGGGGTCGGACATTATACATTATAATCCCTAGGATCAGACGCTCAAGCGGTGTGGGAAGCTTATCACCGGTAACCACCTGCTTATCCCGGTGGTTGCGCCTCTGGCAGTTCTGAACAGTAGGATCATTCACGATCAAATTTATATAATGCTCCTTAGCTTGTCTCTCGAGCTTGATTCTTGATTCTCCCGGTCCGCCTCAGTCGGGACCCTAGCCCGATTAGGTATATTCAGAGCACGTCTAATACGGGCGGGATCGACTATAATATCCTTCCCCTTAACCCTTGACCTAATTTCCTTACTATCAGCACGCACCGCAGCATTAGCATAGAATAATTTAACCAGTCGCGGATAAAATGTACCACCTCGGTTTAGTAGACACACCCAACCTCTGTCGCTAAATATCCTTTCTAAATCAAATTTAGATATTAATGAAGGAAAAAACTGACCTTTCAGGAATTATTTTGCGTTCCTTAGCCTGGAACCAATCCCAAGCAGCGTCAGTTAGAAATTCCGAACGATCCGTCTTGCGTACCCGAAGTGGGGCAGCTGCTGAGGAGGAAGAGGCGCGGCGGCAGTGGTAGGTTGTCGAGCACGTTTGGGTGCCAGGGTTTTTGGATTTAAGGAACGGGGATTAAGGTGGCGCTTGGTGAATGCGGTGGGTAGGTGGTTGGAATTGTGGTGCTTCGGGTGACGGGCAGAGTGGGGTGGATGTCGGGTGGTACTGGAACAAGATGGAGCAGGTGACAGAAGGAAGGGCGCAAAGGTCGGGTGTGGTGGTGCGGTTTGGGTGTTCACGAACTCGACAGAGGAGGGGAGGTATGGTGTTGGGTGGATTTGGAGCAGGCGAGGTGCGTGAGTAAAAGAAAGGTGAGTGCTGGTGGTACTTGTTGGGGCACGAGAAGCAGGGTGAGTCGGGTGTGGTGTTTGGAGTTGTGGTTTGAGGGGCGACGGTAATGGTGGTGAAGTGGTGCGGGTGAAATGGAGAACAGAGAGAGGGAGGGGTGGCGTGGATTGGTGCGAATGTCGGGTGTGAGGGCGAGTGAAGGATTGGGAGGCTTGTTTGTGTGCGGTGGTGGTCGTAGGTGCGATGGTGGATTCGGGTGGTGCGTGGTGCGATGGGGGTGATGTCGGGTTAGGGTTGAGAATTGGGGATTTCAGAATTGAGAGAAACGGAGGTGGAAGACGGGTTAAATTTTTTTTTAACAGCGATAGATGGTCCGGGACCTAGGGTGTGGTTGAAGTCCCTGACCAAGGTCTAAATCAGGCCGAGAATGTCATCACATGTGGTCCGGGACTTAGGCTGGGTTTGAGGTCCCGGACCACCCTTAGTTTGTTTCGAGGATTTCTTTTGAATGCGGTCCGGGACTTAGGGTATGGTGTAAGTCCCGGACCAAGGTTTTTTATTGGCCGAGATTTTCAGTGATAATGATCCGGGACTTAGGGTAGGGTTGAAGTCCCGGACCAACTCTATTTTTGTTTCGAGACTTGGCTGCTCCTCTGGTCCGGGACTTAAGTCCTGTAACATGTCCCGGACCACCCCCTTGAATCTGGCCGTGAGTTTGCTTCCTAGCACTCTGTCTTCTTCCTTCACCAAACCTACATTTTAACAGAACCAACCAAAGAAAAATTGCTAGCAAAAGGATTAGAACAAGTAAAAAACGTGAATTAAAACGAAAAACAAGAAGATAAAAGAAAGGAGATTGGGTTGCCTCCCAATGAGCTGCCCGTCTTTTCGGTCTTTGGCTAGACCATGTTTTTGTTCTCTCAAGAAATTCCAGAAGATTGAGCTGTCTTTGAAACCTGGTGACATGAACTCTGAGAAGCTTCCAAAACATTTTTAGAAGACCTGCCAGCATAAAACAGTAGCTGCTCACTTTCTGCATTCAAAGTGATCGTACCATGAGCAACTTCGATTCGAGCGTCGGCTGTTGCTAGGAAGGGTCTTCCAAGGATAATAGGGACCGTTGGATCTGTAGCCAGGTCGAGTACGACAAAGTCGTAGGGGAAATACAGATGCTCCACCTTAACCATCACATCCTTTGCAATTCCACAAGGGTAAACCATTGAGCGATCTGCTAGCTGAAGCGTCATTCGTGTAGGCTGTAAGTCTCCAATTCCAAGCTTTTCAAATAAAGCGTATGGCATGAGACTAATCGATGCTCCTAAGTCAGCAAGACAGTGGTCGAAGTCGATGTCTCCTATTCTACATGGAATTGTGAAGCTTCCAGGATCTTTGCATTTTTCTGGTAAGCGCTTCTGTATGATCGCTGAACAAGTCTCTGTGAGCTGAACAGTTCCTGTCTCAACTAACTTTGCCTTATTAGATAAAAGCTTCCTTAAATACTTGGCATAGTTAGGCACCTTCGCAACTAAATCAACAAAGGGGATATCAACAGATAGTTGCCGAAGTAAAGTAAGAAACTTATCAAACTCACTATCCTCCTTGGAACGCTTGGTTTGTTTGGAAATGGAAACGGGGAGTAACTTCAACTGTAGGTGATGTAGGTGAAGGAGATTTGGTAACTTCATAATTCTGCTCATTCTCCAGCACCGGTAGCTCTATGCTCACCTCAGGCTCAGTAGCTTTACCTTTACTACTCCTAGTAGTTACCTTCTTCGTTGTTTCCTTTTCCTGCAAAGGACATTTGTTAGCCAAGATATCATCCACCAGTGTAGCATAATTTGGCATTAATTTAAGCATATCAGAAAAGGAATATCTTTAGTTGATTTCTTAAAAATTTAAGAAACTTTCCAAGTTGTTCATCAAGATCCCTTTTCTTTAACCTGTCAGGAAAAGGAATAGGTTCTTCAAATTTGCGATTGGAAATAGAAGAGTAAGAAGGTTGAGTTTCAGGAGACTCCTTCTCCTGGGTTTTTCAAAAATTTAATTGAACCCTTAACCTCTTGTTGAACAGGTAATACTGCAGCGACAAGTGGAGTATCTTCTCCACAGTAAAAAACAGCTTTAGCATACTCTCTTGGATTCATCTCTGGTTGACTAGGCAAAGACCCTGCAGGTCTCTCTGAAAGCTTCTGACTAATTGAGCCAATTGAGTTTCCATTTCTTATTGTAAGCCTTTTGTTCTTGCATGAATGCCTTGTGGTTGTTGTTGATTTCATCTTGCTCATTGAATCTGGCTTTTGTTGATGTAATGAATTCGCTCATCATAGCTTCCAAGTTTGAGGAACTACTAGCTCCTTGACCTTGCATTGGTTGGTTCTGATAGGACTGATTATATTGCTGTGGTGCCTTCTGATTGTAGTTGTTGCTCTGAAATCTTTGCTGCTGATATCCCTGATTACTTTGGTTGTTAGAGAAATTTCCTTGTCTGTCCCCAGGTAATTTACCTCTTCACTTGGTGGAGATGTACACTGACACAAGTTTAAGTTTCTACCACAATATTCACAAGGTGGATAGACCTCAGGAGATGCTGCTGCATTTGACTGCGGGTTCATCACTGCACACATACGCTCAAACTGCTTTGACATCGCTTCCATCTTGGCAGCCAGAAAAGTATTCGAATCTACTCCATAAACTCCAGCAGAGTTTTCTTCGGTGCAGCTTCTCCAGTTCTCGCACCTCCCCACTGATTGGATGCATTGGCAATGGTCTCCAATAATTCCTTGATTCTAGCTATTGGTAGCTCCATGAGGCTTCCTCCTGCACAAGTGTCTACCAACAAACGACTTGAATGATCCAAATCTTTGTAAAAGGACTGTAAAATTACCTCCTCTCCCAAGCCATGGTGTGGTACTCTGCGCACAATCCCTTTGAAACGCTCCCAAGCCTCAGATAATGTCTCACCAGTGAACTGCTTAAAGTTGGTAATCTCTCCTCTCATAATCAGCATCCGAGAAGGAGGGAAAGATTTTGCCAAAAAGCATTTGCTAACTCCGTCCAGGTAGTGATACTGTTGGGTGTCAATGAGTTTAGCCATTCTGCAGCTCTGTCCCTCAGGGAGAATGGGAAGAGAGTCAATCTGGCAGCCTCTTGTGAAGCTGGTGTAGAACAAGCTCCTACCAATCTCAGGAAAGTGGTGAGATGGACATTAGGATCCTCGGTGACTGATCCGCTGAATTGAGGTGCATTCATGACCATAGTAACATAGTGCGTCTTGAACTGCCAGTGTCTCCTGCTGGTAACGCAGGAATTACTATTGGTGAAATAAGCCCTTCGACGCTGGGGGGGGTATAGTCCCTCATGTGCCTCTCCGAATTCAAATTCTCCATATTGGTTCCTGAGGTGTTGTTTAGAATCTCTCCTTGAACTAGTAACTCAGAAATAATCTCCTCTGCTGGTGAATCTTTTAGGAACACCTCCTGCTCAATTGGAGGATCCAGCACTAACCTTTTTTGAATCCTTCTTGTTCTCTGTCTATTTCTGGTTCAATTTCAAATTCAGGGGTCTCCTTCAGAACGAGTTTTAACCATAAACCAAAATCAGATAACTGACAGTAATGTAGTTGTAAAAGAACAAAATAAAATAAAACAAGGATAAACTAAAAAGAACAAAAAACAAACACAAAATTAAATAAAATCAAAATAAAAAAAATTAAACTAAGCAATCGTGCCTCCCCGGCAACGGCGCCATTAACTTGTTGGGTAAAAACTAACGACAAAGTATACCGGTCGATTATAGCAAGTTTTCCTAGAAGTGTCCCTCCAGGTTATCGAATCCAAGGGAGGCAGCGTTTAGTTTAATTAATATTAAGAACAAGCTAGTAAAATAACTCAAGTAACAGGGGGTTTGTTTGTTGAATTACTAGGTAAAGAAACAAAATGTAAATAAGAACAAGGGTAATAATTGCAAGAGCAACAATGAGCAAAGTAATGATATTTCTCAATTAATGAGAAGAGAGAAATTCCGGTTTACTAATCCTCCTAATTCTTCGGTTCCTTCTCAGTGTGTTTACCAAAATTCAGATTAAAATCCTAGATCATAAATATTCCACGTTCGGTCTCCCGCTCGGTGGAATCTAATTAACAGCTAATAAATTTTAACTCTCGTTAGAAATTTACTAATTGCTAACAGCTTTAAGAATAATCCAGTTTAATGATCAGTTAATATCTTAGAGGAATTACCGTCTCTAAATTAACCGGTGTTGTTCCTGTTGTCTATTATCTACCACAGTTCTCACTTATAAGCAGATAAACTGGTAAAATCAAGTAATTGGCCAAATCACAAGATTTATAAAAATAAATAAGGAACAGCACACTTAAATCTATTAAAATGGTAAATCAAAAGATAATGGAACTTGAATTTGGATTACATAGCAAACCGAAAATTATAAAAACTACTCAGCCATGGAAATGAAATTACTGTGGATAATATGTAAATAACATTAAAGAAGAAAAAGAAGAAGAAACTCTGTTTTAAGGCTCTTTGATGGAGTCTCTGTGCACAACCAGCAGTTTCCTCCGCTCAATCTCCAGATAATGGTGAAGTCTCCAGCTGCTTGTGTATTCCAGATTTCTGTGTATGTGTGGTGTTTAATGAGATGAATGATATGAATGGAACGTGGTATATGAAATGGAATGGATGGAGTGAGTGTGGAATGCTCTCCAGAATTGTGTGTCTAAAATGAGTGAGATTGAGTTCTATTTATAGAACTCATTTGATGAGTACGTAGCAGGAGCAGCTGATGGTGGAATTTGTAAGTGGAATGGTGAATGTTCGTGGGTGTTTTGCTGGATTTCTGGAAGTGATTAGATTAGTGGAGTTTGAAAGAAGAATAATACGTGAAGTGGAGATTGCTGGAAAGTAAATGTACTGGAAAGGGAAATTAGTGCTGGAAATAATTCTAATGAATGGGGCGGCGTTTTTAACAAATAAACAAGCGTGTCTTTTCTCCCATTGTCGCTGCAGACGTCGGGTTTAACAGCATGGTCCGGGAATTAAGTCCTGTGTGAAGTCCGGACATAGCATTGAAATGGGTCGAGAGTTGGCGTCTTATGTGGTCCGGGACTTAGGCCTTGTATAAAGTCCCGGACCATGCCTGAATTTGATTCGAGAATTGCTTTGCTTTGTGGTCGGGTCTTCACCCCTGCATGAAGTCCCGGACCGTAAACGAATTTAATTCGAGACACGAGTCACATTGTGGTCCGGGTCTTCACTCTTGCATCAGGTACCGGACCATACATAATTCAATTCGAGATTTGAGTCACGTTGTGGTCCGGGACTAAGCTCCAGCATCAAGTCCAGACCAAGCTTGAATTTATGTCGAGAGTGAATTTCTTGACTCCATTTAGCTTGTTTGATTTGCCATGTGTTCCAACAATGATAGGAATGTGTTTCCTTGAGATTAAAACCTGAAAAAGCACACAAAACCATAAAATAAGACAATTGCAACAAGAAACATAAAAAAATACTCATAAGACAGGAATTTAGTAGTCAACGGTAACAGATTAGGTGTCAAAAGACCCTTTAGAAATAGGTAAATTCCTGACTTATCAGGACGCTCTCCCATCAAGTGCGAGTGTTTCATACAGTCTTCGCGTTACTTGGGGTTGCTGGGCCCTACCACCTCCCGCTGCTCCGTGTTCTTCCTTAGTAACGTTAAAACCTCTACCTGACATAAGTCAAGAGGACGGGTTAGACGTTTCTCGGTCTAATACCGTAGTCTCGGTCGTTTAATATTGAAGTGCCTCTACGGCTATGGTGTGCAAGCTTTAAGCATTGCATCAACCCCGCAAGGTCACGTATCCTCACAACGTTTCCCGTATTCCCAAACCTATGCTCACTGTATAAATCCTACTATCTCTGTCATCAGAGCGGTACTCGCTCTGATACCACTTTTGTAAACACCCCTACTCTAATCGGTCCTAAATCTTACTTAACATTGTAATCGCAGCGGTAATCTAACAATTGACTACTGGGTGTCGTCGTTCTCACTCACCCATACGAGTAATAACGTGTTACTGATATATTCTTAAATACGAAACAATTTCCCCACAGTGACAACAAGAGATAGATCTAACCTTCCCAAACCAATATAAATACATTCACAGTGAGCATTCTAAGTATCCCAATCCATACACGTTTAAGTTCGTATCAAAATGCAACAGTGCATATTTAAACAACGTAATTAAAACTACCCGCGGTCCCTCTCTTGCCGACACCGGAAAGCTGCATACCTGCAAAATGTTTGTTGTGGTATGGAATCAGCCTATGCTGAGTATGTTACTACATGTTGTCATGCCCTCGGACCCTCAGTTATTTGGTCGAGAGCATGCAATTCATTTTCATGCAAGTAGTTTAATTTAAAACCGTTAAAGCAAACAATATATATTGCAGTAGTAAACTCCAAAAACCAACACGCCCCCGGGATACACATCGAATCGTAACTAAACCACTGAAAGGTTACAACGCTTATATGAGTACAGAGACTCCATTCCAACAAACACTTCATATTTCATAATTGAGTTCGGCGACTCACTCGACAAAAAACAATCCACCATCAAACATGAGTACAGCGGACTAGACAAAACCAGTTCACAACACACAATATGAGTACAATTGCTCGTTCAAACAAATCACCACATACCAAACATAATTACAAAGCAATAACAACTGCGCAACAGGCGAAACAAGAGAGTTATAAACAAGTATAATTAAGTCTTTGCGTACAAGCCCAAATAATGTTTCGCTAATGTACGAGCTGCTAGTATAGTCGTTCGTAATTGTTCAGTCATGTCCAATGACAACGTCTCGTTAGAACGACGTGTCTCTAAGTTACCCATCTCTTATGGCGGGTCACCCACGGCAGTAGCCACTCCAGCGGTAGAGTCCCCGACCTACGAACAATCTGTAGTTCGTTGGAATTTATCCAGATACTTACGGCTACCACACGGTATCCTAGTATCGTTAATGGATCACAGTTCACAACAAGAGCCACATCCTCTTGATAAACTTACTTATTCCATCGCATCGTTTACTATTCTTCTTAACACAGCAGACTAAGGTCATTAGTCCAATCCTGAGTATGTCGACTCGGGATCCAGTGTTAGGTACGAGAGCGGCGTTAAACAGGCCAGTGCTCCGTATATAAGTCTCGGATAATATATGTATATATATCTTATTATCCTAATGCTACAACGTTTTACTTACGTTCCTTATATTACACATATAAGATAGCATCATTGCCGCTAGTTCGTTTTATAATATGTTCATATATACGAACGGTGCTGTTATCGTACAACAATAATAATAAAGCAGCATTAATACACAACTTAAGCATATTAATTCACACAAGCAGACATTCAATCTTATCACAGATTTTCACACAATGTCTGAACTGAGGAAACCCTCAGAGACAATCAAGCCACATAAATAACATACCGTTCACCCTGAAAGTATTACGGTGGAGTATGATTCAGCTAGCTCCGATGCTCCTCGTGTCGTCTCTAACAGTCTAACAATACATAACGCTACTGATTAGAATCCCGTATAACACTTAACTCTACGGTACCCCGTACCGTCGCTATTACCTCCCGGTTAATCCCCCGTTATTAACTGTCAACGTTTTGTCGGGTTTTCGGCTTAACTCGAATTGGAAAAACGTTATATTACATGCGTAGTCATGTCTCGTATAATAACATATTGAATGTTGAACCTTGTTATCGCATGTAACTTAATATACTTCTGTATATCATATAGTCTATCACTATATTGCGTGCGTATCTTAATCATATACTATACATTTCACCTTAGTATTTATTTTCCTAAGGTTTGTTTTTCCACCATTCATTATAATACATGGTTTCCAACCTTAATATATATTCATCCTTATATACGTTTCTTGTATATGTATATATTTACCACATAGGTAAGTTCCATGAGTTATAAACTCTTATATTATATGTTACATTTTTATCATCTTTTATTAGATGATTATTCCCTTTAGTGTACTATATTATACAACTTATATTAAGATTATTATCCTAATATTATGTAACATTTTAGTTGTATCTTTACAACTCCCAAGGTTTAATTAACAACTTCCTTAGTTTATAAATCCTATTTATTTATAGTTTGTCACATTACTTAATGTGAATATCTTACTTTTATTAATTCCATCTAAACCATACAATTGTTATAACATTTATAACATTATAGACCTTAGTCTAAAATTCATTTTCCAACCTTTAATATTTCGGTACAGCCCTTGAATTTATTTAAATTCTATTTTGACCACATAACATTATGTAATGTTATACCATATACTAATATCATATATATGATATTTTTATTCCCCTTTAATTTATAACCTATAGTTTTTTATACAAAACTATTATATTGCCGCATAGGCACATATATTAAACCTTATTCTTTTCCATAAACCATAGTTTCCTTTATTTACAAAGTCACCCCATTATTTATACCATGTTATATATACCATTTAATATAACATTTCTAACTTATAAAAAAGTATAACCTACGGTTTTATTTTGTAAAATTCCGAACAGACCCATATATGTTCTATAATTGCCATTTGGCCCAATTTATAACATATAATTTAAATTCATTAAAACTATATATCATACACATATCTTAATAAATACTCTTATATAATTCTAAAAATCACCAAATTTCACCAAAGGGTTAAAAATACCTTATTAACCCATATACTTTCGGTATTTACTATACACCACATATATTTCTCCAAAGTGTCATAATGACATCATAACTATATATTATACATATATAGTTTATTTTAATTCCAAAAATCAACCCAATAAATTCCTGAAAATTCCTAATAGCCCATGGGTGTTTATAATACCATTATACCCCTTTATTTTCGGTAATAACATATATACCACATATGTTATAAAGTTGTTACAATTAAATACATAACTTATTATAAAACCTTAAATAAGTTATCTAACTTATTTAATTTGGTCAAATCCTACCATATGGTCAAGGTTGACCACCTTAATATTTCCTTGACCATTAACCCCATAAATTACGGTTTATACCCATATCTTTTCAGAAATTACCATTTAACCCAAAAACTTTATATTATCATATAATTTTTATATAAAGTCATTTAAACCTCTAATTTTCGGCTTTATTAATATATAGCCCCCAAATTTAGTTTATTTACACTAAAACCCCAATAATGTGCGGTAATGCATATTTAGCATCTAAACTTAATTAAAAGCTTATAAATGCATGAATAAAATGGCCTAAAGTACATGGCCTTATTACAAACATTGGCTTATAAAATAAATTACACATAAATGTTCCAAAAGTACTTTAAACTCTCGGCCCTTACCACATATTTACTTATTTACCAATTTCCACATAATGTCTTAAATTTGACAATTATGCTAATTAATTAGTTATAAAATTTACTAAACCATTCCTTAATCACCTAAGGTCAAAATAAGACCTATAAACCTTGTTCACTCACGGCACAATATGTATACATATGTATAAACACATATTAATATACCAAGTGAAGGTTTAAGTGATTTATACCTTGTTTTTGCCTAGTTTAGGCCTTGTTTGGCCACGGCTGTATGGAGATCTATTTCCCACAGCTTAGTTTACATGTTTTCAAACAGCAATTAAGGCATGGTTAGTCTCCAAGCAAGATCTAACCATAAGAAGTGTTTAATGTCAATTTCAAGGTAAAATTTACCTTTGAATACCAAGGCAAGAACAAGTGCTCTTCGCCTAAATTTACAGAGGGTAAAGGGTGTCAAAAGAGCTACTAAAACCAAGCTTTAAACTGGTATAACTCAGATTAGAAGATGGCCAATCTTTACCTTGTTAAAATGCCTAAAATTGTGTGTTTTGGCTTGGATCTGGTTATACTTCGAGGCTCTTGATGTACCAACTGGATAAGTATGTTAAGATGAAGATTATAAGCTTAGAAACAAAGTTTCTCACAGCCGAATTTGAAGGGAATCAAAAGATATGTGCTTAAAGCACATTTTTATACCTTAAGAACAAGATTAGCTTTCTCCACCTTCTTCCCTTGTTAATGCCGAGATACACCCTCCATTTAACCTCCAAAACAACCTAAGAACATTGATGGAAGTGGTTGATGCTTTGCTCCATTGAAAGAGGAAGCAATTGTGAAGAAAATGAACATTTAAAGGCTTAATTAGCTTACCAAGATTAATTGATGTTCTCTTCTGTTCTTGGTGAGTTAGCCACGACTTGGAGAAGCCAAAGGGAGGTTTGGATCTGCTGGTGTCGGCAGGCAAGAAGGCAAATGAGAGAGGTGAGTCAATTTTGCTTATAAGTCAATATTGTTACTTTAATTCACTTTTTGAATTAGTAATTAGATGATCATCAACAGCTGGTTAATTGATTGAAGATTGATAATCAAGTGGGCATGACAGATTTAGGGGGGCGGAAGCCTTTGGTCAAGGCAATAGGTGAGCTTTGACCATGATTTAAGTTAAGTTAAGTAATTAGTGTTATTTTGGGTACTATTCATACTAAATTGCCAATTTTGATTTTTATTTTAAACTTTGATTTAGACTTTATAATATAGTCTATCATGTCACATTAATGTTATAAAGAACTTAATATAGTCTTTACAGTGACAAAAAGTCATTATCTTAGAGCTCATACACAAAAAACGTGCTTTAAGGAATTTTAGTGCACATTTTAAGTCGCAAGGTGTTCTGAGCTCTGTTTTCTTTAAGAACAGTTTTGTTGTGTTCCTTACATGATATTTGATCATGGTATCCAATTTTATATCATTTAGAGGTCATTAGACCTTTAAGGTATTCTTAGAGCACATTTTTGCCCTACTTGACCTTGAAGCATGTAAACGCCTGTTATTTGTGTTGGAGTGTTTTCCAACAATTTAACATGGTTTATTATGTGTTAATAAGCTTAGGAAGAAATCTTAGGTCCTAAGAAGTTCATTGGGTATTTATTTACCCTAAACAGTCAAAGGGTGCAACATCTTGCTTTGCGTTGGCCACTGTTGTCCTCAGTTGACTTTTAAGGCATGTTTAGGCCTTAATCAATGTGATTAAATATTTAATCCATATTTTTTAGTTTGGGTTTAGGGTATTTCAATAAGTCACTTTGTAAGTTTACAGTTAAGTTTCAAGGTTTTACCTCAGTTATATTTATACTCAGTTATCATGGTGGCAGATTACACTCAAGTAGTTATGGTTATCTTGAGAAATTGAATCCTGTAATCGAACCATTTATAATTTATCTATAGCTTCAACTCTTGGGTGGTTAGTGATAAAGTTAGACATTCATAATGTCTTCATTCATGGTAATTGGAAGAATAAGTGTTCATGTGACACTCACCAGGTGTTTGATCAAGATCATCTTACTTATGTGTGTCAGCTTCCTCATAGCCTTTAGATATTCTTACTCACTCTATCTTGCATGGTTTCAAAGTTTATGCTTTTTATTTATTTCATTCTTTGCATGCTGTGATCTCATTTATGTTGGGGGCATAATAGTCACCAACTTTTTTACGTTTATGATTGACAATTTACTGGTTGTTTGTGTCAACCTTCTTTTAAGGGATAGATATTGGACAACTTTGACATTTTTGGGGTATGTGTTCAAAGTGCTAAGAAATAATTGTATCTTAGTCAACCTAAATACTTGTAAGAGATATTAAAGAAGCATAATAGGCATTAATCACGATCAAGATCCTCTCCATTTCTCTCACCAATAATCAACAACATCTAATGACCGTGCTTTATATAACTGGGCATCGTATACCTATGACTTTTTCCCATCCTGGTGTATCTTTGTGTGGGTATTTGTTAGTTATTTCCCAATGAAATTTATTAGACTTTGTTGATGCTCATTTGGGGGGGGGGGGGGGTTTTCCCTCAGTAACTGATTTGGCGAGCTCCATAAGGTTTTGGTAGTTTTTATAAACAATATGTTAAAGCAAAGGCAATGATAATGTCAAATATATACTACTGTAGCAGTAGCTGCTAGTGATCCTCCCTTTGACACCAAATTCCTCTTTAAGAGCTTCATTTTTCTACCCCATCCACCATTTTCTTGGTGTGTGATCAGAGGTTTGGATTGGTCTATTCTATACGTTTTGTCACGTTGGTTTGTTATTCGTGTGCTGTTATTAAGGAATAAAAGTTGTTATGGTGAGAAAGAGGTTGTTATAACGACTGTCATGTTAGTATAGGGAAGGAA
The DNA here is from genome assembly GCA_023374045.1 of Limonium bicolor. Lineage (NCBI taxonomy): Eukaryota > Viridiplantae > Streptophyta > Magnoliopsida > Caryophyllales > Plumbaginaceae > Limonium > Limonium bicolor. The sequence continues at coordinate 473,540,498 of CM041776.1, forward strand.
ATTGTGAGCGATTTTACGTATGTAGTAGCAACAGTCAGATGTAGAAATCATTGAGAATTAATGAAATAATACCTGTGTTGAGGATTGGAAGAGAGGGATGATCTGAGTACCATATTAATTTGGTATCATAGTTGCTTTCCTTGGACACTATCGTTTAATGGTTCCTACATGAAGCACTAAAAAGTCGGAGGTGGAAAATCTGGAGAGAGAGTAGGCACCGTTCTAACACCAGATTTTATGATCTCAACGGAAATTTGGACAATCTTGCCACAATGGTGGGAAACCTTATCCTAATGGTTTCTTCTCTTCAGAAGGAACCACAAGAAGTGGTTAGTAACAATTCCAAGCGGTGTATGAGCGACGATGAACATGGTGATAGGAAGGAAATCAAGATCAGGAAAATCGAGCTTCATATCTTAGTTGATAATGATCCCCAGGGGTAAATTCATATAGTAGAGTGGTACTTTGCTCTCAGCAAGATTACCGATGGGAATAAAGTGAGGGCTGCGAGCATGTCGCTTTGTACTGGTTTTAGTGGACTGAAAAGCATATTGGACTACCGACTCAGTCAGAATTAACCGTGCTTCTGGTTGAACAATTTGGGTCATTGTTTAGCAAAAATCAATTGGATTTGCTATGTTCTCTATGTCAGGACTCGGTGGAGGAGTATCGTTTTGCAAAAAATACTAATGAAAGTATCTTGATAACTATGGGCAGTGAACCCAGTCATTGTAGTTCAACAAAGTTGTATCTACAAAGACTTTGCAACTATCTAATCAATTATGAGTTTAGTAAGTGTGCATAAATATATACAAAAGTACATGAATGAAAATTGTTTTGGGTTTTGGTTTGTTGAACGGAAAAAAAGAAAACAAACTAAAACTAAGATAGGTGTGCGTCGGGATAGATATTTGCACCCATCATTCCTTTACTACCGATAGTCTACTCTTGAACTAATAGCAAAACAACGAAAGATTAACTAATAGCCTACTTTAGGTCTATAATCCTAACCAATTTAATCAGAAATTGAATGTTACTTCGGATATCCAGTTCAATCGGAAGCCTTAAGCACAAGTCCACCCTAAGTTGCAATGCATCTATCTCAGCGACCTTTAATAAATAACATTGATTTAGTCCCTAACGGTATAGATCTCCACTTTTGGAAACCCGTCCATAAAAACACTGATGCTAAACTAATCAGTAACACTAAACCAACACATTTAACAAAATGACAATCAATAGAGTGAAGACTAGGAAAATCCCTAAATTCAATATAGACAAGCTTATAAGCCATAAACACTCAATAGTCATCTTCATTGAGCATAAGGCTAAAATAAAGCATTAAAACAACTTCACGATACAACAATGGAGTTGTAGGTGTTTGGGGCAAAATTCCCATCCCCGATGTACAAAGGCGGTTAAGCCTTCATTAGAGAATAAATAAGATAGAGAGGAGAAGAATGAGCCATATAAGAGGTAGGAGAAGAGCTTCAATGGTAGGGAGACTTCTCATCTTTTTTCCCTTCTTCTTCTTACTTTCTTCCTTTCTTCTTCCTCTTTCTCCCGTTCTTCTTTTGTTTTGTGTGTCGGCTCTGATGTATCTTTCTTCCCCTCTTTCCCCCGTTTTAAAACGTGAATTTGCTTAAATCTGATGCATTGTCCGAACTTGTGTCCAGACTTGTATGTCTGGACATAAATCGAACTCAAATATTGAACTCTCGGCTCGTGTTCGGACATGCAAGGTCGAACGCATTTCCGGACACAACTTGTACAAGTCCTAAATTTTTTTTATAGCTCCGATTTGAGATCCGTTTGTGCTCATGTGTTTCTCTATTCGTCTACATGTTCGTAGTTAGGTTTTCTTCATGTTTAAGTAAATATATGTAAGATAACCAATAAAACACAAAACTAAGGAAAAATAACTTTAGTAAAGAAATGAACATGATAAGTGTTAATAAATCATATGAAATACACCCCTAAAACATGCTCATTTAGATACTCATCAAGTACCATAGTCAGTTTTAGTTTTTTTGTTTGCTCACCTAAAATATCTACCAAATGACGTATTTTAGCGCATTTTTCATATTGAAGATGCTGTTAAGACTGAGTTGGCGTTATTTGCGCCGCGGGACCTCCAAAATCTTATGAAGACTGCATGGACGACCGAAGAGAGCAATGACACGTTGTTCAGAAAATCTTGCAACCCTAGCCACCAATTCAGTCATGATCGATCAAATTATGGAACATGATTAAAATCTTCTTTGTGGGCTAAACCTGAGGCAGCGAGTGATATTGGGACTAGGGCAAGTGAGACGACTAACCCTCAAATCATTATTGTCAACTTCACTCCTCCGATATCGCTGAAAATATGTTATTCTAGGCAATACATTTTCTTCTTCTTTCAGTCGACCTTCGACTTTTCACAAGAACCCTGACGCTGAGAAGAAGAACTCTATTATTGTTGATCGATAGTGGATAAGGTGGGGGAAGAAACGTTTTCTATATCACCTGTTAGCGAAGAAGATCAGAAAATTGACTATCTAGACAATTCGGGCGGAGTGAATTAATGCATCTTTAACTTCCGTGAAACTCTTCGTGAATAAGACATTACGGGGAAGACATAACCAATTAATTTCATAAGAGTACTAAACAGATTTAACATTAATTCTAACAATTATTCCTCGTAATGCTCAATCCAGCCAATTACATACCACCGTTGATGCCAAACTTCCTCTCGATGAATAATCCCAGCCCACACAAGGACTGGATAACTGCACTGTTTGCATTCCAACTTCGATAAATTGACCACTTCTCCTCGAGCTCCCAAAGACTCACTTGGTCTAAATCATCAAGGACTCACCACAAACACAAAGCAAGTAGCAATTTAGGACAGATACATAACCAAAGACAATAGAGATCTGTCATGTCTCAATCTAGTTCTTGCAAAGTCTCAAAACATGACCTAATAGTAGCTTCACAATTGAACTCTATGAGAAGCTCGGTTTGTGGTTATGAACTCTTTACCACCACCCTAGGCCCACCCACTTGCTAGATGATCTCTTATGTTCCTAGAAGTCCACGATCCGTCACATGACCCGAGATCAAACTACGTTTTGGACCCAAGATCTCGAAAAGTGCTAGATAATGGTTCATTTCTAAAAAAAAAAATTGATGATAACTTGATGATCACATGGTCAAATTTCAAAGGAAGAGTAATTTTCTTGTTAATATTTTGGTACTTTTCTTAATATGTTTCTCGTATACAAATTTATATTTTCTTTCAGAGATCAACCGAAAACCACATATCATTATAATTGACAAAATTAGTAGTAGTAAAAAGAGAAAGTTTCATCAAATACCATTGAATTTTTGTTTAATTCATAATATATCACCGTGTTTTTAAAATTACATAGGATTTTGATAACACTCGGTGTTATCTCGGTCACATATTCAGTGCTTCATTAATATCCCTAGAAAAAGTCTAAAATATTCATTTTATTAGTTACTTGACAAAAATTTATCATATCAATAAATTTCACAAGTTTCTGTTAAGTTATTAACTATATTATCGGAACAGTTAACAAAATATAAAACAAAGTGTTATTTAGTAAAATTAATTAAAACTCAATATTATCTAGTACAAATAACACAATGATATATCATAACTTAAGCAACAACTCACTGGTAATTAATAACATTTCCCTTAAAAATAAACGACTACATCAAACTGTAACCATAGATTACAACTTGGACACCACAGTTTTCCATAAGTTGTATAGGAATTGTATATAAAAATTCCGTCATCAAATGAAACCAAATCGACAGAATTGACTATTGAGTCAAATGAATTTTTGTGCGCACCATACCACATCCACTAAAACTTTTTACATCTTGCATGAACCTACTCAACTTTCCAAGAGATAAGCAAACACCAACTTCGAGGGCTTAGGGATCATAAATAAAAAGAATGAGGGTTTAGGATTAACTAATGATCTGCAACGACTTCAAACTCTGCTCCAATGGGAAGATGATCGCTGGGATGGTGATAGTTTGGCAGTCCACCTTCTACTGAAGGAGAGTCCGGCCCAGGAAGCTCGAGGAAACTGGAAGGCTTGATGGACCCACAAGGCGTAAAGAATATATAGTCCAGCGTATCAGTGAAACCAGGGGTGCAATTCGTGAAAGGTGGCTCTCCCCTTGTCTCGGCATAAACACTCCGCAGGGAAATTGTGGGCATTTCCTCAGAGAAATCAACGGGAGATGACAACGAGGAAGACAACGAGCCTGAGATGAGGTACTGATAAACCTGCAATCGGAAAAGTTGTCAAGAGTTAGAGCATTCTCAGAAAGATTTTAGGAAAAAAAAAAGTTTTCCACCTGGTCTCCTGGGGTAGAATTGAAGTCGCCAGTCAAAATGACAGAAGGTGAACAGCCAAAGCTTTCAGATACAGTGGTTTTGAATTGAGCCAACCGAGATAGAAGGTATCTTGCTTGTGCTAGCTTGACATCTATCCAATCTGGATCCCTTTTGACCGAAACGACAAGAATATCGCAATTTATCGTCCAAGTGAAATGAAAAATTGTACAAGTTTCTCAGCTCAACAATGGCAAGGGAGAGAGAGTATATACCAGTAGATATGAGTGTTGGCCACGATGACATGGTGATTTGACTGATTCTTTAGCCTGAAAGCACCCATTATCCCCACACAATCACGTTTAAGTCTAACACATGGGTCATTAGGATCCCCACGATCCTCTGCGGTTCCCAGCACAGAATCTGAAGATTGTTCAGAAAATCAGTCCAAAACCCCCAATAAGCAAGTACCATCCGCTATGCTAACTGGGCATCCACTGGGAAATGCAAGATGTACACTGATAGTAAAATCACTTGGATCTCAGCACAAGAATATCACGAATGTTCTAAACAAACCAAAACTCGACAGTTCAATATCAAAGGACATAAATCAAAGGTAAAATCTCCAAGTTTATAACCAAAACAACTCTTGTCATAGGTTTGGGCAAGCAACACTAGATACAACAAACATGCAGCAGATACATACCTTTTGTTCCATCAGCAGATATAGTTGTACTTGATTCAGTAGAAGGGGCATCAGATTCATCCCTAGTCAGATCAGATTCACCTTCAATCGACTTCACCAGATCATTATACTCTATATTTTCTTTTAAGACCAAGTCTGCACTGAAGCACACATGTCTAAGAAAAGGGCTCTGAAGGTGAGAAGGCAAACTTTTCAATCAACAAAATCCTACCTTTCTTGCTTGTAAAAGATTCCACAGCCATCACGCTTCTTTCCATTTCTTTTGATGTAAATGCTTGAGTACCCCAGCTTTAGCATCATTGCTTGATAGAAGCTCTCATACTCATCTACTTCCTGGGCAATTCAAATGTTTGTTTCTACGCAATAAGTTTCAGTAATGCCACTGTATTGCTAGGAGTCAGTTTTTTAAGCGAACTCAAGACCGATCAAATTCCACACTGACTAGATCATTTCAATGAGAACAATATATGAGAAGCTGAAAAGGTTTGACCTGCAGGCAAAGGAAGTCAGTTCCAAGGTGCTTGAGGAGAGCTATAACTGCCTGTGAACGAGCTTTCCATCTGCACAACAATGTGATTAGGTTGTTATTTTATAGAACCCAAGTTTATATACATGATATATCCGTACACATTCAGCTGGAGTTATATAACTCCAAATGAAATGAGGCTTAAAGTTAACTGAAGCCTATCTAGGATTAATAAATGCTTGCGCTTTTTCCCAAGAAGAATCATAAGAAAATTCAACTAGATAATGTTCTTCCTGGTGCTTACTGAGGGATGCTGGTGGAGAGTGAGGAAAGTAAGAGCTCTTCACATAAGCCTATATGACATTATCACAGTAAAGATACAAGAACACAAAACAGGAATAAATCAATCAATAGTGTGAGGTGTGGCATAAGGTCACACTTCGCATCAAAACAATAAAATGAAAAAATGACTATATGTCAAAGAATGAAATTGAACCTGAGCTAATATGTTATATGAGACAACGTTGAATCTGTGCCCTGTCATATATAAAAATGTATTATAAATGCAAATACAAATACTTCAATATATCTCTACTGAGCAGCACCAGGGATCTATATATATAAAAAAGGCAGCACCAACAATTAGATCAGTATGCCAACTCAGTCAGGTATCAAGACATGATTTTCATCTAGTAGACCGGATTAATCTAAGAAGCAGCTAATTACATATATGATTACCTTCAGGTTCACTAATGGAAGAAATTTCAGTTTGTTCCACAGGGACGAACTTTGGGCATTGAAGAAGTCCAGCCGCCATTGACTTTTTCCTGATGGCCTGAATCCTGCGAATGATAACAAGATATCTATTCAGAAATGATAATGATATGCAGGGGATTTCACTTTATCAAGGGTGCAAAACTTTAAAGAGTAAGTCAAAACAACTCTTGGTGGCATAATGGTGATCCGTGGAGTAGTAGTAACTTCAAAAGTTAGTGCCTTTGATGATGGGACTAATAGTGGTGAGCTAGTGAGGAACTTAGAAGGCTTGTCAGAAGTTGCCACTTCTTCACAAGTCGGCATTTTGATGGACAATATCGATGAAGTTGATGCTTTTATCAAGGCAGGTAAGAGATTTCCTTGAGAGTTATGCTACTACGCAATTGAGAATAATTGCTTGTTAGCTCTCTTGATTCAACTGATGAGGAAGGACTTGTGACAGTATTCTTATGAGTAAATTTTCAGTGTTTCAATCTTTTCATTCTCTCAACTCTCTAATACATTAATGCTTTTTGTACAACAAGAAAAGAAACATAATATGAAGTATGAAGTGCATGGGATACTAAATGAATCACCGGTCAGCAGTTATCACTAAACATTCATCAGTCGCCATCAACATCAACTAGTCACCAGTTAATGGTCAACTATACCCGGCCAATAACCACCAGTCACATGTAAGGGGAATATCATTCCCTAGTGTGAGGTGAGCAATCAATGGCAATACTATTTCCCACCTATTTCCAGTAGAAAATTCCAATTTCCTTTACTGATTCCCAAACGCCCCTAAATAATCTCAATTAAACATGAGCATTTCACGAAGCGTCACTTCAACTACATAAATGGCCGCTTAGCCTTCAAATAAGACGTCTATGAATTTTATTTTTTCCAAGTCGATGAAATCCTTTCACATGGCCCAAGCATTGAACTAAAGGGGTGTTTGTTTTAAGCGGGGAAACAGAATGAAATCAGAAAAGGGAATGGAGAAAAATTGAAAAGAATTCCCTTTGATTTACCGATTGTATGTTTGAGCCGAGGAAAATGAAATAAATAACCAGTTAACGGTTGCCCGTCAATAGTCAATGACTTCCGGATACCAATCAAGAATCATTAATTGTTAGTCGACCTTCATTAATTGTTAGTCGACATTCATTAATTGTTAGTCAACATTCATCGGTGAATGATCATTAGTCATCGATTAATGGTTATATATCACTGGTCAAAGTGTCGCAAAAAAGATCTGATTACCCAAAACTAAGGCCCCTAAGTGCATATAGATTCTGGACATGAAATTATCTCCCATAACCGTACCCGGGTACCTCCCTATATCCGTCAAAGCCAGGCGAAAAACTTTGAAACAAGACTACTGGAAGCGTTTAACGAAAAACAGCTACTAACAAAAAGTGTCTGACGGTACGAACAGTAGAAGACAGACATCACATTTAACGGCGGAATTTGACTAAAAGTAACTCTCGGGATTTCCCGAGCTGGGGGGGGGGGGGGGGGGGGGGGGGGGGGGGGGGGGGGTGTACCTGAAGGAAGACGGCGAGTGGATACGAGAGAGCACGGAGACGCTGCTCAGCATTTTTTAGACCCGCCCTTTGACTTGCAGGAGATTATTGTAAGATTAGAAGCCGGGAATAGCAGTTGTTTGGGTTTTCCAAATCAAGTTAAATGAGACTAAACTGAGAAGATAAATATTCTTCACAGTTTTGGGGTTAAAAATATAAGATTGCGGATAATAGAGAAACATGATTTCCCTAGGTTAATATTAAGGTCGGTTGCTATAATTATATATAGATATTCTTATTAATAGCTAAAATAATGGGTTCGTTTGGGGGAGATGCTGGGGGCTGCTGTCGGGTCTGCTGCTGGAAATTGAGAAGCTGCTGCTGATGGTTTTACAGAAGCTGACAGCTGCTGGTTTAGTGTTTGGTGGAAGCCTGCTGCTGGTTTTAAAAAATCTTTATATTTTTTACATTTACCAAATTGTATGTTGTAACTTAGTAAAAATGTTAGTTTACGCATGTTACTGAATGAAAAACAGTTTGCCTTTTTTAAAAAGTTTTTTTCCTATGAATTTGATTAATTTGTACAACTTTACATATTTAGTTAATTGCATCTCAAAAATTAAAGAAAATGATTTCATATCTAAGTAGCACATAAATGTGATTAACATACACGGCCAAAAAAAATGTAAACTATTAAGTAGTGTCAAATACACCCACATGGTTAATCTTATACTTTAAGAAAACTCAAACTAAGCTCATATAGTTTTATGGTTTACAAACGTCTTAGGATATATACGTAGTAACGAGATACACTTAGCTCACACAAATCATATGACCGTAGATGAGGGAAGTCTGTGAAAAAATTGGGCAGAGTCTCCTTAGTTTTTCTATCGATCACACACACAACAGTGGCAAGCCTGTTAGAAATAAATAAGCAATAGTAGACAGTGCTTGGCAACAGAATAAATGGCCAAAGGCCACTGAGTGCACTAAGCAGAAATAACATTAGTTATCAGTTACAGCCCAAAAGAAAAATAGAAAAATGCAAGCTAAGAATATAAAAGACATCAAAATAGCCAAAATAATAAAAAGAAAGGAATACAAAAAATAAAGAGTCTCAAAAGAACAAAAACCGAAAAGGAGCTACTGAGGTGGATGATCATGAGAGCGACGCCAAGCCTCGAACTCACGTGGTTAATCTATACAAAGTAGAATAACAGAACTCAATCTAAGCTCATACAGTTTTATGGTTTACAACTTCTTAGGATACATAAACAGTAACGAGATACACTAAGGTCACACACATCATATGACCGTAGATGTCATAAGTTCATCTGCAATAGCATTGCGAACATCGTCCATAGACATCTCATTTGGATCGTCCCCAACGTCCACATCATCAGAAAACCTCACCATTGTCTTCCTCATTATCGTCTGCGTGCCCTACATACTCGTTTTCAAACTCATTGAAAATGGAGTCGAGTGGATCAAGTAGTCGTATATAGTTGTTTAACGAAAAACATGCTGAACTATCCTGTCTTTGAACCGTCGGCGAGTAATGTGGCACACACTTTAATACTCCAACGCTTCTTGAGAACACCAAAAACACCCTTCAATTAAAATACGCCAAGGAGAGTGACATTGTAAAAAGCTCCTCACGATGACCGGTTGGCGGAGCACCCCTCCATTGTGATGAGTGATATCGCCCGGTTGAGAAAGGTGTCACTACACGTCCACGATTTGCGTATCCTTTGTCGGCTAAGTAAACTTTCTATCATAAAGTGAAATTGTGATTGATTCGTCAAAGATAAGAAGTTTCATATAATTTAACAAAATTAAGTAGTAAATTTATATATTACCATCTGGTGGTGTGGGGTAATTGAAACTTCTTTTTGAGTCGGCCAATATGCTAGCATCATGGGCTGAACCTTCCCAGCCGGTGACTACAAAAGTAAAATACATGTCGAAATCACAAATTGCTAACACATTCATTGTTGTTTCCCCCTCTTCTTCCCCTACATGGCATCTGCAAATGCTCGTCAACGATGATCTGAACATGTGAACCATCTAGAGCTCCAATCGCATCCTTCAAACCATTAAAATATGTTAAATGTCATAAATTACAAACAATTACATAACATGGTTGTTTCATAATAACAATATATTTCTGACCTTGAACGGATGATAACGTGGGTTTGATTGAATTTTTGATGGCACATCACAAAATTGTGGGTCACGTGGCTTCACAATGTCCCGACCGAACAAGTCCATTGCGTTCAGTACATCATGGAAATTACGAGATACAGTTTCAGCAGAACAAGCAAATCGTTCTTGGGCATCTCTGTTTGAATCTGCCTTTGCCAATATATGTAAAAACATTCCGACCTTCGTTTTCACACTAAACTCAGAAGTTCCCTTCAAGCCATATTTCTGAAAGAGTATCGAGCACAAACTTCGAAAAGTGTATTTGTTCATTCGAAATGCGTTGAATATTCTTGTATCGTCACAAGAAATCAGCATGTCATCTATCCAATCGTTGCCAGTGAATACGCCTGAGTGACGTCTTACACGTGGCGGAGGGTTATTCACGATTGCAACTACCGCAAGACCAGCTACTGTAATCGCATCAGCATCGGCTTGTATTGAATTCGCCATATTCTCCATAAACTCCATATAGGAATCTTCATCTTCCGATATTCCCTTCCTTGTCCACCCAAATTGTCCATGCTATTTGAGCATAATATGAAACATTATAAGTTATATTAAACATTGCATCACAATCATGGTATTACAAATACTACAAATATAGAGATTCAAACATGTAAATAAACATACATAAAAGTGTTATATAAACATTGCATCATAACCAGGGTATTACAAATACTACAAATATAGCGATTCAAACATGTAAAAAACATACGTACAAGTACACTACATAAAAGTACACTACACCACATCATGAAAAGTTCTACAAACCCAACATTACATAGCCGCATATAAGGATATTTTGGAAAACCCTAAAAGTAACTTGCCAACAACATACACATCTCATCAAAGACTCCTCTCATACTCAAAAAAAACCCAGTTCCAAGCAGTTGAGTCCTTCTTATGGCGTAGGAACACCTCTCGCTTCTTGTCATCATACACCAACGAAGAAGCGAACAAGAACTCCTTACTGTCAAAGTCAACCCTTCCAAATTGTAGAGGCGATCCATAGCTGCAGCAATGGATGACTGCTCTTTAACAGCCTTTTCAGCTGCTTTTTCCTCCCTCATGTTCCTCATAAACGCAGCTGTGTCCTCACCCCTCTTGTTTGTCATTTTAATGGTCTCATCAATGCTCTTTAGTCTTGATGCCGTCTCATCATACTGGCGCATCCTGCGAGTCTTTTTGCAACCACCTGAGTCCTCAGAAGAAGAACCTCTCTTTCTAGTGATGATGATGACTTAGGGGCAAGGATTGAAGTTAGATGTCACAACAGGGCTTGTGGTGGGTGTTGTATCGACCGGGAATGAATCCCAGGTTTGGGATTGAGTGTAGGTGTTGAAACCCAACGCATCCTTACCCAACCGGTATGATCTCCTAATTCTTCCACCCCCAAATTCATGTCGTACATGCGGTCTCCAGGGCTGATATCATTTATCTGCGGTATGTATCCTGACATATCGCGGTCGGAGGGTGCAACGCTAGATGTAGCATGTCCCGAGGTCGAGAACTTTAAGTTACCACGCGCTACGTCCTTACCGAACACAATATGCATGTTCTTTCCATCTCCTCTGTAAAACCATATTTTTTGAATCGAGCAAATTTCTTGTTCTCCTACACAAAAGGAATATCACAAAGTTTTTGTTATTCTGTGGTGAGCTAGTTATTTAAAGCAACAAGTTCGTGCGAGTACTAACCTTAATTTTTTCCTCCCACCATTCATCCGGTGCATCTATGGTTCCTAATTCACGCTCCCACCCTAGACCAGATTCACCCATCATCTGAAGCCATAGATGCCAATTCCGTTTCAACCAGTCGTACTTGTTCTTGAGTTTATCAAAGCCCCAGGGTTTATTTGATACGCTTGAACTCTTCAACGCATGGTTTCCAAGAGATCTGCTTGCCAATTATAGCTCCCGATTGTCCTAAACTCACATTCAAGTGTTTCGCAAATAGCTCACATGCAAGTGCGTTAAGTTCTAGGGTCCAACTTGCATTTACTTGTGCATTTCCTCATCATCATCCTCGACGGCGACAACTGGTTTTTTCCCCTTGCCCTTCGTATTTTTCTTCGCGGAAGACGCCATCTAATAATTTAAACAGTTTTAGGCGTGTTAAAACTAAATATAATCAGCCCTAATAATCACTAGTTTACATTTTGCTTCATTTACCAATTAATTAATTATATTTACCTTTCAACTAAAATACATTTACTTTGTTCTATATCCTGATTTAATTTTCTATAAGTTCGGTTTGTTTTACCTTTTTGTTGGATACGAAGCGTTGTGTGTGGTAAACATCAGTAGGTACAGCTTAGAGCGACTCGGTATGTGCATAAACACAAATTAAGAATATTGTAAATATCTATGTAGTATAGAGTAACTATATCCGAGCTTTTAATTAAAGGCCACTTTAGTTTAGGGTTGCTTTAATTAAGGTTGCGTTAGTTTATTCGGTAACAAATATACATTTAATGTGTAATCGAAACAATTTTATCATTTTACCGTGATAACTCGTGAAGGGAAGGTATAGTACTAAATCCGTGTTAGTCTTTCAGTAGCAAATGTACGTTTGATGTTGTATTATTTAAAGCCGTTTAATCCAATGGAGATTGCAAATTTGGAAAGGAGTGCTGTGTATATAATGGAGATTGCTAACATGGTAGAGAGTGTTGTGTACAGAAGAATTGACTAATTACAACCTTTAAGCTGAAATAAACTAAAAGTTACAATCATAAACACCTATGTACAATAAAACAACTAACTTAACTACATGGATAACTTGGTTTCTAAACTATATACATCTTTAAACATCATAAAAAGGAATATCCCTATTGTTTTTTGCTAGACTGAAGTACAGTCATCACTGCAAGTGAGGGATGTTATAGTTTGGCTTTGCGCTCAGAGTAAAGCTTGTTAGCCTCTCATCATCGCTTTAGCAGTTGAAAGAATACTAAACACATTTGAGATTATAACTTCTCATTTAAGGCTCATAATAATGTAGTATCTGTTAATCATTTGTAGTCTTACATGTATCTTTTAATTCACAGCCACCCCTTCGTTAGAAACTGCCGACCTAGAAGTATTAGGAGAGTTGTTCATCCTAATAATGGCAAAATTCTAAAAGAAGAGGCTGAGAAGCTCTAACTCAAAAGGTTTAAATATCCTAACAATTACTATTAAAGACTAACTTCAAAAATATACATCACTGCTGTTATAATTGAGTATTAAATGCACAAATTTCATAGCTACTGTTTAAGGCTCAAAACATAAGAAGTACATCTACATTAAAGCAATTATTTTTCGTAAAGTAGTGTTCATCATTGCCTCCTTGTTTACCAGTTATGCCGACCAGCTCAACCAAGTTAAAAGTTCTCAGTTGATGGCAACAACATGGTAATGCAAGGATAGTAGCTTTGAAATAATGATTTAGGTACTCAATTATGAATGATATTAACTTTAAGGTAACTTGTTACCTTAGTTAATACCCACAGCTTGTGAATGGTGGACCAAGGACTTAGCATATACCAATGATCTGGGAGGTGCAACAACAGATAAACCAGCCTGCTCAATGTAATAAAATGTCCATCAATCAGCCACACAATCAACCACAAATGAGGAGGTAAAAAAATTAAACCCAAAGCAGTTCACATACCAAAAAGTGCAAGAACTAGAGTAAACAGAATTTCCAACACAGATTTCATACCTATGCTTGATAATAAGCCAGAAGTTGTAATCAGTTCAATGACCCACAATCACATTATTCAGTGCAACATGCAGATAACAGAACAACTCTATGTCAGCTTCTGTTTTATTCAGGGAAATCAATGAGTTCAACAAAAAATGCAGCAGTTAGGCAGAACTGCATCCACTGAACTACCCAAAATCAGTTCAGATTCCAAAAAGTGCTAAACTAGAGTCAACAGAACTTAATGGCCGCATCTGCTAAACTAGAGTCAACAGATTCCAAAGCAGTTCATACTAAGAACCAAGAACTGAAACAAAGGTCAGGTGGAGTAGCACCTTTGTTCAGGTAGCAGAAGGATCTCAAACTCAAGAGAGCAGAAGAAATAGTTCAGATCATATAAGGTCAGATATCTCCATAAGTTTCAAACGAATTCAAGCCACCATACAACACATACAGAACAGAACTTCCGTATTTCAAAAGCAACAGATCACTAAGGTCTTTCCCATGGTTTCCAAATTTGGAAGCAATATATCACAAGAACTGAAACAAGGTCAGGTGGAGTAGGACCTTTGTTCAGGTAGCAGAAGGATCTCAACTCAAGAGAGAAGAACAAATAGTTCAGATCATATAAGGTCAGATATCTCCATAAGTTTCAAACAACTACCAAGCCACATACACATACAGAAAATAATTTCTGTATTTCAAAAGCATCAGATCAGTTGCCACGGTTTCCAAATAATGAAGAAGCAATAGATCACTAGGGCAAGCAAACAATGGAAGCAACAGGTTTAGTTCAAACTTACACTTGATAGTGCTGGAACAAGTGCCAGTGCAACGAGCAAGCACCAAAATTCCCAAAATGTTAAACCTGGACAGGAACACATCTTCTGGGTAAGTTCAAGAAAAATGAAAAACAAATAACAAAATCACGAAACAAATTGGAGGTAGGGCTTGCTAAATATTACCAAATTCACAAGGATTTTGGTCACAGCAGTTGGGAAAACCAAGCAATTTATCAACAACAGAGCAACAACCGATCGGGCAAAGAAGTTGGGTGCACCCAAGTGTTTTTTGGCAGCGAAGAACCACAGGTTAGTGTTGCAAAGAGACATGCACAACCAAAATTAGGAAGAAGAAGAAGAAGAGATGACACGAGCCATGGTGGGCGTTAAGATCAGAACCCAAAAATAGGGTTTCAAGTCCACGTGAGAATCGTATTTATAGCAGATAGGGAGAGCAGTCAAGACAAGCGCAACATACCAAGATAGGTAGAGAATCGAAGGAGATAAGGCGATAAGATCTCTTTCGAATCTCTGCAGACAAAGCAGAGAGCAGTGCAAGTGCATCGACTGCAATGCGGTAGCCTCCCACCATGGAAAATGGGTTGGAGATTACTGAAACATGTTGACCAGCAGACCGAGGAAGAATGAGGAAAAGAAGATGAAGATGGGCGCGAAGAATTTCACCACGGAGGGTAAATGCACAGAGAAGAACGCAAGAGACAAACGCGATCGCAGGGGAATCACAGACGCAGCGAACAGAGAAGAAGATGCCAAACACGAGACCGCGTCTGGACACAAATATGAGACGCAAACGCAGCGTCTAGACGCTTTCCCCAAACGCCCTCAATAAAAAATAAGTAGTAAAATTGTCAAAGAAACCTACTTTTTATATATAGATATTCTTATTAATAGTTAAAATAATTAGTAGTAGAATTGTCAAAGACATACTGATGTATTATAAATGTGTAGATAAAGGAGAGTAAATTGATTTAAATGGATTGAAATAGATTAATTAACTGAAACTGGATTTTAAAACTACTAAATATAGCATTAAAGTAAACTACATTTAGCAACTTAAATTAGCTGAAAATAGTGACCTTGTCAACCAATTCTAGATCCTAAACGGGGACCTAATTCAATTGATGACGAAAGGGACTAAACTTTTGACAATTTTAATCATGCAAACTCTTTATTTTTTAGATACTTAAAAACAAGGTTTTACCACATATACCTAAGTTGGCCCGGGGCTGTTCGGTAGCTGCGAATAAGAGATTAATCTCTTTCAATAAAAAGGTATAGATGACAGCTTTTAATTAGTTTTATTTTAATTATATGTCAGCTTTAATACACATGGCAGTTTATTACTCCCTCTGTCCCACATGCAGTGTCCACTTACAATTTTTTCCTTGTCCCAAAACAATTTTTTCTCATCTTCTTAATATGCGTGCAAAAGTTAATTGGACACTGGATGTGAGACGAAGGAGTATTCCTTAACCACAGTTAGCTTTATTTTTCGCAGCATATGTTGCGCCTGGCGTTTAGACGTCATTGGCGAACGGACCCTAAGATTATAAACATAAGGGTCCGTTCGGACTTCTCTTCCAAAACTTGGTTTACAAGTTATGATAAATGTCTCTCTAATTAACAAATGTTAATTTAACAAGTGTACTATGGTTAGTTATACACCAATTAAAAGTTAACATTTGTTCATTACTTTTAAGCAAAAGTAGCATTAAACTACTGCAGAGCAAATCGCTCCTATACAACGCGCCCTAAGCTAGTTCATCTAATTTAACATAGCTTACTGCAACCCATTCGATTCTCATTTACCCAAGGGAGGGAAACTTTTGCAGCGCACTTGCTTGCACAGCGGGGACTAGGTTCGAGTACGGTTACCACTTGGGCATCGAATATTCCACCAGATGTACTAGACTTGTGTTTATCCCAACCAAATACTACTTTTTCCTTTCAAAAAAAACTTCACCATTGATCTTAATTCATACACATGTTGCTTGTTCATATGGAGACTAGGTATATATGCTTTTTTTTTTTCTAATAAATAACATACTACTAAGGAGGTGTTTGTTTTAAGGTAATCAGAAAATGAATCGAAATGATTTCCTTTCCTATTGTTTTGTTTTGTTAGTTTTTATGTTTTCAATAAAAGAATGAGCTTACCCTAAACCATTTATCTTGATTCTCCCTCTACTCCCCGTTACATTTTAAACAGTAACTTATGACCATTGACCGATGACTAATGACCATTGACCAATAAATATTGACCGGTAATTAATGACTGTTGACCAACAATTGTTGACTATTGATCAGTGGATGTTGACCCGTTATTTATTTCATTTCCTCAACATCTTTATTTTCCTTCCTGATTCCATTTCGTTTCCTTGCTTGAAACAAATACCCCATAAATTATTAGAGGGAAAACTTGTTTTTTCTTTTGGACAATGAAAATAAAATAAAATTAGAGGAAGGACTATCAAATATTCCCTCCGTTAATTAATATCTGTCATTCTAGGGAGTGATTCTTGTTCAAAAATATGTATCATTCTAGCTTTTTGATACACTTTTTTCCACTTTTAACTCTACTATTCAACACAAAAGTAATTATTATCTAGATGAAAAAAATAAAAAAGTAGGTGTACATGTATCATTTTCCTACTTTCCTTAATAAGTGTGCAAGTTTCAAAAACGACAGATATTGTTAAACGGAGGGAGAGAGTATGAGAAACAAAATAGCATTGACGGATCAACACAGTAAACGCCCTCAAGATGACACACTGACATTCTCCATATCAGTTAAATAATCAGTTTTGGATTACAAACAGCACGCAATGGCTATCTCCAGAACACAAAACAAGCTTGATCTCTACATCTCATTTCTTTCTTGCTATATTTATACATACAGACATACACACAAATACATAAATATACGTATAGAACCAAAGAAGACATGGTATTGTGCCACAAGGTATGCTTCAGAGAAAATTCGGAGAGACATCAAGTGAGACTGCAGTATAGACTAGTAACAAATAATTTAGTATCTGATTCGCATCTTTTGCTGAAAATAGGGATGCACAAAAACAGCTCCAATGATATGCGCTCTTGATTTCAATCCAAGGCACAACGTTCCTCGAAGCTTCCACTCATTCTCGCTTGCATTGAACTGCCTTGTCAATTTATATAAAAAGAACCAAGTTCTGTGCTCAATCAAAGTACTTTTTAGCCCCTCATTGGAAAAGAAGCTGATAGCTGAGGCAAACACCTGATTTTTGGAGAAAAACAGAAGTCCAAACAAGTGCGAAAAAAGCTGGCTTGACCAACTGATAGCTGAAGACCCGAAACAAGGTATTAGTTTGACTATCCATCTGAAATAGAGTCAATATGTTACATACAGAAATTAACTTGAATCGAAACGTTGCTTTCACTCTATAAAAGATATACACCATTGATTATGACAGACACAATTAATTGTAAACATGACTTTGACCAAAAAATTGTAACTGGCCAACCTGATCAAGAACATGGAAGGCTCTTATACCACGTTTGGCTTCTTAGAGTAGACCAATAAAAAACCATTACTGTAAAAAAATACTTGGGGGATTGTGGGTATATTGGAATTATTCTGCAAGTTGGGCCCTGCAGTATAACAAGGCAAAATAATTTATTAGGCCAATGGAACCTCATATAAGAGAGCGAAAAATGACACCCGCAACCAAATTGCCCACCACATAAGTAATTTATCCCATCTGGCTGATTTCCCAAAGAAAACGAGACAATGATAGCAAGCAAGCTATGATGTTGAGCTGCTTCTTAAGATTTCTGTAAGATATATCCTATATCACACTTTTATTTTGGCATAGAGCAGGTCAGTAAATCATCAGCATACCAACATTATTACCTCAAATTACCAATAGCATCCCAAGTGTGTGTAAGGTATTTTACTTCGTTTCTTCTATGTCTCATTTCGCCTTTGGTCCATCCCCGGACAAAAGAAATACAGGGGAACAATCAAATGGCATGCACTGACCAAAGCATGTAACGCCTTACGATATGAGTTCAAGCAGGAGCCAGACATCTGCGCACATGATCCCTATAGATCACTCTGTTGAACAAAACATCATCAGTCTCTATTTAAACTTCAAAGCCGTGTTCTAAACCAGTCCATAATAAAATCCGATCAACATTTAATACACAGGTCCACACCATTTCGCAGTAACAATGGACTTGTAGTGTATGTCTTACCGGAGGCAATTGAAATGCTTCATGATGCTATCTAATCAAGGTTCTGTTTCTGCTGGTGGAAGCTCATCTCTGAGTGGATCTCAGTAGCAGGGAATCCACCACAAAAGTTCCCTAAACAAATGAGAACTTAACTCACTATTTTCAGTTCATAAAGTGGATAAAATTATAACTGAACATAGCAAAAATGTACAGTAATACATTTACCTATGAGGCAATCCTTCGACAAGTTAGCAAGCCAAGGCAGTTCATAATCAAACCCGAACTCTCCCTGGGGAACAAATGACTTACTGTGAACTGAGAAGCATAAAAACCAAGCTATATCAGATTTTAGACAAGTTTCAGGCACCCACTCAGTAGCAAACAAAACTAACCTTTCTCTCGACTATTCCATGATTATAATTCTTCTTCACTATCTTCTAGTGGTGGTTGCATTCCATCAACCAAAGTAGTATATGTCACTTCATCCTAGACAATCCTTGCTGTGAGAGATTTTCAGTCACTTGGAAAGCTTTTTCCATCTTGCCATCCTTGCAAAATCCATTTGTCATGACATTATATGTAACAATATCGGGGGTTATTCCATTCTTCACCATCCACTTGAGAATCTCGTTGCCCTCTCATCTTACCCAACTTACAATAGCCATCACTGACAATGGTATAAGTGATTTTGTTTGGATGGATATCATAAGAAGACATTTTCTTGCAAGATGCTTTGAACCACATCCATCTGACCTAACTTACAATAGCCACCAATAAGAGCAGTATAACAAACAACATTTGGTTTTAGACTTCTTTTCTCATTCCATCAAGCAAGGACCTTGCTTCCTCGACCAAACCGATATTGCATAAACCACCAATAATAGAAGAGTATGTACGACAATTTGGAAAAAATTACTTTGCTTCTCATCTCTTCAAGAAGCCTTAGAGCTCAGTTATGTTCTTTTCACGACAGTATCCACCAATCAGTGAGTTGTAAATCACAGAGTTCAGCTCCATTTTTGGGAAACCAGCTCGTTAACCAGACTCTTAGCCTCACAGTCTTGCCAGCTTTGCAGAATCCTGTATTAGGACCCCATAAGTATGAAGATGGAACCAAACCACTGTCTTTCAACTCTGCCAAAGTTCTATTGCTTTATCCATTTTGTCTACATTACACAGTCCATCAATTAGATGATTGTATGTGGAGGTATCTGGATGAATATTGTGCCTCGCCATCTCTTCTCTTAACTGAAATGCTTCTTCTACTTTATTCTCTTTGCAACAGGCCTTCATAAGGGTGTGTTATATGTGACCCTATCTGGTTGTAGTCCCCTACTATTATTTCGTCCAGAATCCTAGCAGCTTGTTTCATATTATGACTTACAAAGTCCATGTATTAGAGCATTTGAAGTTATAATATTAGGACCAAAGCCACCTTCTACTAATCTAAACCAAAGCTCTACTGCTGATGCATGCTGACCCTGTTCACAAAGCTCCCTTATTATCGAAGTAAGAAGGCTATCACTAGGCCTTAATTTTCTCATTATCATCTCCCTGAGAAGAGATATCGTGGAAATAACCTGACCATTCATGCAAGAACAATAGATCACCGAAGAAGAAAAAATACCGAGATTTACAGGCAGCCCTCTCAGTAGCATTTCATCCAACAGAAGCGAGCTTGGTCCACCATATTACTCTTACAAAATCCCTTAATTAGGGAGGAAAAAGTACTGGAAGTTGGAGTGAGGTTCTTTCACAGCATATCATCTTCAACTTCAATGCGTATCGATTATTTCCTCTGACAGTGCCCATCAATCAATGTGTTATAGATGACCACATTGGGGACCAAATCCACGAGCAGACATTTCTTTTAAAATACAATCAGCATCGTCAAACCTATCCAGCTTAATTAAACCATTAATAAGAGTCCCATAAGTTCTCAAACTAGGTTTTATGCCCTATTTTCCATTCTCTTCTTCAAACTCGAATGCCTCATCAATATTCCCATTCTTGCATACACCATCAATAACACTATTATAAGTTACAGCATTGGGAAATACCACGTCCCTCCATACTCTCGAACAACTTGATCGCATCAGCAATCCTCCACCTTTGCAGAAAGCATTGATTGCTGTACGAAAGATAGACATCGGGTATAACTCCTTGATCCATTAACACTGAAAACCGAGTAACTCCTTTAAGATGCCCAGCCTTCATCAAGGCGCTCCAAAGAAAATTTGCAGTTTCAGAGAAGGAAACGCACCCATTCTGCCCATGATTACGAAACACATCAAAGCAATCAAAAACCTCGGTCTTGAATTGGGGTACAGTATATATGAACCAACATATCAAACATCTGAATCCCGGTTTTATCATCAGAACCAGGATTCATATCCATCATCTCAGTTGCAATCTCAATGTGCCTGTCCCTCCAGTCCCTCTGAAACGTTGGCGGGCATCTTCCCATCGATCAAACGGATCAAGAGCAGTCTAGAGGGCGGAATCAAATTGGAACCAATAAGCAAACGAATCAAGCGGCAATAAGCTCGGATGCCAAACCTATAACCGCACGATTGAGCTCCAAAGTCGAAAAAATTTAAAGCAGTCCTCGGATTCACCGAAGATCCAATGCGCGCGAAAACTGAATCAAACTTGGGAGACGGCAACCTGGTCAAGATTTCTTTACACTGAGAAGAATCCAGAGACGGTCTTGCGAGGATTGAAGAAACCCATTTCACAACACTTTGATCACATACCTCTGATTGATTACCTTGGCGCTCTGATGGGGGAACCAATCGGTTATCTTCTCCTCGTTCCGGACGGAGGTTGTGGTTGATGGGGTACGCTGAAGTGACACAGCCTCTTGGGCGTCGAACGGATGGGAAGAAGAGGGTAGAGGTTTAGCGGCAGAAGCCAATCCTCTCGACTCCATTAACGAACGCATTTACGAGGGAGAAGTAACAGCTGGATTTCGGTGGTTGCTTTATTGCGCACCAGCAGTATTCATATATACAGTCTCTCCCATTAGAACACGAGAGTGATCGATTGAGAGGAGCTCAATGTGGCCACGACATATCCGTCGAGGAGAGAGCCAGCGTAGCGTAGATGGTAAATATGGGAGAAAGGAAGGGAGAGCTTGGAAGCCGGGACTCGGGCAGGTGATGAAAGCGTCCCCGTAAGTTTCAGGGTTTGAGAGAGAGAAAGAGGGGGAGTGAGAGAAAGGTTGGGAAGTGAAATCAGAATATGGGCCATCTCAGTCACATTGGGTTACGGGCACGCTTTTGATGAAACAAGATTTTTAGCCCAAAGCTCATTTAATGAAATCGATCTTATGGAACGCTACCAACACAGCGTTCGATATTGCAATTGTTTCTTTTTTCCTTTAGAAAAACGATATTATAATTGCAATTGTTCTCCAACGTTTAAGGTAGCGTTCGATCGGGCTTTCCACAAAATTGCCCAGATTAATCTGGTCTGGGGCGGGCGGAGACCACCGCGAATTGGACCAAAAGGTTGAAGTCGAACTTTTATTGTACTACGTTTGGGTGTAAAGCTCTTTTGGAAGGGGAAATTTTTTATACGATTTTACTTATTTGTCCTGGTTGTCAGAGGATTGTCGATCAAATATGGTGACTGCTTTTTACTCACAAAACCCTACTCCTCATCGTTCATACTTATTTCTGCAATGGACTCAACATTCAAAAAGGGGTAGATTATATCTTCGATCATAAATTGAATTCGAAAGAGGGCAGATTACAATCTCGTAAAATCAATTACTGCAGGCGGTGGAGAAGATACTTCAACAGGGGCAGCATCTGGCAGTGTTTCTTCAGTTTGTCAGCATCTGTAGGTGGTGGAGAAGAAATTGATTCCTAACCCCGAACATTGAAAACCGGTATAAAAAATGGAATTTTACAAATTTATGCTCCTTGATGATGAAGTGGCGTGAATGTGAACCGGCAATGGTAGTTGGCATGAAGAGAATGGCGGCAAGAACAGATGTGTGGTCTCTCTTTGCATCGAAGATGTGGGGGTATGAAGGTCTTTTAATATCAAATAACCCATTTTTGGCCATCGCGGCCAACGAGCACTTCACCCGTTAGTAACATTAATCCCGACGAATCACAACCACATTAATCTACACATTTATGGGCTCAAATTTCACCAGCCGGTTATCGAACGGGCCCTAATTTGTGGTTCAGAGTGGGTGTTAAAATTGGTTTTCGGGTCGGGTTGAGTTCAACCTAAACCCAACCAAAAAATAGTTTAGGTCAACCTAAACCCGATCCGAACTCGAAACGGGTTATATTTCTTCAACCCAAACCTAGAGCGGGTTGACCCGAATCTAACCTGTTTTTAAAAAATTTATTTATTTTTTAAAATTTTGGATTCTTTAATTAATAAATATTATATTTAATATTATTTAATTATTATGTACTATATTTAATCATAATTCACTGATTAAATGTTTATTTTAGTCATAAATTAATCATTAAAACTAATTTAATTTAAGTCATTAAATATAACACATTTTCTATTTTTAATTAAATTTTTTTCAGGTTACGGGTTGGCGGGTTCAACCCGAACCCAAAGCGGGTTTCAATGACCCAACCTGAACCCGACTCGAAAATCTTTTTGGGCAAAATTTCTCAACCCAAACCTGACTTTTTATAAGTCAGTTTTGGCTTGGGTTTCAGATTTGGGTCAAAATTGACATCCCTACTCAGGGGTGATTAAAAGTTGATCTCCTCTTCATGGATGTGGGTGAGCGCTGAAAGTCTTTTAGAATTTAGCCTCCATAGTCCATTTGGTTGTTATTGATAGGGTTGTCCATGGTAGGTTGTTGGGACATCAGAATGTTGCAGAGATAGCCAACCACCTCGACAGAGTCAATCATCATCAGTCAAACACAAAGAGCGAGCCACTTCAATGGAGTCCATGCAACTAAGGAGACTTCACAGACTTCACAGACTCTCCCGTGCCGTTGCGAAAACTAAGGAGCGAACTCGGGAATGCTTCAACACCACAACGGTCATACAGCCTCCCCATCATACCCGAAGTTCGCGGCCCAAGTCAGAAGACAACTCAAGGACATTGCCCACTAAGTTAGTTCTGATAATTACGGAACTAACTCCTTCAACCTGCCGCTTGTAGTGCTAGTACAGTTAGGTTTTGCAATAGCCAGTTTAAGGGTGTGCTTTCATCGAGAAATATTTTAGAGCTGAGAGAGAAAGAGAATTGCTTTGTAAGCCAGAGAGAGAAAATACATACCAAATTAGTTAGTGCATCTAGATAGACTCTGCCTAGGAAGATCCTAGCTTTTGCTACACTTACCATTGTTCCGATCAGAAAGTGTATTGGGTGAGTGAGTGAAAACCCGTTAAGTAGATCTCTTCTACTTAGTGGACATTTGTAAGTTGTTTTTATTTTGACCAGAGAATAAAATAACTTATTTGTGTATCTTGCTGAGCTCCACAGAGTCCGTCTATCTTTCAAGCTTTATTCAGTTTCAATTTATTCAAGTACTTCTGCGCACTAAGTTTAGCTAGTTCGATTGAGTGTCTTTTCGTCCCAGAGTGTCCCTTCTCTTTTAGAGATTGATTGAGTCAAACCAACCCTTAGACTCACACCTTAGGTTGGTTTGAGTTAGCCACCCGATCCTACACGTGGTATCAGAGCCTTGCTTAGGCTAACAGTCAATCGACGAAGCAATGGCAGATCTCTTCGCCAATCAAAACATTAAAATGCACTTCGAGCACCCTAGACTCACTTCCACCAACTACGATCACTGGAAAAATGAGATCGAGCAACACATTGAGTCGGTCAACTCTGAGCTTTGGGAGATAGTCACTGGAGAGACTCCGCAGTCAATCCAGATCGATCTACATGGACTGCTGCAGACTGCAAGAGGTACGAGCTAAATCGACAAGCATCCCGCGCTATCTACACTTGCCTGTCCATTCCAGAACAAAGAAGAATCAATCACTGTAAGTCAGCAAATGAGATATGGACACTCCTTCAAGCTACTCACGAAGGAGTCACTGAACTCAAGAAATGCAAAGCCCAAGAACTTCGAATGGATTATGAGTATTTTTTGCAAAAACCCAGTGAGTCTCTGGAAGAAGTGCTTGATCGTTTTTATTTACTAACTACTACTATGCATGAAGTGAATATCTTACAGGATAGAGAGAGTGTCTTGCACAAGCTGCTTGACAGTCTCAGAGAAGAATGGGCAGAAACGGTAATCTCCACCAAAGCATGCAAGGACTTATCCAAATGGAGCTGCCAAGACTTAGGTTCCTATCTACAATCTGTAGATAAGTACAAAAAGAACGTTCGAAAGAAGTGTGGTAATACATCTTCTTCTTCTTCTAGTAAGGTTACTACTTTGAATGATCAAGCCTTGCAGGTTAACTCAAATCAGTATACCCAAGAAGGAGCCTATGTTGCTGATACTCATATCAGACAAGCTAAGGCCGTGTTGGTGGATATTATCGTTGAAGAAAGTGAGGCTGAGACTATGGAAGACTTTGTCTTCATAGTAAAGAACTTCCGAAAGTTCATGCGTAACCAGCCTAACAGACAGAGTCGATCGCTCTCAAATACCTCCAAACAAGTCTTCAACTCTATCACTTGCTTCAACTGCAATAAACCCGATCACTTCAAGAAGGACTGCCCCTTACTCAAAAATCAGTATGGAAAATCCCAAGGGAGGTCACTGATGGCAGCTGTTGGTTGGGGTGATTCAGACTCCGACGATCAAGACACAAAGTCAAGTGGCCTGGTATGTCTCATGGCACATGATACGACGGAGTCCATGATCCCCAACAATGAGGTAACTCGTTCCCATCTCGAAACAGACCTTTACCGTATTACTCCTATGGGATTTATGACCTTAATTGATAAATTGTCTCTGAGACTAACTCCCTCAAAGCAAGTCTCACTAGCAAAATATCCGAGTTATCTGAAGAACTCAAAATCTCAAAAGGTCTTATGTATGCCTTAAGAGATGAAGCTGAGGAACACAAGACCATCTCTTGCTCTCTTAGACTAGATCTACAAGAATCACGACGTCATGTTGATTCCCTTCAAAAGGAACTCAATGATACCACAGAGCTTAATCAATCCAGCCAGAGCGACCAGAAAGAGTCCCTCACTCTGATCGACTCTCTCAAACAAGATCTCACCATTTTCACTAATAAATGATGCTCTCTTCAAAATGATCTAAATGCTTCCAAATCCAAAAACATGTCCTTAAACACTATAAAAAAAACCTCACTCAAAAACTTAAGAAAAAGAGCACGCTCTTTCTCTCAAGCCAGTCAAATTTATCAAACAAGTCACCTCCTCCGAACTGCCCGAGTGGGCCAACTCCAAAATCAAGGAAGTCAGTCAAGATCGTGACAACCTTCGCTTAAAAGTAGAACAACTTTCTCAAGAGATTGCTAATCTTCAATCTGGAGTTGGATCCACTCCATCTAAGCCCAAGTGGCAAAAAGGAAGTTCAATATTCCAAAAAATATGTCCAAACCCGACAACAAAGCTAAACGATATCAAGAAAAGGAGAAGTTTGACTCCTGGTGGAAAGGACAACAGAAATATGTCAATCTTCCTCCAACTAAGATCTGTGGCTACCGCGGGAGTCTTGGACATAGGGATAGTGCTTGTGATAAATTAAACAAAGATCTTTCATTTAGTATCAAACGAGTTAGATTGATTCTTGAAGCAAGAGAATAATTAAAAAGATCTGGCTCGAAAAGGGAACCCAAGTACATCTGGGTTCCCAAGTCTAACAAATGATCTTTTGTTTTGTAGGTGAAGGCGAATGGAGACAGCTGGTACTTGGATAGTGGATGCTCTCGTCACATGACTAGAGACCCAAATCAATTCAATTCGCTTTCATCCTGCCAAGGAGGTAAGGTTACTTTCGGAAACAACAACCAGGGTGAAATTGTGGGAGTTGGTTCTGTAGGTAACCCCTCTAGATTCAAAATTGATGGAGTCCATCTGGTCACTGGACTTCAACATAGTTTATTAAGTATTTCTCAAATTTGTGATAGATTCAATTTGGTACTTTTCTCCTCTTCGGATTGTAAGGTTTTTGATGAGCGTACAGGTTCCCTAAATGTTGTGGGACGCAGAGAAGGAAATCTCTACAAAATGTGCTTAAACTCCATTAATCCAGACGATCAAGTGTGTCTAAACGTGCATTCCAAAAACTCATTACTATGGCACTCCAGACTTGGTCACGCAAATCACAGGCTGTTGAACAAACTTAAAAGGAAGGACTTGGTGATTGGTTTACCCGATACACACTTTGACACAGACTCCGTCTGTGAAGCATGCATAAAAGGTAAACACACCCGGTCGTCTTTCAAAAGTAAGTTAACTCTCTCTACTAGCTCTCCGTTAGAATTGCTCCACATGGATCTTGTTGGCCCTATGCGTACTCAAAGCAGAAGTGGTAAGAGGTATATTCTGGTCATAGTTGACGACTATTCTAGGTGGACTTGGGTTATTTTTCTCTCTACTAAGGATGAAACTTTTACGGAGTTTGTCAAACTCCATAAAATGCTTATCAACAAATTTTCGTTTACATTGAAAACCCTGAGAACAGACCAGGGTACTGAATTTTGCAACAAGTTGTTTGATGAGTTTTGCAGGGACAACGGAGTTGATCACCAAATCTCATCCGCACGCACTCTGGAACAAAACGGAGTAGTTGAACGAAAGAATAGAACCTTAGTGGAAATGGCACGCACCATGCTCATTGACAGTCAACTAACTCCATCATACTGGGCAGAAGTTGTTAACACAGCATGCTATGTGCTAAATCGTGCGCTGATCCATCCATGCCTTCACAAGACACCCTACGAACTACTCCGTCAACGTAAACCTAATCTCATTCATCTCAGGCGTTTCGGATGTAAGTGCTTTTTCCACAATAATGGTAAGGATAACTTAGATAAGTTCTCTCCTAAAAGTGATGAAGCTATATTTCTTGGCTACTCTTCTAAAAGCAAAGCTTACCGTGTTATTAATCTGAGAACTCAATGTTTAGAAGAGAGTCCCCATGTCAAGTTCGATGAGTCCCACAATGTTGGCTCATCTTCTGATCAACTTGACTTTGCTCCAGACGATTTCCTCACTGATCCACACTTCATCACTGTTCCCATAGGAAGACTCCAAGATCCCAATCCATCCATCACTCCTAATGACTCCGGGGAAAAGAAAACAATATATCAGACTCCACTGACTCGGACAATAATTCTGAGACACCCTTGCCTCAAAATTTGAACTTTGATTCCTCCGACAAAGACACACCCCTTCCTTCTTCACATTGCCAGTTCCAACAAAAATCTGCTCATCCTCCTGAAAACATTATATCCAACCCAAATTCTGGTGTTCAAACACGCTTCCAAGCTATGCAAAACCTTTGTGTCTTTGGTGCTTTTTTCTCCAGCACGAAACCTAGAAATGTCAAAGAAGCACTCCTTGATAGTGATTGGGTCACTGCGATGCAGGAGGAACTAAATTCCCTCCAAAGACATACTGTTTGGGAGTTGGTTCCTCGACCCACACATCAACAAACCATTGGTACTCGTTGGGTCTTTCGTAATAAACTTGATGATGCAGGACAAGTTTTCAGGAATAAAGCAAGATTGATCGTTCAGGGCTACAATCAAGAAGAAGGGATCGACTATGATGAAACCTTCGCACCTGTGGCTCGTCTTGAAGCAATCCGCATGTTAGTTGCATTTGCCGCATTTAAAGGTTCACATTATATCAAATGGATGTCAAGACGGCCTTCCTCCATGGCTATATTGATAGAGAAGTTTATGTCAAGAAACCCCCAGGGTTCACAGACTTTGTCCATCCCGACTACGTCTACAAACTGTGTAAAGCTCTTTACGGACTGAAACAGGCTCCGCGCGCCTGGTATGAAAGACTGTCTACATATCTCTTGCAAAATGGTTTCTCTCGAGGTAATGTAGATAAAACACTATTCATTCTTCACTCATCACATGACTTACTTCTAGTACAGATTTATGTCGATGATATCATTTATGGCTCTACAAGTAACACCCTTTGTGACCATTTTGCTAACCTTACGAAGCAAGAGTTTTCCATGAATGAGTTAGGTGAGCTAAAGTTTTTCTTAGGACTACAAGTTCAACAGGAAAGGGACGGGATTAAAATCCATCAACAAAAGTACATCAAGGAACTCCTTGACAAGTACAATCTCAGCAATGTCAAAAGCATGTCAACACCAAGCTGCACATCTGCCAAACTTCATCTTGATGACGACGGAGTCGGTGTCAATGCCACAGAATACAGAGGAATGATAGGGTCCCTCTTGTACCTAACTGCCAGTCGTCCCGACATTGTCCACGCAGTCTGTCTTTGTGCCCGCTTCCAAGCAGCACCAAAGCAGTCTCACCTCAAAGCAGTAAAACGTATATTCAGATATCTCAAAGGTACAAGTACACTCTATCTATGGTATCCTCGATCTCCTACTTTCACTTTATCTGGGTACAGTGATTCTGATTGGGCTAGTTCCCTCCAAGATCGAAAGAGTACTTCAGGTAATGCACAGTTCTTGGGTGTTTGTCTTGTTTCATGGTCCTCCAAAAAACAGAACTCTGTCGCACTCTCTACAGCGGAGGCAGAGTATATCTCTGCTGCAGCCTGTTGCTCCCAACTCCTTTGGATGAAACAACAACTTCAAGATTATCATATCACCCAAGAACAGATCCCAATCTTTTGTGACAACAAAAGCACAATCAAAATATCCGAAAACCCAGTCCAACACTCAAGAACCAAACATATTGAAATCCGTTTTCACTTCGTGAAAGACTGTGTCGAGAAAAAGCTCATTCAACTTGACTTTGTGCCCACAGAAGATCAACTTGCAGATATCTTGACTAAACCCCTGTCTACAGCACAATTTGAAGCAATTCGATCAGCAATTGGGTTGACTCCGTCTACCTAGACGGTCACATCTCCTTGCCCCTACCGCAATCATCAGCATGTACTCCCTTTTGTCTCACAGAGTCTGTCTTTGTTTGCACTTGAATCTGTGAACTGTGTTTTCTCGCTTAGAACGTCTCTATGTTACTTGCACTATACATCCACGTCATCTATCCACAACGCCCCGCCTAAATCCACGCCCTTAATCTCGCTGGCATCTCGCGTCCCCTTATTTTTCTCGCCTGACACACGAAATCTCTGCACCTTCCGCAGTAACTTCAGCCTTTATATCACCCATCAACCTACTCCGTCTCTCTCACTCACATCCACCTTACACCCAAAGCTACACCAATTCCAAATGGCAGGCATAAATCTCAACGGCATCAACATTCCGACCGAGATATTCCAAGATCCAATCCACCTTCAGGCGTACCTTCAATCGATGGCCAACACTAACCCACCTCCACTCACCACCACCACCACTCACTCTCCCACCAAAACCACTGCCACTTCATCCCCCACACACTCTGCCACACCACCCACCACCACCTGCGACACATCACCCACCACCACACCACCCTCTGCCGCCAAAACCGACATTCTTGAGACGGATGTCGAAGATGTCACACCACTTCAAACTCTGCCACCATCTCCACCACCTCAACAACCAAACCCTACCGCTGAACTCCAAGCCACCGATCAACCGCAAGCTCCGCCCAAAAAATCTCCAACACCAACCCCACAAGAATCCCAAGAAAAATCAGCAACCCCAACACCTCCACAATCTCCAAAACCCAAACCAAGAAAAAAAAAAGCTCAAACCATCACTCGACCCACAGCCAAACGAGTCCTACGATCTTCTGTCAAGGCCCAACCAGTCTCCTCCGGTTCCGGCGAATCTTCCCCAGTCCAAGAGTTGCCCACCAATAGCCACAACACTTCTACTGGCGCCACTTCCACCAGGGTCCAGAAACCGCCCAAGCCGCAACGTCGATGTGCAAAGATAGACCCCTTCACCCAGCGCTATATGCTCGGTGACCCTGCTGTAGACAAAAATATCGTCAGGGGTAAGTTCTTAGATTTTTCATGGGCTCTGTCTTCAAATCTGGGGGAGTTAGTGACAATGTTAGAGGTTCAAGGGTGGAAACACCTTTTCTGTGAAATAACCGAGTGGTATCCCCAAGAGTGTTGATTTTTATCAAAACCTTGTCATCAGAAACGGTGCCGCACAATCTTTTATCAATTCCACCCCCATTTTCTTTAATCTTGAAAAACTGTCCCAGATTCTCGGAGTCCCTCATACCGGTCTGTCCTTCTATGAAAAAGGAGTCCTTCCAGAAATCCCCGGGGTCCCACAAAATAAAATCTACCGCTTTTTCTCCTCAAAGAAAAAAACGGGCTCTCCAATACCCAGAGGAGATCTTTCCATCCTCCATCAGCTCCTGCACATCCTTGTCATAAAAAACATCGTACCCCAAAAAGAAGGAAATCTAATGGTCAATTGCTTGGACCTTACCATCATGTACTGCATCATTAACCGTCACTCTCTTAATCTGGCCCACATCATCCTCCATCACTTGGCCCAGTTTGTTGATACCCCAAAACACTCCCTGGGGTATGTGTTCTGGCTGCCTCGCATTCTCAAATTCTTTCAGGTACCCTTGGCGACATCGACGCCAGAGTCCATCGACGAGACAGACACCATCAACCTCCGCTATCTGAATCGGCTGACATCCATCGACAAATCCAAGCTGCTGCCCCTGAAATACCCCTAAATTTATATTAAACACTGAGTTATTATAAGGAATTATGAAAATTAATTTAGGGGATTTATTTTATTAAACCCTAAATAATATAATTAAAACAATATTATTATATGGTATTATGAATTTAATAAAAGGATTTATAAGTCAATAAATCTTGGGAAAATTTTGAGACACTCCAATTATATTATAACGATTTTAGAAATATTTAGAACATTGATTTGGGTCATAAAAATCAAAATAAAATCATAGAAACCTTAAAGCTTCTAAAGCCTTGCTAGGGTTGACTTTTTGAGAATGGTCAAACCAGCCCATGAAAACTATATCAATAAAAAGGTTATGGAAAACCAAGAAGATTGATAAAAAGAACGTTGAAAACGGATCATCCTAGCCAAAGTTATGATGGATTGAAGTTTAGAGCCAAAATTTTAAGAGTGCTGACGTGTCAGTCAGCCAGACACTACCACTGAAAAGTCCCAAGTGTTCGACCGTTTTTGCATCTCAAGGGTCGATCTTCAAACGCTTATATCTCAGTCCCTACTCCACCATTTCGTATGCCGTCTTTTGCATTCTCTTCTCCTACAAATGCTATTTCCAACCATAACTCATACATAACCTAACTCCTTCTACATCGACGGGAAAATCAATCTAAAGTTGCCTCCTTGCGAATTCGTAACCCAGAATTCCACTTTTTCCAAAAATCAGGTAAACTTCGTCTCGCCATAACTTCTTCGTTTCTCATCCAAATTTCGTGTTCTTCAGCTTGTTTTGAAGATCTCTAATCCCTCTACAACTTTCATGTTGATGACCAAAGCCAATTCCCAACCGTTTGGAAAAGCGAGGTGTCTAAAGTTTCGGATTCGTCACCACATAAAATCATAGATTTTCCCAGAAAACACAAGGTATAAACTCGTAACTTTCGGCTTAGATTTCTTTCTGTGTAGTGCAAATTAGAGTGAGTTCTTACTATCAATGTGTAGAGCTATGTTTCCTCTTTAGATTAAGCCCAAGAACAAAGTCTAACTCGATCTGTACCAAAACTTATAGTGTTGCAAAGTTGGCTACTCAATCAGCTCGTAAAGGTTGATTTTTTCCAGAACCCGAACTCGAATTTCCTCGTTCATGCAATTCCGGTGAGTTTCCGATCAAATTGCTCCGTTATTGTCATTCCTAATTACATTACCGGTCAAAACCATGTCTCAATTTCATCTATTACGTGTTAGATTAAGAGAATTTGTCAATTCGAATTCGAGTAAACCGTAAAAACCTAACTTTCAATGCCAGAATCGTACTTGATGTGTACTGCATGACAGCTAGCGAAATTGGTATCAGAACCGCAAGAAAATTTCGAGTTCAATGGAACAAAAATCAGTCGATTTGGTTCTGTGAGTTGAGAGAAATCAACAGATTAGTACGCGAGTTCTGTTTGGAGTTCACTGATGAACTCGACACTCAGGGGCCGTCCGATCAGGATTTAAAGAAACGGACGGCCGAGATTATATCGTGGGAATTAAGAGTATATTAAGTTTTTATAAATTCCAGAATTTAACCCTAACTTGTTGAATTTATTTAATGGCCTTCCCGAATGTATTTTGACTTGAAATTTTAACCATAGATTCCTTATAAAATCTAGTTTATTTTGATGTAAATTAATATGGGTTTTGAGTTTTTAAACGTAAGTTATAATTTTTGCAAGTTATGAGTATTATGGAATTATTTGGATAATTTAAAAAGATATTTTTATGAAATAAAAATTTATAATATGTCTAAAATGTTATAGCTACTATATACTAAATTTGGGAATTTTTGGACAAGGGGAAACAGGTTTAAAAATTGTATTGCTAAGGTTTTTCATAAGTTATCTTATAATATTAGGTTTTTAAAGTAACAAAAATTAAAGTATAGTCTGTTAATAAACTTTTTAGGTTGGGAAAAATATGAGAAGACTAAGTTAACATCTAATAACAGAATGTTGATAAATATTCTGGGTATTAACTTTAAGTGAAGTAAAAATTGTTACATATATATATATATATTCTTATATGAGAGAAATAAAATAGAAACTTATATTAAATCAAGGAATTAAACTAAACTACATTTTATTTATTATATATTATGGAGGCTAATATGCTTAATTAAAACTAAGGAAAATACTTTATTTTATAAACCATATATCAGTTGTGGATATGTCTAAAAGATATTAAATATAATTAAATACAATAGAATTTCTTAAAGAATGTTCTGGATAAATCTCAATATATGTAGATTATATATATATATATATATAAATACAATAAAAATAGATAAAGGAAATAACAATCCTTGTGAGAAATATAATATGAAGGATATATACATACTAAACTTTAGGACTTTAATCAGTGTTGTGATAAATTAGTCAACGATAACCTAAAAGTTTAATTAAACTAACTCTATGGTTAAGAGTAAGTAAATGAAATAAAATTAAATGTATCCTTTAGACAAAGAAATTCAATGGCGTAGTTGGTCAAGATAAACCTGGAACTAAGTCGAGGTTGCACGTTCGAAACCTCGCAAAATCTTTTTAGGGAATTTAATTAAAACAGCGAAAACGTAACACGGTCTTGGGCTAACTTACTGGGCCCAAGTCTACGAGCCCCAAAAGCCCACTTAAACAGTTCAAAGAGAGTTGGGCCACTCTCAGGATTAAACCCTAAATCACTCCAGATTAAATGAAACGGGCCTAATGGAAGATTTAACTAACGAGGTCTAGCCCAAATTCTTGAGGGAGAGTAATTGTAACCATAAACTATAAACTAGTAAGAATGAAAGTTATTTAGCATTATAGTTCCTTAACTAATCAATACTTGGAACACCTTAAATATAGGTGATTAGTGGAAGTTCGCATTATCAAGTTTGGTTACTGCTTCTACACACATACCAGGTACGAATTCTCGTACTCAGATACTTTTGCTAACAGATTTATGAGACGTTTTGAAAACGCTGATTGGGCTTAAATGGATTTCGAAAGGAAACTGGTTGTGTGACTAACTCAGCTTGATGTGACTAATTGAGCCTTGAATGTGAAATTTACATGGTTATTGGTTCCTTCTATCTGGTTGTTTCATTAGACATTAACTGCCTAGGGTTTACGCTTCTACACTCTGTAGGACTGAGTGTTTTGGTATCGCTCTGGTGCAGTTAATGATCTAGTGGGAATTTGGGAAATGTCAATCTTGGTAAATTCTTCCTTTGACTCTGGATATCATTTCATCCATGAGCTGAGTCTTTTGTTGTGACGTGCGCACGTCTTCACCGGTAACAGCAGGGGGCTGTATATCCCTCGTCCATACGGACACTTATATTTGACAGCAGGGGGCTGTATATCCCTCGTCCTTACGGACATTTATATCTGGCGGTGGGGGCCATCTCTCCCAGTTGGTTTTATTCCACTCTTGAGTTGTTGGTTCTTGGTTATCACTCATTCATTCCTAGTCCTTGTGATACCCGAGTCTTTCTACTCCTAACTGGAATTGGATCTAACTTAAACAATGGTTGTTCACTAACACATGGTGTGATTTTGATTGACTAACTTTACCTTTCTGTTATTTATTTTTACTCCTTATCTTGTCTTCTTTGACTTGGTGATTTTTAAAGTGCCTTGTTCCTCTGTTTTGTTTTATGATGTTTATCTTCAAGTTGTTGTTTATTTAAGATGTTATGTTTAAAGGTTTTGTTTGGAGAATCGTACCAGTTCCATTCCAGGGAACTGACTCACCCCTTCCGGGGTGGGCTGCTTGGTTTTATCTTGCAGGTACGAATTATTATACAGGTGACCACGAAGAGAACGAGTGATTGGGATGAGATTAGGTTTTGTGGAGAGTTAATGCATTAAAGACTATTATGTTTATGTCAAGTTTTCTCGAGGTTCAGACCGTGACTTTTGTAATCTTGTAAGTTGTAAATGGTGAGGTTGGTGTCGGGTGTTTGGAACCCGATGGTCTGTTTCGCCTTTAGTATTTTATTTCCGCTTTAAATATGTTAAATAGGGGCGTTACAGCCCCCACCATCAACTCCAACAATAGCGGGCCCTTCCACTTCTCAAGAGGCAGTCCCTCAAGATACTCTCCTACCACTCTTGGAGAAAGTGGAGTGACTCCTCGTCCTAGTAGCAGAGCTGACTCAGAGCCACTCTCGGATGATGGACAGACTCGCTGGGATCGAGACGACTGTGACGGCCTTGCAGTATCAACTCCTTGACATCCAAGCAACCCTAAACCCCAACCCTGACCCTTAGATTGGCGTGCGTGTGTGTAGTGTTAGGACTTATGCTGTTTTTAAGTTCTAAACATTTTTTGTTGGTTTGTGTGTGAATTCTTGACTAACTCTTTTGTGACTAATGGGCTTCCCTCTGATGAAAGCAAAAGGGGAAGCGGTGAATCCCGTCTGGTGTATGGGCGACTCTGTGGCTGCTTTAAACTGCTTTTGAACTTTTTTGCTGCTGGATCGTGTGGTCTAGTACTATAACTACCTTTAAATACTATGACTTTTATGCCTGTTACACTGCCTATTCAATATCTGCTTGCCTGGAGTCCCTCTAAGATTAAGGGGGAACCTAAATGAAGTCTTTGAACTCAAACTGCTACTGCTGCTGTTAAGGGGGGACTTTGACAAGGTCGGTTCCCCTAGTTCTTTGTGGTTTTGTTCTCATTTCAGGATTGACTCAATTGGGATTCACGGAGGTTTGCTATCATCAACAACAAGGGGGAAACTGTTGGGACATCAGAATGTTGCAGAGATAGCCAACCACCTCGACAGAGTCAATCATCCTCAGTCAAACACAAAGAGCGAGCCACTTCAATGGAGTCCATGCAACTAAGGAGACTTCACAGACTCTCCCGTGTCGTTGCGAAAACTAAGGAGCGAACTCGGGAATGCTTCAACAGCACAACGGTCATACAGCCTCCCCATCATACCCGAAGTTCGCGGCCCAAGTCAGAAGACAACTCAAGGACGTTGCCCACTAAGTTAGTTCCGATAATTACGGAACTAACTTCTTCAACCTGCCGCTTGTATTGCTAGTATAAATAGGTTTTGCAATAGCCAGTTTAAGGGTGTGCTTTCATCAAGAAATATTTTAGAGCTGAGAGAGAAAGAGAAATTGCTTTGTAAGCCAGAGAGAGAAATACGTACCAAATTAGTTAGTGCATCTAGATAGACTCTGCCTAGGAAGATCCTAGCTTTTGCTACACTTACCATTGTTCCGATCGGAAAGTGTATTGGGTGAGTGAGTGAAAAACCGCTAAGTAGATCTCTTCTACTTAGTGGACATTTGTAAGTTGTTTTATTTTGACCAGAGAATAAAATAACTTATTTGTGTATCTTGCTGAGCTCCACAGAGTCCGTCTGTCTTTCAAGCTTTATTCAGTTTCAGTTTATTCAAGTACTTCCGCGCACTAAGTTTAGCTAGTTTGATTGAGTGTCTTTTCATCCCAGAGTGTCCCTTCTCTTTTAGAGATTAATTGAGTCAAACAACCCTTAGACTCACACCTTAGGTTGGTTTGAGTTAGCCACCCGATCCTTCATAGGTTAACCGTCTTATTCGGTTAACCGCTTTCGGTTAACCGGGTCTTCGGTTTTCTAAAAGCCAATTCCATTACCATTCCATTTAGATCTGTTAACCGAATTCGGTTAACCATTTAATTCGGTTTTCTAAAATCCGATTCCATTACCATTCCGTTTAAACCAGTTAACCTTTAGTTCGGTTCGGTTTTATCGGTTAACCTTGTAGCCGTGTATTTTTTTTAATTGATAAGACCCATACCATTAACATTATAGTACAACATTGATCATTCACCTAAATCATGAGTGACAAATCAAACACATATGACAAAAATATATATTGTGCATATTCCCTCAATAGTTAACATTAATTAATATATAAGGTGAATATTAATATTCGAAATTTTTTATTGTTTAAATAATTGGTTAACCGTGGTTAACCAAGCGGTTAACCGTTATGGAAAATTCAATACCGTTACTGAAACCGAAACCAGTCAATTTACACGGTTCGGTTAACCATACCGCAAGAACCGATACGGTTAACCTGAAAACAGGTACGGTTAACTTCGGTTTCGGTTGGATACCGCATTTTCGGAATTTTTTTGGACAACCCTAGTTATTGATAACTACTTTTTTTAAAAGATCTTGATTGTTATTGATAACTACAATTCTAAGTGCAAGTGGATGAGGGGTTAACGAGAAATTATACTATAAGAATCTAAATGATTTTATTCGTTGTCATTTGTTTAGGCATTTTCCTAAGTTTTAGATATTTCAAATGTTTCTACCTTGATTCCACACCTCTCATCAGAAAATGAGATTCTCCGGTAATTGGTAGTTATTGACTGGTGACTAACAACCATTAATAATTAACTGGTGATTCACTTAATTTTCACCGCATAAACAAACTAACAAATGTTATAAATAGGTATATGTATAATAGACTTTATATCTTGACCAGTAATTTACAGATTCTTTACATAAATAGTAATGGTTCTCTCATGTATCCCGCTTTCAATAAAGAAGCTTTGTATAATTAGGGTGTGTTCACTTCGGGGTAATCAGCAAAGGGAAACGAAATCATTCCCTTTGTGGACATGTGGTTGTTTGTTTGTATTTTTAGTGATTTCGTTTCCCTCATTTCAAGTTTCGAAAACCCACATATCACTCTTTAGTGATTCCCCCCAAAACCTTAGGGAAAAGTATTCCCTTTCCTCCCTCTTACCCTTCACATCATCTTTTACATAACAAATATTAAATTATATGGTATAAAATTTATATAAATACTAATATATGATACATAATTTTTATAAATATTAATATACTCTATTTATATCTAATAGAAATAGAAATATTTTTTTATATTTTAATAAATATAAATATAAATTAAATATAAATATAAATATAAATATAAATATAAAATAAATATAAATATAATATAAATATAATATAATATAAATATAAATATAAAATCCATCTAAATCTCACTCTAATATCAATATACCTATCCCTATACCTCTCCCTCTAACTATAAATCTAAATATCAATATAAATATAAATATGAATATAAATAAACTCTTCAGTATATATCATTTAAATTTTATAAAATATTAATATTAATATCTTTAATTTATAATAACTTTAATATATCTTATTATTTGAAAAAAATACTATATATAATATATATAAATATTATTTTAAATTTAACTACAATAAAGTTCTAAAGTAATAATATATGTA
This sequence comes from Limonium bicolor, assembly GCA_023374045.1. Lineage (NCBI taxonomy): Eukaryota > Viridiplantae > Streptophyta > Magnoliopsida > Caryophyllales > Plumbaginaceae > Limonium > Limonium bicolor. Next base: position 473,579,231 of record CM041776.1, read on the forward strand.
TATTATTAAAAAATTAAATAAATATTAATATATACTATACCCCCGTCCCACTTCAACCTTCTTGTTTGCTTTTGGCACGTTTTTCCACTTCAATATTAAACATATAAGATAAAATAATTTTATAAAACAAATTTCTACAACATATAGTTTTGACATAAGGATTCCATTACAAAACTTAGATTTGTAAAATTATGTCATCTTATATGCTAAATATTGAAGTTAAACGATAAGTCCAAATAGTAAACCAGAAGGTCAAATTGGGACGGAGGGAGTATAATCCATTTATAAATATTAGTTATAATTTAAATAAATATGAACAAACATGATATATTAAATATTATAAATATTATTTATACTTTAAATCTATTTAAGATAAAAGATATTTATATTTTTATAAAGTTAAAAATATTTATATATATATTGTAATATATGAAATATTTATATATATTATTTAAAATTTAAATACTATAAACTAAAAAATATTAATATAGTTAGATATAATTTATATAAATATTGATTTATATTATTTACAATTTAAATAAATATTATTTATAACTTAAATACTATAAAATAAAAAAATATATTATATATAGACAATTTCAAAAAATGTTATATATATAGATGTATAAATCTAATATATATTGTATATATAATATGTATAAATATTGATATATATCATTTATAATTTAAAAATTATTTATATATGCTATATATTTATATAAATATAGTATATGTCACATAAAAATTAGATAAATATTAATAATATTTTTCATAACGTAATTAAGTATTAACACTTCTGTGTTTGGAACCAAACAACAACAAAGACAACCATTGAGAATTCTATTATGTTTTCGTGTTAGAATCAAACAGACTTCTTAATGCGGGGATCCCTTTCCTTTCCTTTCCATTCTCTTTTCTGATTTCATTCTGTTTACTCACCTCAAAGTGAACGCACCCTTATATTGAAATAAGAATAGTAGTTGCCTATCAATCATGTCTCTCTACGATGTGTACAATCTCTATACAATCTCACTTTTTCTCATCCACTACAACAAACAATTTTTAATACAAATCATTTATGATAATATTTTAATAAAATTTTAAGAATGATGTTTGGTAGTTCATCCTTGAATTTTTACACAAATAGTAAAAAACAATATAAAAAAGATAAATAAACAAAAATACAACTACCTCATTTTGAATTTTCTAATTAAAATTAGGGAAAATTACATCGCCCGCCTATGATGTTTGGACTTTGGATAAATTACACATCCCTCACAAAGTTTCAAAAATTATTTTTCGCACCCATGTGGTTTTCACCCCTTTTACGTCTAGCAATTTTTTTAATTTTCATTCAACTTAGGAGATGCTTAAATGCTATTCAAAATTAATTAAACTTTACATGGACAATGCTAATGTGTTATATTTTGGTCCAATTTCAAATTTAAAGCTTTTTAAGCTCAAATGTGACATGTGGGATCCAATGAAAACACGTTCACATGTCACATATTTTATTAGGTCCCAATCACATATAAGCTTAAAAAACTTTGAATTTCACGCTAGACCAAGAGATAACAATTTAGCATTGTCTATGTAAAGTTTCAACAATTTTGGACAAGATTTAAGTGTCTTAATTAAAAAATATAAAAGTTGCATGTCGTATGTAAAACGAAGGAAACCATATGGGTGAGAAAAGTAATAGTTGAAACCTCGTATGTGAGATGTGTAATTTTACCAAACGACATGGGTAGGGATGTAATTTTCCCTTAAAATTATATAAACCACCATTAATTTTGTTTATAAATTGATGTATACATATTCTTATTTTATAGTATTAATTAATCATTATCCAATCAAAATTGTAAATATGTAATCAGGAAGCACAATGCTAAAAGAGAACAGATGAACTTTATTTTGAAGTTTTTGTGTATGTAATTTAAGAATTATTCATTTTATTTTGATTCTTATTTTTTTGTTATTTTTATTTTAATATAATTTTATTATTGGTTAACATATCTTTTTGTAGTATTTTATTATTTTGGAAAAATTCATAAAATTTCTCTAAATAATAAAAGCGACATATTATGAACTATTAACATGTGTGTAATATTAGAGGTAAAACAATCATTATTTAGGTCTGTTAATCAATTTTTTGTGGCATATGGAAAACCAGTTTTAAATTGAGTTAAATTATAAATTATTTAACTTTGGTGACATATTGTGAATTTTCCCAAAAAATAAATACCATAAATCCATTCACCGATTTCATTAATTTATAAAAGGGAAATTTCATGAAATGCCACTATGTTTTTGGCTAATTCATGAATGTCACTAAAAAAAAAAGAAAGTCACAAAATGCCACTATATTTTTATAAAAGTCCATGAAATGCCACTATGTCATTGACTAGAAGCAAAAAAGACATAAAATACCCCTACTAGTTAACAAAGTACTTTTAAAGTTCACAATATGCGTCTAAGTGTTAAAAAATTCACAAAAAAATCAAAATACTATAAAAAATATAGAAACCATAGAATATAATTAAAATATTGTAAAAATATAAAATATCATAAAACATTGAAAAAAGTAAAATTTTCTTAATTTTTTTTCAAAATTATTTAGTCCCAAAAAAAGAATATAAATATTTAAGCACATAATTTATACTAATTTTTCTACAAATTTAGACCAATATAGTACCATAAATTATACCAATTAATTACCATAATTTATACCAATAATTACCATAATGTTTACCATACATTTTTAAATTATTTTTTAAAAAAATTTAAATTATTTATTCAAAATAATTTTTTTAATTTTTAATTAATATTTGGATTTTTTCAATCTATATTCTATTTTGTATATGACTTTATGACATAATATATTTTATTTCAAGTAAATAATTTAAATTGATAATAAAAGATAATTTGAAAATCTGGGTTGCTATTTGTAGTACAAAAGTACTAATCACCGTAGTATAAATCTTTTTAGATCATATTAACGCTGTAAATATGTAATAACATACTGTTATAACTTTTGTTTTTGAAAAAAATCAATTCGTCAACGTAAACCGAAAAAAACACTCTCGCGGTAAATTCGTTTAAACGTTTCTTAAACGTATAAAGTTAGAATACGGCTTAAAACATATAACTTGACGTTTATTATGCTTAGTTGTATACGTTTTCATGTATTTACTACAAAGCGACATTTATATAGCGAAAACGAGTCAAAACGAGAGTTTTTGTGAAAAAAAAAACGGTAAAAAACGCGCACGATATATATAAATGGGGCGTGTCCTGTATCATAATTTCTCACACACGCACTATCTCTTCTTCAAATTTAGTCACCGAAATCCTCTCTTCCAGCTCTACGAACCACCGTCGGACCACCATAGGACCACCGCCGGAAAAATTTTCTGGTGAGTTTTTCATTTTTTTTCAAGTTGTAGATCTTGATGTGATGAATCCGAATTTGGTGCTAGTTTTTATAAAAACGCATTAATTTATGGTAGATCTACAAATTAAAATTCTGAAGAAAAAAAACTTGAAAACTCCATTAATGGAGTTTTGGAGCTCGCCCCGGCGGTCGACACGACTAGCCCCGGTTCACCTCGCCTGGCGACATGCCCCGCTCCAGCTCGCCCCGCCTGTGTGACACACCCCGCTTCAGCTCGCCCAGCCTGGCAAGACGCCCAACCCCATCTCGCCCTGCCTGGAGACATGACCAGTGTCTGGTCGCCTCGCATGTCGCCCCGTGCTCCATTCGCCCTGGGAGTCAACACACATGCGAGGAATTCACCCCACTCATCGACACGCCTAACGGGAGCTCACCCCGGCGCTTGACACGAGTCGAGCCTGGTCACCCCGGCGCTCGACACTAGACGACGTGACTCGCCCCGCCTATCGGGGCAAGTTGATTTTTTTATATTTTTATAAATATTTAAAATTAATTGGAACAATTAGAATTATTTGTTACTCATATAAATATATAATTATTAATATACCGCTGACTTGATATTATAAGTCTCTTACATTTGAAGTTGCATGCTATAATTGCTGTGAATTATATTACTTGCGTAGCTTATAAATTGTGATTGTTCAACTTGTGCAGTGATGATAAGTTTTAAGAAATTATCATGATGAACGCATACACAAAAAAGAAGAAGGACAAAATGTGGAGCAGCCAATGACGGCTTTGTACTGTCGTGAGCGCGCCGCCGAAGTTGATCCTCCACGACACTCATCATTCCACCCACAACAGGGTCATGGTGAGCCGTCACGTCACTGATCATTTCACCCACAACAGCAGCCTACCATGGACCTACCCCCTGCCCAGTCATTGCACGATTCCGACCCATATGCACACATACCAAGAAGGATGATGCATGTGGCTTCATCCTCTGGAGGTGGTTGGTCATCTACTGATCTGGCCGAGCCCCATAGCTCTAGTTATGATATAGAGGGTGAGAGTAGCCACCACGTGGGGCATGTGGAGGCACAGACTTCTGCTGGTGGTAGCTATCATGACCACCACGTGTGGCATGTGGAGGCATAGACTTCTGCTAGGGGTATCTATCATGACTCCCTACCCCTTCGGATGCTGCAGCCATTGACATGGACATCGATGAGGAGGGGCTGAGGAGACGGATGAGGATGAGGACCGCGCGACTGATGAGGAAGCTGCTCTAGCTATGGAGCCCGTTCTTCCCACTCACTGGAGGCTAAATGATGTGCCAGTACCTGGTGGTCCACTACTGACTAGTGTCATCACCAGTTTCGAGGGGCATGTCGTCATTGACCTTTGGACAATGACTAAGGTATGTACTCTCTTATCTTTCACTTTGGCAAGTAGATTTAATACTTCTTCATGCGTGTGTAAACGTTGTGGTAATTATCTAGGACCAGGGTGTTTTGGGATTTAAACCCCAAAAGCCTATGATCACGAACTGGTCGTTTAATGGGGTTCCTTGAAAAAGAGCAAGGAATATGATTATGCACTCAGAGCTGCATCATCTGCTCGATATTTCATGGGGTTTCAATAACATGTCATTAATCTCGGCCTTTGTGGAGAGGTGGCAATCGGACACCAACTCTTTCCACATGCCCTTTGGAAAGATGACGATCACACTTCATGATGTGTGACAGATACTGAGGATCCTCATCGTTGATCATCCGCTTGTGGGGGACCCGTCAAACACTGAGCTTAAGGAGACGATGGCTACATTGTTAGATTTTCAAGACGGTGTTCAGGCGATGACAAATCTCATGTGGCATACTGGTGCTGTTCAGCTATGTCCACTTATAGAGTGGTGTTTGATCGGGCAAAGGGTACCTATGAAGGAGGCATGTGGTTGGATCTACTATGCGATAGGTACCACCATCTTTGCTAATAAGGGGCATGGACGCATAAGTCCTCTACCGTTCTGGTTAGTCACTCCCATGAGCCGACATGTGAAGCTAAAGAAGTACGCATGAGGAGTAGGTACTCTTACATGGTTGTATCGCTAGTTGGGGATAACATCTCGTGTTGATTGTACTAGCTTTGCTGGTTGTTTGACTCTTCTTGAGGTAAGTGTTTTAATGTACAACAACACTAATAAATTTTCATGAATTCACATTAATAGTTGGCATAATTTATTTTTAAATTTCCGTAGTGCTGCATATGCATACTTCCCCACTCTTAGACCAGCAGTTAGTGCTGATTGGCGTGATGGGGATGATGGACCGTGCGCTATGAGATGGGTCAGGTCCACCTCTCAGCAGAAAGATAAAGAGTCGCTGGAGAACTACCGTAAACATCTAGATGCTCTGACAGCAAGAAATGTAAGTGGTACAACAATTTCAATTTGTATTATTTACATTATTGTTTCTTATTGATGCTTACGTTTCCCTATGATCCAATGTAGGATTAATGGTTGCCCTACGGTCGCGAGAAGGTGAATGAGAACATGGGTCGCACTTGGTACAGGGGTACCTGCAGTACATGGGCGTGACTGAGCCATATATGCCAGAGCGTTGTCTGCCAATTCGGGTACGTTCAGTGTATCCCACCTCCCTTATTAGACCAAACATTAAATCCAAAAAAGGAGGGAGAAAGGGATCCCCCTATAAATGTGTGTACCCCCCCCCCCCATGTATAGTGTGAGGGACACCACATGTGAGTGTGCTGCTACTGTGGGGTGCACTAAGACAAGGGCGGTACTACACACATGTGACGAAGGTTATCTGGATTGATACGTCAAACACAACCATCAAAAGATTTTGAATCTTGACATGTACAACTACACCTTCGTTCATTGGCCGGATCCTGTCCTAGTAAGTTGATATCTACCTTTGTATAATTTTAGTTGATTATTTCATTTTGTGAATGCTAGGCTAACTTAATAATTAATTATGTTGCAGCTCATGAGTGAGGCAACTGAGATTGGTAGGCCTTACTTTCCCGGGAACCGTAGCTGGGACTGGCGTTACTACCATGAGATGCTAGAGGAGGAACAGAGGGAAACTGAATAAGGGATAGATGAGGTCTTCAGTACCTTATCTATATGGGATTCATACAATCACCAGTATGACGCGTCGTAGTTTAGGGTTTTATGTTTTTGTTGTTTTAAGATACAGTTTGACTGGTTTGTTGACTTTGTACATTTACTTGACTAAACTGTTTGTAGTTATAATTGATCTTCATTTGTAAGACCTTAACTTGTGTAGTTTCACTGATTTATGTTATGTGGGATTGTTTCCTTACAAAATTCCTAAACTTCAAACCCCCTACTTTAGAGAATTGAAAGTTAGGGTTCATTACCAAAATTTATAGATCCAAACATCTATCAAATGAATATCTAATAATCCAAACATCTACCAAGTGAAACAAACCTAATGTTTATGTCACGAGAATTGAAATATATCCAAATGTAGAAATTCCTAACAATAGTCCTAGAATTCAAATCCCATGCATCAGAGAATTGAAAGTGAATATCTAATAATCCAAATATCTACCAAACGGGACAAACCTAATGTTTATGTCACGAGAACTGAAATATATCCAAATGTAGAAATTTCTAACAAAAGTCCTAATTCAAACCCCATGCATCAGAGAATTGAAATGAATATCTAATAATCCAAACATCTACCAAGCGGAAAAAACCTAATGTTTATGTCACGAGAACTAAAATATATCCAAATGTAGAAATTCATAACAAAAGTCATAGAATTCAAACCCCATGCATCAGAGAATTGAAAGTGAATATCTAATAATCCAAACATCTACCAAGCGGAACAAACCTAATGTTTATGTCACGAGAACTGAATTATATCCAAATGTAGAAATTTCTTACAAAAGTCCTAGACTTCAAACCCCATGCTTCAGGGAATTGAAAGTTAGGGTTCATTCCGAGTAGCAGTCATTTAAACGCTTTCTTGATCCTAAGTTACATTGTCTGTAAGGAAATGATCATGATTATTACTTCTTTTACGTAAATATATATATTTTGATTTGTTAGGAGGTTTCTTAGATCCCAAAATCACTCAACTATATAACAAAATATTGGAAATACAAAACCCAAAAAAATATGTCAAATAAAGTCACTATATTGTTCAACTCATGTCAAATTAAATCACTATATTGTTCAACTAGTGACAAATAAAATCACGAGTTGAGCTACGTCTTGATTTTATTTGTCACGAGTTGAGCAATATAGTGATTTAATTTGACACGAGTTGAACAATATAGTGATTTAATTTGACACGAGTTGAACAATATAGTGATTTAATTTGACACGTTTTCTACATATTAGTAACAAAGAAATGACTATTAAAAATATTAAAAGAAAAATGGGTGCCCCAACACATTGTAATGTATTCCGAATAGTTTGACAAAAAAATTATACTGCAGTTAGTAAAATCACAATTCATCAAGTATAAACTTCTTCAATTAAATCACAAATGTATATCAATTAATGAAAAAAGCTGCACCCACACTTTGTTACATATTTACAACGTTAATATGATTTAAAAAAATTGTATAGCGGTGATTAATAATTTTGTATTGTGAATAGCAACCCCCTTTGAAAATTTATGGTACAAATTATGGTAGTTAATTGGTACAAGTTATGATACTTAATTGGTAGAAAAATTGGTACTAATCATAATTTTTAACATAATTTATACCCATTTTTTACCAATTAAGCACCATAATTTATACCATACATTTTCAAATTATCTTATTTTTTTCAATTTAAATTATTTATTCGAAATAAATTATATTATGTCATAAAGTCATCTGCAAAATAGAATATAAAATTTAAAAATAAATTTCCAAATATTAATTAAAAAATTAAAATATTTTTTTGAATAATAGTTTAAATTAGTAGAAAAAATTTGAAAATGTATGGTGAAAACTATGGTAATTCGTTGGTATAAATTATTTGTTTAGAACATAATATTTTTTATGATACTGAATAAGTTTTAAAAAATGAATATTTATTTGTTTTAATATTTAAGATATTTTATTTTTTCAATTTTATAATTTTTATAATATTTATATATTATATTTTATTATATTTTTGAATTTTTTGTGAATTTTTAACACATGGACATATTGTGAACTTTAAAAGTACTTTGTTTATTAGTAGGGATAATTTTATCTTTTTTCCATATGGTCAATAACTATAGTGACATTTCATGAACTTTTATGAAAATATAATGGTATTTCATGAAATTTTCTAAAACTAAAACAAAATCCAAAAGATATATAGAAATATAAGATAAAAAAAAAGAGTACGGCGCTACGAATGTGCGCTAATAATTGTTTGTTAAATGCTATATTAACTATTATTTTAAAGCCAAATTCTTGGCTAAAGGTGGTTGTACCTATCCTAGCTATATCCTACCTACATTCAAGTGAAATATGAGAAGGGGAGCACGTGTAATGTTGATTTTTTTTTCATTTTTTTCAGGCGCGTGATGTTGCGCCACAACTTTACCATTTTTTCTTTATTTAATTTATTCTTTTTTCTTTATCTTTATCTCAACAATAATAATTTAAATTGTTATAACTTTTAATATATAAGTCCAAAATAAAAAAATTATATCATTGTTCATCTAAATTCAAGCTCTTCAAAGCAAGACCAGTCATGGATATGTTTTGACAACTTTCAAAAAAAATTATTTTTACATATATACGATGATTTTTGAATGTGAGGATGTATGTACATGTTTTAATGTGAGAATGTACATGTTTTAATGTGACGATGTACATGTTCAAATGTCAGAATGTACATGTTTTTAATGAACATCTGTACATGTTTGTATGATCATCTGTACATGTTTGTATGACTGTCTGTACAAGTAATCTTTTTATATGTACATGTTTTAATCTAAGAATATACATATTTAGTGATTCGTACATGTTTATGTGACCTTCTGTATGTTTTTAATGTACTTGTTTTTACGTGAGAATGTACATGTTTTAGTGAACATTTGTACATGTTTGTATGACCATCTATACAAGTTTTCTTTTACGTTCTGTGCACTATACATGTAAAAATATTTTTTTTGAAGTTGTCAAAATATATCCATGACTGGTTTTATTTTGAAGAGCTTGAATTTAGGTGAACAATGATATTTTTTTCATTTTGGACTTCTATATTAAAAGTTACAACAATTTAAAGTTTTTATATTAAAAAAAACAAAAAAAAACCAACCCACGCTTAAAAAAAAGTAGCCAACTTTAACTACATCCAGGTGTAGCCAAGACTCTCCGTATTTTTAATTTAAAGCATCTTTATGATTTTAAAATAACTTATATTTTGAATGAGAGATGAAGTATATGTTAGTGTTTGTTAACTATGGTTAAACCAGGGATACTTTTTCTTCTTTAGACAAATATACATTTGGGTCGTAGGAGGAGCTTATGGAATAAGTATAGAAAATAAAATAATTCTATTAAAAAATGAATAAATTTACTCAAAATACCTTTACCTACCGTCTCCTCTTAAAATTGACATTATCCGTCTCTGATGATTGTCCAACGAATGTTGACGACCATTGTCGAGCGACCAACGAATAATTCATTTCTTATAAAGCAAATCATCACACCACAGAAGTTTATTTTAATGAACAAGACTTTTTAAGAAAAAAAATAAATAAAGATACAAGTCTTGGAGCATCCAAGGTTCGTAGCATTTCCTCGATCACATACTAATCAATATCCCGTTGGTTCAATGATGATTGAGACTAAACTTGGTAGAAATAACCACAGTTCGATCCCCTACAATGGCTATTCGGAGGAAACTGAAAATGGGGTCATATGTAACAGTCCAGTCAACATGTTGGCTGGACTGCTATGTTAGATCTGTCCATATAGTTCGGCTAATTTGGTTAAAAAAAGAAAACCGTTTTTTAACCGTTTTTCATAACCGTTTTTATTTCGGTTTTCAGTTAACCAATTTTTATTTCGATTATTGAAGTGAATATTTCGTTTAACCAAATAATCGAAATATTTTTTTAATTAAATTTAAATATATAAATAATTAATGAAAATTATAAGTTTTCTTTTAAAATTTCGGTTAACCAAATTTATCATGGTTAACTGTAACTAATTCGGTTTCAGTTATTAAGTAGAAAAATTTTTAGTTTTGGTTAATTCGATGTTTGTTTAATTCAGTTATAACTAAAATAACAGAAAACTGATTTTTTTTTAAAAAAAATCGGTTTTCAGTTAATTGAATTAACCGAATGGACACCCCTAGCTTATGTGTCATAGGGTGTGAAGAAATTTTGTATTAACTTTAACTGGTTGTAACTTTTAATATATAAGTCCAAAATGAAAAAAAATTCAAAACAAAACCAGTCATGGATATGTTTTAACAACTTTGAAAATAAATTATTTTTATATGTGTACAATGATACACTAAAACCATAATATGATTCATTAGTTTTGATATTATGATTCATTAAATTGATATTATGATTCATTAACTAATAAGTGGTAAATTAGATAACAAACTTCAGAACCGATTAAACATTATTATTGTTTTGTAGTGTATTATTACTATTGTATGGTGTATTGTAAACCTTATATAATGAATCATGTACTTTTTCATATATTACCAAATATTGTTTTGTGTTATATTATTGTTTGAATTTTTTGGGTGTATATATGTCTATGATGATATGATTCATTAACTTTGATATTATGATTCAGTAAAATTGATATTATGATTCATTAACTAATAATTGGTGAGTTAAACAAACTCTGGACCTAAAAAAAATTATTATTGTTTTGTAGTGTATTATTATTGTTGTATGGTGTTGTTGTATGATGTATTTTAAATCTTATATGATGAATCATATATTTTTCATATACCAATATTTTTTTGTTGTGTATTATTTTAAAAAAATATTTTAATATGTTTACGATGATACACTATAATAAAAATATGATTCATTAATTTTGATATTACGATTCATTAAAATTGATATTATAATACACTCAAATGATGTTAAGTGGTTATGATGATACACAAAATGATATTATGAATCATAAAGTTTCATTGATATATAGATATATACATGTAAATTAATAAAAAATTTAAAATTTCTTAAATATATCAATGAATAATTTTGTTTTATAGAGTTTAAATTTAAATGGATAATAATATAATTTTTTTATTTTAGATTTATATTTTAAAATTTATAATTAATTCAAAATTTTAATAGTATAATATAGCAGAACCACACCCAATGTGGTGTGGGCCATCGGCACCATCGACGCGCTAAGAATCCATTCAATGTACTAAAGTTGCAAAGCTAACACTGATAAGAGAAACTTCATTGATATTGCAAAGACAAAAGGATAATTCATCGTGGGCGGTGGGCCCAGACGTGGCTTTTTCATCCATTTGCGAGAAGAAAAGTTATAAAGGTCTTATAAAGAATCAGCACAACCCCACTCGTAGTCATAGGTTACGGTGTCGCTTTAAAATGACCTCTATTTCCAACTTTCTTTTGGTCATTTTTTTTATTCTTGGATGCTAGCGAAGATTGCTGCTTTTCGAAAACTACTGTACAGGACCTATTTCCGAACCGGACTATCTGTTTAAAGAATCAAATTCTCTTGACAGTAGTAGTACGGTAAATTGCTCCTTTTCTCCATCTCTCCTTTCTTCTCTCCAAAAATCACAGTCAAGAACCCACTACACTACTCAACCTGAATAGAATACTCCCACAAGAGAAAAACTAACAAGATGGCAAGAAACCGTGTGCTCTCCGGACTCAACACCCTACTCATCACCCTTGTTTCAACCAACAACATCCCAGAAGAAAATTCCAACTTTCAAATCACATCACCGCAAGATATACTGGACTACATATGGAAGAAACTAGACGATTACTCACATCGTGCCGAATTTCTTCGCTTATCTTGGGGACAAGCTTAACGAGATATTCCCCCCAGAAATGAGACACGAGGTCTGGCAGTGGATCCTTACTGCGCTGCCTTTTGTATTAGGCGGTCTGATTCTTTTGCCTGTCTCTACTTCTTCCTCCAGTGTTTTATCACCTGCTGCCGGTGCATCGTGAGGGGCGTGATATTTATATGTGTTAAGTGTTTTAACTGTTTTATGATTTGCTGCGGCTGGGTAGTGGGAGAGTGAAATATATATGTTACTGGGGAGGAAGAGGAGGAGGATCAGCAGCTGTTAAAATGATGAAGGCGCCTGGACAGGCTGGAGCTTTGATTGCCAGATCTGTGTTTGAAGCGGCTCCCAAGGCGTACTTCCTGAGTCTGCGTGCTGGGAACCCTCTCTGACTCTGATCTGATCTGATCACCCACCCCTGAAGTGATCCAAAGTTGTATCTGGAGACCGCTTAATTTAAGTGATGGCGTCTCTTCTAGCTAGCATCTTAATTAAGAGGGTGGGTTGTAATATTCTCCTCTCTATATATGTATGGTTTCCCTTGCCTACGGGTTTAAGGTTATAATTGAAATCTATGTACTTGAGAGAGATTAGGGAATGAAATCTGAAACAACAATTAATCTCTCTTAGCTACAAGCATGGAAGGCTAAATGTATTTGGGATTTGGGAAAGTACTCCCTCCATTTTGGTCAACATATCTACGTGAACAATTTAATGGTTTCATTACAAATTATTCATTATTTCTCCAACATGTAAATAATTCCCAGGCTGTACCAATGCAATTGAGGAAGATGAATGAAGCCGGAATAACCTTAATCTCCAACCATTAGTCGCAGTACCCAACAACATCAGTAACTGGTGGTGCGATTGCTGCTTTACAAGCTCTATGACATGAGATCTTAGCCTAGAAAGATGGTATACCCAACAATTGACATGAAACTCAAAGTATACTCGGTTGTCTGAACAAAACTGACTAACAGAGATAAGGTGTTTTATTCAGATCTGGTGCATGATATATTGTAGACACTGAAACATACCAGAAGGATAAGAGAGACAACCTGACCCCTGGTGAGATATAGATAGAGTAGATCCATCCCCCAGGCTGACTGTGTCATTCCCCAAGTAGTCATTTGCCCCTATGTTTAACTGAGAAAAATCCCCAGTGAAATGATGCGTTGCTGCTGTATCAGGCAGCCATTCTGTAGTAGAGTATCTCCCAGTAGAATTAGCAGCAAAAGATGGCTGGGGATTAGCTTGATAGGTTTGGTTAAACCGATGATAACACACAGCACCACATGGCCCTTTTTCTGACAGATCTGGCAAGTAGGTCTGTTATCTGACTGGCCAGTAAAATAAGTAGAGTCTCTTCCACTGTTAGCACCATTGCCTCTTCCTGTACCATTTCCACGGCCCCTTCCTGATCTTCCTTTTCCTTGATTGTTTCTGTTTCTGTCTCTATTACCACCTGTAGCTTCTGTGGCATTTAAGCAAACAGGTTCTGTGACCCTTGCTGCATTCTGTCTGAGAATATCCTCAAACGTGAGCAGAAAATTATAGATCTGCTATGGGGAGCATACATCGGTCCTTGTAATAATGTTAGTGACCACTGTATCATACTCCTTAGGAAGTCCTCTAAGCATATAGGACTGAAACTCATGATTTGACACCGTATGACCTGTCACAGCAAGAGCAGAAGACAGATCTCTAGCCCTATTGAAGTAGGCTGTAATATCCTCATCTGTTTTCTTAGTCAAACTAGCCAACTTAAGATGCAATTGTCCTAGATGTGCTGCTGTCTGAGCAGCAAAAGTTTCATGCAACTCATTCCATACAGACGAAGCAGTTTCTAGATCCATCACTTGTCCAACAATAGAAGGAGATAACGAGAGAAACAGAATAGTAATAAGGAGTTGATCCTGCTGGATCCACCTCGCATATTCAGGATTTGGACTTCCATTCACCATAGGATCAGGACAGGGGTGAGATCCATCCAAAAACTTATATAAATCATTGCCACGCAAGAAGGGAAGTAACATACCCTTCCATAATTTGAAATTGTCATGTGTTAGCTTGACTGAAATACCCCAAATCTAAATAATATTATTAGATCATTATTTATTGGAATATAATCCAAATATAAATCATTTCACGTACGCATGCAAACCCATGCATGAAAACGTTACGTAAAAATAGTCGTTTCTCCACCCATAAACCTAAAACGCCTTAGAAACATGTGATCAACATGACCTTGTATGACCTTCTAAAACTCAAACCAATGGTCATACACTCATTATATGAATATATAAATATATTCCCTAAGCTATATTCAGTCAAATACGCAAAATGCTCGGGAGTGCTCACACCCGCTCCTTAAAGCACGAAAAGTCCGAGGAGTGCCGAGGTGGCACGAACTCCTATAAAATTAATTCCTAGAGTTCCTAACATCATTATTATCATTCTAAAGAGAACCCACGAAGTGGTTTCTCAAAATTCAACAAATCCTCGGAGTAGTATTTCTAGCGCTCCTTTTTGGCCCGGGAGTGTCCCGATGGCCCGTAAATTTATGTCATGGGTTGATATAACCCCATATAACTCAATGTAACATCTTAGTATATTTTTATTTACCATAATAAGTGTTTACAAACACTTGGAACTCATAAAAACAATTGGTTTCCCAAAAAGTTCCTTAGAGCACAAAAACACACACCTTCGGGTGTCACGAAAATGCGTTTTACGCAATTGCCTTGTAGTTTTTGACATACCACGAATTGTAATCTTAAAAAAGGGTTAAAATGACCTTCTAAATCAGTTGGTGTGACTAGTCAACAAGGCTCTCTATAGGGGCCGATTTTAAGAGCAAAAACTAGTATAAAATTTGCTTTAAAAGTTTATAAAAGGCTTAAAACATGATGACTCATCATCCCATGTGTTATATTACTTAATGCCAAAGTATGTAGGTCTCATATGACCAGCAAGCTGTCGAAATTATACAGAATAATAAGGCCATGTGAGCTAGGAAGAAAACAAAATGCAAAAAGGTAAAAAGTAGATCTAAGATTCCTTTCTTTTGCTTTCTTACAAACTAAGTAATCTTCCATGTTCTTCCTTGCTATTCATGGCCGATTTTTGAGCTCCATTCAGGCCTCCAATTCGTGACTCTACATGAAGAAGAAGACAAGCCAATAGCATTGAAAAATCAAGGAATATCCTTACCTTTTCTTACCTTGTCATTAGGCCAACATTATTTGCTTTCCAACTCTTGCTTAGTCACACCACATGGCCGGTTTTCATGCTGGAAAGGAGGACATTTATTGAGCCATCAACCAAGAAATAAACTAAGAAAAAGCATAGTCTTTGACATTAAAATTGACAAACAAAATTAATTCTAGAATTGCATCTACCTTAACGTGAGTGAGCCTCATTTCCCTCCTTGCACAATTCTTGCACGGTTTGGTAAGCTCCCTCCTTCTCTCTTCTAGCTTCATCTTCTTCCTTTGAAGCTCTAAGTCATTAATGGAGTTTTAACTTCTATCTTCATCTTTAAGGTAATTTCCTTTCCCTAGCAATTTCTTGCGAAGTCCTTGAAGCAAAACTCTTCCTAGCCATAACACAAGGTGGGGTTCGGCTTCATTTAGTTCTCCAAGGAGATTGTCCCAAATCCAACATTTCCAAACCCACATTTGCAAACCAACATTAAACCAAGGAGCATCTCAAGGTTATCTTAAGGTAGGTTTTAAAGCTTGAAAATCCTTAAAGCACATTTTTATGTGTAACCAAGTTCTACTTATTCTAAGTCTCTTTTCTTCTTCATTTTGATGAAGGAAAACTTGCTCTTCATCTACCTTTGGTGAGCCGAAATTATAAGAGAAAAAGTCTAAGGTAAAGTCTTGTAAAACTACTTACAATCCACTTAAGATCTTTGTTGAAGATCTAACTCCTAAACACCTCCACCTCTTGCATAAAACCGAAGAGGAGCATCAAGTTTACCTAGGAGAAAGCTTGGAGATTCGAGAAGAAGTTCAAGCACTTACCACCCTTGTTAAGAAGTAAGTTTACTAAGTAAATCTTTATGTTATAAGCTTTGTTAAGCTTCTAAAATTATACAAAAATTATGTACACCTCCTAGGTTAAATAATATCGAAGCTATATGGTTTTATATGCCAAAAATATAACCTATAACATATAAGGAAAATATTTACCTTAAGACACATTTTTGTGTCACAAATTTTAGTTATGTTACATATCATTTCATGCCGAATTATCAAGGGCAAAAGTTCTTTATTTTGAGCTTAGAATTTATACAAGACATTACATAATTTATACATGAGTTATGTAACTCCTATGAATTTATTTATAATTATCTAGACATATAAATCCACTTTTATATACTATAGGGTCACTAAATAATTATGGCCGAATGCTCTAATTGGAAATAGGTTTTAATGACCTACTTAGGTATATAAACTTATATCATAAAGTTTGGTGAGTTAAAAATATTTTATTAGAGCTTAAATGACTAACTAATTAAGTTATGTGGCTTAAATGTAATTTTTACAAAGTTTAGTGCAAATATTGTGAAAGCCGAGAGCTAAAGGGTGTTTAGTGTAATTATGATATAATATAAGGTTAGGAATTAAGTTTATGAATTTTAGATAATTTAAACAAGCCTTAAAAAACTTTTATAAAGTTTTGGGCTATTATGTAATTTATAAAAGTTGATATGAAAGTTTGTAAATTATTAGTGGGCGAATTGATAATTAAGAGAATCATTGAGTTCACTTTCGAAATTTGGAAGGATTAAATATTTAGGCTTTAGATTATAAGTTATTAAGATACTAATATAAAGTTTTGGGATGAAAATGTAATTAAGGAAAATAAATGACATAGCCGAATTACTTTGGGGTTAGTTTGGTAATTTAAGAATTTATATATATATATTCGGCATTTATGGAGAATTAAAATTAAAACTATAGTTTTATAGACATTATAAAGACTATTAGATTATTGTGGCTAAATTGCAGGAGTAATTGCAATATAGAAAGTAATAATATATGCCGAGATTTTGAGGGGCTAAGATGTAATTCTTGAAAGTTATAATATTTATAAGTTATGTCCAAAAGATTAGTGGTAGTTTTGTAATTTAATTAGATGAGGAATTAAAACTATGTTATATAAAGAGATTAGAATTTAAGTGTAAAGTTTATGAATTAATGTGGTTGTTTTGTAAATAACCGAAATACAAGTTTAAGAATTTAGATTTAAATAAATATAGGTCCTATATGGATTTTGGAGGATTTAGAAGAAAGAATTTTGATTAAAGGAATTATGGAATTAAAACTATGGCTTACATGGTTATAAGGAATTAAAAGATAAACAATAAATATTATTTATGGTTAAAAGGAGAATAATAAAACTATAAGAATTTTATGTCTATGTATGACATATAAATATAGTTAAGAAATTATAAGTTGTTATGTCACCTAGACAAATAAATAAACAACAAATGCAATAACACATATATGTGCATTAAAGGATGTATAATAAATCAAAGGAATAACAAATAAGTTATACATTAAATCATGAGGTAATTAAAAGAAATAAACCTCACATGAAATAACAAATACGAGATTTGTTAAATGATCCAATAGAATTATTATATAAGGGTAACATAAATTAACCCTCTCAGTCAATCCTATTCTAGGACTCTGTTTGACCAGACGTTGATCGGGAATTAAACGAGTACAGTCTACGGTGAACGGTATGGGATTCTTGCAACCTGTTTTCTACCGGATTACACCGGCTTGTGTGCTATCTGTTGTTTGAAATAACGACCAAGATAAATAATGTAAAATGTTGTTTACTCTTGTGCACTGTTGTATTATTTCATGTGCGTGAATGTTGCTGACTACAACGTGTATGTCCCACGCATACAAACACTACTATACCAGTGGATTAAATACCTGCGACTCAGTATACCGAGGACTTGTACTCAAGTCTCTCACTAACTTCACTGTATAACAACGTCATTATCCTAAACGTGATAATTGGCAATACACATTGTGTTCTTGTTTAACGTCTTTATATGACACTTAACAATTCTATACTTCGAGAACGAGGAGCCCAGTTGGAACTGGCCATGCATGCAACAGGAGTTGTACCTGTCTCAGGTCGTCTCCTATCTACGTCGCGACGGAACATTCAGTTGGAGAAGACTCTATTCCTCCCGGGATTCAAATGCCCTTCAGTTTGAGGAAGACTTTATTCCTCTAGTGGATTCTATTTCCCACGCCTCTCAGTTCAGGGTTTAACTACGTTATCTCCTGGGGTTTTTATACCCAACCCTTCTCTATAACGAGGTCACTATACCTCCACTATATTGATATACTTTTATACATCTGTCAGTCCCACTGTGTGGACCCGACAGCTATCAGACATTTCAGTTCAGCTAACTTGACCTTCTGTGTCTTGTTCTATGTGACATTATTGTCCTTGTATGGATACTTGTTATCATCAGACTATGCTTGTTTACAGCTTTATAAAAATGAACTGCATGTGTTCGACAAAGTAGTTGGTGTGGCCCGGCAGACGATGGACTGCACGTTTTCCATACCAGCATTGTTTGCTGAGCCCCTTTGGGGGCACCCCCATTTTTCAGGTACCTGAAGTTTAAGAAGATCACCATACTGAGTGTAGGTGGGGTAGACCAAGCTTTGGGAGTCTACTATTAGTTAATTATTTTTTTTGTATTTTACTTTGAGTTTGATTCCTAGTATCTCGGGTTGTATCTGTATTCCAGACCTTGACATTTGAGGATTGTATTTGGACTTAGCCTTGTTGGTCACAAGGGTGGCCAACGGCATTGTAATACCGCCCGGTTGTTGTATTTATTTCCGCTGCAGTTGTAGTTTATTTGGGAGTGATCGCCGTTCAGTTTATTGGATTTCGGGTTGGGGTGTTACATTGACTAGATTAGCCGCTGCTGAGAGTATTGATTGTGTGCTTGGCTGATGTGTTTGCACAGGTGTTGCAGTTGCCGCTGATGGAGTGACCGGCAGAGACTTCCCAGGTGTGTGTTCACCAGATCCATCGTCAGACACAGACTCATGTTCGAAAAATTTGAAGAACGAACAAGAGAAAAAGAAGATCGAGATCGAAGAGAAAATCCCCTCAGCTGGCGATGAAAAGCTCTGATACCATGATAACCGATGAGAATTAAGAGGGAAACGGTATTTTATGTTATTCATGTAATAGGGTAGAGTACTGTAGTGAGCTATATATAGAACATGTAGACGACCAAGCTGTACTTGGACTCATAACATGGACTAGCCCACTAGACTATAACCCAGGCCTAACATAATGGGCCTGTAACACCCCATCCAACATTAACACACTTACAATAAACTGGCAGCGGAAAACAACCTCATCACATTACTTAACTCGTTGGTGTTACACGCCGTTAGCCACCCACGTGGCTAACAAGGCTAATACATACACATTGTACCGGTCTGATGGGCTAAATTTCCGAGCGACTACACATTACTATCCCTTTTCATTAATCACAACAACAACATACACCTTCCAACTATACCGGTATTTTATAACTAATGCCGATAACAATTTCGGTCTTACTACACCTACTGTATATATACAACATAACGTTACCCATGTACAACGACTACCCCGTCCTACTCTCGAACGGCTTCCAGCTCCTTGTACCTGAAATAGGGAAAAGAAAGAGAAAGGGTGGCCCCCAAGAGGGTCTCAGCACTTTGCTGGTAATTGGTAAAGTATGGTAATCCCGCAGCCCACATGCTACCGGGCCACGCACAAAAATTGTCGTCTTAGCATGCGGTTGATTATTTTTAATTCATGCATGTAACTGTAAACACACAACACATAATCATTTCGCCTCAACGGGCTCAAACAAACGGATAATATATCCTTACTTAATAAGTCACTCAAGGTATTCAATGTGTTCCTCCTCTAATGGAGCTACTTCCTTAACAGACGAAACTTACCCTTAAATCGGTTATCCTTAAACGCCTCTTCTCAAACTGGGATTCATATCCATGATCCACACACTCCACGTTTTACAACATATAACATACACTACATAACAACACTTAACAACACTTTGCACGTTTCCACGTGCACAACATAACACCGCAATAGATATTGCACCACAACAAAGATACATAACATAACGGGAATGGTCCTCTTAGGAACCGACCCAAACATTGTTAATACACTGGTGAGCCTAGAGAATGTTGCCAGTCTCATGATAAGCTCGTTACATAACTCGTTACCGTCTCGTTAAATGAACGGTTAACTTAACACAAGGTGTCTCGGATATAGTGATCCAAGCACACCGAACACAACATAACAATAGTATGCCCCTGTGGCCCGACGTGAGTCAGTAACAGCCTTGGTTAAGCTAAAGGGAAGGTTGGGAACCAAATTGGAAAACAACCATAACATACGGAGAGGATCGAACCTGCTATGACAACGACCCCCATACTCACACGCGTGGCCGGAACAGACCGGACTCCTCACTCCCCCGTTAGCACTTGTTAGAAGTTCAACTTTGAACTTTATTAAACAATCACAAACATTGGGTTAAGTCTTGTTAGACATACACAAGGGAAGAGAGAGTCATACATTCACATACAAACATCGCACACAAACATCACATAACCAACTCACGCATAGCCGTGGTTAGAACGTTCCTTAAGTCGGAAACGTTGTTACCGGATACCGTTCTCCTACGTTTACCTAATAGTGGTTAACTAGCCCTTCAAGCGCATTCGAGGTTACCGGTATCGGCACGTAAACATACAACAACAATAACGACTGTAAACTCGTTTCATGATTTATCTTATAACGTGGCAAACATACAGAAAACACATTGGCATACAAGCCGGTGTAATCCGGTAGGACACAGGTTGCAAGAAAACCATACCTGTCACCGGAGTCCACTTTATCACGCCCACTTATGTTCCTCGAGCAATTCTCGAACAACTGATAACATTACATGTACTTTTATAACATCGGGGTAGCATGATTATTTAATGTCTAATGCTTTAACTTTTCCCCGTTAACTTAGTTACATAACTTTACATTTTAACTGTTTTACTTTTACATTTTGCTACCATTTTTCCCTCACCAAATTATCATATAACTTACTTAACATGTCCTTAACAATCTTATAACATCATTACTTAACAATCCCCTCATTACATATCATTTATAACCTTAACATTTAAATCATCTTACTTAACTTAATCTCTCAAGTCCATATATATTTATCTTTCTAACCATCAATACTCTCTTAATGGCATACCACTAATACCACTTAACATTCTTAAAATTAATTTATTTTTTTTTAAGGTCCGACCGACCCACCGACCGACCCACCCCCTGGGTAGGTCGGCTGCAGAGATCATCTAAGTTCACAGTTTCTGCCCGACCGACCCAGACTGGGGTCGGTCCCCTGGGTAGGCGGCTAGAAACTCTCCTAAAAATGCCTATCTTATTCCAAACTCCTCCACAAGTTCCCTTATATGTTCTAACACCATTTGGGCACTTAAACACCCTCTTAAATCATCCATTAAACTCATTAGTTGACCCACCATCAAGCTCCTTGATCATTCACTCAAATTCTTGCAACATTCCTAACACTTGTAATGTTTTTCCCTAAGTTCCTAAGTGGTGGTTTATACTTATGATAACAACTAACTAAAATGTTTTCTCACCACCATCACATCTACTCCTAGCATCATTCCTCACAAACACCTCCATTACACAGCTCCTTCTATATCCACAAGTCTACACTTAAACCTTCACAAGGCATTACTTTTCCTTTGTTTACCTAAACTTTAACAAGACCTAATACTTCACATACCATAACCTTGGTGTGTATAAAACACTCATTTGATTTCTAAATCCTCCAAGATTGTGCCCAAGGCATCTTAACACTTAAGAACACCTTAATTCACCATCTTCACACTCAACCATTCCTAGCACCTTCTAGGTCATAAAATCTCATTACAACACATGAACTCCTTTGTTCATCAACTAAATTTTGCCATAGCTTCTCTTGTATATTCTCACATCCAAACACTTAGGTTTTTACCTTATCCACTCAAGAACACCTAAAATCCATCAAACACACATTTTATACACAAACTTCACACATTTAGCACTACATCACAATATAGTGCATAAGCTTAAATTGCTTGGCACTTAGGCCCTTAAATAACATGGCTCTTAGGCCCTTAAATTGCATAAACCTTAAACACTGAATTTCCCACATAAGTAATGCCTTTGACCTGCAAATACACCCAACAATACACATGCCCTTAATAAACTCCTTGAGAGCATTTCTCTAGGTCATTCACCATTGGCTCCTTAGGTATTTTATTAAGCAAATCAAGCTCATTTTCCTAAGGCATTTAAACTACATTGAGATAGCTTGTTTACCTCTTTTTCCTCACAAACTTCTTTCTTGTTTCCTTGTAAAACCGGTGGGGTGTTTGGTTGTTTGTCAACTTCTAAACAATGTACAAATAATAGAATGAGTATTCAAGCATTATGCTTCATCTCATTGTAAACCCTAGTTACACATATTGTTTTAACACATTAGGGTAATTGTTTTACCTTGGAATTGGAAGAGAACTTGAATAAGTATCAAGAGAGGACTCCTCTTAGCCCTTGGAAGATTCAAATGAAGCTAAAATAAGCAAGGTGAAAACACCATCGTGAGGTGAATTTTCGGACATCACATAAACATGGAGGAAACATGGATTTTCTTTTGAGTTTCCTTACCTTGAAGCAAAGGAGAACAATAATATGTGAAAAGGTGAGCTCAAGCTCCTTCAATGGTGAATCCTCTTGGCACCGAAATGGAGCTTTTGGGATTTTGAAAGGATAGAATTGAAGAGCTTGATGAGAGGAAGAGAATGGTGGTCTTAGAATTTAATTTGGCCAAATGAGCTAGGAGATACAAGTGGTCAAAGATGGAAAATAATGGTGGTGTTGGTGTTGCTGTAGCAGGCCGTGAATGGAGAGCAAGAAGAGATAGAAGAGAGGTTGAAGACGTGTGGAATGAGAGAAATGAGAGAAATGAGATTGGTTTTGCTTTTTGAAGATATTTATATCTTAAAGCAAATAGTAACCATTAGTCATCACTTATTACTTAATAAACTTACATGTGTGGTGACTCACACCTTGAAAAACCGGCCCCCATTTAATAGAAGGGTATAATGGTCTTTGTTGACCAATTTAATTACTTATAACAACATATGTTACAAACTAGCTTATAAAAGTTACTATTCATCAAAACAAGGCACATAGAAGTGAAATTTTTGATTTCCCATTGATATAGACTTCCAAATGTGATACTATATAGTACACATGTTAATTAAAGAGTAATGATGGACATCTAGCCATTCAAAACTCATTTACAAGACAATTTTTCAAAAACGTGCTTTAAGACTCCTTAAAGCACTTTTTGTGTTTTAACTTGTTTTCAAGCTTGGTTTTCTTTAGTAACTGATTTAATATGTTCATTAACATATAAATAAGGCATAGGTATGACCATTAGGTCTTATACACATTTATCCCAAGCTTAGAGCACATTTTAGCCCATATTGACCTTAAGGTATTTATTTATGTTTTGTTTGGTTTCATTGTCTACCAAGGTTTCCTAAGGACTTAATTAGCCTTATAAAATCATAATTAAATGTTATTAAGTCTTGGTAGGCTCTTTGGGTCCTAACCAAGTTTGCTCATAGCTTAGAGCATGTTTTTGGTCAAACCGTATCTTAGTGCTTTATTGCATTTACTATGGTTTAAATTGTTCACTGATGTTTCTAAGGCACTTTTTAGCCTTTACATACCATAGTTTAAATGTTTAACAACATATCAAGGTTTGGGGTATTTCAGGGCCGGACTATCTAATATGGCTTACATTGAGATGAGTAATTACTTCTATATAAGTCAACAACAGGGTGACGTGACTGACGTCTAATTAGTTATCGAATGACACCTAAGTTACTATAGGTTACACAGCTACCCTTCCATGAGTGTGAGAGGAAGCTTGTGACGAATAATTGTAAATACTGCTAACAAACTTGAAACACATTAAGAAAGATAAATCTATTTGGCAACAACCATTAATCTT
This sequence comes from Limonium bicolor, assembly GCA_023374045.1. Lineage (NCBI taxonomy): Eukaryota > Viridiplantae > Streptophyta > Magnoliopsida > Caryophyllales > Plumbaginaceae > Limonium > Limonium bicolor. The sequence goes on from CM041776.1 coordinate 473,603,825, forward strand.
AATTATCCTTATAGATGTTGTCATCAACAAAGAGTGAAAAGGTGCAATAAGGCTTACACCTAATGATAAGAAAATAAGGTACAAGTTTTCTCTACGACATTGGTCATCAAGCATCGTTGATCAAGAGATAACAATCATAATATTAAAGAAAAATCCTTTGACAATGTTCTTCTTGATAAGCAAACAAACAATGTTGTCATTAGTTTGACAACATTTGTAAAATGTGAACAATGGTGTTATATATTAACACATGGCAAAACATAGAGTAAATTACTGACAATCCCCTTGAGGTTTGACGATAATACAAATGACCCACTTGTAGTTATCAATATTATTTTCAACCCCCTTGAAATTAAGGGGTACCTGACTGTGAACCCCAAATAGTAACTCCGTCATTTTTTATGCTAATCCATGCTAACCTGTCTGTTTACCTATATTAATATTGTCACGTCACATAGTTAATATGCAACAGATGTGGGATTGTTTTATCCCCGCCCAATAAGGCTCTATTCGGAATAGCTATTTTGGTATGATTGTTTAATGACTGTTTTATACATGGCAGTATATTATTAGAGAAGAATGTATGACTCAAGTGGGACCCATGCGGGACCCACCCATTTGTGCCACAAATATGCCATCAAATATACCAAGACCGAACGAAGCCTAAGTCTCTCTCTCTCTCTTACTAATGTCTATTCCTAACCCCAGAACTCAATTGACCCAAAAATCTCTCTACAACAGTTGATGAATTGCGTGACACACATTTTTTCAACATGTTGTAGAGAGATTTCACGGTTAATTGATATTTAAGGTTAGGAGTAGATTTTAGAAAGAGAGAGAATTGAGGGGGAATAATAACAATCCAACATCTGCTGCATATTAATTATATGATGTGGCGATACTAGTGCTGTCAAAATTTGACCCAACCCGAAAACCCGCTCGTTTGACCTGAACCCGAAACCTAACCAAAATCCAAAAATATTTAAATATAATAAACCCGAAACCCGATTAGATTAAACCTGAAATGACCCGTAAAATTTATAACCTGATACCAACCCAAACCCGAAATGACCCGAAATAATAGTAATTAAAAATTAGTCGAATTCGGATAACATGAAATAATAGTGACCCTAGATTTTCACAAACATGAATGACCTCAATAAATATGACAAAAAAACTTGATTTAACCTTATTATATTAGAATAAAATTCAGAATATATATGCATCATATTGACTTTTTTATGTTCAATTTTTATAGAAATTAGATATACATTTATTTAATATTTTTTTCAAAAAATATTAACCATGACCTAAAATAACCGAAACCCAATTCTACCAACACTGTTATAACCCGAACCCGATATGACCCAAACCCAAAATGACCTGACGTTTAATGACCCAAATGAATATTGACCAGAACAAATATGACCCGAAACCCAAACAGATAACCCAATTGACAGGTCTAGGTGATACTAATATGGGTAGCAGACAGGTAAGCATAGATTAGCGTCAAAAATGACGGAGTTACTAATTGGGGGTCCACAGTCAGGTACCCCTAACTTCGAGGGGGTTGAAAATAATATTGATAACTATAAGGGGTCATTTGTATTATCGCCAAACCTCAAAGGGGTTGTGTGCCAAAAATTATTGTTTCATGAGACGTTACGCATCACGTGAGACATCTTGCCAAAAAATGGGATCACGTGAGATATCATGTCAGAAAAATGAGACACGTGAGATGAAATACCCCTAACCTTTAAATAATTAAATAATGATAAAGAAGTATTATTTAGGGGATTATTAAACCCTAAGAAAAGTATATGAACACTTGGGCGTTAAAACACACCTAAACTCCTTAAGGTCAAAAACGAGCGTTAAAGCCCGACTTTAAGCTAAACAAGTTATATAAACTATAAACTTCATATGAAGTTAATCAAGGATCATTATATGACCCTTAGAACACAGGACCTCATCTAAAACTGAGTAAAAATACAAAATGCCCGGGAGTTCCCTTAAGGCCCGAAAGTCCCGAAAATACTTTATAGGATGAAGTAAAGCTTTACACTTCATTCCAAATGCACCATAACACCTTATTAAATATATAAGATGAAGTCCTCATGATAAATTCTCAGTTAAAGACAAAGTGCCCGGAGGTTCCCGATAAGGGCCCCATAAACCCCCAGGAATGCCCCGGAGAGGTACCGAAGTGGCACAAACTCCAATATAAATTATTCCTAGAGTTCCTATCATTAATATTCACCATTATAAAGATACTTCTTGAGCTACTTTTTCAAAAATACACAAAGTGATCGGGGGAATTTCTTAACGCTCCTTTTTGCCCTAGGAGTGTCCCGGTAGCCCGAAAATTGAGTTACAAGTTTATATAACCCCATATAACTCAATGTAACACCCTAAAATATTATTATTGACTATAAAAATGTCAATAAACACTTGGAACTCATAGTGACTAATTATTTTCCAGGAAATTCTTAAAGCACAAAAACACACCTTTGGGTGTCACAAAAATGCGTTTTACGCAATTGCCTTGAAGTTTTTGAGGAGCCACGAGTTGATAATATTAAAATGGGATAAATTGACCATCTAAATCAATTAATTCCAGTGCTAAAATCATACCACAACCAGGGCCGATTTTTGAGTCAAAAAGGTACTTAAAATCAGCATTTTTACCTTAAAACTTTCATCTTTTACCATAGTATAAATGTACCAAATAAATGCTGGAACCTATTACACATATTAGTATGATCTTATTACAATATAGTGTAACAAAAATCAAATTAAAAATCAATCCCATTTGACCTCTATAGTAGGCGCCATTTAGGGTGTCAATGGACTAGATTTTAGCAAAAATATTGTCTTATGGAATGGTGACTCACCTAGCATGTGCCTTATGATAATGTGTCAAATATATTCAGTCAATGGAGCTCCTCACCACCGATTTCCTGCAACAAAACAACAAGAATAAGTTAGGGAAAAAGCCATGTAAATTAAATACATAAAGTAGATCTAATTTAATATGTAAAAAGTTGCCAAATAACAAGAAGACCAACTTTTCTCATTGCCATATGCAGCCGATTTTGATCAGGAATGAGGGGGAATGATTGCTGATTACTAGTCAAATAAATCAGCTACCTACTTATGCACATGTCTATGTTCAATACAAACAAATCAATGGCTTACTATAGCTTATGGTTGCCGATTTCAAGGGGGGAAAGGAACAAGTTTGATTCTCTAAATTAATCAAATAATATACCTAGCATGTTCTCTTGTCTTCTATCAAAGAATCAATTGCCTAATCTATACTCCATTCCGTATAACAAGGAGAAAGAAGACACAATTGACATGTTAATTGCCTTAGAAAATCAAAAGAAGACAGTACCTACCTTGCTCTTTCTTCTAGTTTCCATTATCAAACAAGCGCCATTATTTCCTGCAACCCCGTAAGCCTAGTCCAATTGAGAGACTTTTGTAGTCATTTTGAAATCAAAATAATTAAAAAACAAGTCATAAAATAATGCATGTGACATGCCAATTATTTCAATTTCATTCCTTTCATTCTTTCCTTAAACCATTGTGAGTTAGGCTCATCATTTGCTCACACCCAGTCGATTGTTGTAAGTGCTTCTACTCCTCTTTCTTCTTCAATTGCTAGGTCATTCCTTAGAGCTTCTAAGCTATTTAATGGTGTTCTAAGTTCTAACACCAATTAATGAATTTTTCCTAGCTAAATTTCTAAGTCTTGAAGCAGAATCTCCTAGCAAACTCTTACGATTTTCGCCAAGCTTTAGATGTTCCAAGGAGGTTCCTAGATTCAACAACACCAAGGAACAACAATATCAAGTTAAGGTATATTTTCATGTTGAAAAATCCTAAGAAAATACCTTAAGCATTTCGAAATTTAGGCTTCTAAATCTATATTCTCTTCATTATTTCATGAAGGAAACTTGGATCTACAATCATCCCAAGGTGTACCAAAAATACCTTGTTAAATTCCTAAGGTAAACTATTGTAAAACTACTCCAAATCTTATTTATAAATCCTTGCTAGAAGTCTAACAAATGGATCTCCTAAATATATACAAGGAGGCCAAATTCTCTTCACCAAGATAGCATTTGGAGAGCTTGGAATTCAAGTAGAAATCAAGTACAAGAATTATCTTGATTTAAGGAGTAAGTTTATATAATTAAGGTTTATTAAGTTTAAGCTTGGTTTAAGCTTCAAACTTTGGTATAAAAATTATACATAACCTCTAAATAAATTAAGGCCGAAAATACTATGGGTTATAATGTCAAGAAAATAATTTATAACATATAAGGTAAGATTATTACCTTAAGGTATATATTTGTATCACAAAAATTAAATATGATACACATATTATTAAACCGAATTACCTAAGAGTTATTTGTTCTATTTTGAGTTTATAATCATTCTAAGTCATTAGCATAATTTTTAGAAGTGTTATATGGCTTATATACATTTATATGTATTTATTATAAAGTTTAAATCAAGTTTTGAAACTATATAGTAAAGAATAATTAAAGCCGAGAATTAAATTGGGTTATTTGGTGATTTTCGAAATATATAAGTAGATTAACTTATATTATAAATTTTGGGAGTATTAAAAATAGCTACAAGTATTTAAATGGCTAGTTTAATAAGTTATGTGGCTAAAATGTAAATTTTGAAAAGTTTAGTGTACAATTAATAATTGCCGAGAGCTTAAGGGGTTGTTTGGTATATTTATGATATAATATAAGGTAGGAATTAATATTATGAATTTTGGTGAATTTAAATAAGTGGTTATGTGTTAAAATAACATTTTGTTTTGGGACTATTTTGTAATTATTGGGAAGTTTGGAAGTATAACCGAATTATATATGAATTTATGGGTATATTAAAATATTAATTATGAAATTAAGTCTTGGTCAAAGTGTTGACCAAAAACTTTGGGTTAAAATGATTTATGACATAAAATACTAAGTTTATATAAGTTTTGGGTGAATATGTAATTTATAAAAATTAATATGTAAAACCGAATTGGACAAGGGGTGGAAATGTAATTTATAAAAATACATGGGTCATTTCGGTTATTTAAGGGAATTAAATATTAAAACTATAGTTATAAGTTAATATGTAACTTATATAAAGTTTTGGGGTTAAATGGTAAATAAAGGAAAGGTATATGTCAAGACCGAAAATAATTGTGACCATTTGGTAATTTATAAAAATTAGATTGTAATTACCGAAAGTAAAATGGACATTTAGTAAATTATAAAGTTATATGGTTATTTAGTAATTTATAAAGGTTGGAGTATTTGAATTGTAATTACCGAAAAGATATATGTGGTTATTGGGTAAATTACAAAAGTTAATGTGTCCAAAATATAAATACCGAATTTATAAGGTTATTTGGTAATTTATAAAAGTTATTGTGTCCAACTTATAATTACAGAAATTAATAAGGTGGGTTTTATAATTTAATAAAGAAAGGAGTTAAAACTAGGTAATATAATGTATTATGGTATATTATGGAGTATAATATAAAGTTTATAAAATAATTGTGGTTATAATAAAAATGACCAAAGGATATAATATAAAGAATAAGTGGAAACAATTATGAGTATATAATTAAGGAAATGGAAATATACTACAAGGTGGAAATTCATTATCACATGTGGAGATCACATAAAATAATGAACTAATGAACTATCTAGAACCACTGTTAAATAACAGGGGGAAATAAAGAACATACAGAGTTATTATACAACGAGTATAAACGCTACAGTGACAATACTGTAATATTTAGTGAATAGTTATATTAATATTACCCGGTATTGCATGTTTATATAACAACGTACGGGAAGGAACTACTAAACAGGAATTTGTCAAGCTAGCAGTTACTTGGTGAACGGTATGTTAATTGTGTGGTCTGAATGTCCTAAGGATTTTCCTAAGGTCCAGACGTTATGTGTTTAATTGTTTAAGAGCGATATCTGTGATTTATGTATATGATATTGTACACTGTACTGCTCAACACTGTTGCATTTTATTTTTTACACGAACGTCTTATGACTGGAAGTTTATACATCTAAACTGGAACAAGACTAACTGACCCTTAGGTATTATTAAACCTAACTGATGGTCAACTGTTATAGTCTTAACTCAAGGATTGGATATTGTATCACTGACTAAAAGGCTAATTTATAAAGAGAGGAATCCAGACTGTTTTGACTTTCTGGTTGCGCATCGTGATCACTACGAGAGACTTCAATGGGGAGTCACTCAAGGGAATCCATTGTCCACATTCGACGATGGCGGAGGGCATTGCCGTTGGTGCACAGGTTCGACCGGATCGGTCAATTATTATCCAGGGCCATAAGGTCAGCTGGTAACGGTTCCATTGGAACCCAGAGGACTACTGTCCATTATTAAGTTATTAAGGGTTGTCTTAACATGACGCCTGAGGTGGAATTTAATTGGAAAAGGTTAAGTGATTGGTTTTAAAGGATAAGGGCCAGGTGGCCAACTAACAAGTACAGTTAATACGCGTATCTTGTTTGGTTATTGTTATGGATTGTTGGTGTTTGGTTATCTGATTGTTGGTTACTATTATGTGATGTGATTTGCAGGTGAGCTGTTATGTGCTTGTTTAGCATTTACAGTTATTACTGTTATTATTGTAAACCGGTATTTCATGTAAAGAATCTAATATCAAGATGTCTAAAACGACTTAAGAAATCCAAATGATTTAAGACTACATTTAGCATACCAGCATTTCGATTGCTGAGCCCTTCAATGGGCCAAACATTCCAGGTTATTGAAGAAGACTCAAGCCGGAGTGCGGGACACGGGGGTAGCTGATGTGTTTCCAACAAACACCTTTGGTTTTGTTTATGTACTGTATTAAGGAGATTGTTGTATTCAGGTAGTTGCTCATTTAGTTTGGATTTGGTTTGTAATAATTAGAGTGCTCAGTATTTGTTCATCACAGCGTGAGGAGTTGAGATTGTTGGAAGGGGTAAGAATGTCTTGTTACTCACAAGGGTGAGTAACGGCGTGTAACACCAAGGTAGACAGTTTTATTTTCCGCTGTGAATTATTATTTATTATGCTACGACTTGCGACGTTATTACAGGTTTAGGATTAGGGGTGTTACATGTGATATCATGCCATAAATTAGTATGTAACGACCACCTGAAATACCCCAAATTTAGATATGGTGTTTAAATGATAAACTAAGATATAAGGAGGCTAAATAATGCCTTAGAAACATTAAGAAACATTTCTAATCAAAGAAAATATAAGGAAACACCAAAAGAGCAGTTTTAACAAAAACGTGCTCTAAGCTTGGAGAGACGTGGGAGAGTACCCAAATATTGTTCTAAGACCTTAGTAATATCCTAATGGTCATTTTAAATCAATTACCAAAGAAAACCAAGCTTGAAAACAAGTTATAACACAAAATGTGCTTTAAGGAGTCTTAAAGCACGTTTTTGAAAAATTGTCTTGTAAATGAGTTTTGAATGGCTAAATGTCCATCATTACTCTTTAATTAACATGTGTACTATATAGTATCACATTTGGAAGTCTATATCAATGGGAAATCAAAAATTTCACAACAATGTGCCTTGTTTTGGTGAATAGTGAATTAATTAAGCTAGTTTATAACATAAGTCTATATAAGTGTGACATTTGGTCAACAAAGACTTAAGTACCCTCATTGTTAAAAGGGGGCCGGTTTCTTAGGAGGTGAGTCACCACCTTCATGACTCATTAAGTAAGTAAGAAAGCAAATAAGTCTTATAAAGCATAAAGTACTATTTACCTTTTAACATAAATATCACATTTTACTTACCTCTCTCCTCACCTCCTCATTTCTTCTTGTTTCACACGATTTCTTCAAGCTCTCTCCCTTCTCCATTAACGTGAAGAACAACTCCATGCTAGCTCCATCTAGCCTTGCCCACATCTTGCTCATTTTAGCTCCAAATCCAAAACAAAATACATACTCTTCTTAGTTAGCTCAAGCTCCTCCTTTCTATCTTTTCAAAACTTCAAGAGCTTCATTTTGGTGCCAAGTCAAACCACCATTAGAGGAGGAAATTCAAGTTTGGAGACTCCATTGGCATCTCCATTCTCTTAAGGTAAAGGAAGTGTAAGAAAATCTAGGTTTCCACCATTTTCTTCACATGTCCGAAAATATATACTCATGGAACTCCATGTTTATGCCTTGTTCTAGCTTGTTTCTACTCTTCAAAGGAGAGAGGATGTCCTTCTTGCTTCATATCCAAGCTTGTCTTGAGGAACTAAGGTAAAACAATCAATTCAAAACCTTAAAGCACATTTTAACCTAGGTTTTATTCCTTAAGGTAAATGTGTTGTTTAGTGCTCATTAGAGTTATTGGACATTGTTTAGAACATTGGCAAGGAGATACACATTGGTGACCGAGATTGAACAAAGAAAAACCTAAGGAGGAAAGCTTTTAAGCTTGTAAAAGAACAAGGTAAATTACTTACCTTAAGGTGTTTTGTTGTTTAAGGAAATTGGATTTAGGTATATGATGAGTTTAGTGTAGAGCTTATATTGGGAAGGTGCTATAAAACCTAGGAGAAACAATGACTATACTTGTGAACTTGTGACTAAGGAGCGAATGAGAAAAAGAGATAGTTTAAGAATATAAAGGTGAAGTACAAGAAGCATTTTATTTCAATGGGAGCCCTGTTGTGTGTATTCGCAGGTTGAAGGCAAATATATGTGGAAATTCAGTGGTTAAGATTATTGCCATTTAAGGGCCTAAGCGCCAAGTATTTTAAGTTTAAGCACTATATGATGATGTGGTGAAGTTTTAGTGTAAATTGTGTGTTAAGGTGTTGTGATGAGAATTTGGGTGATGTTGGTTGTTTGATGGAGAAAAACCATGTGTTAGGATGTACTATGTACTAGAGAACTCATGGCAAAAATTTAAAGGAGAACTTAAGTGTTTAAGATATTCTAAGGGGATTTAAGGACCAAAGAGGTACTAGGATGTTCTAGAGATTGTCTTGATGAAAAAGGGTGAGAATAAGGTGTTCTAAGGACTTATAATGACTTAGGTATTACTATGAAGGATTTAGGAATCAAGAGAATGACTTTGAGTATTTAGGACTTAGGCAAATGTTGGTGAACAACTAGGAAGGAAATAATGTGTTGATGATGGAAGTTTAAACTTGTGAAGGAACATTAAGAAAATGCATAAGAGAGTCTTAGATAGTGAAAGATGCTTGGGAGATGATGTTATAGTGGTGAGGAAAACATTTGGCATAGTGGTTACATTAGGTATGAACCACCACCTAGAAACCTAGGGGAAAGCATTACAAGTGTTAGCATTATTACAAGGAAAATGCATAAGGACTAAGGTGTATCTTGGTGAATGATTTAATGTGTTTTGAGGAGGGCTTAAGGTGTATTTGAGGTGCCCAAATGAGGTTATAACATATTAGGATATATGAGGAGAAGTTTGGAGATGAATGGGAATTTAGAAACAAGGTTCGGGAGCCGACCGACCTTAGGGACCGGACTTGCAAGGTCGGTCGGGCTCAGTTTACACTACCGGAAAATGTTTCTGGAATCGACCGAACTTGGGGACCGGACTTACAAGTTCGGTCGGGCTTGTGTTTTGTGAAGGAATTAAGTCTCTGGAATCGACCGAACATGGGACCGGACTTGACAAGTTCGGTCGAGCTCAAATTTCCCACGAGGGAAACTCTCGGGAATTGACCGACCTTGGGGACCGGACTTACAAGGTCGGTCGGGGTAGAATTTTCAAACGGTGAAGTGTTCTGGAATGGACCGACCTTAGGTAAGGTCAGTCGGAAGTTCGGTCGGACCTAAAAAAAAAAAGAAATTTTGAATTCTAAGAATGGTATAGGTAATAAGGTATACCCTTGGTAGGGTGGTAATGATTGGGACCCTAAGAACTTAAGAAATTAAGTTAAGATTAAGAATAAGTTTTAATGTTTAAAAATAAGTTTGTGAGCTAAGTGGCAAGACTTTAGAGGTTATTAAATGGGAATCTTTAGGAACTAAGTGAGTTAAGTAAGGTGCAAATAACTAATAACCTAAAAATGAATGAATGTTTTAGGTTGTGAATTGGGACCCCGAAGAAGGTTAAACAAACAACGATCGACGGTGAACGGTACAATCCTTCTGGTGACCTGCTTGCTAACGAGGTGTCCCTCGGCTTGTGTGCTATTTGTTTAATTGCTATGACTAAAACAAGATAAAGCATGCAACCGGTTATATTTATTCTCGTTGTGTTTGTGTTATATTTACACTAACCCGCGAGACTTGAGTTGGTTACTAACCAAGTTTAGTACTTACTGAGTTAAGATTAAGAGTTAAGTTTGATGGTTGTTGGTTAATGCCCGTTAAGGCTTAGCTAGCACATGGTGTCTAAGATATCTACTAACTGGAACTTGAGTGAGGAAACCGGGACCGATCTCCGGTCATGCATGCTAAGGAAAAAGGGGGACGGTATCTGAATCAGATCCGCCCTCTGCTTAAGGACTTGTCTTCGGACTTGTAGCCTAGGGCCGGTTGCCGGCTCAGCTACGCTGGACTCCCGTCCAGAGTAGGTGGCATTAAGATGGTGCGGTGGGATCACCTAAATCCCAGGTTCGAATTAAGCTACAACCAATCCCTTCCAGGAAAGGTTTGTATACTGAGATTAAGATTAAGATTGAGGTAAAGTAAGAAACTGAGATTAAGGAAATGAGGACTAAGGAGGGGGTTACTAACCCACTTGATAAGGGAACGCTTGAGTCGTTCATTGTTTGTGAACTATATATGTTCATCTGTGGTTGTTGTTATTGCACTTCATAATATGCTTGTGTATGTAATCAATTTCCATGCTATCGACAATTAGTCGTCGTAGCCCCGTTAGCTTGGGGGCCATGAGAGGGTGTACCAGCATTCGTGCTGACCTCTCGGGGGCTATTTTTACACTTGCAGGTAAGAGACCCATGAGGACGCACTACGAGAGTAGGAGCGGTTAGACTTAGGGTGGGATGTTTATTTTGAGTTCGGGTTGCGCCTGTGCATCCGACTGTTTATATTAAACTGATGTAAGTTTGAGATTATGTTTAAGATACTAGTACTCGGTTGGTTGTGGTATTGTGAATGTTGATGTTTTGAGTTGGATAAGTATTTTGGTTAAGTATTGTAAATGTTAAAGCCGGTATATTCTAACGATCAGACCGTGGCAAGGTCCAGGTGCTTATTATCTCCGCTGCGACATATTCGTTTAAGTGTTCAGTTTTATGATAACCACGATTGGCTTTGGATAGGGGTGTTACAAAAAGTGGTATCAGAGCGTAGTTACGCTCTGATCAAGAAATACCGGACATGAGTAACCACCGAGTTAGGATATAAGTTAAGGAATAAGTGTTGGGTTAAGGGTGTGAGAAGTTAGAGTGAGTAGAGTCAGATGACCACTAATAAGTGTGGATTGTCTTTACCGTCTACGGACGTTATAAATTTACTAACCAAAACAATGGTGAATACGAATTTAATGTGAGTTATGCTTGTTCAGATGGCAGGACGCCCTAGAGGAGGCCGAGGTCGCGGCCGGGGTGAGGATACTTCAGGAATACCTGGAGGGCAGACGATCGCAGAGATCGTAGCTGCCGCTTTAGGGCACATGGGCTATCAGCCTGGTGTGGGTGCACCACCTCCACCGCCACAACCTAGGGAACCAAACTGGGTGAAGAGTCTTGCTGATCTTCGACCCGCGCACTTTAAGGGGGAGACCGATCCCGCCAAGCTTGAGGCGTACATCTCCGAGCTGGAGACCGCCTTCGAGACCCTTGATGTCCCTGCTGGGATCAAGGTGCGCTTAGCTGCTTTCTATCTGAAGGGGGCGGCGGACGATTGGTGGAAGCTGGTGAGGGCCGAGCATGTGGCCAATCTAGAGTTCGGCTGGGAGCAATACACCGCCTTGCTACGAGCAAAGTACTACCCCGCCCATCTCCAGACGAAGAAGCGCTTGCAGTTGGATGCACTTAAGCAGTCGGACAAGATGACAGTGGACGAGTATTACTCAGAGTTCACTGCCTTGCTCCGTCTTCTGCCAGGTCTAGGGTATTCTGACCAGATCTTGGTGGACCGCTTCTATGGGGCTTAGCCATCGACTCCGCTACGGCATGGGGCCGACGAGTTACACTACCTTGCAGGTAATAAGAATGATTGAGATTTGAGTAAGTGATGAATAAGATTTAGATTATGAGAAATAAGTGTGACTAAAACTATGGAAAAGCAGGAGTGCTATCATGCCACTGCTAAGGTTGAGATTACCGTCCAGCTGAGGGACGAGGAGAATGCAAAAAGGAAGAGTGATGGTAAGAGCTCAGAAAGTCAAGGGCAAGGAGGGTACAAGAAACAAAAGTACCAGCCTCAGGCCCAGAAAAATCAGAACCCAAAGGGGAGGGAGGAAAAGGAGAAGGCTTCGGAAGAGCCATTGAAGCTGACATATGCTATTGCAGCTACACCCCTGCGCTCTAAGGCGCCAAAGGGTAAGGAAATTGATATTGAATGAGTTAAGAAATAAATTAGTAACCGTTTGAGATATGAGAATTGACATTATGAATCATCAGGATCTGAAACTGAGAAGGGAGCCGGTGGTGGCTACCAGCGACGCTTCATCTGTAGATGGTGTCACAAGGACCACCCCGGGCTCGACTGTAAGGGGAACAAGGTGGAGTGAAACTTTTGTGGAGTCTACGGGCATCGAGCATATGAGTGTTACCGGAATCCTGCTAGCAGAGCCTATAGGCCCGATACCAGGGGCAAGGGCAAGACCGATCAGGGAGCTGGATCTGACGGTCAGAGGAAGGTGCAGCAGCCGGCAGACAACAACCCACGGGTGACCCAGAAGACGGGACCCACTTTACACATGGTGGACCGGGACGATGAGCCTGAACCCTCATCGAGACCAGGTACCACTACAACCATTTAGTAATAAAAACTACCTGCTTACCGCATTATCATGCATGTTTGGTGAATAAATGAGTTAAGTAAGAATAAGATGAGATTAGAACTTAAGTAAGATATAACCTACTACCACTTTAGGAAGATTCAACATTTGCTACCCAATACCATCTACATCTAACCCGGAGCACACCGACATCGGAACCATAGACTTTCCAACCGAACAATGTCAGGTCATCCGCCCAGGTATGATTTTATTAAGGGGATACCTGACACCCGAAGCACAAATAGCCATCATCAGGAGATGCAATCAACTAGGAATGGGACCGGGAGGTTTTTACACACCGGAGTACCCAGGAGGAGCAAGGATGAAATTAAAGATGATGAGCTTGGGCAAGGATTGGAATCCGTATGCCAAGAATTACCAAACCATGAGGGAGCAAGATGGAGTCTCACCACCGGGAATACCCGAAGAGTTCCATCCAGTTATTACACAAGTCGTGGAAATCGCTCAGCAGTTGGAAGCTGAACCGATTCCAGACATCCAGGCAGACCTTTGCATTGTAAACTTCTACGAAAAAGATGGGAAACTGGGACTACACCAGGATAAGGACGAGACAACGGAGTCTCTCGAAAGAGGGATACCCGTAGTGTCTTGGTCCATTGGGGATGATGCGGAATTTTTATACGGCGAACAGAAGCGTGCAGACCGTGCAGATAAGATAGTACTTAAGTCAGGTGATGTATTAATTTTGGGAGGAGAATCAAGGATGTTATACCATGGGATTAAGAGAATCAAGCTGAATACAGCCATCAGCAGTAGTCAATGCGACGCATATGAGACCAGGAAGATTAAACCTAACCTTTAGACAATATTAGCCATGTAATGTTAGAATGAGATGAGAAAGGAGATGTAAGATTGAAGCACATGTTGTAAACAGGATGGTCATGAATAAAATAACAGTGTTGTTCATATAAATTATTACGACTCTTGTTATACCATCAATACTCATGAAGCTTGTGAACACAATTAGGTTATGGACTCGGTACGGAAGGTGCACTAAGCATACTTACAGAGGCACAGGCCGACGCCAGCGGTACTATCCTCACCGGCACCTTTCCGATCAATGGGATTGAGGCATCAGTTCTCTTCGACTCAGGGGCCTCGCATACCTTTGTCTCTGCATCATTTGCGAGCAGGTTGGGGCTAGACGCTGATGAGCTACCCGACTTCACGGTTACGCTCCCGTCTAAGGAGAAGGTTCGTTGCACTCGTTACTACCGAGGAGCCATTATCAGAATTAAGGGAGAAGACTTTCCAGTCAGTTTCATAGAGTTCAGTAAGCTAGGATTTGATGTTATCTTCGGGATGAACTGGTTGGAGCGGCACAAGGGACGTATCCTCTGCGCCGAGCATAGATTGCTGCTCAGGAGTCCGTCTGGGGTAACAATATCATACCGCCAGAGGCCCAGAGAGCCTTCGACTAAGATCATCACCGCCATGGCAATGCATAGAGAGTTAAGGAGAAAGGAAGAAGTATACCTCTGCTATGTACAGGACATAGAGAGAGATCCTGAGTTCGACCCCGACTTACCGGTAGTGTCGGAGTTCCCCGACTTATTTCCACGGGAACTGCCCGGCATGCCACCCACTCGGGAGGTAGAGTTCACCATTGAGCTGCTACCTGGTACCGGACCGATAGCCAAAGCACCATACCGTATGGCTCCGGCAGAAATGACTGAGTTAAAGGAACAATTGAAAGATTTGTTAGATAAAGGATTCATTAGACCAAGTGTGTCACCATGGGGAGCGCCAGTCCTCTTCGTGAAGAAGAAGGATGGTAGTCTCCGCCTCTGCATCGACTACAGAGAGCTGAATGCAGTGACAGTGAAGAATAAGTACCCACTACCCCGCATTGACGATCTGTTCGATCAGTTGAAGGGAGTCTGTGTTTTCCAAGATTGATCTCAGATCGGGGTATCATCAGATAGCCATTAAGGAGGGAGACATTGAGAAGACGGCATTCCGGACACGATGGCCACTATGAGTTCACTGTGATGCCGTTCGGTTTGTCGAATGACCGGCGAAGTTATGGATCTGATGAACCGCTTGTTCCGGGAGCAGCTGGACAAGTCGGTTGTGGTTTTTATTGATGACATTCTGATATATTCAAAGTCTAAAGTTGAACATGAGGAACATCTGAGGAGGGTATTGGAGATACTGAGGGAGAACCAGCTATATGCTAAGTTCTCCAAGTGTGAGTTTTGGCTTGACCAGGTTTCTTTCCTAGGTCATGTCATCTCAGATGCTGGGATCGTAGTGGATCCAGCAAAGATTGATGCCGTACGTACTGGCCAAGGCCGAAGACTGTTACCGACATCCGGAGCTTTCTCGGTCTGGCAGGTTACTACAGGAGGTTTGTTAGAGATTTCAGCAAGGTCGCGAAGCCGATGACCAGTCTGATGAAGAAAGACGCACCATTTCTGTGGACAGTTGACTGTGAGAGATCATTTCAGCGCTTGAAGGACTCACTGACCACTGCACCGGTACTGACCATTCCAGACGGTACAGAGGGCTCTGAGGTTTATTGTGATGCATCCGGCAGAGGGCTGGGTTGCGTGCTCATGCAACATGGCAAGGTGGTGGCATATGCCTCACGCCAGTTGAAGAAACATGAGGAGAACTACCCCACACATGATTTAGAGCTGGGAGCTGTAGTCTTCGCTTTGAAGATATGGCGCCACTATTTATATGGGGTTAGTGTCACGATCTACACCGATCACAAAAGTTTGAAATACATATTCACTCAGAAGGAGTTAAATCTTCGACAGAGGAGATGGTTAGAGTTTCTGAAAGACTATGACATTGACCTCCAATACAAAGAGGGGAAGGCCAATGTTGTAGCAGATGCCCTGAGCCGTCGAGCACACTCACTCCATTCGCTAGTTTCTTTCTCAAGCTTGGTTGATGAGGTGCGAGAGGCTCAGAGGACAGATGAGTATATGAGAGAGGTCAGACAGAAGCTGACAGATGGTACCTTTGAGAGTCAGAAATACGACTTCAGACTTCATGATGATGATCTGATCAGACTTAAGGGCCGATTATGCATACCACGAGGCAACACGGATCTGAAAGACCGTATACTTAGAGAATCACATTGTTCTTCAGTTTCCATCCATCCGGGAGCCTCTAAAATGTATAAAGACATGAAGAGATACTTCTGGTGGTCGGGGATGAAGACAGATGTTACCGAGTTCGTCTTGAGGTGTCTCACATGCCAGAAGGTGAAATTCGAGCACCGACGACCGGGCGGAATGGTACAGTCGATGCCAGTTCCGGAGTGGAAGTTCCATGATATCTCCATGGACTTCGTAGTTGGGTTTCCACCTGCTAGGGGAGGTCTCAACATGATATGGGTGGTGGTGGATCGCCTTACCAAAGTAGCCCGATTCATACCGATGAAGGATACTTGGAAGGTGACCAAATTAGCTGAGTTATTTGAGAAAGAATCATGAGACATCACGGCATACCAAAGACCATAGTGTCAGATAGAGATACCAGATTCCTTTCGAGGTACTGGAGAGCTACCAGAGAAGCGTTGGGTACAGAACTCAAAACTGAGTACCGCGTTCCATCCTCAGACAGATGGTCAGACTGAGCGTACTATTCAGACACTCGAGGACATGCTGAGAGCATGTGCCTTAGACTTCCAGGGCAGTTGGATTGATAGACTACATTGATCGAGTTTTCATACAACAACAGCTATCACGCTTCGATCAAGATGGCACCTTTTCAAGCGTTGTACGGTAGACCATGTCGTACACCGCTCTGCTGGGATGAGTCGAGTGAGACGGTCATTATAGGACCAGAGTACTTAGAACAAGTTAAGGCTGAAGTTCAGCAAATCAGGGAGAACATGAAAGCTGCTCAAGATAGGCAGAAGTCGTATGCTGATGTTCGACGACGGGACCTGGAGTTCGCAGTGGGCGACCAGGTATTTCTGCGAGTTTCACCGATGAAGGGTGTATTCAGGTTTGGGCAGAAGGGCAAATTAAGCCCGAAATTTGTTGGTCCATATGAGATTACGGAGCGGGTGGGCCCGGTTGCTTACAGGTTAAATTTACCTGCTGAGCTGGGTAAAGTGCATGATGTTTTTCATGTTTCACAGCTAAAGAAATACATGCACCACCCCTCCCATGTGTTAGAACCTGAGAGGTTGACCTTAGAACCAAATATGAGATCCGTGGAAACTCCTCAGAGAATCTTGGACAGCAAGACTAGGGACACTCGCCACAAGTCAGTGCGACTGGTGAAGGTTCTCTGGTCTAACCAGGATGTCGAAGAGGCCACGTGGGAATTAGAGGATAGATGAGGGACGAGTACCCTTCTTTATTTACTGACTAGATCGTCTGTATAGGGTACGGGGCGTACCCCTTTTAAGGGGGGTAGAGCTTCCTCGCTTTTGAGTTAGGAAACGATCATGTTTGTCGTTTGTTTGGTTGTTTAAGATGTGAATTTGTGTAAGTTGCTACACTTCGGTGTAAGTTTGAGTTATGTATAATACTTATGTATTGTATTTGAGATTGACCTTTGAGTCTTGAGATGTATGAATGTGAATATAAGATGTGGTATTAAGATTAAGAGAACTGTGTACCGTGAATGGTTAAGCACATGTGTGAACTTTGAGGACAAAGTTCTTTTAAGGGGGGTAGATTGAAATACCCCAAACTTAGATATGGTGTTTAAATGATAAACTAAGATATAAGGAGGCTAAATAATGCCTTAGAAACATTAAGAAACATTTCTAATCAAAGAAAATATAAGGAAACACCAAAAGAGCATTTTAACAAAAACGTGCTCTAAGCTTGGAGAGACTTGGGAGAGTACCCAAATATTGTTCTAAGACCTTAGTAATATCCTAATGGTCATTTTAAATCAATTACCAAAGAAAACCAAGCTTGAAAACAAGTTAAAACACAAAATGTGCTTTAAGGAGTCTTAAAGCACGTTTTTGAAAAATTGTCTTGTAAATGAGTTTTGAATGGCTAAATGTCCATCATTACTCTTTAATTAACATGTGTACTATATAGTATCACATTTGGAAGTCTATATCAATGGCAAATCAAAAATTTCACAACAATGTGCCTTGTTTTGGTGAATAGTGAATTAATTAAGCTAGTTTATAACATAAGTCTATATAAGTGAGACATTTGGTCAACAAAGACTTAAGTACCCTCATTTTAAAAGGGGGCCGGTTTCTTAGGAGGTGAGTCACCACCTTCATGAGTCATTAAGTAATAAGAAGCAAATAAGTTATAAAGCATAAAGTACTATCATTTTAACATAAATATCACATTTTATTACCTCTCTCCTCACTCCTCATTCTTCTTGTTTCACACGGTTTCTTCAAGCTCTCTCCCTTCTCCATTAACGTGAAGAACAACTCCATGCTAGCTCCATCTAGCTTGCCCACATCTTGCTCATTTTAGCTCCAAATCCAAAACAAAATACATATCTTCTTAGTTAGCTCAAGCTCCTTCTTTCTATCTTTTCAAAACTTCAAGAGCTTCATTTTGGTGCCAAGTCAAACCACCATTAGAGGAGGAAATTCAAGTTTGGAGACTCCATTGGCATCTCCATTCTCTTAAGGTAAAGAAAGTGTAAGAAAATCTAGGTTTCCACCATTTTCTTCACATGTCCGAAAATATATACTCATGGAACTCCATGTTTATGCCTTGTTCTAGCTTGTTTCTACTCTTCAAAGGAGAGAGGAGGTCCTTCTTGCTTCATATCCAAGCTTGTCTTGAGGAACTAAGGTAAAACAATCAATTCAAAACCTTAAAACACATTTTAACCTAGGTTTTATTCCTTAAGGTAAATGTGTTGTTTAGTGCTCATTAGAGTTATTGGACATTGTTTAGAACATTGGCAAGGAGATACACATTGGTGACCGAGATTGAACAAAGAAAAACCTAAGGAGGAAAGCTTTTAAGCTTGTAAAAGAACAAGGTAAATTACTTACCTTAAGGTGTTTTGTTGTTTAAGGAAATTGGATTTAGGTATATGATGAGTTTAGTGTAGAGCTTATATTGGGAAGGTGCTATAAAACCTAGGAGAAACAATGACTATACTTGTGAACTTGTGACTAAGGAGCAAATGAGAAAAAGAGATAGTTTAAGAATATAAAGGTGAAGTACAAGAAGCATTTTATTTCAATGGGAGCCCTGTTGTGTGTATTCGCAGGTTGAAGGCAAATATATGTGGAAATTCAGTGGTTAAGATTATTGCCATTTAAGGGCCTAAGTGCCAAGTATTTTAAGTTTAAGCACTATATGATGATGTGGTGAAGTTTTAGTGTAAATTGTGTGTTAAGGTGTTGTGATGAGAATTTGGGTGATGTTGGTTGTTTGATGGAGAAAAACCATGTGTTAGGATGTACTATGTACTAGAGAACTCATGGCAAAAATTTAAAGGAGAACTTAAGTGTTTAAGATATTCTAAGGGGATTTAAGGACCAAAGAGGTACTAGGATGTTCTAGAGATTGTCTTGATGAAAAAGGGTGAGAATAAGGTGTTCTAAGGACTTATAATGACTTAGGTATTACTATGAAGGATTTAGGAATCAAGAGAATGACTTTGAGTATTTAGGACTTAGGCAAATGTTGGTGAACAACTAGGAAGGAAATAATGTGTTGATGATGGAAGTTTAAACTTGTGAAGGAACATTAAGAAAATGCATAAGAGAGTCTTAGATAGTGAAAGATGCTTGGGAGATGATGTTATAGTGGTGAGGAAAACATTTGGCATAGTGGTTACATTAGGTATGAACCACCACCTAGAAACCTAGGGGAAAGCATTACAAGTGTTAGCATTATTACAAGGAAAATGCATAAGGACTAAGGTGTATCTTGGTGAATGATTTAATGTGTTTTGAGGAGGGCTTAAGGTGTATTTGAGGTGCCCAAATGAGGTTATAACATATTAGGATATATGAGGAGAAGTTTGGAGATGAATGGGAATTTAGAAACAAGGTTCTGGAGCCGACCGACCTTAGGGACCGGACTTGCAAGGTCGGTCGGGCTCAGTTTACACTACCGGAAAATGTTTCTGGAATCGACCGAACTTGGGGACCGGACTTACAAGTTCGGTCGGGCTTGTGTTTTGTGAAGGAATTAAGTCTCTGGAATCGACCGAACATGGGACCGGACTTGGCAAGTTCGGTCGAGCTCAAATTTCCCACGGGGGAAACTCTCGGGAATTGACCGACCTTGGGGACCGGACTTACAAGGTCGGTCGGGGTAGAATTTTCAAACGGTGAAGTGTTCTGGAATGGACCGACCTTAGGTAAGGTCGGTCGGAAGTTCGGTCGGACCTAAAAAAAAAAAAAGAAATTTTGAATTCTAAGAATGGTATAGGTAATAAGGTATACCCTTGGTAGGGTGGTAATGATTGGGACCCTAAGAACTTAAGAAATTAAGTTAAGATTAAGTATAAGTTTTAATGTTTAAAAATAAGTTTGTGAGCTAAGTGGCAAGACTTTAGAGGTTATTAAATGGGAATCTTTAGGAACTAAGTGAGTTAAGTAAGGTGCAAATAACTAATAACCTAAAAATGAATGAATGTTTTAGGTTTGTGAATTGGGACCCCGAAGAAGGTTAAACAAACAACGATCGACGGTGAACGGTACAATCCTTCTTGTGACCTGCTTGCTAACGAGGTGTCCCTCGGCTTGTGTGCTATCTGTTTAATTGCTATGACTAAAACAAGATAAAGCATGCAACCGGTTATATTTATTCTCGTTGTGTTTGTGTTATATTTACACTAACCCGCGAGACTTGAGTTGGTTACTAACCAAGTTTAGTACTTACTGAGTTAAGATTAAGAGTTAAGTTTGATGGTTGTTGGTTAATGCCCGTTAAGGCTTAGCTAGCACATGGTGTCTAAGATATCTACTAACTGGAACTTGAGTGAGGAAACCCGGGACCGATCTCCGGTCATGCATGCTAAGGAAAAAGGGGGACGGTATCTGAATCAGATCCGCCCTCCGCTTAAGGACTTGTCTTCGGACTTGTAGCCTAGGGCCGGTTGCCGGCTCAGCTACGCTGGACTCCCGTCCAGAGTAGGTGGCATTAAGATGGTGCGGTGGGATCACCTAAATCCCAGGTTCGAATTAAGCTACAACCAATCCCTTCCAGGAAAGGTTTGTATACTGAGATTAAGATTAAGATTGAGTAAAGGTAAGGAAATGAGATTAAGGAAATGAGGACTAAGGAGGGGGTTACTAACCCACTTGATAAGGGAACGCTTGAGTCGTTCATTGTTTGTGAACTATATATGTTCATCTGTGGTTATTGTTATTGCACTTCATATATGCTTGTGTATGTAATCAATTTCCATGCTATCGACAATTAGTCGTCGTAGCCCCGTTAGCTTGGGGGCCATGAGAGGGTGTACCAGCATTCGTGCTGACCCCCTCGGGGGCTATTTTTACACTTGCAGGTAAGAGACCCATGAGGACGCACTACGAGAGTAGGAGCGGTTAGACTTAGGGTGGGATGTTTATTTTGAGTTCGGGTTGCGCCTGTGCATCCGACTATTTATATTAAACTGATGTAAGTTTGAGATTATGTTTAAGATACTAGTACTCGGTTGGTTGTGGTATTGTGAATGTTGATGTTTTGAGTTGGATAAGTATTTTGGTTAAGTATTGTAAATGTTAAAGCCGGTATATTCTAACGATCAGACCGTGGCAAGGTCCAGGTGCTTATTATCTCTGCTGCGACATATTCGTTTAAGTGTTCAGTTTTATGATAACCACGATTGGCTTTGGATAGGGGTGTTACACCACCAAACCAGGCTAGTTCTAAGGTAGGTACACTCCACACTCTTTGCTAACCAAAAGTATGCACGGCTACTAAACGAATCCCGAATAACCGATAGCAAAGGTTTAAAAACGCCCAAACTAACGATATCCAAAACAAATGTAAGGCTAGAAGGCTACAATAGAGCCAGAGTAACAAAGTACAAAGCTACATAAGTTTCCGAAACAAAAATAGCTAAACAGTCTCCAAGACAAAAGCAAGATCCCTCGCTGATCAATCTGCAAAGTTTTAGTGGAAAGGGGGTGAGCAACCACAACTCAATAAGCAACAAACTTTATCAACGAAATATGCTCAAAACGTTGAAAACAATATAACATTATAAATACATAAGCATATCGAAACTGTAACTTCCATAAAACAGAGTCTTATGTCAAAAGCTGTCAAAGCTCAAAACTGAACGGAAGCGAAGGCCAAAACACACATAGCAGTTATCAGAATTCACAAATCAGAGTGGGACACTAGGTCTAAGCACACACAGAAAGGGTCGAAGACCCTTGGATCAGAAGATCCTTGACAACACAAAAATGGTACGAAGACCATTGGACTCGTCGAACCCAAAACAGAACAGGGAAAAACTCGTGCACATTATAGAAACAGTAGGATGTCCTACACAACATGCTACATGATAGCTATACCCAGCCACCCACAGCTCAGAATGCAAATAAACTAGGTCCCTAAATAGAAGCTCAATCAAAATGAACAGAAGTGCATAAACATGTGTAATAACATGAGTAAATAGCTTAATGAGATTTAGAGGATCATAACCTCGCAAAGGAAGTCAAAACGAAGATCAGAAGAACATTTTAGGCAAAGTTAGAAGGGGGTTCAGACATGTGTCCGAGCTTGCAAGTCTGGACGTATGCCGAGACTTCCGAACAAAGATTTCCAAACTTATGTATGGGCTTGAAGTCTGGACAAAAGTCCAAAGAAAAATACACGGTGATGTCCAGACTTGTGTCCAAGCTTGAAAGTCCAGGCGTAAGTCAAGACTTCAAATCAAAGAGTCGTTCGGACACGTGTCCGGGCTTGCGAGTCCGGACGCATGTCGAGACTCAAAACACATAAATCAACAAGATATGTCCGTACTTGTGTCCGGGATTGCAAGTCAGTACATGAGCCAAGACTAGAAACCCAGATCTGTCCCCGCACTCCGTCCGACCTTTTCCGTCCGGACACGTTAAAATCAACAAAAAACAGAGAGCACCCGAAAGCCTGTCCGGACAGACGTCTGGCCGTGGAAAAAATAACCACAAATTTTTATAGAAAACTCTCAATCAAATGCTTAATCTCCCCACAATCAAACCAAGTCAAATACACATAATTCCATGGGGGGTTTCGATGACGAAACACTAGCAAAACAGAGGGAAGAACAACTCACAAAACATATCAAAAACATAGTCAAAAAATTAAGCCCAATTTCCTAAATCCCCATGGTTGCACACACTCATTGATTCCATTCACCAGCTACCTCGATTGTAGACTAGCATTTCCTTCTATTGAAACTGAACCTCACACAACAGACTACTCCAAAATCCAATGCCAAAACCACTGATCGAAACAACCAAAAGATCAGAACTAAAACCAGAAATGGGGAGGAACACGCTGAGAGCAAAACGGAAACCAAACTAAAACATAATCTCAAACCAGAACACAGAAGACAACACCGCAACAAAGGTCTCGGAATCCACACACGTGACAACACAGACGACTGATCGAACACCAGAAATCAAAAGCAGGATGAAGAAGAAAAATAGAAGAAAGAGCACTAAACAGGAAAAGAAACTGTCAATAAAGAATGAGCAAGAAAAGGATTCTTCCCCTTTTCCAAATTTCCTTTACCTAAAATTAGATTTGCCCAATGACCACTTTGCCCACTCCAACTCTTCGTAATCACAAGCCAGCCTTAAATAACATAAATACTCCTTAATATAAGATAAAGAAAGCAAAACTAACTTAGAAAAACCAGGATTATAACATAGTATCACATGAGAAGTTGTGTCAAAACTTCTATTTTGTTAATTTTAGATTATGGTATTGAAGTTATTTTTGTCACGTAAGTATTTATTTTCTCGTTTCATAATTACATCTATTTCTCTTATTTAATTGTAATATGGCATAAAATGCATCACACCTGAACTAATTCAATTATGATATTATATATAGGGCAATGCCTATAAAAAGTTTGACTTTGATATGCTATAAGAGCATCATGCTTGAAAGCTCAGACATGATAAAAGGAAATGCCCTAGTGGGAAAAATGTTTTATAACACACTTAATATTGTCTTTATAACACAATTAAGAGGTGTGTTATATGCAACCATCATATAAATTATGTATTTTATAAAGGTCTTTATAGCCATGCTATAAAAGCCCTATATAACATGCTTCAAGTTGTGTTATTTAAAGATTTTCCCACTGGGAAAAGGCACGAGAAACAGGTTTATATCACGGCTTTCTTCAGCCGTGTTATAAGTTTTGACTTTATAACACGGCTAACACAGGACTTTATAAGTTATAGCACACCTAATGCACAATCGTGTTATAAAGTTAATTTTTGAAAAAATCATTTTTTTCTCCCCTATTGTTGGTGATAAAACTACACTATAATAAATATAGATTTATAACAAACTAATAGGCAAGTGAACCTATTCGGAATAGTATAACAAGTGTCGTATCCACAGAGAGATTGTTCAATTATCCTAGTTTAGGTAGTTAATAAAAACTGTAAAAAGGGGTTTAGCCGGAGGCAAGCTTGATTTGTTGTTGGATTAGTGCAAATATAATAAAAACAGTAAAAAAGGTGAATTAATGGATGTGAATGGAAAAAGTATCCTAGGATAGTGGGGGAATTATCTAAATTACTTAAACAGATTTATAACCATGTCTCAAATATTTATTGTCTATTAGAGTTAATAATTGTCAGTTACGAACTCTTAGTAATAGCCTTAATATTTTCCTGCTCAATCCGGAGTGTAAATATCAAGATTAATTCCTTTGTGGTACTTAGACTATCTCAAAATCATATGTTGATAGTTACCATAAAAATGCAGTATTTTGTCAGAATAAGCACTTAACAATATTAGTTGAAAGGAATTAAAACAAGTTAACAAGTGAAACAGGTGATAAATATTGATTACGTAATATTAGAAATAAACCCCCATCCTAGGATACAAAAGAAAATTACTCAGACATTAACGGAGATAAGAAGATAGCACAGATAGATTTTGACATTATTTCAGAGAAAGAACTGGTCTGCTCTCGCTCGCACTGCTGCTCTTCTATTTCTTTTGTTACTGCGTGAGTATGGACTGTTGTGGTGTTACGGGAGAAAAATAAGTGGAAGCGAATGAGTGTGGTGAGCGAATTCTTCAGACTCCCGTCGTGCGTGGTGTCTTTTTATGGTGCAGTAGGGGTGAGTTTATATAGAGGCAGAGGAGAAGAAGATCCGTACGAATTTGATTGCAGACCGATTGCTCTCATTGATTGCAGGGGACAGAAATAAACGCGTGAGAGAAAAATAAGGTAGGCGATGCGGCGGAGTAGATGGATATGGCAGAACAAGTTGGAGACGACGGCGAAGACGGGCGCAGACGGGCGAAGAAGAAAACTGGCGCGACTATTTCTTAGTCACGTCCGCCTCACGTCCGCTTTAAAATAGGCGGTTGCATGTTGTCTTGTCCGCCTCCTGTCTGCCTCCAAATAGGCGGTTGTATTGGGTGTTGTCCGCCTGTAACAAGGCGGTTGCCTTGTGTGTGACGTCCGCGTGTGTTACCTCACAAAATGGGGCGGACATGAGCTCTCAAGGGCTGTCCGCATGGCTCACCTCACAAAATGGGGCGGACAAGAGCTGTCCGCATGGCTGTCCTCCTAGTTCTGGGCGGACACAACTTGTTGCGAGTCTTGCCAACTTTGACTGGCTCTAGATTATTCGTTTGGACTCCGTTTTTCGAACCGTCTGCGGCTATGCGTTCGTCTCTTCATGTACTTTGCTCCTAGCTTGGCTTTTCCTCATGTTTAAACCAATAAATTTGTGAGATAATCAATAAAACATAAACTAGAGGAAAAACATACGATAAGTGAGAAATGAGCAGAAAAGTGCTGATATAATATATGAAATACACCCATAAAACATGCTCATTTAGACACTTATCACCTATACAAATCTAATAATATGTACAGTTCTTTGCATTGATGTCCCTGTACAAGACTCACAACATGTTCAAAGAAATAACATATTTCGTCATATTACAAATGCAAAGCCTTCTTTCCACATAATGACAACAAGGTCTCATCATTTCCAAAATAAAGGAAACATGTCTTATAAATTCCATACACACAAAAGCTGACTAATCATTATAACTTGTTTCAACATGGACGGATTTTTTTTTGCAAAAATGTCATTTAAAAAAAAAATGCTTGTGATGGCTTTTTTTCTTCAGAAAATAACGTGGATGTGCCAAACATTGACAAAGAAGCAGCATCGGGGCGGTGCTGCTTACGGAAAACTAGCAGAAACCACCCTGGACTAAGGCGGTTTCTGGTTTTTTTGTCTAGAAGCATCACCAATGTAGGGCAGATTCCGGCTCTAGCAACTAGAAACCGGACCAAGGCAGGGCAATTTCTTTGCCATATGTGCCCAAAATATGTTTTTTTCAATGTTTGATTTGTTTGTGTGATGCTTAAATGGTCTCCAAAATCGATTAAATTTTGTAAGATGATGCTCAAATAGTTATACTTCGGACTTAAGTCGTTGGCTCAGTGTTTTGAAATCGTATGGGACCCACATGACTTCATTAAAACGACACCAGAGTTAGTGTTTTCTCAGTTTTCACAATTTTTTATCAGCTTGTCCCATGCTTATACTTTCTCCTAAATCAATGAAATTTTGTAATATGACAATCTAACACTTATATT
This sequence comes from Limonium bicolor, assembly GCA_023374045.1. Lineage (NCBI taxonomy): Eukaryota > Viridiplantae > Streptophyta > Magnoliopsida > Caryophyllales > Plumbaginaceae > Limonium > Limonium bicolor. The sequence continues at coordinate 473,630,605 of CM041776.1, forward strand.
TCAGTCCTATGTCATTGGCCCGACCGTTCAAACTCATACGGGACCCAGACGACTTCATTAACATGGTACCAGATCAGTTAGCGTTTTTTCCAATGTTCAATAAGCTTGTTTGATGTTTGAATGGTCTCTGAAATCAATGAAATTTTGAAATATGGTAGTAAAACACTTATAATTCTATCCTATATCATTGCCTCAACAATTCAAACTCACATGGGACCCATACGACTTGATTAAATTGGCACCAGAGTTAGCGTTTTTTTTTAATGTTCGATAAGCTTGTTCGATGCTTAAGTCGCCATGAATAACCTTGGCCACTGAGCATACAAATCAACCCAAAATCCATACATTTTCCTTATCACTTTGCACCTCTCCTACCAAGCTTTCCGGTAAGAAATAATCCTATTATGCTGGCCGCGGACTTGTTCTATGACATCTAGAGCACTCATACCCGGGTTACGGCTGATATGAGAAAGAAGGGCATTGGCAATGAAATGATAATTCATCTGTCGATGATCTTGTCCATCATCTTCAGGAGCGTAGGAGTGTGGCCTTATTCTTGTAATCTTCCATTTGGTCTCACTAGTTAACAATACCCTCTTAAGTAAAATGAGTAGTCATCTTCATTGACACATTGAACAACGTAAGCTTTGCTCGAGCTCTTGACAATATGGAAATATAGATTATTTTGAATGTGAAACTCCTTGACAACACTTACCATACTTTCCTTGTCATCAAACTCCTACTGCAGGTCGAACTCTTCTCTAGGCTGCCAGTTTAGAGCACCACGTCGTTCAACATCCATCTTCATTGCGTTGATGGTGTTCCAATCCACGTGATGATAAAACGGAGCATCCAAAGTTTGTTGATTTCTTCCTTTGTTGGCATCTGGTCCATGAAGAAAATCTTAAGGGATGAGCTCAACCTCATCATCTGAGGATAGATTTTCATCTTCTCCAGGCTCATACAAGCCATCATTTTCATCATCGTCACCATCCATTTCCAAATGAATCTCCATGCACTGGGAGATGTCCCAGCTATACTTGTAGTTAGCAAGCATTGATTGAACATCTTCATTAGTGGTCAACTGAAGTGGTGAAAAGACTAATGAATTTCTTGTAAACTTCTACCGATATGTCATCCTTGTCACAGAGTATCCATAATCCAATTTACGGATGGCCTATGTGACAGATTGCTTCAACATTTCGATGGTGAAATCATTAGTGACCCAAAGATGAAAGGTTTTGGTGTGATGATTACCACTGAAGTAGAGGCTTCCATATGGATTGTAAAAAAGATCGACATTAACGAAGATTAGACAAAAATATAGTTAGAACACTCTACAGAGACAATAAATATTGAGTACCTTCAATTATTGTCCCTGCTAAAGCAAAATCTGATAATAATTCGTTGATTTGACACCACAATGTAGAAAAAGTAAATACGCATACTACAAGACACAATTATAGTAAGAACACTCTATAGAGACTGTAAATAGTAAGTAGCCCTTTATTATTGTTCTTGATAAAGCAAAGTCTGATGGGTTGAATTCGTTGATTTGACAACACATTGCAGAGAAAGTAAAGATGTCCACTACAAGACACAGTTATAGTCATAACACTCTGCAGAGATAATAAATACTGAGTACCCTTCAATTATTGTCCTTGATAAAGCAAAATCTGATAATAATTCGTTGACTTGACACCACATTGCATAAAAAGTAAAGATGCCCATTATAAGACACAATTATAGTCAAAACACTCTACAGAGACAGTAAATAGTAAGTAGCCTTTTATTATTGTCCTTGATAAGGCAAAGTCTGATGGGTTGGATTCATTGATTTGACACTACATTGCAGAGAAAGTAAAGATACCCACTACACGACACAATTATAGTCATAACAAAGTCTGTGTTAGTAATTCAAAGATTTGACAATACAATGCAAATAAAGTAAAGATGCCTACTACAATACACAATTAGACTCAGAACCTTATGCACAAACAAAAAATAGTCATTGGCCCTTGCAAACGATTTATTTGATGTATTAAAACTAAGAAATAATCCTAGAAGATAACAAATCAATAGACCGTCGGGTTGCAAAAATCCCGGTCACAGTAGTATAATAATTAAGAGCAACCAGGTGTCAATCCACAAGACTTGAGATAAATAAGTCTAGCCTAAGACAATGGGTAATTCAACAGGGGTTTGTTTTGGTTTTTGGGATCAGTAATAGGCAAGAAAATAAATAGTAGGTAAATTAAAGCGTTAGATAGGGAGTGTGAACAGTACTCTAGGTTCAGGGAGTTGTTTCACTAGCTAGGTTCTGCATATTCTACTACTTAAATTGAGACTTGGATTGGCTTGTAATTCTCAATTATCTATTCTATATTAAGTCCTAATTCCAGATAGCTCATCTAGACAGGACACGTAGTTCTAGTCTAGACTTAGCAAATATATCTAGATGGTTTTATTGCACAGAATTACTAGTCTGGTTTGGTCCGGACTAAAGCTCCTAATGGCTAATGTAATCTATCCGATTGCAATTATCACAGGTAACAGGTTAATAGGACCGTTAATGCTAATCACCTTATCTGATCATAACATGATTCGAGGGCTTATAATAAATTCATGACGTTTATTAAAAGCACTTAAATGCATTAAACTGAACAATCCAAATAGTCTCAATAAAGTAGTAAAATAATGCAAAGTTTAACTAATTACAACATCCCTTCCCCTAGAGTGTATCCTCTTAGCTAGACATAGCAATTGAAATCATAAATGAGAGAGAGTTGAGAGAAATCATCTGTTACAAAAATCTTCTCGCTCGCTCTGCCCTTTGTCCTTGCGCTATGCTGGCTGAGAGGTTGGATTTGGTGACAATGAAGTGAACTTGGTGAAATGGGGTAAAAGTGGAAATTTTGGGCGAGTTGTGAGGCGTCCGGATGGTTTGGGTCGGACATAGATCCGGACGCAATGTTCTGGGTGAGTCCGGATCCGGACGGAGATCCGGACACGGCTAAATGCTGTGTTGAAGGTGGGTTGTGTGTGTAAATGAGCGATGAAGGTTATGGAAGCAGATTGATGAATGGAGATGGAGCGAGTCATGAACGAGAGGGTTAGTAGAGAGGGAGAGAGTGAGTTAGACTGTCAAGTCTGGTACAAATTGAAATGGAAGCAGGAGCTGGGTTTAAATAGGCTTAGAAATAAACACAGGTTAGTGGTGAGTTTGGCGTGTGTGGTGAATGGGTAATTGATTGAGCATGGGTGCGTGTTAATTAATGTTGAGGTATGGGTTAAACCGCCGCTCGGCTGATAATTGCGCCGAAAGCCCGATTATCAGCATGATGCGTTTTTATTTTTCGTTTCTGTGTGACGTCCGGATCTGTGTCCGGATCCGAACGTGAGACATCGGTTTTAGATCTGAAACTCGGGTTATGTCCGGATCATTGTCCGGATCCGGACAAGACACAGAACTTCTGGATCTGGAATTTGGGTCACGTCTAGCTTGCGTCCGACTTGCGTCCGGATCCGGACGTGTCTTTTGATGAGCGTCCGGATTTGCGTCCGAATGAGTTGGTCCGGACATGGCCAAGTTTTGCCTCTTTTTCCGGATTTGTTCCCCGTTTGTTGCGTTGTAATCCTTATGATGTGAAATCTTCATTTCCCTGGGTTTTTCCTATATTTAACATATAAAATGCATCAGTTCATAACAAAACATCAATCTTAGGAAAAACACATAATAAGTGGGAAACATTGCCTGAATGGTTACAGATTATAAGGTAATTAGACCCTAAAAAGCCTATATGTTTCACACTTATCAACTTCCTCACACTTAAGCTTTTGCTTGTCCTCAAGCTAAACAAGGAATAAGAATATCTCTTAAACCATCAAATAATCTCAAGATCAAACAAGTGCAGGGTGAAATCAAACAAAGTGATAAATGAAAGAATAATCTTGCTCTTTAGAGGTAGGTTTTCACAAACAGTGAATGAAGAACAATTTTGTAAAAGCATAGAGAAACTAGATTGTAGAAAACAAGTTAGCTTAGCTTGGGACTTTCCACCAATTTTCATTCCTCTAACCTTTGGATGACTAGGGGTGTGAAGTAATGCCTTATTCCGCAATACCATTCAACACCACGCACTCATGATCAAAAGTATAAATTTAACTGCAATTATCTTTTTTGTAAGCGAAGGCATTCATCTTCAAGAATTATGTATAAAACAAATTAATATTTAAGATCTTGCAGAGTTATTCCGTAACCCAGACTTTTCTCTCTATCCTTGAGATGGTGTTGGGCCAACTATCCCAGATCCCGAGACCTTAGGTAGTTAGGTGTTAAGGCACCCTTAAGACTTAATAACCGGATAGACGAGGCCTGCTATTGTTAGGAAAAAAAAATTTGATCAGTGGAGTACCTTGCCTTATCCTTTTCATTCCAAACATTCACTTCATTTCCAAAATCCCAAGCTAAAATAATCTGGATTCCACAACTAGCTAATCTACCGGATTTCAGTGAAAAGAGAGAATTTTTAAATAAAACTTATTTATCCAAACCTTATTAAGCAAAACGATTCTTGTGGTTGTCACTTGGTTTAATTTCAAACAACCCTGCAATTATTTCATCGTATTTATTGGTGTGCACAGGCATTAGAGCAGCAAAAAGCAAGTGTGGCATTAAAGAACAACTAGCATGTTTTCAGGGAAAGGTCTTTCCTTCCCCACACTTAAGAGGAGCAATGTCCTCATTGGTCATAAAAGAAAAGCAGGTAAAAGAGCTTTCAAAACATGCTATACTCATAATAGATGCATGTGCAATAATTAAACCTCAACGCAAGCAAAAGCGGAACATCAATAAGTTAAAGTAGGAACTGAGACTCCCCTGGTGCAAAGATTGAGGAAGATATTCTTCCTCACACTTGAAGTTTTGCAGGGGTCGAGATATTCCTCATGAGTCACAGACAGTATGCGTTTTGTGCAATGTAAAAGTTGCTAGTTTTCCACTAGCATGTACAACCACAGAATAAAGTGCGTTAACTCGAACGACAGGGAATATTTGAATCGTATGAGTAATATTTGAGAGAAAAAATACTCCCCATAATTCAAGCTTAGCAGACGTTCGCAAGTAGTGTGGTTCCATTTCCTGTACTTATTGCCGTTTGTTTCGCAGTAGAGGTGACATGTAAATTAATCATTTAAGAACGCTGCATTGCTCAAAGAAATAGGAAATTTAGCAATTCAGAATTAAAACACTGCCTAATATAACCATTACCACTTCACCTGCAGTCTCGTGTTTTACCGTTAGTTTTAACAAACAAAAGTAAAGCAAGTCAAAGAAAAAGAAAAGTACAGAAAAACAAACAAAATAAAAGAAAGCAGTAAAGATATGATGGCTGTCACTGCGGCGGCTGTGGTGGCGGAGCGCCCGCGCCCATCTGGGAAATGAGCATCTGTAAGAGCTGGCTAGTCTGGGCCTGCTGAGCTGAGGAGTCGGCCATGAACTGGGCTGCCTCTCTCTGCCGAGTAGATGCCTCTGCCATGAACTGAGCAGTCTCTCTCTGAAAGACATCACTGCGCTCCATGCGCTGGGTGATCAGAGCCTGGGTGTCCCAGAGAGTAGTCTGCTCTTGTAATACCCCAACCCAAAATCCAATAAACTGAACGGCGATCACTCCCAAATAAAATACAACTGCAGCGGAAATAAGTATAACAACCGGGCGGTATTACAATGCCATTGGCCACCCTTGTGACCAACAAGGCTAAGTCCAAATACAATCCTCAAATGTCACGGTCTGGAATACAGATACAACCCGAGATACTAGGAATCAAACTCAAAGTAAAATACTGAAATAAAACAATTAACTAATAGTAAACTCCCAAAGCTTGGTCTACCCCACCTACACTCAGTGTGGTGAACTCCTCAACTTCAGGTACCTGAAAAATGGGGGTGCCCCCAAAGGGGCTCAGCAAACAATGCTGGTATGGAAAACGTGCAGCCCATCGTCTACCGCGCCACACCAACTACTTTGTCGAATACATGCAGATCATTTTTATAAAGCTGTAAACAAGCATAGTCTGATAATAACAAGTATCCATACAAGGACAATAATATCACATAGAACAAGACACAGAAGGTCAAGTTAGCTGAACTGAAATTCTTTACTGATAGTCGGTCCACACAATGGGACTGACAGTTATAACTGAATATCTGAAATAGTGGAGGTATAGTGACCTCGTTATAGAGAAAGGTTGGGTATAAAAACCCCAGGAGATAACGTAGTTAAACCCTGAACTGAATGGCGTGGGAAATAAGAACCCACTAGAGGAATAAAGTCTCCTCGAACTGAAGGGCATTTGAATCCCGGAAGGAATAGAGTCTTCCTCCCAACTGAATGTTCCGTCGCGACGTAGTAGGAGACGACCTGAGACAGGTACAACTCCCGTAGCATGGCCAGATCCAACTGGGCTCCTCATTCTCGAAGTATATATTTGTTAAGTGTCATATAAAGACATTAAACAAAAACACAATGTGTATTGTCAATTATCACGTTTAGGATAATGACGTTTGTTATAAAGTGAAGTTAGTGAGAGACTTGAGTACAAGTCCTCGGTATACTGAAACGCAGGTATTTAATCCACTGGTATAGTAGTGTTTGTATGCGTGGGACCTACCCGTTGTAGAGTCAACAACAATCACGCACATAAATAATACAACAGTGCACAAGAGTAAAACAACATTTTACATTAATTATCTTGGTCGTTATTTCAAACAACAGATAGCACACAAGCCGGTGTAATCCGTTAGAAAACAGGTTGCAAGAATCCCATACCGTTCACCGTAGGTTGCAGTTGATTATACCCTGGTCAACGTCCGGTCAAACAAAGTCCTAGAATAGGATTAACTGAGAGGGTTAATTTATGTTACCCTTATATAATAATCTTATTGGATCTTTCAACAAATCTCGTATTTGTTATTTCATGTGAGGTTTATTTCTTTTAATTACCTCATGATTTAATGTATAACTTATTCGTTATTCCTTTTTGATTTATTTATAAATCCTTTAATGTACATATATGTATTCATATATTCATGTACTATATTTGTTGTTTATTTTAATTGTCTAAGTGACATAACAACTTATAATTTTCTTAACTATATTTAAATGTCTTATAATGACATAATATTCTTATAATCTCATTATCCTCCTTTTTGTCATGAACAATATTTATTGTTCCCCTTTAACTTCCTTATAACTATATAAGTCATAGTTCTAATTCCATAATTCCTTTAATTAAATTTCTTTCTTCTAATTCCTCAAAATATCCATATAGGACTTATATTTATTTAAATCTAAATTCTTACCCTTATATTTCGGTTATTTACAAAGCAACCACATTAATTCATAAACTTTATATTTGAATTCTAATCTCATTATATTATAGAGTTTTAACTTCTTATTTAGCTAAATTACATAGTCACACTAATATTTTAGTATATAGCTTTTAAGTACTATAACTTTCAAAAATAACAACTTAGCCCCTTAAATTCTCGGCAATAATATTTTATTTCCCATAATTACAATTTAACCACAAAACCTTATAAACTTTGCATAATGCCTTATAAACTATAGTTTTAATTTTAATTCTCCATAAATGCCGAATATATATATATATATATATATATATATATATATATATATATATATATATATAAATTCTTAAATTACCAAACTAACCCCAAAGTAATTCGGCTTTGTCATTTATTCTTCCTTAATTACATTTTCATCCCAAAACTTTATAATAGTTTCTTAATAACTTATAAACTAATGTCTAAATATATAATTCCTCAAAATTTCAAAGGTGAACCTAATAAATCTCTTAATTATGAATTCGCCCCTCTTTATGTTCTAAACTTTCATAACAACTTTTATAAATTACATAATAGCCCAAAACTTTATAAAGTGTTACTTTAACACTTGTTTAAATTATCTAAAATTCATAAACTTAATTCCTAACCTTATATTATATCATATATATCCCAAGAATACCCTTAACTCTCGGTTTTTATAATAAACACACCAAACTTTGTAAAAATTACATTTAAGCCACATAGCTTAATTAATTAGCCATTTAAGCTCTCATAAAATATTTTTAACTCACCAAACTTTGTGATATAAGTTTATATACCTAAGTAGGTCATTAATACCTATTTTCAATTAAAGCATTCGGCCATATTTATTTGGTGACCATATAGTATATAAAAGTGGATTTATATGTCATAATAATTATACATAAATTCATAGGAGTTATATAACTCATGTAAAAATTATTGTCATGTCTTATATAAATTCTTAGCTCAAAAATAAGCATTTTTGCCCTTGGTAATTCGGCTTGAATTAATATGTAACATAACTAAATTTTGTGACACAAAAATGTGTCTTAAGGTAAATATTTTCTATATAAGTTATAGATTGTATTTTTGGCATATAATACCATATAGTTTCGGTTTTAATAAACCTAGGAGATGTACATAATTTTTGTATAATTTTTAGAAGCTTAACAAAGCTTATATCATAAGGATTTACTTAGTAAACTTACTTCTTAACAAAGGTGGTTAAGTGCTTGGACTCTCCTTGAATCTCCAAGCTTTCTCCAAGGTAATATTGATGCTCCTCTTCGGTTTTATGCAAGTGGTGTAGGAGTTTTAGGAGTTAGATCTTGAATAAAGATCTTAAGTAGATTTGTAAGTAGTTTTACAAGGATTTACCTTAGACTTTTCTCCTTATGAATTCGGCACTCCTAAGGTGGATGAAGAATAAATTTTCCTTCATCAAAATGAAGAAGAAAAGAACCTTAGAAGAAGTAGAACTTGGTTACACATAAAAATGTGCTTTAAGGATCTTCAAGCATTAAAACTACCTTAAGATAACCTTGAAATGCTCCTTGGATTAATGTTGGTTTGGACAACCTCCTTGGAGAACTAATTGATGCCGAACACCTCTTGTTATGCTAGGAAGAGTTTTGCTTCAAGACTTGCCAAGAATGCTAGGAAATTACCTTAAAGATGAAGGTAGAAGTTAAAACTCCATTAATGGACTTAAGAGCTTCAAAGGAAGAAGATGAAGCTAGAAGAGAGAGGAGAGAGCCTTACCAATTCGTGGATGAAGAGGTCAAGGAGAAGAATGAGACTCACGAATTGTATAAGGTAAGAAAATGCATTTGGAATTTGATTTTTGCTTTGTCAATTTTTAATGTCAAATGACTTTACTTTTCCTTAGTTTATTACATGGTTTATTGGCTCAATAAATGCCTCCTTTCCAGCATGAAAACCGGCCATGTGGTGTGTGACAAGGCAAGAGTTGGAAAGGAAATAATTGTGAACTAGAAGACAAGGAAATTTAGGTAAGGTATCTTCTTTTGATTTTTCTAAGTTTGTGTTGTCTTCTTCCTCATGTAGAGTCACGAATTTAGGGACTGAATGGAGCTCAAAAACCGGCCATGAAGAGCTAAGGAACAGGCAAGGAAGGTTACTTGCTTAAGAAATCAAAGGCAAAAAGAAAAAGGAATCTACTTTTTGCTTTTAGCATTTGTTTGTATCTAGCTCACATGGCCTTGTTCCATGACCTAATTTCGACAGCTCTGGTCAAATGAGACCTACATACTTTGGCATTAAGTAATGTAACACATGGGATGATGAGTCATCATGTTTTAAGCCTTTTATAAATTTTTAAAGCAAATTTTATACTAGTTTTTGCCCTTAAAATCGGCCCCTATAGAGAGCCTTGTTGACTAGTCACACCAACTTATTTAGAAGGTCATTTTAACCCTATTTAAGATTACCAATTCGTGGCATGTCAAAAACTACAAGGTAATTGCGTAAAACGCATTTTCGTGACACCCGAAGGTGTGTTTTTGTGCTCTAAGGAAATTTTGGGAAACCAATTGTTTTTATGAGTTCCAAGTGTTTGTAAACACTTATTATAGTGAATAAACATATACTAAGATGTTACATTGAGTGATGTGGGGTTACATCAACCCATGACAAAATTTACGGGCCATCGGGACACACCCGGGCAAAAAGGAGCGTTAAGAAATTCTCCTGTGGTTTTTGTTGAATTTTGATGAACCACTTCGTGGGTTATCTTTAGAATGGTAAATAATGATATTAGGAACTCTAGAAATTAATTTTATAGGAGTTCGTGCCACCTCGGCACTCCTCCGAGCTTTTCTTGCTTTAAGGGGCGCGCGTGAGCACTCCCGAGCGTTTTGCGTATTTGACTGAATATAGCTTAGGGAATATATTTATATATTCATATAATGAGTGTATGACCATTTGGTTTGAGTTTTAGAAGGTCATACAAGGTCATGCTTGATCACATGTTTCTAAGGCGTTTTAGCGTTTATGGTGAAACGACTATTTTTACGTAACGTTTTCATGCATGGGTTTGCATGCGTACGTGAACTGATTTATGTTTGGATTATATTCCAATAAATAATGATTTAATAATATTATTTAGATTTGGGGTATTTCAGCTCTGACTGGAGGTGCTCCTGAGTTTGGCAGATGTCATCAATGTGTCCCTCCATGCGCACCAGGCGCTACTGCACATCCCAACCTACTGCTCCATCCCTCCAAAGCGCTGCTCCATCCCCCCAAAGCGCTGCTCCATCCTCTGCTGCTGCTGGAGAATGGAGTCTATCATGGTCTGCATCTCTGGCGGGATGCTCATCACTAGGGGCATAGGAGGTGCCATGGTAGCAGTAGGCGCCAGAGTAGAGCTGGAACTCGCAGAGGTGCCTGTAGACCCTAGGCCTGAGCTGCCCTTCACCCAGTTGTCATCATCAAGACAAACGAAGCCCCATCTCTTGAAGGTCCCGACGGAGATGGGTGTCTCTCCCTTCCTCATCTCAATACCGGTGAAGATCTCCTCGGGGAGGGTGGAGGTAAGAAGATGCTGAATAAAGATGGGAAAGATGGGGGTGATCTTCTTCTTCTTCGTCTTCTGATAAGTCACCACCTTGTGCAGCTGTCTGAACATCACGAAGGGGAGTGAGAGCTGCTGAGAAGGTGGACGTGGGGCGGCTAGGAGATAATCGAGGAGAACACAGTCCTCGTCAGAAGCATCATTTCCGGCATGAGGCCGGATCTGATGACTGAGGATCTCTGCAAGGGTCCTCTGGGGAAGGGAGGGGAGGATAGCATATGGTAGCACGGTCTTATTTTCCTCACCCGTCGGCGAGTAGTACTCCCGACCGCTTGTAACCACCTAGACTTAGTCTGCCTAAGCTCATCCTCCGTAAAATCTAAATGGGTCTCCGCATTATCCGGGAGGAATAAAAGAATGCCAAAGGTCTTAGGGGTTACCTCCACTTGGAACTGGCGCACGTAGGATGTGATGTTGTTTGTCGTGTCTGATGCCACAGCATTGGCGTAGAATCCTGTACCAGTTCCGGAGAGAAGACACCCTCGCCCATGCGCAAGATGCTTCTGGCGCCCAAACCATCAAATATGTCTGTAAGACCAGTGGCAGCTGATGCCTCTTCGGTGATGCGCCGCTCGATGACGAAGGACCCGCCCTGCTAATACCAGGCCTGGGCGGCAACAGATATGAAGCCATCAGGTCGGAGTGGGGTGGAGGCTGGCTCTGACTGGTCGTCGGGGCGGGGGTTCCTCGAAGAAGACCCCGTGCGTGTAGCACCTCCTCCTCTAGTTCGAGCCATCTAAACGATAAACAAATGTAGTAAGAAACCTAAACAGCAAGAAAAGAGAAGCAAAAGACATACCAATACCCGAAACCGATCGAGCAGCATGTTCTATTTGAACATATTCTTGCACATAGTTAATCTATGAGAACCAAGGCATTTAAAACATCCAAACATGGCAAATAATAACATTAAACAGTAGAACATTAACCTAGAAAATAATTTCAGAAAAATTGGAAATTTTGAACATTTCCGGATCTACGTCCGGGTCAACTTAGCCGGACGCAGATCCGGACGCGCCGGTAAACCCTAAAAAATTTTGCGCCGTGACAGACAGTTCGAAAGCAACAAATATTCAACCAGAATCTTCCAAATTTCACTGCAAACGTCTCGTTTTCGCACCTTAACACAAATTAACAGCAAGAGCCACCTACTAACTACCTAATGCACTGTAAATCGACTGAAATTCGAACTGAAAACGAAATTGGAACCTGGATCGATTTTTTTTGGTTTCAAAAGTATGGAGAAGAAATGCGGCGACTGGGGGATGCGGTTTTCGTCTGGGCAGAGCGACGGGGCTCCTGTTGGCGCCGGCGAGAGCAGGGATGGTGGTGGTGGTGTTTGGTCGGTGGTGGCGATAATGGAGGAAGGGAGAAGTTTTGTTCTGGGTTGCGAGTTTGTCGGGGAGGAAGAAGGAAGAAGAGAAAAGAAAGAAAAGAAGAAAAGAAGAAAAGAAGAAAAGAAAGAAGGGCGCGCGGCGATTTAGTGACGTCCGGTTTTCCGTCTGGATCCGGACGGGTTAGGGTTTGCAGGTGTCCGGCTAGGTTAAGCTGGACGCGTTGAAACTCTCTCTGGTTTTTTTTATATAATAATTAAATTAAAAACCACTACTCTAAAACGTCTCATTGGATTTTATAGCTAAAAAGGAAATATTTCCAAAGATAATCAAGCAAAGATAAAACAAACACAAGAAATGCAGAAATGAAATAGCAAGAGTGTTTAAAGGACTCCTTGATCCGTGGTGAACACTGCCATGATATTTCCCCACACTTGAGTTCAGTTTAGCATTAGAGTGAAGTACCTGAAAGATTAAATCTGCAAAACCAGAAGAACTCAAGTGGAACCAGGCAGAGTTATTTATTGAAATAGGGGAGTCGGGGCTCGTGCAGTAAAATAGTAAAAATTCTCAAGAGATTAAAGAAAATTATATCAAGTAATAGGAAAGTGTAAAAGAGATACAAACGGTGGGTTGCCTCCCACCAAGCTGCCCGGAGTTAAAGTCTCTGGCTAGACCTTGCAGATAGTATCAAGGAGGGCCGCCACAGCATCTAGCAATAGCTTTCTTCAGTCTGAAATACCATTGCGAGCGCGGCTTCTTTGATGCTTTTGGAGGGGGTGCTATAGTACAGATAGCAGAAACAGAATTAATGGAATAAGAACTTTCAATCAAGGATATACCCGGTGCAGGAGGCTGAGAAAAGGTAGTGCCTAGGTATTTCTTCAGTCGAGCACCATTCACTTTGAATACTTCTCCTGACTTGTTTTTCTAGCTCGTAGGCACCATAGGTAGTGATCCCCACGACTTTACATGGTCCTGCCCAATGGGATTTCAGCTTGCCAGGAAAGAAGCGCAGCCTGGAATTATAGAGCAACACTAGATCCCCTACTTCAAATTCTCTCTTATGAATCATTTGATCATGGATTCTCTTTGTGCGCTCTTTATAAATTCTGGAACTGTCATAAGCTTGTTCTCTTAGTTCTTCGAGTTCAGACATATGAAATTTTCTTTTCGCTCTAGCAGTGTGTAGATCAAAATTCAGGGCCTTCAATGCCCAGTAAGCTTTATGCTCTAATTCTACTGGAAGATGGCAGGCTTTCCCATACACAAGCTTGAACGGGGACATCCCTATAGGAGTCTTAAAAGCAGTCTGATATGCCCACAGAGTGTCATTCAGCTTAACTGACCAATCCTTCCTAGATGCATTAACAGTCTTCTGCAAGATCCATTTTAGCTCACGATTGGTCACTTCTGCCTGACCATTAGTTTGGGGGTGGTAAGGTAATGCCACCTTGTGGGTCACCCCATATTTAGTCATCAAGGAGTCGAAGGCTCGGTTGTAGAAGTGAGAGCCATCATCACTGATAATGCCCTGGGCACCCCGAATCTGGTGAATATGTGTTTCTTCAGAAATTTCACCACTGTCTTAGCATCAGCAGTGTGGCATGGAATAGCTTCAACCCACTTCAAGACATAGTCCACAGCTACTAGGATATATTGGTTTCCGTGGGATGAAGGGAAAGGGCCCGTGAAATCTATGCCCCAAACATCAAAAAGCTCCACCTCAAGAATACCTTGCTGAGGCATCTCATGCCTTCTAGATATGTTTCCCATCCTCTGACAGGGGTCACAATGGGAACAGAAGTGGTGGACATCCTTATATAGAGTGGGCCAAAAGAATCCACACTCTAGTATCTTTGCAGTTGTTCTTGTATAACCATGATGGCCACCCGCCTCTTTAGCATGACAGAATTCTATTACACTCTGGATCTCCTCATCTGGAAGGCATCGTCTTATCAAACCATCAGCACAGATCCTAAACAGATAGGGATCCTCCCAGATATAGTGGCGGGCTTCTGATAAGAATTTTCTTTCTGATTGTAGTTGTAATCGTGAGGAATCAACCCAGAAGCAAGAAAGTTTGCCAAATCCGCATACCAAGGTTCTTTCACCTTTTCAATCATGAACACCGTCTCATCAGGAAAGAACTCGTTGATTGTGATTCCATCATCAGGGATGTCAAGCCTAGACAGGTGATCAGCAACTCCGTTCTGCATCCCCTTTTTATCCACAACTTCTAAATTAAATTCTTGGAGAAGCAAGATCCACCTCAAAAGTCTATGTTTCGATTCATTTTTCTGAAAAAGATACTTGAGGGCCGAATGATCAGTGTGGACAATCACCTTGCTTCCTAGCAGATATGGTCGAAACTTATCCAACGCGAATACCACAGCTAGCAGTTCCTTCTCTGTAGTAATTTTTCTGCGCGTCTATCAAGGTCTTGCTAGCATAGGTGATTACTCTCAGCATCTTATCTTTCTTCTGACACAATGCGGCGCCAACAGCATAGTCGCTCGCATCCGTCATGTTCTCAAATGGTTCTGACCAATCTGGTGGGACCACAATTGGAGCTGAGCAGAGCTTATCTTTGATGGTCTGAAAGGCTGTCAAGCACTCCTCAGTGAACTGGAACTTGACATCCTTCTGAAGCAGGTCTGACAGGGGCTTAGCAATCTTTGAGAAGTCCTGAATAAATCTCTTGTAGAACCCTGCATGACCAAGGAATGATCTGACATCCTTCACTGTAGTCGGTGGTGGAAGCTTCTCTATCACCTCCACCTTAGCTTTATCGACCTGAATGCCCTCCTTAGAAACCTTGTGACCCAGTACAATACCTTCCCGTACCATAAAATGGCACTTCTCCCAGTTCAGTACCAAGTTCGTCTCCTCACATCTCCCCAATATCTTATCCAACTGCTCCAGGCACACCTCGAAGCTCTGCCCATAGACTGAAAAGTCGTCCATAAAAATTCAATGCTCTTCTCAATGAAGTCATGAAGATGGCCATCATACATCTCTGGAACGTCGCTGGAGCATTATAGAGGCCAAAAGGCATCCTCCTCTATGCGAATGCCCCATATGGACAGGTAAAGGTAGTCTTCTCTTGATCTTCTGGAGCAATAGGAATCTGGAAGTAGCCACTATAGCCATCGAGGAAACAGTAAAACTCTTGACCAGCCAATCGCTCCAGCATTTGATCTATGAATGAGAGGGCGGGAAATAGTCTTTCCTGGTGACATTATTGAGGCGGCGGTAGTCGATACACATTCTCTAACCTGTCGTCTGCCTCTGGGAACCATCTCCCCCTTCTCATTGGGAACTGCCACGATCCCTCCTTTCTTGGGGACAACTTGGACCGGAGACACCCACTGGCTGTCAGATATCGGGTAGATAATGCCTGCATCAAGAAGCTTCAGCACTTCAGCTTTGACCACCTCCTTTAGATTTGGATTTAATCTTCTCTGGGGCTGCCTCACTGGCCTATATATTCTCCTCCATATAAATCTGATGAGTGCAGAAACCCAGATTGATCCCTTTGATATCAGCAACTGACCACCCCATGGCACTTTTATGCTTCTTTAGCACTCCAGAAGTCTAGTTTCCTGCGAAACAGACAAAGATGCAGAGATAATAACAGGCAGGGTGCTACCCTCTGCCAAGAAAATATATTTAAGATGGGAAGGAGAGATTGGTTCAAGGGTAGGAGGCTTCTCTCTGAAGGGATAGCCTTTGAATGGGTCGATCAAGTTTTTCTACTGGAGGAGAGGAGGAGCGAAAGTATGACTTCCCTTGATTTAGCTGCTGGATGACTGAGGCCATCTCAAGGCTTTCCTAGTCATCTTCAATGGATAGACTTAATACCTGCTCTAAAATGTCAGAAACTTAAACAAAGAATTAGAAGTATCAGTACTCCTATGGATGTAGTCATCCTCAAGATCATAAAAATCTTCAAAAATCACAGAGAAAACAGCATGAGAAGAAGTATTTTTCGCATCATCTTATTAATATCAAAACTTATTCTTCGTCATGAAATTTCAAGGTAATCTTTCCTTGTCAACATCTATAACATTTGCAGTTCTAAGGAAAGGTCTACCAAGAATTAGAGGTACCTCAACATCCTCATCCATGTCGAGGATCACAAAATCAGCTGGGAAGAAAAATTTACCCACACTAACAACTACATTTTCTACCATACCTCTGGGTGTGATTGATGATCTATCAGCTAATTGGAGTCTGAAATGAATTGGAACGAGCTCACCCACATGAAGCTTTTTGAACATGGTGTAGGGCATCAGGTTGATGCTGCTCCTAGATCGCAGAGACCGTATCCACAATCCATGTCTCCAATTGAGCAAGGAATAATGGGCTGACCAGGATCACCACGCTTTGGAGGCAGCTTCTGTAGGATTGCTGCTGAACAGGTCTCGGTCAGCTGAATGGTGTCCTTCTCCTTATATTTCCGCTTATTCGAAATCAAATCCTTCACAAATTTAGCATAATTTGGCATTTGTTTAATCGCATCAATAAGAGGAATATTGATAGTCAGCTTTCGAAAGACATCTAAAAATTTTCCAAATTGTTCATCGAGCTCTCGCTCTTTGAGACGGTTTGGAAAAGGAAGTTCTTTTGCAGATGTTTTTCCTTTTGTATTTTTAACAGCAGTTGAATGAGAGGAAGAAGGAATAGGAGCCTGGGTCTCCTCATGTACTACCTCAGGAGGGGCGGGATGCCCTGATGGTGCACCGGCGGTATTAGAAAGGGGCTCGGTCTCCTCATCAGTATGGCTCCCTGCCACTTTGTCTTTGATTAAGTTCCTTCCACTTCTTAGGGTAATTGCTGCTACTTCTCCAGAATCCTCGCAGTCTTCAATCACTACCGCTTCTGAGACCGACACTGCCTTCAACTGCTCCTTGGGATTGGTTTCTGGTTGGGAAGGCAGTGATCCAGAAGGTCTCTGCTGTAAGAGGAACTGAGTCAACTGGCTCATCGTTCCCTGCATCTCTACCATGGCATTCTCTAATTTCTGCTGACCAGCTGTCAGACTCTGATTGATTACAGTTTGCTGCTCCTGAGAAGCCATCAACTTATCCACCATTTCCTTCAGACTGGCATTGTTTGAGCTCAATGATGGTTGCTGAGCTTGAGACTGTTGTGGCCTGAATTGATTATACTGAGGCCTAGCAAAGCCGGGTGGTCCTCCCTGGTTCGTCCTCTGAGGCTGCATCTGATGTGAATTTAGCGCATTGTTCGGATTTCCGTACCTGAGGTTTTGGTGCTGATTCTGCACCCAGGGTTGTCTATTGTTGAATTATCCTATGACATTGGCCTCCTCAGTTTGCTTCATCTCGGCTACCAGTGGGCAGTCCTCATATTCATGTGCGTCCCCGCACTGAGAGCAACAGACTTCATTGACACTTGTAGAGATTTTCTTAGCGGATTGCCTAGGGGTTGGCCCCATTGTGAGCTGTTCGAGCATTTTTGCCATTCCCATCGTGGTTTTCAGCTGCGCTTGCTCGGCGGCTATCTGTTCCATTATCGGGTCCGGAGCTCGGGTGGAACTGTGAGCTATTGAGAATCTTCCCCATTGTTGCTCCATTGGCGAAGCTCTCACAGTAGGACTCCATGCGCCATGAAATCTTCCCCGCTTTTTGCTAGTAGGTTCCCTCCTAAGGCAGCTCTCACCTCGCCTCTGATTTCGTCTTTTAGCCCTTGGAAGAATCCCTGAGCCAATGAGGTGATATCCTGACCATGGTGAGGGCACTGGCGGAGTAGTTCTT
The DNA here is from genome assembly GCA_023374045.1 of Limonium bicolor. Lineage (NCBI taxonomy): Eukaryota > Viridiplantae > Streptophyta > Magnoliopsida > Caryophyllales > Plumbaginaceae > Limonium > Limonium bicolor. The sequence continues at coordinate 473,648,701 of CM041776.1, forward strand.
TGAATCGGTCCCACGCCTCGCATATTGTCTCGCTACCCATCTGTCTGAATGCCATCAGGTCTGCAATCATCTGTCGTGTCCTGGAGAGAGGGATGTATTTCTCATAGAATTTATCCGTCATCTGCTTCCAGATGGTAATGATGCCTGGCGGTAGTCGATGGAACCATTTCGAAGCTTCTCCAGATAGGCTGTGCTGGAACAGGCTTAGTCTGGCATACTCCTCCAATCCTTGTGATAAGCCAAGGGAGTCCAAGTGCACTAAAAATTGATGTACGTGGTCTAATGCATCCGCTGGGTCAGCACCTGAAAAGGTTCCTACAGGGTGATTTCGAACAGCATTGGATTGATGGGAGGGTTTTACCTTTTGCCAATCGGCCACAAGTTCTGTAGTTAGGTCTGGTAGAACCACTGGTCCTCTTCTTGGTGTGGCTGGTGGTTTGTTTATTCTTCCCATCGTGTATTGGGCGACTGGACCTCCTCCCAGCTGGTCATGGTTTGCTGCCATGTTGAAATCGAGCTCCCTTCTTGCTCTCAGAGCTTGGAGGTAAACTTTCTCGATTTCGGGGTCGAAGTTTGTATCCGGTGGACCAGATGAACGCGTTCTGCGCATCCACTAGGTACTTCTAATAGTAAAAGAGAAAGGAACAAAATGTGTTGAATTTAGTAATGAAATGACTAAGACAAATGAACTTATAGTGCTTGAAAATTAAATGACAGAAAAATTATAAACTGAAATTAAGTGACAGTAATAAAAAAAAACAAAAATGGCACAAAAATAAATTAAACCTAATATGCATAATAACAAAATAAATTACGAAACAAATAATAATAAACAGGGTGTTGTAATAAAGTAACGAATTAACCAAGGCTAGGGACTAGACAAAGTCAAGTCCTCGGCAACGGTGCCATTTTGCAAACGATTTATTTGATGTATTAAAACTAAGAAATAATCCTAGAAGATAACAAATCAATAGACCGTCGGGTTGCAAAAATCCCGGTCACAGTAGTATAGTAATTAAGAGCAACCAGGTGTCAATCCACGGGACTTGAGATAAATAAGTCTAGCCTAAGACAATGGGTAATTCAACAGGGGTTTGTTTTGGTTTTGGGATTAATAGCAAGAAAATAAATAGCAGTAAATTAAAGTTAGATAGGGAGTGTGAACGATACTCTAGGTTCAGGGAGTTGTTTCACTAGCTAGGTTCTGCATATTCTACTACTTAAACAGAGACTTGGATTGGCTTGTAATTCTCAATTATCTATTCTGTATTAAGTCCTAATTCCAGCTAGCTCATCTAGACATGACACGTAGTTCTAGTCTAGACTTAGCAAATATATCTAGATGGTTTTAATGCACAGAATTACTAGTCTGGTTTGGTCCGGACTAAAGCTCCTAATGGCTAATGTAATCTATCCGATTGCAATTATCACAGGTAACAGGTTAATAGGACCGTCAATGTTAATCACCTTATCTGATCATAACATGATTCGAGGGCTTATAATAAATTCATGACGTTTATTAAAAGCACTTAAATGCATTAACATGAACAATCCAAATAGTCTCAATAAAGCAGTAAAATAATGCAGAGTTTAACTAATTACAACATCCCTTCCCCTAGAGTGTATCCTCTTAGCTAGACATAGCAATTGAAATCATAAATGAGAGAGAGTTGAGAGAAATCATCTGTTACGAAGATCTTCTCGCTCGCTCCGCCCTTTGTCCTTGCGCTATGCTGGCTGAGAGGTTGGATTTGGTGACAATGAAGTGAACTTGGTGAAATGGGGTGAAAGTGGAAATTTTGGGCGAGTTGTGAGGCGTCCGGATGGTTTGGGTCGGACATAGATCCGGACGCAATGTTCTGGGTGAGTCCGGATCTGGACGGAGATCCGGACGCGGCTAAATGCTGTGTTGAAGGCGGGCTGTGTGTGTAAATGAGCGATGAAGGTTATGGAAGCAGATTGATGAATGGAGATGGAACGAGTCGTGAAAGAGAGGGTTAGTAGAGAGGGAGAGAGTGAGTTAGACTGTCAAGTCTGGTACGAATTGAAATGGAAGCAGGAGCTGGGTTTAAATAGGCTTAGAAATAAACACAGGTTAGTGGTGAGTTTGGCGTGTGTGGTGAGTGGGTAATTGATTGAGCATGGGTGCGTGTTAATTAATGTTGAGGTATGGGTTAAACCGCCGCTCGGCTGATAATTGCGCCGAAAGCCCGATTATCAGCATGATGCGTTTTTATTTTTCGTTTCTGTGTGACGTCCGGATCTGTGTCCGGATCCGGACGTGAGACAACGGTTTTAGATCTGAAACTCGGGTTATGTCTGGATTGTTGTCCGGATCCGGACAAGACACAGAACTTCTGGATCTGAAATTTGGGTCACGTCCGGCTTGCGTCCGGATCCGGACGTGTCTTTTGATGAGCGTCCGGATTTGCATCCGGATGAGTTGGTCCGGACGTGGCCAAGTTTTGCCTCTTTTTCCGGATTTGTTCCCCGTTTGTTGCGTTGTAATCCTTATGACGTGAAATCTTCATTTCCCTGGGCTTTTCCTATATTTAACGTATAAAATGCATCAGTTCATAACAAAACATTAATCTTACGAAAAACACATAATAAGTGGGAAACATTGCCTGAATGGTTACAGATTATAAGGTAATTAGACCCTAAAAAGCCTATATGTTTCACACTTATTAGCCCTTTAGGGTGCACTATAAAAACGCCACACTTGCTAACTACTACTCAAAACCACATAATAATACAAAGTAATTTATTAAAATGGTCATGAGTCTTCCATGTAGGATTTTTATTGATTACATGCCCTCTTTCGATAGACAAGGTTTCTGTTTTGAACCAACTTACTAGTCTTGCGTTTTATGTTGCGACTTACCAGAAAACCTTTTATTCAACGAGTTACATTTCCATGTTGGGTGTTGCCTTGGTGATGGGCCTCCTACTGTTATTTCTAATTCAATTGTGTATTCAGGTGGCCACAACCTTATTGAAGGCAAATGATCATAGAGAATGACGACAATGTGCAACTGATGTTGGAAAATTACAAGGAAAATCTAGAGGCAATAGAGATGATTCATCTACTAATAGAAACTGAAGTACTCCAAACATTTAGTGACTCCAATGACTGTAGAAACAACTAACGAAAGTACTTCAGGGTTTAGGAAGATGCTCATCAGCATATTCACCCAGTTGTCTAATATAAAATTTATTGAGTACCACTTTTCTATTTTTCTAGAAATAAAAACGTAATGTAAACGTTGCGAGTAGCAGTGTATTCCACCCTTTTTTTTGCTAAGATTGTCCAGTTATTCAATTCTTAATAACGTAAAGAATCACCACTCCACAATGTTGTCATGTTGACAAATAAATATCATAGTCCTTTTTTTCAAGGTTATTAAACAAATGTCCTACAAGTCATCATTGTGCATGTTGGATAGGCATACTTTACCTTTACCATACTCGACCTATCTAGCTCTCCCCTATAAATACTCCACACCTCATCCTTATTTCTCACAACATAATCTGTAACACCCCGGCTTTTACCTCATTATAAAGTACAAAACAATATGAGTAAAACGCCATAAGCAGGGATTAAAACGGATGTCAAACCAGTCTTAAACTGTGAAACAAGGTCTATCCGACCTTACGTCCGAACTTGGATGTTCGGATGAGGTTTGAGAGATCAAAGCATATGTCCTAACTTGTGTCCAGACATTGAAGTTCAGACACACGTCGAGAGTTAAAACCAAGAAGTCCTAAATGTTCGAATTATGGGGTTAAAACTTAATTCGGCAAGTGTACCGGCCTTTATAGCAAGTTTTCCTAAGGTATTCCCTAAGGTTAGCGAACCAAGGAGGTTGTTTCTAGTTTAATAAAAATCTAAAATAACTATTAAATGAATGAAGACCTAAAATAAGAAATTGAGGGTTCTGTTGTTGAATTTGTAACTCTAAAATAAAATAAACGATAATAAGAACAATGACAACAAACAGGAAAGTGTTGGTTTTCTTGATAATGGGAGAAATCTCGGTTTACTACTCCTCCTAAATCCACAGTTCCCTTCTCAATGTGATTACCAAATTCTAGATTAAAATCTCAGATCAAATTATTTCACGTTCGGTCTCCCGCTCGACGAAATCTAATTAACAATTACCAAACCCTAACTCTCGTTATGAATTTCCTAATTGCTAACAGTTTTAAGCATGATCCAGTTAGATAATCAGTTAATATTTTAGAGGTATCGTCATCTCAAAATTAACTGGTTTTGCTCATGTAGTATATTGAATGTCGTAGTTCTCACTTGTAAGCATACAAACTAATAAACTCTAATGCCAGATCATCAGAGAATAGATATAAACAAAGAGCAAATACTTTAATCTGATTAAAAATTGGTAAATTCACAAAGGAAGTGGAACCTCGAACTCGGATTACATAGCAAACCGGAATTTAGAAGAACTACTCAGCCATAGACATGTTAACAATACACAAATCTATAGAGAATAATCTTGAAAAGATAGAACAAGAAGAAATCCTGATTAAGAACTCCATAGTGGAGTCTCTATCTTGAATCTTCAATCTGCTCAACTCAAACTCCCAGGAAAAATATCAAAACTGCTCACACTATCTCTCTTTGAAGTCAAAAATAACAAGTAGAAACCAAGATAGGTCAAAACTCTAATCTTTTTCTTCCTTTATACCGCGGCTCCTCTGTGTTGATATCTTCTTCTTCTTTTTATCTTGTATCGTAACGAATCTCCGGCCTGATGGCAATTCCTATAAAATATGAACTGATTATCTAACTGGATCGCGCTTAAAGTTGTTAGCAATTAGGAAATTCATAACGAGAGTTAGGGTTTGGTAATGGTTAATTAGATTTCACCGAGCAGGAGACCGAACGTGAAATAATTTGATCTGAGATTTTAATCTAAAATTTGGTAATCACATTGAGAAGGAAACTGAGGATTTAGGAGGAGTAGTAAATCGGAATTTCTCCCATAATTATCAAGAAATCCAACACTTTCCTGTTTGTTGTCATGATAACAAGTAGAAACCAAGATAGGTCAAAACTCTAATATTTTTCTTCCTTTATACCGCGGAGCCTCTGTGTTGATATCTGCTTCTTCTTCTTCTTTTTTTTTCTTGTATCGTAACGAGTCTTTGGCCCTTCACTGGTATTGTTCCGGGTTTATAAACAAGTACATAAACTTGGACTAGGTCTTAAAGTAGGCAGTAAGTTTCACGGAAGGATGGTTCGAGTTTATAAACAAGTAGTCAAACCCGGACCATGTATGAAATTAGGCAGAAAGGTCATGGAGGGACTGGTCCGGGTTTACAAACTGGGACACAAACCTGGACCATCATAGAAACATAGTAGAAACTTGATCATAGAGCTGGTCCAGGTTTACATCAAGGAAGAAACCCAGACCAGTAGTAAACTTGCACTCTTTCCTTTAAAAATCATCATTTGACTCCCGGTTTGACTTCTATTGGTTGACTCAAGCTCTAAAGTCTCTGTTTAAGCATCTTCTTGAGCGTTTTACCTTGAAAACACATCATACCAATCATAGGAGACAAATATAACAATAAAGAGTAAATAAGACAATAAGGTGGGAATGTTAAGTCATAACATAGACAATTAAGCATGAATTATTCTCGTAAACTTAGGCAAATTCCCGACTTATCAACTTCCCCAGACTTAATCTTTGTTTGCCCTCAAGCAAAAACTGCAGCACAAACAGACTAAAGTCTTCCAACGGGGAAATATTAGTCAAGAACCATGTACAAGGAGATCTACTAATGAAAAACAGTTACAAAAAATAATGATCCACACTATAGTTTTGCATAAACAATGAATTGAGAAGTACTTTTCTAAGGCTTAAGAAACATAGTAAAACCACTTGGCTAAGATTTCGCTTAAGGATTACTCTCCAATTAACATTCAACCATCCATGGACGACAAGGGGTAAGAAGTAATATCTTATTCTATATTACCTTTCATCACCACGTACTCATAATCAAGAAAGAATTTGCATTTTACCTTTGAAATTAAGAAATTTCTTTAACTTTCTAAACAATCATTAAGTTTCTTCTTTTATATCCCTCAGACTTTTCTTTCCATCTATGTAACGGTGTTGGGTCTTCTATCCCAGATCAGACGACCTTAGGTAGATGGCTGATGAAGCACCCCCAAGGACTTAATTACCAAATAGACAAGGCCTGTTTTTAGGCTAAAAATTCAATTAGGGGAGTACCTTATCTTCGTCCTTTCCTTCCTTTCATTCATGAATCATTTCCAAAGTCCCTCAGTAAAATCAAATACAAATGGTTACACGAACAATCTTAACACTTTTGATGAAGAAAAAGAAAAGCATTTACCAAAACTGTACATACAAGCAATGCAACCAGAACTTCCACAACTATTATTCAGTTTCCATCTCAAAAATAAACTTGTGCTACTTGTACGGCGTTCCAAACCAACTTTTCCAACCACTAAATAAGACCAAAGTATGTTATGAAACAAACTTTTTTGAGGGCCAACAAAAAATAGAAAAAGTTATTGAGTGTTGATGAAATACCCCTAACTAATAAATTATGGTTTAAACATATAAAAATGATGTATTAAGGCTAAACCATTCCTTAATGATATTGGGTAACAATCCTAAATAAAAAATAAGCAAAAAACATGCTTAAAAATCACTTAAGGCAAAAATGTGCTCTAGGAAGCCTTAAGGATTATGTAACCTTAGTTAGGATCCAAAGTGGATTCCTTAACCTTATAATTAAGTTATTAACATGATAAAACCTTACCAAAGCAAACCAAACTCTAGAAAGAGTTAAAACACAAAAAGGAGCTCTAAAACTTCTTAAGACACATTTTTATGAAAGTGTCCAAAACTTGACTTTGAATGGCTAAATAGCCTTGTATACACCTTAATTAACATGTGTACTACTTATTATCACATTAGAAACCCTAATTCAAGAGATTTAAAAAAAATCCAAAATTTGGCAACAAAATGCGAATAGTACTCAAATAGTGCAAAAATAAGTCTTAGTTGACTAAGTTGGACAATGTTGACCATTGACCCCCAAAATATCTCCAAGTTGGGCGGTAATATAGGCTGTCACCCACCCATAAATAGTACCAAAATATCTCTTAACGAGTCATCATTAACTATTCATCAAAGTAACAAAACTTAACATAAAATCAAACTTTGACATTCTTTTTCCTTACCTCCTTCCCCAGTAGAGCTCTACTGCTTTCATACCCTCCCTTTCTCCTCCATTACCAGATTCAACACACCAAGTTCAAAGAGGAACTCCCATTGATCTAGGTAAGCATTCAAGACATGGTTATGTTCATTCTCTTCCTCTTTTCTTCTCCTTTCCATTGAGATAATCTTCAAGAATTTCCATCCATGAATGTAGTGGGAGTTGGTGTTTAAAGAGGATTTATATTCTTGGCTGAAATCAGAGAAGAAGGAGGAAAGATCAAAACTAGTTCCTTATAAGGTAAAAATGTGCTTTAAGCATGTAATCCTTTCACCACTTCAATTCCGGTTGAATTCCTTACTTCTATTAGCTTATTCTCTCCCTATCTACATGTTTATTCAGTAGACATATCAATACCTTGAAGAGGTAGCCAAATCCATGCCAAAAACCTCATTTTTGGCATTTTCGGCAAGGTAGCTTCTAGCCATTTCCTAGCTTGTTTTTCCTAAGGTTTTGCACCTTTGTTTAAGTGGCGTTTTGACAATCTTGTTATGCCTTAAAATTCAGGCAAAAAAAAAACCCTTGAATCAGCCCTACAAATCAAGGTAAAGATCAAGAATTTCTAAGCTTAATTTGGTCCTTTAATGACCCTTAAGTCATGAGCTAAATTATGTCTTTCTTTCCCTTGCAAAATATGGCCAAATGATGCCTTGGAACATGGGTAATTTTCTATCCAAAGAGGAGGAATCAACATTGAATTCAAACTTGTCAAAATAAGTTAAATCATTATCTAAATGATATGCTAATCAAGTTTATGCATAAGTTATGTACAAAACTAACCTAATCCTTTATATAAAAATAGGCCATGAGTATTAAGTGGTGTTTGGCTGATTTTGGTGACTTAAAACCAAGTATGATTACATTATGTTATTAAAGCTTTAAGTATTGTGCAAAGTTTAATAAAGTCATGGGAATTATGGGTTTTGGTGAGTTTGTATGACTTATTAATGTGTTATAGTGTTATACACCACACTAAGTGAAGCTTCCTAGGATTAAAATGACTTATATTGTCATATAAATAATTTAAGTGGTTAAATGTAATTTATAAAAATAATGGGGTGGTTTAAGTAAAAGTTGAGACCTTTTGTGATAAATGGGATTTTAAAGTGTATTTCAATGTTATAAATTAATATTGTATAAGTCCATGTACTTAGGCCATTTTAAATTAAGTTATTTAAGCTTTAAAGTATATTTTAGTTGTTTATGGCAATATTATAAAGTTTAGGGTCAAACTTTAACTAAATAAAGTTCGGAGGGCTAAGGAAGAATAAAGCCAAAAATTAGACTTAGAAATGAATTTAAATGAATTTGGCAAGATTTTATAAAGTTTGGGGTAAAAATGTAATTTCTATGAAATTAGGGGTAAAACTGTAAATACTGGAATTTGTGGTCAAAGCAAAATTAAGAAAGTCAACATTGACCATATAAGTGGCTTTGACCAAATTATATGTTATAAATAATTAATTTATGACTTTATATTAAGTTTATAAGTAAATTGTAAAAATTACATTACATATGGGGTAATATGTAATTACCGAAAGTTAACGATCAAATGTGATTATAACAGCCTATGGGGTTTGTTGGTAATCCTTGGTGATTTTTAGATAATTAATTGGAATTAAACTACTATATATGTATATAAATATAGTTTTATGATATAGTAAAGTATAAAATATAAATGGGGTCATTTTGTAAATACGAAATGTTTATGGGCTGAGAAATGAATTAGAACAGACCCTAGGGTCTGTTCGGATATTTTAAGTATATATGACCATCGGTTATAATTATTATAAAGTTAAAATGTTATATAATATGGTATATATAACATTGTATAAAATATGTGGTGAAATTGTAATAAAAGAAAACTGTGGGAAGTTAATGAAATTAAGGTTATAACATATGTGTTTTCTCGGCCATATAGGTAACTTATATTAAAACTATAGGTTAAAATGATTATAAGATGGAAATGTCATATTATATGATATGAGTATATGGTTTAACATTATAAAATGTTATGTGGTCAAAATGTGATAAATAGAAAGTATAGTGCTGTAGCGCAAATATAATTGTTAGGAAATGAATTTTAGACTATGGTTAACAATGTTATAAATGTTATCACTATTATATAGTATTAATGTGATTTAAATGGAACTAGTATAAGTAAGGATATTCACATGAAATAATGTGACAAATGATGAATAAATAAGAATTATAAATTTAGGTGAACATTAACTAAACTTTAGGAATTATTATGGTATAAAATAGATGTTACAAAATATTAATATAAGAATCTTAATATAGGTTGTATTATAATACAAACTAGTAAGATAATTATCTTACATAAAATAATGAATTGTAACATTTAATAAAAGAATTCTATAATTCATATAACCTGTTTATATATAAATGTGTGACACACCCATACACATATATATAAATGGGTATATAGTATGGTTGGAAACCATATAATAATAAATGGTAAATGTTATTACATGAGTATAGTTATAAACTATAAGTTATAAAGTGTTGAGTTCAAATGTAACTTGTTACAAGAGGAATGAACTATATAATACAATGTATTATAACGAATGTTGTAAATAAATATACTTATATACAACAATCAAGTCAACAAGACTAGTCAAGTCAACATGCTTGACCAAGTCAGCTAACTTGACCAAAGAGGCCAAGTTGACTAATATGTACATAAATAATGGGTTGTGGAATAACAATACTATATGGTATTATCGCATGTATACATGCAACTATAGGTTATATGTTTATATACAATTGATTATAAATATGAAAATACAAGAATAACTATGATATACAATGGTTTAGTACAAGTATAGAAAGATTGCTAGACTATGAATGAACAACATGACATGTGTTATAATGAACTAAACTCAACAGTCGAAATACTACAAACTACGAGTCTACGTAACGAAACCGACTTGTTTAGCTAAACCCGTACCAATTAACTATTGAAATCCGGGGATGAACTGTCGGGGTTATAACACTATTCAGAATTAGCGGATTTAATTAGTCATGAGGATTGACTCGTAGTGACGTGATTATTCTAGATCGTATGTCTGCCAAGGGCACCGGACGAGCATAGAGTTTGCGCATCCTAGGTATTGGTGTACGGTATGTGGATGGTGTGGTATGAATTGTCCTGAGGACTTCCTTGGGTTCAGACTTCTTTGTTGTGTTTAAAAGCGATATGTGTGATTTTATGTATGCATGAAATGTTATGTGATTTATCTACTCGTACTCTCTCGCATTATCTGTTTATACGCGAATGTCCATTGGACTAATACTACGTCGACTATAGTTCAACTTATATAAATGTAAATATACGAGTATAAAGGTGAAGTGGTCATTATCTAATAAAATACGACGGTTATTACTATCACACGACCTAAGTAAAACACTTAGGAAATGAGACACGGCTATATCGGTCTCTAAAGCATGGATCTCGAACATGAATACGACCTAGATTACTTATAGGTATTTGTGTAAGGCCTCGATGGCAGCATCATTTAACATGAATTCTCCAACCTAATATTATACTTTAGGTAAATGATTAAAGACTTAATCATATGATGAGAGATTGGTGTATGAGATGAAAACCCAGTGTTGTTTACGAACTAGCTGGTTACGCATAGTGATCACAATAGAGTTGGATGACTGTTACAGGTCCACTCGTACGATATTTCCATTTGATCAGACTGATCATTGGACGAAGTTCCCACGTAAAGGGAATGGCTACGGTCCTTGGTGTTCCGCCATATAATAGGTGACATAAGAAGGAATCGTAGTTCCCACGTTAAGGGAATGGCTATGCCATTGGTGTCCCGCCATATAATAGGTGACAAAAAGGAGTATGTGTTGAAGACATGTCGTCTACTAACATGACGACTGTCAATAAATAAAACTTATGTGAGTTAAGCGGTTGATACAGTTCAATCGATAATACGAGACCTAAGTTGCTCTCGTAAGTTATGAAAGATATGTAACGGACCTTGTAGGTCAAGTAACGAGTACCGCTCGCTAAAAGCGACTTCCGTGTTTAAAAACCTTTGCTCGTCTATTGATGAGTGTCTAAATGAGCATGTTTTAGGGGAGTATTTCATATGTTTAATCAACACTTTTCATGCTCATTTCTCCACTCTGGCTTGTTTTCCTCTAGTTTTGTGTTTCATTGGTGTCTTACACATTTATTGTTTAAACAGGAGGAATAACATAGATAGGAGTAAAGTAGATGAAGAGAGGAACGCGTGGGCGCAAACGGATCCAAAATCGGAGCTGTAACGAAGAAGATACAGCATTTCGAAGTTAGCCTACTGGAACTGTCCGACCCAGACCTATGGATCATACCCCGAAACTCTAGTTTTTGTTTTCCCCCTAAGTTCACCCATGCCACCACTAAGAGATGGTTCACACTCCTCAAAGGTTTTAATCACTTTTTGCTTCTTCTCTTATCCTACAATTCATGTTAGTATTTGTTAGTATTGAGCATTCCTTACTTGCTTGGGGGCTTGGTTTTGCTTGAGGACAAGCAAAAAGGTAAGTGTGGGGGTGATGAGTGTCTAAATGAGCATGTTTTAGGGGAGTATTTCATATGTTTAATCAACACTTTTCATGCTCATTTCTCCACTCTGGCTTGTTTTCCTCTAGTTTTGTTTCATTGGTGTCTTACACATTTATTGTTTAAACAGGAGGAATAACATAGATAGGAGTAAAGTAGATGAAGAGAGGAACGCGTGGGCGCAAACGGATCCAAAATCGGAGCTGAACGAAGAAGATACAGCATTTCGAAGTTAGCCTACTGGAACCGTCCGACCCATAGGTCTGGGTCGGACGGACTTTTAAAAGAACGCGATTTTTGTCCCCGAGCTACTGGAATCGTCCGACCCATAGTCTGGGTCGGACCCTGGGTCGGACGGACTTTAAAAACGCGTTTTCGGCCCCGAAATTGCTCCTGGACGCGTCCGACCCAGGGTGGGTCGGACGGGTCGAAAATTTGCCCAGATCTGCGTTTTAAAACGGGGAATTTTGGGAAAACTTCCCCATTCTTCATTCAGCTCGGTTCCGCCCCAAAAACAGAGAAAAGAGGATTCCAAGGGAGAAAAGAAGAGGAGAAGAGAAGAAGAGAAGAGAAGGGAGAGAGAGAGAAGAGAAGCTCACCTCCTTCCAAGCTCCATTAATGGCTACTTCTATCCCTTGCTCTTTTATTTTCTCTCCTATGGCTGTGTAGAATCATTTGTAGCTAGGGATTGGGGATTTTGTCCCAAAATCCCTAAACTCCATTGTTGAATCTTGAACTTGTGTTTGTGCTCTATTTTAGTCTTTGAGCTTAATGAAGATGATTATTGAGTGTTTATGACTTCTAAACTTGTTGCTCATGATTTGGGGATTTGTTAAGGGTTTTGCTCAATTTGTCTTCTATGTGTTAAATTGGTTGGTTTGGCCTACCGATTAGTTTAGCATTATTGTGGGATTCTATCAAAATGTTATTCAGAGATAGAAACCTAAACTGTCAGAGACTAAAACGGTGTACTCTGATTTCGATAATTTTGAGATTAGACTACATTGCAACCTTAGTGGAACTTGAGCTTAGTGCTATCGATTGACCCGGGGCTTAGCAGAATGAGAAGTCTCGATTAAATTGGTTAGGATTAGTAGGCCTAGATTAGGTTGCTAATTAATTAAGCGTTCCCGTGGTTTAGCTATGAGTTCGAGGTTCGACAATCGGTAGTAAGGGGAGGACGGGTGCAAATATCCATCCCGGGCTACACCTATCCTAGATAGTTAGTTTAGTGTTTATTGCTTTTCTTATTTCTCCAATTACAACCCAAAAACCCAAAACCCCTAATTTACATTTATGCACTTTTGTATATATCCTCTTGCACATTTACTAAGCTTATAATTAGCTAGATAGTTACGAAGTCCCTGTGGATACGACCTTGTTGTACTATGTCACCTGCCCATAGTTAGCAGAGTAGTCTCACCACTGTTTTGCCAACAAGTTTTTGGCGCCGTTGCCGGGGACTTCGGTCCAACTATCTGTTTATTATCTGTTTAGTTTCTGTGCATATTTTTCATTTCCTTTATTTCCCCCTTTTGTGTATAAATTTGTGTTACTTTTTTTTAGGAACCTATCTCTGATGGATGGTCTTGATGATCAAGCAGAAGATTGTTACGGCTACACCTCTGGAGCAACCTACGACCAATACATTGATTGTCAAGGGTGTGGATCCTTTCATATGTGCCCTCCTTGTGAGGATCTAATCTCAAGATCGGAGACTCTCATGGAGAACCGGTTCTTATCTGTCAATCCAAACCCCACTGAACAAGACATCAGTCGATGGATCAGGTGCCAAGAGAGTGGAGGAGACCAGAAGAGTGCTTATTGTTCTGAGATCACGGCAAGGGTAGATTCACCCACTCTGGAGGATCTTAGTGCTAGAATGAACACCATCGACATGAACCAGCTCATTACACTAGCTCGAAGGGAGCAACAACCAGAGAGTGAAATGGTCCATGAAGTGGAGCATCAGACTAAGGAAAAAGACCTCGACATGAACCAACTGAAGCTCTATGCCAAATTAGTAGAGATGAACGCGATGATGGAAGGTCTACTAAACCTTGCATCGCAGCAACCGGAGAGCGAAATGGTTCATAAAGTGGATCACCTTACTGAGGACTTGAGTTGCTCTCTATCACCTCCCCCGTTCGAACCTGAGAAAACGTCATTCAACCATCTGCCTGAGTTCGAAGACAAGCCATCAGAGGACCGCTTCCACCTTGACTTCATGGAGTCTCCTCCCTCTGAAGTCAACTACCGTTATTTCCCCTCCTTCTCTGTGCTCCACCCAGAAGATGAGGATGGACACATCCTCAACCTTGAGGAGGAGGAGATGCCGCCTCCCTCCGAGCCATCAGAGGAGAGTGCTATAATCAACTTCAAGGAGCCACCTCCCTCTGAAGTTGATTTTCATCAAGGCTCTTCCCATGAGCCTCACCAAGAAGTTGAGGACATTTACATCCTCGAATTTGAGGAGGAGGAGGAGCCATCAAACTTTGATCTTCACTTGAAGGATCAAGGCCCCCACCCGTGCACTAATGAAGTTGGGTGGAAGCTCAACGTACACCCGCTAAGTGTGGAGGCCACCTTCCCATTTGATCCGGGACCAAAGATTGAAGACAAAGTCCGCCCCGGAGTTCACCCTGCACCGCTCACTGAAGATAAGGATGTTTACATCCTTGAATTTGAAGAGGAGGCTCCACCACAGTTTGATCCTCGTACCAAGGATCACCCACCTCAACACTTCCACCTGATGAACGATCGGTGGAGTTTACACTTTCACATCCTAAGTGTTGAGGCCACATTTCCTTTTGATCCGGGTCGTTCTTCATTGCTAGATGATGCCCGCCCAACCCACCCGTTGAAGCCGACTTCAACGTTCATATTCGATCCCGGATGACTTCACGGTGGTATGGTCTAGCCAAAGACCTTAAAGAAGGGCCGCTTACCGGGAGGCAACCCGGATTTCATTTCGTGTCCTGTCTTTTAAATTCTGTTAGTTTCGATTTTGCATTGTTTTCAATAATGGGCTATTTTGGCATTCTTTGGACTTGCCCTTTTACGCCCAATTGGTGGCGTCTGTGTTGTGAATATTTTGGAAACAGGTAAGCCCCTCTGAAAAAGGGATGGAATTAGGAACAATTACAAAGGAACCTCTGGCGAAATTTTCCAAGAGGACCTTCATCTCCAACGATTGAAGGTAGCACCTCAACGACCCCTCCCACTTGCAATTGTGCGGGCACCCTATCTTCCTTCCGCATCTTATCGGGGAGTACTCGTTTCACCCTTCCTTTAATATTTGCCCACAACGACTCCACTATTTTAATTTCCAGTTTTTGTTTTCGTTCTCCTTTGGTTTTGTTTTTGCTAACCCTTAACTCCAGTTGTAGTTTGGTTGCTTCTAGTGTTTTATGCGGGTGCAATTTCAATTCCACACCGCAACCAAGCTACGCTACTTGAGACTGAAGCTCAAGTGTGGGGGAGTTCTACAAACTGATAGCAATAGCAATCTCAGGGGAGTACTAGTTCCTTTTAGTTTTCGTTCTCTCTTCTCTAATTTTGAATCTGCAAATCTGGGGATAGCTTCTGTGCTATACTGTTTGTTTGTGTCCCGTGTGCTTTTCCTTTTGTCTACTTCCCGCAAAGGTCTTCTGGAACCTTCCCCGGTTTTGATTGGTGAACAATGGGGACATTGTTCAATTTAAGTGTGGGGGAGTGACCTTTTCGGTGAATTGTGTGCTTAAATGCTTAATACTTCATGCTTATCTTGCGATTGTCCAAAATAAAAAACTTGGACCCTTGTGTTGTGAGTTGTTCTCATTAAGAACAAATACTATTATGAGTTGTGGGATAAATGCTTAAATTTTTCTTTTTGATTGCTTTTGAGGAGCATTTTACATGCGGTGTGGCCAAGTGATCTTATATGGTTGGATTTTTATTGCTTTGGGGTTCCTTCTGTCTTCTTTCTTAGGGATTGCTAAGGGGTGCTTCTTCGTGAAAATCCTTTAAGGGACTTGTGAGACGCCATTGGTAACCAACAATGAGAGTTGAGTGTTCTTAAATGCAAAGGCTTGATGCCAAAATGTTATCCTCTCATCTCTTATGCAAAAGTGAAACAAATGCATAAATCTATTTTTCCTTTTGTTTTCTTCTCAATGCCCATTCTTGAGAGAAGTTGGCCATGGTAAAAGCTCTCCAAGTTACCTAATCTTTAGAACTTTGAAGCACTCCGGATCATACCCCGAAACTCTAGTTTTTGTTTTTCCCCTAAGTACACCCATGCCACCACTAAGAGATGGTTCACACTCCTCAAAGGTTTTAATCACTTTTTGCTTCTTCTCTTATCCTACAATTCATGTTAGTATTTGTTAGTATTGAGCATTCCTTACTTGCTTGGGGGCTTGGTTTTGCTTGAGGACAAGCAAAAAGGTAAGTGTGGGGGTGTGATGAGTGTCTAAATGAGCATGTTTTAGGGGAGTATTTCATATGTTTAATCAACACTTTTCATGCTCATTTCTCCACTCTGGCTTGTTTTCCTCTAGTTTTGTGTTTCATTGGTGTCTTACACATTTATTGTTTAAACAGGAGGAATAACATAGATAGGAGTAAAGTAGATGAAGAGAGGAACGCGTGGGCGCAAACGGATCCAAAATCGGAGCTGAAACGAAGAAGATACAGCATTTCGAAGTTAGCCTACTGGAACCGTCTGACCCATAGGTCTGGGTCGGACGTGGGTCGGTCGGACTTTTAAAAGAACGCGATTTTTGTCCCCGAGCTACTGGAATCGTCCGACCCATAGTCTGGGTCGGACCCTGGGTCGGACGGACTTTAAAAAACGCGTTTTCGGCCCCGAAATTGCTCCTGGACGCGTCCAACCCAGGGTGGGTCGGACGGGTCAAAAATTTGCCCAGATCTGCGTTTTAAAACGGGGAATTTTGGGAAAAACTTCCCCATTCTTCATTCAGCTCGGTTCCGCCCCAAAAACAGAGAAAAGAGGCGATTCCAAGGAGAAAAGAAGAGGAGAAGAGAAGAAGAAAAGAAGAGAAAGAGATCCAAGAGAGAGAGAAGAAGAAGAAGAGAGAAGAAGAAGAAGAGAAGAGAAGGGAGGAGAGGGAGGACTTCTATCCCTTGCTCTTTTATTTTCTCTCCTATGGCTGTGTAGAATCATTTGTAGCTAGGGATTGGGGATTTTGTCCCAAAATCCCTAAACTCCATTGTTGAATCTTGAACTTGTGTTTGTGCTCTATTTTAGTCTTTGAGCTTAATGAAGATGATTATTGAGTGTTTATGACTTCTAAACTTGTTGCTCATGATTTGGGGATTTGTTAAGGGTTTTGCTCAATTTGTCTTCTATGTGTTAAATTGGTTGGTTTGGCCTACCGATTAGTTTAGCATTATTGTGGGATTCTATCAAAATGTTATTCAGAGATAGAAACCTAAACTGTCAGAGACTAAAACGGTGTACTCTGATTTCGATAATTTTGAGATTAGACTACATTGCAACCTTAGTGGAACTTGAGCTTAGTGCTATCGATTGACCCGGGGCTTAGCAGAATGAGAAGTCTCGATTAAATTGGTTAGGATTAGTAGGCCTAGATTAGGTTGCTAATTAATTAAGCGTTCCCGTGGTTTAGCTATGAGTTCGAGGTTCGACAATCGGTAGTAAGGGGAGGACGGGTGCAAATATCCATCCCGGGCTACACCTATCCTAGATAGTTAGTTTAGTGTTTATTGCTTTTCTTTATTTCTCCAATTACAACCCAAAAACCCAAAACCCTAATTTACATTTATGCACTTTTGTATATATCCTCTTGCACATTTACTAAGCTTATAATTAGCTAGATAGTTACGAAGTCCCTGTGGATACGACCTTGTTGTACTACAATGATTGGGTTCACTGCCCATAGTTAGCAAGATAGTTTCAACACTATTTTGCCCAACAGGTGGTAATGATCGATGTGTAGTGCGGCTCTGGTGAATTATCGATCAAGGTAATGGAACAGTGCGGTCAGTTAATTCGGCTGGGTGGTATGCAGTGATGATAAGTGTGATGTGGTGATGTTGGCAATGGACGATAGTCGATAGTCGCTGGTCGATGGTCGATGGCCGAAGTTTGGGAGCAGTGATGGACTCCAAGAGTCACCGCGTCGCCCTTTCCTTTATTATGATTTTTTTATCAAATCGCTCTTCCTCCTGATTCTCCGCGCTTTTCTTGATTTTCCTTTTTTATCTTTTATAAACTAATCTCCTTCTTCATGCAGAGCCGTGCCCACCGGATGCAAGCATGTCGTCCAACTTGTGAGAATGTGCAGCTCCTTTCTTTCTATCAAAGTCCAGCCCTCCCGTTCTCTTTTTTTTTTCGCAAATACTTAGCTACAGCTTACTGTAGCCAGCAATGCCTACATCCAGGCAGGCGGCAGTTTGGTTTTTCTATTTTTTTTTATAACACCCCGTGTTCATTTGTTTTTTTTTAATTTTTTTTCTTTTTTATCATAAAAACTTTAAATTGTTGTAAATTTTAATATATAAGTCCAAAATGAAAAAAAATTATATCATTGTTCATCTAAATTCAAGCTCTTCAAAACAAGATCAGTCATGGATATATTTTGACAACTTTTAAAAAAAACTTATTTTTACATGTATAGTGTGCAAAACATAAAAGAAAACTTGTACAGATGGTCATACGAACATGTACAAATGTTCACTAAAACATGTACATCCTCACGTAAAGACATGTACATCCTCGTATTAAAAACATATAGATAGTCATATAAACCTGTATGAATCATTAAATATGTACATCCTTAGATTAAAACATGTACATATAAGAAAGAACACTTGTACAGACGGTCATACAAACATGTACATATGACCATACAAACATGTACAGATGTTCATTAAAGAACATGTACATTCTCACATTTGAACATGTACATCGTCACATTAAAACATGTACATTCTCACATTAAAATATGTACATACATCCTCATATTAAAATATCATGGTATATATGTAAAAATAATTTTTTTTAAAATTTGTCAAAACATATCCATGACTGGTCTTGTTTTGAAAAGCTCGAATTTAGATGAACAATGATATAATTTTTTTTCATTTTGGACTTATATATTAAAAATTATAACAATTTAAAATTTTTATGATTAAGTAAGAAAAAGAAAAAAAATTAAAAAACAAAAATCATCACCCTACCGTCGCGTGTATGCAAGGAAAAATAAAAAATAAAAAAAAGAAGTAAACTGACCCACCCTGCTGCTCCCTTCTCCTCTATATGTAGCTATGTTTAGCTACATTAACATGTAGCCAAGACTCACTGTTTTTTTTTATCAATGTATTGCTTTCTTTTCATGAGAGACCAGCCCTCCATGCAAAAGTCATGCGCAGCCCAACTACAACATTGCAGACGTTATATCGTGAGTGGTTAAACTGGTGTAAAATTAAAAGAAAAGAAATTAAAACTCAAAATAAACGTCGGGCTGCAAACAAATCCCGGTCGCAGTAGTATAGTGAAAATGTAAGCGACCGGATATCGAACCGCGGGACTAATGTACATATTATAGTACCTAAGTGTGTCACAAAAAGGGGGGATTAACTGACTTGTTTTTATAAATAAAAGGGAAAGATAAATTAACTAAATTAACAGATAAACTAAACGGGACTCTGGTTCAGATTAATATTATCTGCTCTTTCATGCTAGGTCTACTGGTTTAATTATAATTGTTTGGCAAGATTCCTATAATTATCTTAAGGACTAAGTCATAGCCTCATAAGAACTCGTTCACCTGTAATGCAAGGTCCGATGAAAACTCAAGCAAAAGCCTGCGAACGGCAGAGGAGTGTTGAGGGATTACATTTGCATCTGAAAATACTAACTCATTAAATCATAATAAGCTTTCTCCAGATTTACGCCTTAATTAACCTGTCTATTTATCACCGGTCTGATCAAAATAGACTTAGGAAAGCAATTTAATAAACTCATGACATTTATTAAAAAGGTGCGAGATAACCTTTAAAACGTAACAAACTGTATTTAAATAAACCAGTAAAAATATTGCACAATTAATACAAACACATAATAACCATTCCCGAGTATAAATATTCTAGCCTAACATATTAAATAGATAAACAGAAACAAGAGTAATAGAAATCATCTGTAATCACTCCAGCTCGCTCTGCTATTTTGTATACGTAGGACTAGAGGTGAATATGGTGGAAAGTGAAATAAAAATGGAGAAGGCGGGAGGAGAGAAATGAGATGAACGTGTGATGTGTGGTGAAGTGGTACGGTGATGGATTGTATGGGTGGTGGATTGATAATTGAGCAGAAGGCTCGTTGGTTTATATAGGGAAAGGAAGAGGAGTAAATGAAGATAGGCAGACGCGTGAGCAAGTTGATTGAGGCGGTGGATAGGATAACGTTTGATTGCAGCTCATTGATTGCTCATTTATTGCTTGCTTCATTGATTGCAGGGGACAAAGCGTGTGCAGAGTAGATGGATAGGTTGCAGACAGTGGACGAGTGGACGAGTTGCAGAAGTCGGCGAAGGAAAGTAACTGGCGCGATTGATTTTTATTAACAACCGCCTCTGTACCTCACTCGCGTCCGCATGTATAGTAGGCGGTTGCATTCTCCTCTCACGTCCGCATATATAATAGGCGGTTGCATGGGCGGACGCTTGTCCCTTGTCCGCATGTATATTAGGCGGTTGCTCATGCGGTTTGTATGGGCTGGACATGTCTCACACGTACCTCTCTTTTAACCCTTTTAATATATGTCTTTGTTTTGTCATTTTTCCTACATTTTAACACATATAATACATCAGTTAATATAACAACATAAAAATAGGAAAAACCCAAGATAAGTGAGAAACATTACTAAAAATGCTGCAATTAATAAGGTGATTAAACCTTAAAAAGTCTATATGTTTTGCACTTATCAAACATGCTACCATCCAGCTCTTTTTTTTCCATAACCAATTCGTACCCCAAATATACATATTTTAAATATATACATTATATATATTATATATAAATATATAGATTAAATATAATATATAAAGTACATATAATATATATAGTATATACATATGTATATATAGCACCGTTTGTTGCGTTGTAATCTTATGAGGTGAAGAATACAAATCTAAGACCGCTCTTTTTCCTGCATTTGACGAAGAAAATATATTAGTTCTTATATAAATACAAATCCAGAAAAACATAAGATAATTGTGAAATATAAGCTAATTCATTACAAATATTAAATCAAATAAACCGTTAAAAGTATATATATTTTACACTTATCAAACTTCCTCACACTTATCTTTTGCTTGTCCTCAAGCAAATAAAGAATATGACTGCCTTTAAGACCGTAGTATTGAAACCTAGGATCAAGCAAGTGCTGACGGAAAACAAGCAAAATGACAATCAAAAGAATAGTTCTACTATTTGATGTAGGTTTTTGCAAACAGTGAAAAAGAGAGTGGAGTTAAAAGCATGGAGAAGTTAGATTATAAAAACTGAACATAGAATAGTTCGGGATTTTCCACCGTTTCTTCCTCTAACCTTTGGATGACAAGGGGTGTGAAGTAACGCCTTCTTCCGTGATACCTTTCAACACCACATACTCATGATCATAAATAAGCAAAATTGAATTGTTCTTTAACTTTTCAAGTCCCTTTTCTACTTTAACATTTTATTCTGCCATTTGAACATTCAATTCATCCCCTCAGACTTTTCACTTCACCCCTGTAGCGGCTTTGGGTCTTCTATCCCAGATCACAAGACCTTAGGTAAATGGGTGATGAAGCACCCCAAGGACTTAATAATTGAATGAAGAGGCCTATTTTGGTTCAGAATTTTTAATTCAGATCAGCGGAGTACCTTGCCTTATCCTTTTCATACCAAAATTTCTCATCATTCCTAAAATCCTAACTAGACTAATTCCGTTTTTATAATCAGCTGATCCACAAAATTTTAGTGAAAACAGATTCAATTTGGATAAAACAATACATACAAACAGCTAAAAGCAGAAAGATTCTTGAGGTGGTCATCAGCCTAGTTTTCAAAACCTCAACAAAAAATTTTCACCTAGAGATTCAATATTTATTGGCGCCTAAAAGAGACAATTCTTTCAAAGAAAAAGGACAATCACCAACAAATGTGGTATTAGGTGTAATGACAATATTTAGAAAGTACTCCTACTTCCTCATAGTTAAGAGGAACAATGTCCTCATTGTTCATGAATTAAAACCAAGAAAAGGACTTTCTAAATATTGCAGCTCATCATGGGTTAATTAAAGATCACATGGACTTGATGCATTCAAAGCGTAAGCTGGACTTAAATAAGAGTGAAAGGGCACGAAAACTCCCCTGATATCTATAGATTGAGGAAAGGCACCTTTCTCACACTTAAGTCCTTCACCGGGGTAGAAATCGTCCTCACACTTGCTGTGGAGCGAGTGTCCAACCTATGGAGTGTCTATGATCACCAAACCTGCAAGCAACTCAAAGAAAAACAAAAATTTGATACTTAAAAGTGTCACGTTAAACGCATGGGCATTGGGACCTCGAGTGAGTAAACTGGACAGAACTAATTAAAAATTGAAAATGCTAAAAATCAGAAAAAAACTGGAAAATAAAGGAAAAAACACTAAAAACACAAATTAAACAGAAAACTGCCACTGGGTTGCCTCCCAGTCAGCCTCCCTTCTTTATAGTCTTTGGCTAGACTTTCCCTCGATTACGTCATCCCATTGCAACGTGTTGAATCAGGGGGGTTACGCTTATCAGGATCCACCACACATATTCTTTTTGATTGAAGGATCTGCTTAACCCGCCAAACTTTTTCAACTTTCTTCTTTTTTCGTATCCACTTGGGGGTGTACATTCTATCATCATAGTCACTAGGATAACCAAAATATATTCGATTTGTTACCTTTGTCCGGCGCCTCAGTCATGCAGGCAGTAGAAGAATGTCTCTTCTCGACTAGCGCCTCGGTTCTCTTACCTGTCTTGGTGACCTTCGGAACAATTTTAGGAGCCTCAAGATTTCTCTGCAATTTAATCTCCTGCACTGAAGGGTCAAGTATAGCTATACCAGAAAAAAATTGAACTCCTACAAGATGTCTCTTACTAGGAGTCATATCAAAAGATACTTGCTCATTATGGTATCGTAATATTATTTTCCCTTCTTCTGCATCTATTAAAATACGAGCAGTGCGCATAAAATGTCTACCTAAAATAATATGCCCTTCTGAGTCCTCCTCCATGTCTACAACGATAAAATCTACAAGAAAAGAAAATTTACCTATCGTCACTATTAAGTCTTCCATCTTACCCTTTGGATAAACTATGGAGCGGTCAACCAATTGCAATCGAATGGAAGTAGGGGAACATTGACCAACTCCTAGTTTATGAAAACTGATAAAGGCATTAAGTTGATGTTAGCACCTAAATCGCACAAGCCTTTACCACAATTTACCTTTTCAATAGAGCAAGGTATGATGGAGAGTCCAGGATCACCAAGCTTAGGAGGGAGCTTCTTTAGAAGAACTGATGAGACCATCTCTGTTAACTCCACTGTCTCCTGATCCTGCAAATTACACTCATCAAATCTGGGATTCTTCAAAAATTTAGCATAATTGGGCATCCTAGTACAAATATATTCAAAAGAATACTTAGTAGTTAATGGTTCCATGAAGCACAAAAATTTCTCAAATTGCTTATCATAATCACTCATTAAAACTGGAACAGGATATGACAATGATTTTATTAATGCAATACGAGAATCAGAAAAACAAAATAAAGTAGGTTGAGTTTCAGGAGACTCCTCATCCTTGGATTTTTTTACTTTGTTGTTGGAGTCCTCAACCTACCTGAGAGTTTCTTTTGCAGCTTCAGGAACACTAGGTTCTAGTTGCTTCTCACCGTCCAATGTTATTGATTTACAATGTTCTATCGGATTTGGCTTCGGTTGATTTGGAAGTGGCCCTGCTTGCATCTGTGCTAACTAATGTGACATTTGTCTCAACTGCCTCTCGACACTCTGATTTATGTAAGCCTGATCAGCAAACTTGGCATCCATAATAGCAAACCTGGCGTTTGTATCTTGACTCTGTTTCAAAATTTCCTCTAGCATGCTATCAATCTTGCTATTTCCTCCCTGGGTATTCTGAGCTTGTTCCTGTTATCTATAAAAATAAGACTGTCTATTATTATGATTATAAGTAGAATTATACAAAGATTGATCATTACCTCTCCACGGAGGTTGCTGATTGTTCCTCCAACTGTTAGAGTTAAAGTTATTAGAATAAGGGTTACCTAGTCTGTTATTGATCGAAATTACCTCTTCTGGATTTCTAGCTAAACCAGGTCCCTTGTAGTTGAAGGTCTCATGGGCACTTCCACAATTCTCACAACAAGGAGTCAAGATAGGCCAAGAAGTAGCTGCCTTCGCTGTTTGCTGTGTCTGATTCATGGCTAACTTTTCTACAACCTTAGTTAGAGTAGCTAATTGAGCAGATACATGGTCCTGTGGGGGAAGATTATACATACCTGCATCTCTCTTTGGTTCACCTCTCCCCTTGTTCTTGCAACACTGTCTAGTGCTCTCGGTCATCGAATCTAGAAGCTCAATTGCTTCTGCACCTGTCTTACTCATAAAATTCCCTCTAGAAGCAGAATTTAGCAAAAGCTTATTAGAGTCAGTTAAACCATTAAAGAATGACAAAACAAGGTCCCTATCACTCATACCGTGGTGTGGACATGCAGTTTGAAGTTCTTTGAATATATCCCATGAATCATAAAGTGACTCACCAGGTTCTTGACAAAAGTTATTAATCTCACTGATCTTTTCTCTGGTCTTGGACGGTGGATAGTATTTGGCGAGGAACTTGCTTACTAGATCAGCCCAGGTATGAACGCTACGAGGTTGCAGACTTCTTAACCACCTGGAGGCTCCATCTCTCAAAGAATAGGGTAACAATTATAGACAGATGCACTTGTTCAAATTTCCTGTTTTATTAAATGAACCACAAATTTCTAGGAATGAGGAAATATGATGTGGAGCATCATCCGAGTCTAACCCACTGAATTGCCCCTAGTGGTAAAGTGTAGTATTGTAACTTATTTTAAATTGCCAGGAATCTAATTCAGCTGCTGTAACTTGTGGGAGAACAATAGCAGAAGGTCTTCCCTCAACTGACGGTTGCTGATATTCACTAAAGGTTTGCCTGTCCTCCATTCTGAAATACTACGGAAAAACAAAAGATAAAGGGAATTGCTAAAACTAATAATGAAATACCCCGTAATTAAAAACAATGATTAATTAGGCTAATAAGTAATTTAGAAGCTTAATTATGTAAAAATAATCATAAGGGAACAAATCCCGAAGAAAACGGATCTTTAAAATGAGTTAAAACCACAAACGAACCTTAAAGCGTGTTTTTCGAGGAAACTGGGAAAACGTGACTTTAAGCGGGTCAAATAGACTCGTAACAATTTTGGTCAACTAAATAGTCACTAATAAACTTTAGTGAAGGCCTAGAGCCAATAAAATCGATAAAACGAGAAAATAGTAAAAACTGTCAAAAACGGGAAGTTGTGAGGTAAAAACATAAATAACCCAAAGTAATGTGTCCACTATTGAAAATAAAAATGTAACTTTGTGTGTGTGTGCTGTATGGGCCGATTTTATGCCCTCTCTCACACTCTCTCTTAACTCTCTCTATGTACAAAAGACAAACATAATAAAAAGCAAAAAGTAACCCCTCACTTTACTTTATACACTCTCTCTCCTCCATTCTCTTCTACACTCACGTACAGCACTCTTCTCCCTCACTCTCTATTTCTCTTCTTCTTCCCTAGGTGACAACAATGGAGAAATGAAGAACTCACATAAATCCCCACTTCTCTCCTCTTGTTAACCCATCAAACCTTCACCAAAAATTACAAAAATTATACCATTGTGTTCCTCTCATCAAGGAGAACACTACCCTCTTTTCTAAATTCGAAAACAAGCACTTTCATCTCCATATGTGTTCTTGCTTTGGAGCTTGGAGACCACCATTAGACGCCCCTTCTTCACATCTTTGGTTTAAGGTAAAACGAAATCCAAAAACACTACCTTTTCTTGCTCTTATTCTCAAAATAGAAATTTCTAAGTTGTGAGCTCCTATTCCTTTGTTCCCAGCCGATTTTGGCATTCTTGGAGGAGTGAAAATATTGCTCTTGTGCTGTTCTAAGCCTCACCTACTCCTTTGCAAGGTAATAAATTCTTAAACCCTAGAAATTTGCCTTAAAAGCTTTAATATAGTTTAAGGGCTAGTTGAATTGAATGGTGGTGTGTAATGGGTTGTAGTGTAGAGCTTGAATCTCCATAGATGTTGGGAAAAGAGGAAAAGAAAGGAAGAAGGAAGAAGAAAGAAGAAGAAAAGAAAAACTAGAAGAAGAACAAGGTAAATTGTGCTCACTTGTGTAGTTTTGTAAATACTTATGTAACAGATTTTAAAAGTTTAAAATGTGTATTGTAAAATGGTAATGAGTAGTAGTGTAATGTGGAAGAAGAACCAATCAATTTTGAAGCTTAAAAGACATTAAAAACTGGTTGAAACCTAGATGGGAATTAGATGTCTTGTGCAGGAATTTTAGGAGTGTTTAGTGTTTAGTATTCATGTGTGAGAGCTTGGTACATTTATGATTGTTGAAAACAGGTGAATTGGGTAACAAAGTGTGAGTAAATGATGTGGTGAGAATATAAGAATTTAGGGGAGGTTATGTCTAAATTTACCAAGAACTAGAACACTTAAGAACTAGAAACTAGGTAAAACTAAATCTTTGCAACCGATTTTAATTTGAGCTAGTTAGTGGGTAGGTTAGGAGAGATGGTTAAATGCATTATAAGCCTTAGAAATGACATTAGAAGCGGGAGCTATAGATGGAGAAAATTAGAGTCAAACTCTGTAGCATATTGCAACTAAAGGAAGATAGTGTAAGTGCTGAAATGAAAACTTAAGAAAATATGTGAGTGAACTAGTAATAGGTTAGTAAAGGATTTAAACATGTTTAGGTGACTAATTAGGTGCTAAAATATGTGGGATTAAGTGTAGGAACAATGGGGAATTAATTAGGCAAAGTTTGGTTTGTAACAGATTAAGAAAATGTCAAAATCTGCAACATACAGCAGCTGGTCCGGGACTTAGTCCCCGGACAAAGACCCGGACCATGCTGAATTTAGTAGCCGAGAGTTAGAACAAGGAGTGGTCCGGGACTTAAGTCCAGTGCAAGGACCCGGACCACCCTAATAAAACAAGCCAAGAGTATTTCAAATTCAAGGTCCGGGACTTAAGAAGAGGATAAGGACCCGGACCATTAATAGAAATCGGACGAGAGTTTTAAGTTGTTCTGGTCCGGGACTCAGGTCCAGTATCAGGACCCGGACCATGTAATTAAATCAGCCGAGGATTGTGACCACATGTTGGTCCGGGACTTCAGACCAGGACAAGGTCCCGGACCAACCAAAAATTGTAGAATTAAGCTTATTAAATGGGTTTTAAGGTAAGGAAGTGAATGGTAATGATGATATAAGATAAGTAAGACTTAATTAAGGATGTTTAAAGGTCATTAAGAGTATAAACAAGTTTTAAAAGTAATGAAGAGTAAGTGAACCATATGTAAGTGTAAGGATTGTAAAGATATAGTAAGTATGGGTTAGGAAACGTAATAGTAATCGAGTTAAGTACATGTTAGTAAGATTAATCACTCGATTGTATGTATGTCATAGGACTTGGATTGTGAACACCGAAGGAAAGTTGGATACAAGTACGACGGTGAACGGTATGAACTTCTCATGCCCCGTATGCTACCTTGGTTACTCTGATTTGTGTGTTGGGTACTAATTGATCACCAAATAAGATAAACGCATGAATCGGATATAATATGCTTACTTGTGATTATCATGAGATTGTTCCTTGTTTGGATATCCTCTTTAAATCATAGTTTGTATAATTCATGAAATGTATGGATGAGAATGAATGTGTGTGTGCCGATTCATATTGTAGTGACCGATTGTTATTGTGATTGGACTTCTAACTGATTCCTAACAAGCTAACCAATCTAACTTAATAAAATGGTAAATTGGAATGAGTAGAAGTCCGATATAGTTTCGGTCACGCGTGAGGAGGCGGAGTCACAAGAGGTTGGCTCCAATTCCTGGCTCTTAACTGGTCCACGACCCAAACCCCTTAAATGGGTAGCATCCTGGATTGGTGAGCCGAGTAAAACCCGGTGGTGGGACGGTGTAGTCCCTGCCCGGAGGTCATACCGACTTAACATGAGTAAAAGTAAGTAAGTAAGAATGAGTAAACAAGTGTGGTAAAGTAAGTAAGTAAAGTAAGAAAAAGTATTGTGTAATGAGTAAAAGAGTAATAAGCATCCGATTAACCCGGATGTGTAATTTGTTAACCCTTGCGGAGGTAAGTGTTGTGTGTGCTATTGTAATGCCAGTTGACTTGTGTATTGTGTTGTATATGATTGTATGTTGTATGTAAAGCATGTATGTATGATAATAATGAACCGCATGTACAGTCGACCTTAAATAGTCGGTGTACCCTAGTTAGCACGCGGTATATGTGGAGTTTATATGCAGCTTTTGCTGAGCCCCTTGGGGTGATGTTTTTAATATAATGCAGGTCCTCGTGAAGGGTGAAGACTTGTGAGCTCAAAATGATTTCTTTTGTTTGTAATTAATGAATTGTGAAAGGTGTACTATGTTATACACAGCTGTAGGTTTTGTTAGCCGGTGTACCATGGGGTACACCCTTTTTGGATAATGAAATAATTAGGAGATGGTATAGATGAGTAGTTGTTTTTGAAATACCCCTAAATTAATTTAAATTAATTTAGGGGATTTCTTTTATTAAACCTTTAATAATACTATTAAGTATTAAATTATTATATGGAATTATGAATGTTAAATTAGTATAAGGAATTATGAATATTAAATTATTGTATGGAATTATGAGTATTAATATATATGGAATTATGGAAATTATTTTAGGGGATTCCTCCTATTTAACTCTAAAGAATACAATTAACTATTTAATTATTATTATTATATAGTATTATGAATTTAATAACAAGATTAATAAGTCAATAAATCTTGGAAAAATTCCTAGATACTCCAATTATATTATAAAGATTTTAGAAATATTGGGAGCATTGATTTGGAACATAAAAGTCAATATAAAATCCTAGAAACCTTAAAGCTTATTAAGCCTTGCTAGGGTTGACTTTTTGAGAATGGTCAAACTAGCACATGAAACCTATACCAATAAAAAGGTTATGGAAAACCATGAAGATCGATAAAAAGAACGTCAAAAACAGATCATCCTAGCCAAAGTTATGCTAGATTTAAGTTTAGAGTCAAAATTTTGAAACCTGCCACGTGTCAATCAGTCACAGACCGCCCACACTTAGCTTAAAAATCGGAACTTCCAGCAGTGATTTTACCCTAACTTTATACGGCTATATCTCACTCATCTCTCAATATTTTTCAATGCCGTCTTCTCCATTATCTTTTCCTACAATTCCTCTTTCCAACCATAACTCATACATAACCTACATCATTCTACATCGACGGGAAAATCGATCTAAAGTTGCCTCCTTGCGAATTCGTAACCCAGAATTCCAGTTTTTACTGAAATCAGGTAAACTTCGTCTCGTCATAACTTCTTCGTTTCTCATCCAAATTTCGTGTTCTTTAGCTTGTTCTGAAGATCTCAAATCCCTCTACAACTTTCATGTTAATGACCAAGGCTGATTCGTAACCAGTAGGGAGAGCGAGTCGTCTAAACTAACCTACTCGATCACGTCGGGTTTTGCCCAGAATATTTCCAGAAACGACATGGTAAACTCAGATCTGTGTGGATCTATAACTTTCTCCCTAGTTATTCTTTTTCCATGATTCTTCCACCAATGTTTAGAGTTACATGTCTTCTTTAAAATGAGGTAGGTGTCATGGATTGAATCCATCACAGTTATCCCTAGTTGATCCGCGAAGTTGCCTACCTGATCAACACATAAAATACTAGTTTTCCAGAAAAACGAGTTCGAATTGCCTTGCCGGCGCATCTCCGGTACGATTCCGACCAAATTATACCTATAATGCTACTTGTTTTTGCATTCCCGTTCATAACCCTCTATCAATTTAACCAATTACGCAATAAATTGAGAGAATTTGGCAAATCGAATTCGAAACCGGAAAAGAAAACCTAACTTCAAAACAGAAATCGAAACCCGATGAATAATGCATTATAATTGGGGAAAATGGTATCATTAGAACCGAAATTTGATTTCGAAACAATAGAAACAAGAATCACTCAATTTCGTTCTATAGATTGGGAGATATTGTCGATTTAGTACTCGACTTCGATTTTGGATTTGATGAAGAACTGGGGCTTCAGTGTCCGTCCGATCTGGACTTAAGGAAATGGACGGCCAAGATTAGATCGTGGATAATAAAGATGTTTTAAGTTTATAATGATTCAGAATTTAACTCTAACTTGTTGAATTAATTTAAATACCTTCCCAACGGTATTTTGACTTGAAATTTTAACCATAGATTCCTTATTGAATCTAGTTTATTTTGATGTAAATTATTATGGTTTTGGAGTTTTTAAACATAAGTTATGATTTTTGCAAGTTACGGGTTTTCTGGAATTATTTGGCTAAATTAAAAAGATATTTTTATGAAATAAAAATTTTATAATATGTCTAAAATGTTATAGTTACTATATATTAAATTTGGGAATTTTTGGGCAATGGTAAAAGGTTTTAAAAATTGTGTTTATGAGTTTTTCATAAGAATAACCTATAATATAAGGTTTTTAATGTAACCAAAAATTTAAAGTATGGTTTGTTAATTAACTTTTAAGCTGGGGAAAATACGGGAAACTAAATTAACATTTTATAACAGTAAGTTTATAAATGTTTGGGTATTAGTTTTTATGAGAAGTGAAATTATTTACATATATGTATATATATATACTTATATGGTAGATTTAAAAATAGGAACTTATGTTAAAACAAGGAATTTAATTATCTTTACGTTTTATTTATTATATTATATGGGAGTTAATATTTTTAATTTAAACAAAGGAAAATAATATATATATAGCGATATATATATATATATATATATATATATATTTCTATACATAATATAAAAGGAATAAAATAGTAACTTAGGTTAAATCAAGGAAAAATTAATCTACATGTATATTAGTTATATAATAGGGTGGTTAATATACTTAATTGAAACTAAGGAAAATACTTTATTTTATAAACCATATTTCGGTGTGGATATGTGTAAAAGTTAATATAAATAATTAAATGCAATAAAACTACATAAAGAATGTCTTGAATAAATCCTAGTATACATATACGATAATACATAAATAAATAAAAGACATAAAATACCTTATAGCAAATAGAATATGAAGGAATTAATAAGTTAAACTAAACCTATACATAATACTATTAAAAGAATATTATATGAGCTAGTATTGAATTGTGGTTATGAAATTGAGCTTAAAGAGTATCTTGGATTTCTAAGATTTATATAAACCATATTAGAATACATGTGTAATATTATTTGTCAAAGACCATAATGTAAATCTATAATTTGGGTAGGTAATTAATAAGTTGGGACTTAGGAATATTTGTAATTAGATTTTACACAAATAACTTACTATATAATTAATACTAATAAATGTATACTTTTACATCTAAATGTTCTTAATATATAAACAATAAAAAATAAAAAAATACTTTTACATCTAAATGTGAGGTGGATTAGTAAGTCTAGATTTAATCATTTATTAACATTTATGGTATTGGAATATAACTAATGTTTTAAGATAAAATCATTAAAAGGGTTATGTATAAAACTATATTAAACTATGATTTGGAAATTTATCTAAATAATAATCCTTAAGTTTCCAGGCATTAGATAAGCCATATGAAATACATTTATAACATTTATTACCAATACTTAGGATGTGAGTTTACAATTAAGTGAGGTATTTAGTAGTTAGAATTTATAGAAGGTTTATAAATAGGAATTTGATACTTAAAACCTTTGAACCTTTTGTTAGATAAAACTAAGTTACATCAGATATATATTGATATATTTTACGGTAATGGGAATTAATGATAGGTTATTTGAATATAAAATATGAGAATTTTCATATAATTAACAATTTCGCTTACGAACCAGAATTTAATTCTTTGATTCATTCTACTCTATGTAGATATATTGTCCATCCTAAATACAATAAAGGGAATTAATTTATTAAGTTATTCCTTTGAAACCTAGGCTTTGTAAAATAATTTAAAACGTATTTAAGGCTTAAGTTTATTGAAGTTTAGTACAAAGGATTATACATAGTTATAGAGTGTATGTGTGTAAAAATAAAACATTTAGGAGATTAAAGGTAAGTGAGGATACATAAAAGGTTATATTTAAACACCTTATTATATAGGTAATAATTAAGCAAATAATGTACCTTGTGAATGCTAAATGTAAGAGTTCGATAAGTCTAAGTTAACTATAATATAGTTGTTTCAATATGAGAGGTAATTCAACATCTTATGGCAAGATTATTAGACGGTTATAATAGGAAGTCATTCTGAACTAAGGATATGATAATTGAGTTTAGTGGCTCAATTAAGTTATAATAAATTGTATCTACAACATTATGATTCCAATATACAAGATGTAGATCTTAATTAAGTTAAGGGAAAGACTTAATCATAATGGGTTGTCTAGTAGATATTGTTTATAAATAAAATTACATTGTGAGATAATAGTATAGTATTCTGAGATGAGTCCATAGGTCATAATACAATGTTTATTCTAAATTAAGAATAAAGGTATTGAGCTTAAGATTATTATCGAAATTCTTAGATTTACTTATATAACATAAACACATTATGATATAGAGGTCTCAAAAGTCTTGAATGTGAGGGTTGTGGTTAAGTATGAATAAAGTGGATAGGAGTGGACAATTAGCAAATGTTGATCGAATACATTCACTGATCTTACCACCTTGGGCTATACAAGCGTTCTCAGAACACAAATTTATACCTACATTTAGATGAGGGCTTTAAAAGTAATTGAGACTTTGAAAATAAGAGTAAGGAGTTTATTAAGCGTAACATAGGCTACAAGTGATTGAGATAGATTACCTTTAATATTCTTCAGATACTGTTGATTGTTTGCGCAAGTTGATTAGAATTGCTACAAAACGTTACCCAGGTACGATTCTCGTACTCAGCTTGTTGTGTTTTGGACCTTATGAATGTTTAGTACGATTTCTCGTACTCAGATATTTTGCTAATGGGCTTTATGGAATGTTTTTGGAAACGCTAACTGGGCTTGAATGGATTTCAAAAGGAACTGTGTGTATGACTAACTCAGCTTGTGTGACTAACTGAGCCTTGAATTTGA
Organism: Limonium bicolor; assembly: GCA_023374045.1. NCBI lineage: Eukaryota > Viridiplantae > Streptophyta > Magnoliopsida > Caryophyllales > Plumbaginaceae > Limonium > Limonium bicolor. The sequence continues at coordinate 473,682,087 of CM041776.1, forward strand.
AACTCACTTGGGTATTGGTTCCTTCTCTTTGGTTGTTCCATAGACATTGACTGCTTAGGGTTTACGCTTTTGCATCTGTAGGACTGAGTGTTTTGGTATTGCTCTGGGTAGTTAGTGATCTGGTGGGAATTTAGAAAAGATCAATTTTGGTAAATCCTTCTTTTGACTCTGGATATCGTTCATCCATGAGCTGGTTCTTGAGGTGAAATACCCCAAACCTTGATATGTAGTTTAAATAGCAAACTATGTTATAAAAAGGCTAAAAAGTGCCTTAGAACAGCAGTGGACAATTTAAAACATAGTAAAGTGCAATAAAGCACAAGAACAGTTTGAGCAAAAACACGCTCTAAGCTATGAGTGAACTTGGTTAGGACCCAAAGAGCCTACCAAGACTAAAAATATTCATTATGATTTTATAAGGCTAAATAAGTCCTTAGGAAGCTTTGGAAGACAATGAAACCAACAAAAACAAATAAAATACCTTAAGTCAATATGAGCAAAAATGTGTCTAAGCTTGGGATAAATTTGTAAAAGACCTATGGTCTACTATACCTTATAAATATGTTAATGAACATATTAAACCAATTACTAAAGAAAACCAGCTTGAAAACAAGTTAAAACACAAAATGTGCTTAAGGAGTCTTAAAGCACGTTTTTGAAAAAATTGTTTGTAAATGAGTTTTGAGTGGTTAAATGTCCATCATTACTCTTAAATTAACATGTGTACTATTAGCATCACATTTGGGTGGCTAATTAATGGGAAATCAAAATTTCACTTCTAAGTGCCTTGTTTTAGTGAATAGTGATTTTATAAGCTAGTTTGTAACATATGTTGTTATAAGTAATTAAATTGGTCAACAAGACCATTATACCCTCCTAGGCATATGGGGGCCCGGTTTTTCATGGTTGTGAGTCACCAACATGTAAAAGAAATCAAATAAGTAAAGTTAAGCTTAAAGTAAAGTACTCATTTGCTTTATAGTTACAAATATCTTCAAAAAGCAAAGGTTATCTTCATTCTCTCATTCCTTCCTTCATTTCCCACGGTGGTCTTCTTCTTCCTCCTCTCTCCATCGGTTTCCAACAGACCACACTCATTCTTCATCTTCTTTCACACTTGTAACTTGTGATTCCCTTGGCCAAATCAAATTCCAAGACCATATTTGTCTTAGTTAGGTCAGCTACACTTCCCTCTTTTTAAATCTTCAAGAACTCAATTTTGGTGCCATGGGATTCACCATTGAAGGAGCTTGAGCCCATCTTTTCACATATTCTTGTTCTCCTTTGCTTCAAGGTAAGGAAACTCAAAGAAAAATCAAGTTTCCTTCATGTTTTGTGTTGTCCGAAATTCACCTCACCATGGTGTATTTATCTGCTTGTTTTAGCTTCATTTGAATCTTCCAAGGCTAGGAGGAGTCCTCTCTTGATACTTATTCAAGTTCTCTTCCAATTCCAAGGTAAAACAATTACCTTAATGTGTTAAAACAATATGTGTAACTAGGGTTTACAATGAGATGAAGCATAATGCTTGAATACTCATTCTATTGTTTGTATAATGTTTAATAGTTGAAAAGGAACCAAATGCCTTACCGGTTTTACAAGGAAACAAGAAAGAATTTGTGAGGAAAAGAGGTAAACAAGCTATCTCAATGTGGTTTAATGCCTTAGGAGAAATAAGCTTATAATGCTTGTTAAAACTACCTAAAGAGCAAATGGTGAATGACCTAGTAAAGTGTTCTCAAGGAGACTAGTAAAGGAACATATGTATTGTTGGGTGTATTTGTAGGTCAAAGGCATTACTTATGTGGGAAATTCAGTGTTTAAGGTTTATGCAATTTAAGGGCCTAAGAGCCATGTTATTTAAGGGCCTAAGTGCCAAGCAATTTAAGTTATGCACTATATTGTGATGTAGTGCTTAATGTGTGAAGTTTGTGTATAAAAATGTGTTTGATGGATTTTAGGTGTGTTGAATGGAATAGGTAAAAACCTAAGTGTTTGGATGTGAGTATATACAAAGAAGCTATGGCCAAATTTGGGAAAAATGTGTGAGAAGTTCTAAGTGTTTTAAGTGGTTTTGGTGAACTAGGAAGTGTTATAGTGAATAAAGTTTACTTGAGAAGAAAACATGTGTTAAGGTGATTTAGAGTGATGCAAGGATTTAGGTGTTATCTTGGAAGTTCTAGGAATTCAATGTGTGTTTTGAGAGTGTATTGAAAAGTCTTGAAGAAGTTGTTTAAGGTTTGGGTGATGTTGATGAATAAGGAGAATGATGTTTAAGTAAGGTTTTGAGAAAAGAATTAAGGAGTTGTAACAAGGAGATTTAGTTAGTAGAAAAGGAGTTGAGAGTGATATTAAGGTGTAGAGGAAACACCTTGGTGTAGTGGTCATTATTGGTGAACTACCACTTAGAAATCTTAAGGAGAAAACATCCTAAGTGCTAGGAATTTTGTAAGAAATTTGTGAAGATAAGATGGTTTTGGTGAGTGATTTAAAGAGCTTAGCACATGGCTAAAGGTGTGTCTGATGTGCCAAATGGTGTTAGGAAGCATTATGAGACTTTAGGAGAAGTTTGGAGGAATTTGGCTAAGTGTTTAAAGGTGTAAGAAGTTGAGCATTTTGCCGTGTCCGAACTCCTCCGGACATGGAAGTTCGGACAGGCTCTGTTGGGTAAAGGATTTTCTCATTCTCGAACTGTGTCCGAACTTGGGAAGTCCGGACACAAGTTCGGACGTCACTGTTTCTATCTGGGATTTACTCTCGAACTGTGTCCGAACTTGGGAAGTCCGGACACAAGTTCGGACGTGTGTATAATTTCAGTATTAGGTCGCGGCTTGCGTCCGAACTTGGAAGTTCGACACAAGTTCGGACAGGCCACTGTATGGACCAAAATTGTTGTTTTAAGGTATAGAAATGATGTGTAATGATGGGGATTGATAGGTGATGATGTTATAAGGTTGTTAAGGACATGAGGGGTGAGTTTTAATGGTATATAAGTGGGTGAAAGGTTGTAATAAATGTGAAAGTAAAACAAGTTAAAATGTAAAGTTATTTAACCAAGTTAACGGGAAAAGCTATAAGCGTTAGACTTTAAACAAACATGTTACCCCAATGTTAATAAAAACACATGTGATGTTAACAGTTGTTCGAGAATTGCTCGAGGAACATAAGTGGACGTGGTAAAGTGGACTCCGGTGACAGGTATGGTTTTCTTGCAACCTGTGTCCTACCGGATTACACCGGCTTGTATGCCAATGTGTTTTTCTGTATGTTTGCCACGTTATGAGATAAATCATGAAACGAGTTTACAGTCGTTATTGTTATTGTATGTTTACGTGCCGATACCGGTAACCTCGAATGCGCTTGAAAGGCTAGTTAACCACTATTAGGTAAACGTAGGAGAACGGTATCCGGTAACAACGTTTCCGACTTAAGGAACGTTCTAACCACGGCTATGCGTGAGTTGGTTATGTGATGTTTGTGTGTGATGTTTGTATGTGAATGTATGACTCTCTCTCTTCCCTTGTGTATGTCTAACAAGACTTAACCCAATGTTTGTGAATGTTTAATAAAGTTTCAAAGTTGAACTTCTAACAAGTGCTAACGGGGGAGTGAGGAGTCCGGTCTGTTCCGGCCACGCGTGTGAGTATGGGGGTCGTTGTCATAGCAGGTTCGATCCTCTCTGTATGTTATGGTTGTTTTCCAATTTGGTTCCCAACCTTCCCTTTAGCTTAACCAAGGCTATTACTGACTCACGTCGGGCACAGGGGCATACTATTGTTATGTTTGTTTCGGTGTGCTTGGATCACTATATCCGAGACACCTTGTGTTAAGTTAACCGTTCATTTAACGAGACGGTAACGAGTTATGTAACGAGCTTATCATGAGACTGGCAACATTCTCTAGGCTCACCAGAGTATTAGTAATGTTTGGTCGGTTCCTCAGAGGACCATTCCCTTATGTTATGTGTCTTTGTTGTGATGCAATACCTATTGCGGTGTTATGTTGTGCACGTGGAAACGTGCAAAGTGTTGTTAAGTTTGTTATGTAGTGTATGTTATATGTTGTATAATGTGGAGTGTGTGGTCATGGATAGATTCCCAGTTTGTGATAAGAGGCGTTTAAGGATAACCCGATTTAAGGGTAAGTGTCGCCTATTAAGGAAGTAGCCCCATTAGAGGAGGAACACTCTAGGGATAAGGAATACCAAGAGTGACTAAGGATATATTACCCGTTTGTTGAGCCCATTGAGGCGAAATGTTATGTGATGTGTGTTTACTGTTACATGCATGATTTAAATATATCAACCGCATGTTAAGACGACAATTAGTCGTGCGTGGCCCGGTAGCATGTGGGCTGCGGGATTACCATACCAGCAAAGGTGCTGAGCCCCTGGGGGGCCACCCTTTCTCTTCTTTTCCTATTTCAGGTACGAAGTGCTGGAAGCCGTTCGAGAGTAGGACGGGTAGTCATCGTACATGGGCCAATTATTTAAGTTATGTATACAGTAGGTGTAGTAGACCGAAGTTGTTGTCGGCATCAGTTTATAAATACTCGGTATAGTTGGAAGGAGCGTTGTGTTGTTGTTTATGAAAAGGGATAGTAATGTGTAGTCGCTCGGGAATTTAGCCCATCCGACCGGTACAATGTATGTGTATTAGCCTTGTTAGCCACGTGGGTGGTTAACGGCGTGTAACACCAGCAATTGAGTTAATTGATGAGTTGTGTATTCCATGCCGATTGTTTGGTTCTGTATTTGTTGTTGGATGGGGTGTTCAGAGGTTTTGACGTGCGTGCGTCTTCACTGGTAACACAGGGGGCTGTATATCCCTCGCCCAAGGGGCATTGTATTTAACAGCAGGGGGTTTGATATCCCTCGCCCATAGGGGCATTGATATTTAACACGGGGGCTGTATATCCCCGCCCATAGGGTATTGATATTACAGCATGGGGCTGTATATCCTCGTCCATCAGGACATTTTTACTCTGACAGCAGAGGGCTGTATATCCCTCGTCCATACGGACATTTATAATCTGGCGGTGGGGGCCATCTCTTCCCAATTGGTATTATTCCATTCTTGAGTTATGGTTCTTGGATCTATCTTATTTTTTCCTAGTCCTTTGTGACTATGAGTCTTCCTACTCCTAACGGGAATTGGGTTTAACTAAGGCAATGGATGTTCACTAACACATGATGTGGTTTTGTTTCACTAACCTTACTTTTTATGTTACTAACCTTTATTCTTATCCTGATATCTTGTTTGGTGATTGTGAAATGTCTTGCTCCTCTGTGTGGTTTAATGATTGCTTTCAAGCTAATATTTATTTAAGAGTTGTTTTATAAGTTTTGTTTGAGAATTGTACCGGTTCCATTCCAGGGAACCGACTCACCCCCTCCGGGGTGGGCTGCTTGGTTTCATCTTGCAGGTCACAAATGATTTACTGTGGCCACAAGAGCATGAGTGATTGGGATGGGATTAGGTTTATGGAGAGTGAATGTATTTATTATTGTTATGTTTGTGTTAAGTTTTCTCGAAGTTCATACCGTCAACTTAGTTAATTGTAATGGTTGTAATTGGTGAGGTTGGTACCGGTGTTTGGAGCCCGATGTCTGTAGCACCTTTTATTTATTTTCGCTGTTGTTTTATTATTATAGGGGTGTTACAGAAAGTGGTATCAGAGCGTAGTTACGCTCTGAACCCGAGAAAACAAGCCGAGTGAAATACTTAGATTATAGGTGCACTTCAAAACTGGGGAACTGGGGTAGAATTGGGAATGAGGACTCCAGTAAGGCACGACCCCTACCCTTCTTGGAATTGTGAATGATTCCTTTACAACACTTTCTTTTGTGAATGTCTGTTGAGTGTGATGTGTTGTTTATACCTAACCGTTCCACAATAAACTCATAAACATATATATATATCTATATATAAGTTGGAACATCTATTTAAGTACGATAAGATTTTGGTTGAGATAACCAAATTAAGCTATTTTTCAAAAGCATACTCATGGAGAATACATTGCTAAAAATGCAATCCTTTACAAAGCTAGTACACAAATTCCTAGAATTTTAAAGAATACTTTGATGGAAACATATACAATTAGAGCTTTGAATAACTAAGTATGTATGATATTATGTGAATGTACTTCAACTCCTTTAAGGTTTAATAATAACTCTCAAGAATTACTTGGTACAAATGTTGCCTAAAGGTATATTAGGTAAAACTTAAGTCTAGAAAATATTAAGTTAACAATCTACTAGTAGCATACACCCGAACCCGTAAACCGCACTAAAACTCTATGCTAACTTTAGAAAGAAAACACCTAAACCTAACACCCTACGGGAAGTGCCTGGTGCGACGAACTCCTAGGCTGAAAGTAGTGGGGGTGCACACCCACTTCTGGAAGTTTAAGGGCTAGACAAGCCTTGTCATCTAACCGTATATAATCTTCTACGCAGGTGATGGATTGTGTTGAACTTGAGGGGAAGTGGTGGTAAGACGTTACCATCATGAAATCTTGAGCTAGGCATATTTCATTACTAGCCACAATGAACAATTCAAAACTTATATATTAAGATCCAGTACTAAATTCATACATGTAAAGAGTTTACCGAGTTAAATCCTTGGTGAAAAATACTTACCTATGGGGTGAAAACACATGAGTAATAATAAACTAAATACTATTGAACCTTAAATACTTGGAGTATTGAGCGTCTAGTGAAAAATTGAGAGTTACTTAAAGATTTGAAATTCTCATGTTTACTTGGAAGTTTAACATTATATATGTATAAAATTTTAGAAGCCACGATTATCTAAGAGAGTACTAAGATCTAATGATCAGAATAATACTTACATAGAACAAACCCTAAGAAAAATAGTTATCAAGAGTGAGTGAACTTCCACTAGACTAATTCATTTGACTTAAAATTTATATATAGAGTCCCTACCTTGAAAAATAAATTTTAAGATAAAGAAATCAGATTTTGGAGCTACATTATAAGAACTTCCTAAAATTATGCCTTGGGTAAAATTATGTATATATATAATAAGTAAATTTTATGAAGGAAACACTGAATGAATCGTCTAAAATACGATAGTTAATTATAAAAACAATTGAAACTTGAAAAGTCACAGAAATATTTATTTGATAGAGTTTTAGCATAGGGTTGACTAACAAACCCTTGAAGTTGATTTTGGAAGATTATTGAGGATTATTAAATGATCTGAAATATTATTTTAAACTACTCAAATACGTTACACCTGATTTATAGCTTGTTAATATAATTGATATGATAAAATGAACATATAATAGACATATAATGAATGGATAATAATCATAAGGTAAAATTTTATTACAGTTAAGAAAATACAAATACAAAACAATCAAGAGATACAGATATATGTATATTGATATCGCAGATGAAATCAACAGTGCAATAAAATTTACAACAAAGCTGGTTAATAAGGTGTTGAATTCTTTGAATGTGTCGTTAGTAGCGGTACGAGGGCGTACCTTAGCTCTTTTAAGGGGGATATACTGGCATACTCTTCCTTCGTCACCTCATCCAGATTATGCCATGTTGCCTTATTAGCAGAATGAGAGGTGTTTGTATGTGCTTGGTTTTTTCATTATGACACAGTATGTGACTGTTGATTTTCATCATGCTATGTCTTGGTATATCTTGGTTCGTTTTGATTTTGAGTAATCTCGAGTGGAATGTTGTTATGGAAATGGATGGAAATAAAGGATTGGATTGGTATGGAATTTCATTGGAATTATTATTGTCTCAGCACACCCGAAGCGGTGTGAGTGCTTATTAGTTGATTTTTAAACTTCGAGGCGAAGTTTCTTTTAAGGGGGATATACTGAAATACCCCTAAATTAATTTAAATTAATTTAGGGGATTTCTTTTATTAAACCTTTAATAATGCTATTAAGTATTAAATTATTATATGGAATTATGAATGTTAAATTAGTATAAGGAATTATGAATATTAAATTATTGTATGGAATTATGAGTATTAATATTATATGGAATTATGGAAATTATTTTAGGGGATTCCTCCTATTTAACTCTAAAGAATACAATTAACTATTTAATTATTATATATTATATAGTATTATGAATTTAATAACAAGATTTATAAGTCAATAAATCTTGGAAAATTCCTAGATACTCCAATTATATTATAAAGATTTTAGAAATATTGGGAGCATTGATTTGGAACATAAAAGTCAATATAAAATCCTAGAAACCTTAAAGCTTATTAAGCCTTGCTAGGGTTGACTTTTTGAGAATGGTCAAACTAGCACATGAAACCTATACCAATAAAAAGGTTATGGAAAACCATGAAGATCGATAAAAAGAACGTCAAAAACGGATCATCCTAGCCAAAGTTATGCTAGATTGAAGTTTAGAGTCAAAATTTTGAAACCTGCCACGTGTCAATCAGTCACAGACCGCCCACACTTAGCTTAAAAATCGGAACTTCCAGCAGTGATTTTACCCTAACTTTATACGGCTATATCTCACTCATCTCTCAATATTTTTCAATGCCGTCTTCTCCATTATCTTCTCCTACAATTCCTCTTTCCAACCATAACTCATACATAACCTAAATCATTCTACATCGACGGGAAAATCGATCTAAAGTTGCCTCCTTGCGAATTCGTAACCCAGAATTTAAGTTTTTACTGAAATCAGGTAAACTTCATCTCGTCATAACTTCTTCGTTTCTCATCCAAATTTCGTGTTCTTTAGCTTGTTTTGAAGATCTCAAATCCCTCTACAACTTTCATGTTAATGACCAAGGCTGATTCGTAACCAGTAGGGAGAGCGAGTCGTCTAAACTAACCTACTCGATCACGTCGGTTTTTGCCCAGAATATTTCCAGAAACGACATGGTAAACTCAAATCTTTGTGGATCTATAACTTTCTCCCTAGTTATTATTTTTCCATGATTCTTCCACCACTGTTTAGAGTTACATGTATTCTTTAAAATGACGTAGGTGTCATGGATTGAATCCATCACAGTTATCCCGAGTTGATCCGTGAAGTTGCCTACCTGATCAACACATAAAATACTAGTTTTCCAGAAAAACGAGTTCGAATTGCCTTGCCGGCGCATCTCCGGTACGATTCCGACCAAATTATACCTATAATGCTACTTGTTTTTGCATTCCCGTTCATAACCCTCTATCAATTTAACCAATTACACAATAAATTGAGAGAATTAGGCAAATCGAATTCGAAACCGGAAAAGAAAACCTAACTTCGAAACAGAAATCGAAACCCAATGAATACTGCATTATAATTGGGGAAAATGGTATCATTAGAACCGAAATTTGATTTCGAAACCATAGAAACAAGAATCACTCGATTTCGTTCTATAGATTGGGAGATATTGTCGATTTAGTACTCGACTTCGATTTTGGATTTGATGAAGAACTGGGGCTTCAGCGTCCGTCCGATCTGGACTTAAGGAAATGGACGGCCAAGATTAGATCGTGGATAATAAAGATGTTTTAAGTTTATAATGATTCAGAATTTAACTCTAACTTGTTGAATTAATTTAAATACCTTCCCGAAGGTATTTGACATGAAATTTTAACCATAGATTCCTTATTAATCTAGGTTTATTTTGATGTAAATTATTATGGTTTTGGAGTTTTTAAACATAAGTTATGATTTTTGCAATTTACGGGTTTTCTGGAACTATTTGGCTAAATTAAAAAGATATTTTTATGAAATTGAAATACCCCAAACCTTGATATGTGGTTTAAATATCAAACTATGGTACGTAAAGGCTAAAAAGTGCCTTAGTAACATCAGTGAACAATTTAGACCATAGTAAATGCAATAAAGCATTAAGACACAGTTTGAGCAAAAACATGCTCTAAGCTATGAGTGAACTTGGTTAGGACCCAAAGAGCCTACCAAGACTTAATAATATTCAATTATGATTTAATAAGGCTAAATAAGTCCGTAGGAAACCTTGGTGGGCAGTTAAACCAAATAAACACAAAAATACCTTAAAGTCAATATGAGCAAAAATGTGCTCTAAGCTTGGGATGAATTTGTATAAGACCTAATGGTCATGCCTATACCTTATTTATGTTAATGAACATATTAAATCAATTACTAAAGAAAACCAAGCTTGAAAACAAGTTAAAACACAAATGTGCTTTAAGGAGTCTTAAAGCACGTTTTTGAAAAATTGTCTTGTAAATGAGTTTTGAATGGCTAAATGTCCATCATTACTCTTTAATTAACATGTGTACTATATAGTATCACATTTGGAAGTCTATATCAATGGGAAATCAAAAATTTCACAAATATGTGCCTTAGTTTGTGAATAGTGCCCAAATAGTGCTAGTTTTGACTTAAGTCAACTTTAATTAGTTAAATGGTCAACAAAGACCATAAGTATCTTATATATTGAAGGGGGCACGGTTTTTAGTGTGTGAGTCATCACACTTGGCTAGCAAATAAAGAAAAGAAGAAAGAATAAAGTGAAAAGTTACTTTATGCCTTATAACATAAATATCTCCAAACTAAACCTCTCTCCTCACTTTCTCTTCTTTTCTTCTTGGTTCCCACCGTCTCCAACCTCATCCTCCCTTCTCCATCTCGTTTTGTTACAGCCATATACCATTCTCCATCTTTGAATGCTTGTAACTTCTAGCTCCATGCACCAAATCAAATTCCAAGACCATATTTGTCTTAGTTAGGTCAAGCTCTACACTTCTCTCTTTTCAAATCTTCAAGAACTCCATTTTGGTGCCATGAATATTCTCCATTGAAGGAGCTTGAGCTCACCTTTTCATGCCTTGACATTCTCCTTTGCTTCAAGGTAAGGAAAATCAAAGAAAAACAACATTTCCTCTTGTTTTAGTGTGTGGCCGAAAATTCACCTTACAATGGTGCATTGCCTTGCTATCATTTAGCTTAATTCAAACTTCAAAGGACTAGGAGGAGTCCTATCTTGCTACTTAACCAAGCTCTCTTCCGAATTCCAAAGGTAATCATCAAATTTTGGTGTTTTAAGACACATATGTAAACCTAGGGTTTAACTATGAGTTGGAGTATTAAACTTAATGCTCATTACCCTTATATGTGTATTGATTAGAAGATTGACAAGTGATAAAAGCCCTTGCCGATTTTCTATCAAGGAAGAACAAAGAAAAACAAGTGGGAAGTCTTGAAAGAAAAGAGGTAAATGTGTTAACCTAATGTGGTTTAAATGCCTAGGAAAATGGAGCTTGATTTGCTTAATAAAATACCTAAAGAGCTAATGGTAAATGAGTTAGCAAAATGCTCTCAAGGAGTTTATTAAGGGCATATGTATTTTGGGTGTATTCGCAGGTTGAAGGCATTTAAATGTGGAGATTCAGTGTTTAAGTTTAATGCAATTTAAGGGCCTAAGAGCCATGTTATTTAAGGGCCTAAGTGCCAAGCAATTTAAGTTTATGCACTATATTGTGATGTAGTGTAGTTTAAAGGTTTAGTTGTGTGTAAAGAACATCTCTTGTGAAGGTGAATGTGTTTGATGGTTAAAGGATGAAAAACCATATGTTTGTGTATAAGAGTGTGTATTAAGAGATTGAATGTTCTTGATTGTCTAAAGGTGAAAAACAATGTGTTTTGATGTGAGTATATACAAGAGAAGCTATGGCGAAATTTAGTTGATAAACAAAAGAGTTTATGTGATGAAATGAGATTTTAAGACCTAGAAGGTACTAGGAACTTGTTAAGTGTTAAGATGGTGGAAGAAGGTGAATCATGGTGTTCTTAGGTGTTAAGGTGCCATGGGCATTGTCTTGGAGGATTTAGAACTCAAATGGGTGTTTTGAACACACCAAGGAATTGTTATGTGAAGTGTTAAGTCTTGTTCAAGATTTGGTAAACAAAGGAAAAGAAATGCCTAGTGAAGGTCTAAGTGAAAACTTGTGGAAATTATAAGCAATTGTGCAAAGGAGGTGTGTATGAGAAATAATGCTTTTGGAGTGGTGGTAATGTTTGTGAGACAACACTTTGGTTAGTTGAGGTAGTAGGCATGATATACCACTTAGAAATCTAAGAAAAATGTTGTAAGTGCTAGGAATTGTTGTAAGGATTTGAGTAACCAGTTAGTGATGATTAGGAAAGTTTAGTGCTTGTTTTAAGGTGTTTAAACATGTAGGAAACATGTGGAAAGTTTATGGAATGATTAGGTAAGGTTTAAGGTTGGTTTAGGGGTTGAAAAATGATGTTTTGACAAGTTAATAACATGGTCCGGGACCTAGCCCTTGTATAGGTACCCGGACCACCCCTTAAAAAGAGCCGAGAGTGAATTTTAGAAGTGGTCCGGGTCCTTAGTCCAGGACCAAGACCCGGACCAAGGGTAAATTAAGGCCGAGAGTACATTCTACAAGTGGTCCGGGACCTTGGGTCCGGACCAAGTCCCGGACCAGGTCAAAAGTGTTGCAAAATCTGTTTTAAAGGCTTCTAATCATGGGGAATTGAATGGTAATGGTTTTAGGTGATGTTTAGGCCTTGTTTGGTGGCATATAAAGGCCTTAAAATGTGTAAACAAGTGTTGGGTTTGATGTGAGAGTTGTAAACTTAATATCATAAGAGTAAGTTAAGTGTAACGGGAATGACGGGGTAAACTATGGGCGCTTTAAACGTTAAACAAACATGTTACCCCAATATTAATAAAAGTAATTGTAATGTTATCAGTTGTTCGAGAATTTCTCGAGGTACATAAGTGGACATGATAAAGTGGACTCCGGTGACAGGTATGGTTTTCTTGCAACCTGTGTCCTACCGGATTACACCGGCTTGTATGCCAATGTGTTTTTCTGTATGTTTGCCACGTTATGAGATAAATCATGAAACGAGTTTACAGTCGTAATTGTTATTGTATGTTTACGTGCCGATACCGGTAACCTCGAATGCGCTTGAAGGGCTAGTTAACCACTATTAGGTAAACGTAGGAGAACGGTATCCGGTGATAACGTTTCCGACCTAAGGAACGTTCTAACCACGGCTATGCGTGAGTTAGTTATGTAATGTTTGTGTGTGATGTTGGTGTACGAATGTATGACTCTCCCTTCCCTTGTGTGTGTCTAACAAGACTTAACCCAATGTTGTGATTGTTTAACTAAGTTCAATGATGAACTTCTGGCAAGTGCTAACGGGGGAGTGAGGAGTCCGGTCTGTTCCGGCCACGCGTGTGAGTATGGGGGTCGTTGTCATAGCAGGTTCGATCCTCTCCGTATGTTATGGTTGTTTTCCAATTTGGTTCCCAACCTTCCCTTTAGCTTAACCAAGGCTATTACTGACTCACGTCGGGCCACAGGGGCATACTATTGTTATGTTTGTTTCGGTGTGCTTGGATCACTATATCCGAGACACCTTGTGTTAAGTTAACCGTTCATTTAACGAGACGGTAACGAGTTATGTAACGAGCTTATCATGAGACTGGCAACATTCTCTAGGCTCACCAGTGTATTAGCAATGTTTGGGTCGGTTCCTAAGAGGACCATTCCCGTTATGTTGTGTATCTTTGTTGTGATGCAATATCTATTGCGGTGTTATGTTGTGCACGTGGAAACGTGCAAGGTGTTGTTAAGTGTTGTTGTGTAGTGTATGTTATATGTTGTAAAATGTGGAGTATGTGGATCATGGATATGAGTCCCAGTTTGAGAAAAGAGGCGTTTAAGGATAACCCGATTTAAGGGTAAGTGTCGTCAGTTAAGGAAGTAGCTCCATTAGAGGAGGAACACTCTAGGGATATTGAATACCTTGAGTGACTTATTAAGTAAGGATATATTATCCGTTTGTTGAGCCCGTTGAGGCGAAATGATTATGTGTTGTGTGTTTACAGTTGCACGCATGATTTAAAAATAATCAACCGCATGCTAAGACGACAATTAGTTGTGCGTGGCCCGGTAGCATGTGGGCTGCGGGATTACCATACCAGCAAAGGTGCTGAGCCCCTTGGGGGCCACCCTTTCTCTTCTTTTCCTATTTCAGGTACAGAGAGCTGGAAGCCGTCCGAGAGTAGGACGGGGTAGACATTGTACATGGGTAAACATTTAAGTGTATATATACAGTAGGTGTAGTAAGACCGAAATTGTTGTCGGCACCAGTTTATAAATACTCGGTATAGTTGGAAGGTGTACGTTGTTGTTGTTGTTAATGGAAAGGGATAGTAATGTGTAGTCGCTCGGGAATTTAGCCCATCAGACCGGTACAATGTGTATGTATTAGCCTTGTTAGCCACGTGGGTGGCTAACGGCGTGTAACACCAACGAGTTAAGTAATGATGAGGTTGCTTTTCCGCTGCAGTTTATTGTAAGTGTGTTAATGTTGGATGGGGTGTTACAAAAAGTGGTATCAAGCGAAGTATCGCTCTGATGACTGAATTACCGAGCTTAGGAAGTACCGAGTTAGAATTTTAGTACCTTGGGTTAAGGGTTGAGTGATGCGTGAGAGATACGCTAGTTAGGAATTACCAGTGTGTACTGGAAACCCAATATCCATCCCGCCCTCCACAACCCCTGTTTTATAACTTGGGAAACAACGCCAGAGAGATGAAAGTCCTCTCATACTCGGGAATACCCGATCTGGCTGTTATTGAATACCTCTAAGGGTACAGAGAACCTGTCATACGGTAGATCCTGAAAACTGGGAATCCCGGAGACGGTTTCCATCTGAACAACGTTAACCGCATTTAATAGCGAAGAATGAAGGATTTTGTGTATAAGAGAATAGAATTTCTGGTAACCTGGGTCGACATGCAGAGCAGTCGAGAGTAACCAGCTTGCAACGCACCGACCGTGCACAGGCAGGCAGTGGATAGTGAAACCCGAGACGAGTGTCTACGGGACCACAGTTGATAAATAATACACCAACGGTATACCAACCGACAAGGGAACTACAACGTAGTGCCCAAACAAGAGACAAGTCTCAGTAACCACGACAAATACGTGAAACAGGCTACAAAGTGAATACAATGCTAAGAAAAAGGGGTCTCCCAGAATGGGAAACACCCTAGTTGATGATCGTCATGTGAAGACAGTAAAAAGTCACCTAGAAGAGTTATTATCAAGACTGTAAGATCAAGTGAGGGCCAACAAGGCCACTGATGACAGTATGGGTAAAAACAATACCACAACCGGTAAGTGCTAAACCGATAGCCAGTTAGCATGGCGCACTTGCCATAGCAAGTGCAGCTATAACAGGGCTGTTCGGGAAATTTATAACCACTACAGAGTACTTAGTAAAGTACCATGAAGTTAAACAGGATCATTATGACCATGGAAGGGCTTGGTAGCCTAACCTCTGTAATTGTAAATACACCAGTCAGCAAGAAGCTAGACTTGGTTAAGGTAAGAAGATGTTGTGAAACCATGAAAATTTTCTTTCAACCCAGATTTATTCAAACCCTTTTCTTTTCAAAACCACATTTTCCATCAAACCAACACTTCTTTCCAACCTTCTTTTAAACCAAACCAGTAAAACCAAAGTCAGATGATAAGATACAACAGTGGATAAACTTTCCCTCGATTAAGTTCGGGAAGTACGGGACGCATATTGTCAGGGGACAATATAAGGGAGTTGACGACAGAATACTTCACCTAGGCGTGTGACGGACACTACGAGTGTACCAACTGAATTGTGGGACGACCGCACTCCGTTAGGAGCTTGTGGGCCTGACAGACTACTTATAGGTTAGTTGGGTAAGTGGTAATGTATCAGTATGATACCCCATATATGTATACAAGTAGAGTCCGAAACACGGGAAGTAGTCGACTCCGTACTACGGTCAGCAGTATAAGTCAATCAAGAACTAAGGATTACCATGAATGGTTGAAGCTAAGGAACCCAGTTAAGATTAACGAGACTAAAGGAATTAGTAAATTCCTTACAGCGAAATGCTTAAGAGTCAGGAGGTGCGAAGTGCACTAACTGAATGTAAAGACATCGTATATGACTTAAGGATCCTCAGGGATAAACAGGTTAGCTGGAACGGTGACCCAGCCTGTGCATGGCAAGGCAGATGCCTGATGTGGACACATTAATGTGCAAAGAACGGGATGAAACTCCCAGAATGAGTACCTACACTACCGGGAAGTGTTGATCTTCACAGAAGAGGATAATAAGTCAGTTAAGAACGCAAATGGCGTGGCTAATGGAATGTACCAATAAGTGTGAAACAAATGTAAGGCATAATGTAGCAACACCCAGGAGCAATCCTTGAGGGGTGTTCGCATCAACAATTGTTGAACGAAATGCATGACAGAAACACAAGGGTTGAAACTAACACCCAGTTTAGACATGAGTTGTCAGGAGACGGACTGACAAACCTAAGGGGAATCCCATGAAAGGAAACGTGATGCAACGACTTGTCATGGAGCCCAAATAATATCCAAACCATGTAATATTGTACAGAGAAGTACATGTGTGTGGACAGCCTACAATGAGCCCAGCTCAAGGCAAATAAGGCTTATAAGCCATAAGCAAGATATGTTATATAAATTCGATTGATGGTAGAAGTTTATGTTGTATAAGTGAATAGAGTGGTAAACGAACCACTGCATTAAGAGTGGGGATACCTCTCGATATTGTGACACCGCAGGAGCGGTAGTTATGTGAATCAAGTTCAAGAAATATGTTAAGGATGGACGATGTTATTATTGAAAGAGAGCACTTAGCTTAGTAGTATGTGTATAAAGTGAAGCACCTGGCTGAATAATACCGGCTTGTGACTTGAATGATCGATGCTCAAGGAGCATTCAGTAGTCATCCAAATGAGGATGAACCATAATACGAATGATATAAGTATATGCGTGGAAGTTAATGTGACAGTAAATACGATGTAAGTTAGTGTTATACAATAAGTACGGTGCGCAGTAAGCGACCGTTGTATAAGTGTTGTGGCGGATAAGACCAGTTGTGGGTTAAACTCAATGGACATGCAAGCAAGTGATGAATACACAGACTGGGCAATAAGCTAATGGTCGGTACTATGTGATAAGGAACTCAGTGTGAATTCCATGGCGAATCACATAAGGGATTTACTGTCAAGAGTTTACGCTGCACTCTGTATGACTGAGTGTTTTGGTATTGCACTTGCGCAGTAATGATCGAGTGGGATAGCTAGGAATTTGGAAACATGTTAATTTGTGGAGGAAAATGTTATAATGGCCGATGCATAGGAAATGCAAGACCACACCAATAAAAGAGTACTTGTACAAAACCAAATGTGGAGACATGATTAACAGTAAGTGACTACAGTAGCACTAACTGCCAAATATCGGTATGGAATATACCCCAAATGTTGTAAATAGCTGAGAGAGCACTACACACTAGGTAGTAGCTCAATCTCAACCGACAGTGAGTCGGAAGGAAACAAGTCAATCATCGTGAAATACATAGCTGTATACACAGTAAATTGTTATGGAAGTGGATAGAAAGTTTATAACTCACCGAATTCGCTAACGGTAAGAGATACCACGCGTCGGTTGAGAAACCGTTGTCACCAAGATAAGGTGATAATTGGGGATGTACAATACAGTAAGAATAACAAATGGGGCAATTAAGCTCTACAGTTACTAGAGTTTCGCAGCAGAAACTAGTGAGCCAGTGATTCAAGTGTTGAATGTACATGGTGAACACGAGTGAATGGCTAATTATTAACGCCTAGAAGCCTAACAGGCCAGAATCGAAACCAACTAAGAGTTTAAACAAACTCCAATGAGAATTCTTGGTTTAGGAACTAAACCGCCAATATGGTTAAGATCCTCTAATCAGAATCCATTGTGTAATAGGCCGCGTGGAAGTTAAAACACTTCACGACGGCAGAACATTATAAGCCAATGTTTAGTGATTGATTACGTGGGCGTAATCCCTTTTAAGGGGGGTAGAGCGCAAAACCACTTAGTGTATATTATCGTACAAGTGTACGTAGTGTATGTGACTTATATTGTGCATAGCACAAAATTATATTATTGTTTTGATGATTGGTGTGTGTGTTACGTAAACATACACATTCATTCATGGTTTAATTGTGGTAATTGCGCACAGAAGATGCGAATACCATTGTGATAAGTGTGTGTGTTTGTTAACAGTTGTGTGTGATAGTACAAGTGTGGGGAGTAGAGAAACTCCCGGGGGAACAAAAGCCCCGACAGTGTATAAATGTAAAACCAGTGTTGTATTTTGATAAAATATATGTGTATATATATTATAGTGATTTATGAAGGGTATGAGACCGATATAAACCTAATGAGATAAGGTTCCCTAGGTAACAGATTAAGTGGATGGAGGTAACTGATAGGCGGAGTTCTATCCTTTGGAGATGTATGATCATGATTAGAATGATTTAAAAGATAGAAAATTGGAAATGAGTGATTTACTTGATGCTTGAAAATGAAGTGGGAGGTGGAACTTGATTTGCATGTGATCAAGGGAAGCCGAACACAAATTGGAGTGGAGGATAGTTCACATGATGCTGATCACATCAGGGTTGGATGACTCTTGAAACTCCCTATAAGTGGTCACAAATAACCACGCTAAGAAAAGAAGCAAAGAGCTTAAGTTGGACTTGGAGTTGTGTGTGTTTTCAGAAGGATTTTCAATTGGTATTTATAAAACGTCGATAGATACTTTACATAATTAAAGTTCTCTTACTTAACCTCACAGGAAAAAAAAAATTTTAAATTTAAGTGATTGTTTTGATCTCCCAAAGGCACGGGGACGGAAGGTGTCCATCGCGACCGGGTTCTGCGGGATCACAGTGTATGTAAAAGATATTTTTGATTGCTATACATGCTATGACATGTTGTGTGGTATGTGTAATAAATATTATTTTGACCTTGAGTTCCTAAAGTGTATGTTATCAAGACCTATGAGTCTAAATGTGTTGTGTTGCATAGACCTATGTGTCTAAAGACTGTTATGTTATCGGGACCTATGTGTCTAAAGACTGTTATGTTATCGGGACCTATGTGTCCAAATGTTGTTATGTTACCCAAGACCAGTGAGTCAAAAGGGGTTGTTATGTATGTGTAAGTGTTGTTAAGATACCCGGACCATTGAGCCCGAGGTTATCATGTGAATATGTTATGTTATGTATGGATGTGAATGTGTTGCCCGGACCATTAAGTCCGAGGTTGTGATGTAAAGTGTATTTGGTTATGGAAGTTTTACCTCTATAAGTAATCCCCGTATTCTAATCCAAGATGTGAGGGAAGTGTAAACTTCGAGGACGAAGTTCTTTTAAGGGGGGTAGATTGAAATACCCCAAACCTTGATATGTGGTTTAAATATCAAACTATGGTACGTAAAGGCTAAAAAGTGCCTTAGTAACATCAGTGAACAATTTAGACCATAGTAAATGCAATAAAGCATTAAGACACAGTTTGAGCAAAAACATGCTCTAAGCTATGAGTGAACTTGGTTAGGACCCAAAGAGCCTACCAAGACTTAATAATATTCAATTATGATTTAATAAGGCTAAATAAGTCCGTAGGAAACCTTGGTGGGCAGTTAAACCAAATAAAACACAAAAAAATACCTTAAAGTCAATATGAGCAAAAATGTGCTCTAAGCTTGGGATGAATTTGTATAAGACCTAATGGTCATGCCTATACCTTATTTATATGTTAATGAACATATTAAATCAATTACTAAAGAAAACCAAGCTTGAAAACAAGTTAAAACACAAAATGTGCTTTAAGGAGTCTTAAAGCACGTTTTTGAAAAATTGTCTTGTAAATGAGTTTTGAATGGCTAAATGTCCATCATTACTCTTTAATTAACATGTGTACTATATAGTATCACATTTGGAAGTCTATATCAATGGGAAATCAAAAATTTCACAAATATGTGCCTTAGTTTGTGAATAGTGCCCAAATAGTGCTAGTTTTGACTTAAGTCAACTTTAATTAGTTAAATGGTCAACAAAGACCATAATTCTTATATATTGAAGGGGGCACGGTTTTTAGTGTGTGAGTCATCACACTTGGCTAGCAAATAAAGAAAAGAAGAAAGAATAAAGTGAAAAGTTACTTTATGCCTTATAACATAAATATCTCCAAACTAAACCTCTCTCCTCACTTTCTCTTCTTTTCTTCTTGGTTCCCACCGTCTCCAACCTCATCCTCCCTTCTCCATCTCGTTTTGCTACAGCCATATACCATTCTCCATCTTTGAATGCTTGTAACTTCTAGCTCCATGCACCAAATCAAATTCCAAGACCATATTTGTCTTAGTTAGGTCAAGCTCTACACTTCTCTCTTTTCAAATCTTCAAGAACTCCATTTTGGTGCCATGAAGATTCTCCATTGAAGGAGCTTGAGCTCACCTTTTCATGCCTTGACATTCTCCTTTGCTTCAAGGTAAGGAAAATCAAAGAAAAACAACATTTCCTCTTGTTTTAGTGTGTGGCCGAAAATTCACCTTACAATGGTGCATTGCCTTGCTATATTTTAGCTTAATTCAAACTTCAAAGGACTAGGAGGAGTCCTATCTTGCTACTTAACCAAGCTCTCTTCCGAATTCCAAAGGTAATCATCAAATTTTGGTGTTTTAAGACACATATGTAAACCTAGGGTTTAACTATGAGTTGGAGTATTAAACTTAATGCTCATTACCCTTATATGTGTATTGATTAGAAGATTGACAAGTGATAAAAGCCCTTGCCGATTTTCTATCAAGGAAGAACAAAGAAAAACAAGTGGGAAGTCTTGAAAGAAAAGAGGTAAATGTGTTAACCTAATGTGGTTTAAATGCCTAGGAAAATGGAGCTTGATTTGCTTAATAAAATACCTAAAGAGCTAATGGTAAATGAGTTAGCAAAATGCTCTCAAGGAGTTTATTAAGGGCATATGTATTGTTGGGTGTATTCGCAGGTTGAAGGCATTTAAATGTGGAGATTCAGTGTTTAAGTTTAATGCAATTTAAGGGCCTAAGAGCCATGTTATTTAAGGGCCTAAGTGCCAAGCAATTTAAGTTTATGCACTATATTGTGATGTAGTGTAGTTTAAAGGTTTAGTTGTGTGTAAAGAACATCTCTTGTGAAGGTGAATGTGTTTGATGGTTAAAGGATGAAAAACCATATGTTTGTGTATAAGAGTGTGTATTAAGAGATTGAATGTTCTTGATTGTCTAAAGGTGAAAAACAATGTGTTTTGATGTGAGTATATACAAGAGAAGCTATGGCGAAATTTAGTTGATAAACAAAAGAGTTTATGTGATGAAATGAGATTTTAAGACCTAGAAGGTACTAGGAACTTGTTAAGTGTTAAGATGGTGGAAGAAGGTGAATCATGGTGTTCTTAGGTGTTAAGGTGCCATGGGCATTGTCTTGGAGGATTTAGAACTCAAATGGGTGTTTTGAACACACCAAGGAATTGTTATGTGAAGTGTTAAGTCTTGTTCAAGATTTGGTAAACAAAGGAAAAGAAATGCCTAGTGAAGGTCTAAGTGAAAACTTGTGGAAATTATAAGCAATTGTGCAAAGGAGGTGTGTATGAGAAATAATGCTTTTGGAGTGGTGGTAATGTTTGTGAGACAACACTTTGGTTAGTTGAGGTAGTAGGCATGATATACCACTTAGAAATCTAAGAAAAATGTTGTAAGTGCTAGGAATTGTTGTAAGGAATTGAGTAACCAGTTAGTGATGATTAGGAAAGTTTAGTGCTTGTTTTAAGGTGTTTAAACATGTAGGAAACATGTGGAAAGTTTATGGAATGATTAGGTAAGGTTTAAGGTTGGTTTAGGGGTTGAAAAATGATGTTTTGACAAGTTAATAACATGGTCCGGGACCTAGCCCTTGTATAGGTACCCGGACCACCCCTTAAAAAGAGCCGAGAGTGAATTTTAGAAGTGGTCCGGGTCCTTAGTCCAGGACCAAGACCCGGACCAAGGGTAAATTAAGGCCGAGAGTACATTCTACAAGTGGTCCGGGACCTTGGGTCCGGACCAAGTCCCGGACCAGGTCAAAAGTGTTGCAAAATCTGTTTTAAAGGCTTCTAATCATGGGGAATTGAATGGTAATGGTTTTAGGTGATGTTTAGGCCTTGTTTGGTGGCATATAAAGGCCTTAAAATGTGTAAACAAGTGTTGGGTTTGATGTGAGAGTTGTAAACTTAATATCACAAGAGTAAGTTAAGTGTAACGGGAATGACGGGGTAAACTATGGGCGCTTTAAACGTTAAGCAAACATGTTACCCCAATATTAATAAAAGTAATTGTAATGTTATCAGTTGTTCGAGAATTTCTCGAGGAACATAAGTGGACATGATAAAGTGGACTCCGGTGACAGGTATGGTTTTCTTGCAACCTGTGTCCTACCGGATTACACCGGCTTGTATGCCAATGTGTTTTTCTGTATGTTTGCCACGTTATGAGATAAATCATGAAACGAGTTTACAGTCGTAATTGTTATTGTATGTTTACGTGCCGATACCGGTAACCTCGAATGCGCTTGAAGGGCTAGTTAACCACTATTAGGTAAACGTAGGAGAACGGTATCCGGTGATAACGTTTCCGACCTAAGGAACGTTCTAACCACGGCTATGCGTGAGTTAGTTATGTAATGTTTGTGTGTGATGTTGGTGTACGAATGTATGACTCTCCCTTCCCTTGTGTGTCTAACAAGACTTAACCCAATGTTGTGATTGTTTAACTAAGTTCAATGATGAACTTCTGACAAGTGCTAACGGGGGAGTGAGGAGTCCGGTCTGTTCCGGCCACGCGTGTGAGTATGGGGGTCGTTGTCATAGCAGGTTCGATCCTCTCCGTATGTTATGGTTGTTTTCCAATTTGGTTCCCAACCTTCCCTTTAGCTTAACCAAGGCTATTACTGACTCACGTCGGGCCACAGGGGCATACTATTGTTATGTTTGTTTCGGTGTGCTTGGATCACTATATCCGAGACACCTTGTGTTAAGTTAACCGTTCATTTAACGAGACGGTAACGAGTTATGTAACGAGCTTATCATGAGACTGGAAACATTCTCTAGGCTCACCAGTGTATTAGCAATGTTTGGGTCGGTTCCTAAGAGGACCATTCCCGTTATGTTGTGTATCTTTGTTGTGATGCAATATCTATTGCGGTGTTATGTTGTGCACGTGGAAACGTGCAAGGTGTTAAGTGTTGTTGTGTAGTGTATGTTATATGTTGTAAAATGTGGAGTATGTGGATCATGGATATGAGTCCCAGTTTGAGAAAAGAGGCGTTTAAGGATAACCCGATTTAAGGGTAAGTGTCGTCAGTTAAGTAAGGATATATTATCCGTTTGTTGACCCCGTTGAGGCAAATGATTATGTGTTGTGTGTTTACAGTTGATGGCATGCATGATGAAAATAATCAACCGCATGCTAAGACGACAATTAGTTGTGCGTGGCCCGGTAGCATGTGGGCTGCGGGATTACCATACCAGCAAAGGTGCTGAGCCCCTTGGGGGCCACCCTTTCTCTTCTTTTCCTATTTCAGGTACGAGAGCTGGAAGCCGTCCGAGAGTAGGACGGGGTAGACATTGTACATGGGTAAACATTTAAGTGTATATATACAGTAGGTGTAGTAAGACCGAAATTGTTGTCGGCACCAGTTTATTAATACTCGGTATAGTTGGAAGGTGTACGTTGTTGTTGTTGTTAATGGAAAGGGATAGTAATGTGTAGTCGCTCGGGAATTTAGCCCATCAGACCGGTACAATGTGTATGTATTAGCCTTGTTAGCCACGTGGGTGGCTAACGGCGTGTAAACCAACGAGTTAAGTAATGTGATGAGGTGCTTTTCCGCTTGCAGTTTATTGTAAGTGTGTTAATGTTGGATGGGGTGTTACAAAAAGTGGTATCAGAGCGAAGTATCGCTCTGATGACTGAATTACCGAGCTTAGGAAGTACCGAGTTAGAATTTTAGTACCTTGGGTTAAGGGTTGAGTGATAGCGTGAGAGATACGCTAGTTAGGAATTACCAGTGTGTACTGGAAACCTACAATATCCATCCCGCCCTCCACAACCCCTGTTTTATAACTTGGGAAACAACGCCAGAGAGATGAAAGTCCTCTCATACTCGGGAATACCCGATCTGGCTGTTATTGAATACCTCTAAGGGTACAGAGAACCTGTCATACGGTAGATCCTGAAAACTGGGAATCCGGAGACGGTTTCCATCTGAACAACGTTAACCGCATTTAATAGCGAAGAATGAAGGATTTTGTGTATAAGAGAATAGAATTTCCGGTAACCTGGGTCGACATGCAGAGCAGTCGAGAGTAACCAGCTTGCAACGCACCGACCGTGCAACAGGCAGGAAGTGGATAGTGAAACCCGAGACGAGTGTCTACGGGACTACAGTTGATAAATAATACACCAACGGTATACCAACCGACAAGGGAACTACAACGTAGTGCCCAAACAAGAGACAAGTCTCAGTAACCACGACAAATACGTGAAACAGGCTACAAAGTGAATACAATGCTAAGAAAAAGGGGTCTCCCAGAATGGGAAAACACCCTAGTTGATGATCGTCATGTGAAGACAGTAAAAAGTCACCTAGAAGAGTTATTATCAAGACTGTAAGATCAAGTGAGGGCCAACAAGGCCACTGATGACAGTATGGGTAAAAACAATACCACAACCGGTAAGTGCTAAACCGATAGCCAGTTAGCATGGCGCACTTGCCATAGCAAGTGCAGCTATAACAGGGCTGTTCGGGAAATTTATAACCACTACAGAGTACTTAGTAAAGTACCATGAAGTTAAACAGGATCATTATGACCATGGAAGGACTTGGTAGCCTAACCTCTGTAATTGTAAATACACCAGTCAGCAAGAAGCTAGACTTGGTTAAGGTAAGAAGATGTTGTGAAACCATGAAAATTTTCTTTCAACCCAGATTTATTCAAACCCTTCTTTTCAAAACCACATTTTCCTTCAAACCAACACTTCTTTCCAACCTTCTTTTAAACCAAACCAGTAAAACCAAAGTCAGATGATAAGATACAACAGTGGATAAACTTTCCCTCGATTAAGTTCGGGAAGTACGGGACGCATATTGTCAGGGGACAATATAAGGGAGTTGATGACAGAATACTTCACCTAGGCGTGTGACGGACACTACGAGTGTACCAACTGAATTGTGGGACGACCGCACTCCGTTAGGAGCTTGTGGGCCTGACAGACCTACTTATAGGTTAGTTGGGTAAGTGGTAATGTATCAGTATGATACCCCATATATGTATACAAGTAGAGTCCGAAACACGGGAAGTAGTCGACTCCGTACTACGGTCAGCAGTATAAGTCAATCAAGAACTAAGGATTACCATGAATGGTTGAAGCTAAGGAACCCAGTTAAGATTAACGAGACTAAAGGAATTAGTAAATTCCTTACAGCGAAATGCTTAAGAGTCAGGAGGTGCGAAGTGCACTAACTGAATGTAAAGACATCGTATATGACTTAAGGATCCTCAGGGATAAACAGGTTAGCTGGAACGGTGACCCAGCCTGTGCATGGCAAGGCAGATGCCTGATGTGGACACATTAATGTGCAAAGAACGGGGATGAAACTCCCAGAATGAGTACCTACACTACCGGGAAGTGTTGATCTTCACAGAAGAGGATAATAAGTCAGTTAAGAACGCAAATGGCGTGGCTAATGGAATGTACCAATAATAAGTGTGAAACAAATGTAAGGCATAATGTAGCAACACCCAGGAGCAATCCTTGAGGGGTGTTCGCATCAACAATTGTTGAACGAAATGCATGACAGAAACACAAGGGTTGAAACTAACACCCAGTTTAGACATGAGTTGTCAGGAGACGGACTGACAAACCTAAGGGGAATCCCATGAAAGGAAACGTGATGCAACGACTTGTCATGGAGCCCAATATAATATCCAAACCATGTAATATTGTACAGAGAAGTACATGTGTGTGGACAGCCTACAATGAGCCCAGCTCAAGGCAAATAAGGCTTATAAGCCATAAGCAAGATATGTTATATAAATTCGATTGATGGTAGAAGTTTATGTTGTATAAGTGAATAGAGTGGTAAACGAACCACTGCATTAAGAGTGGGGATACCTCTCGATATTGTGACACCGCAGGAGCGGTAGAGTAGTTATGTGAATCAAGTTCAAGAAATATGTTAAGGATGGACGATGTTATTATTGAAAGAGAGCACTTAGCTTAGTAGTATGTGTATAAAGTGAAGCACCTGGCTGAATAATGCCGGCTTGTGACTCGAATGATCGATGCTCAAGGAGCATTCAGTAGTCATCCAAATGAGGATGAACCATAATACGAATGATATAAGTATATGCGTGGAAGTTAATGTGACAGTAAATACGATGTAAGTTAGTGTTATACAATAAGTACGGTGCGCAGTAAGCGACCGTTGTATAAGTGTTGTGGCGGATAAGACCAGTTGTGGGTTAAACTCAATGGACATGCAAGCAAGTGATGAATACACAGACTGGGCAATAAGCTAATGGTCGGTACTATGTGATAAGGAACTCAGTGTGAATTCCATGGCGAATCACATAAGGGATTTACTGTCAAGAGTTTACGCCTCTGCACTCTGTATGACTGAGTGTTTTGGTATTGCCTTGCGCAGTAATGAGCGCAGTAATGATGGGATAGCTAGGAATAGGAATTGGAAACATGTTAATTGTGGAGGAATAATGTTATAATGGCCGATGCATAGGAAATGCAAGACCACACCAATAAAAGAGTACTTGTACAAAACCAAATGTGGAGACATGATTAACAGTAAGTGACTACAGTAGCACTAACTGCCAAATATCGGTATGGAATATACCCCAAATGTTGTAAATAGCTGAGAGAGAGCACTACACACTAGGTAGTAGCTCAATCTCAACCGACAGTGAGTCGGAAGGAACAAGTCAATCATCGTGAAATACATAGCTGTATACACAGTAAATTGTTATGGAAGTGGATAGAAAGTTTATAACTCACCGAATTCGCTAACGGTAAGAGATACCACGCGTCGGTTGAGAAACCGTTGTCACCAAGATAAAGGTGATAATTGGGGATGTACAATACAGTAAGAATAACAAATGGGGCAATTAAGCTCTACAGTTACTAGAGTTTCGCAGCAGAAACTAGTGAGCCAGTGATTCAAGTGTTGAATGTACATGGTGAACACGAGTGAATGGCTAATTATTAACGCCTAGAAGCCTAACAGGCCAGAATCGAAACCAACTAAGAGTTTAAACAAACTCCAATGAGAATTCTTGGTTTAGGAACTAAACCGCCAATATGGTTAAGATCCTCTAATCAGAATCCATTGTGTAATAGGCCGCGTGGAAGTTAAAACACTTCACGACGGCAGAACATTATAAGCCAATGTTTAGTGATTGATTACGTGGGCGTAATCCCTTTTAGGGGGGGTAGAGCGCAAAACCACTTAGTGTATATTATCGTACAAGTGTACGTAGTGTATGTGACTTATATTGTGCATAGCACAAAATTATATTATTGTTTTGATGATTGGTGTGTGTGTTACGTAAACATACACATTCATTCATGGTTTAATTGTGGTAATTGCGCACAGAAGATGCGAATACCATTGTGATAAGTGTGTGTGTTTTGTTAACAGTTGTGTGTGATAGTACAAGTGTGGGGAGTAGAGAAACTCCCGGGGGAAAAAAGCCCCGACAGTGTATAAATGTAAAACCAGGTGTTGTATTTTGATAAAATATATGTGTATATATATTATATAGTGATTTATGAAGGGTATGAGACCGATATAAAACCTAATGAGGATAAGGTTCCCTAGGTAACAAGATTAAGTGGATGGAGGTAACTGATAGGCGGAGTTCTATCCTTTGGAGATGTATGATCATGATTAGAATGATTTAAAAGATAGAAAAATTGGAAATGAGTGATTTACTTGATGCTTGAAAATGAAGTGGGAGGTGGAACTTGATTTGCATGTGATCAAGGGAAGCCGAACACAAATTGGAGTGGAGGGATAGTTCAACATTGATGCTGATCACATCAGGGTTGGATGACTCTTGAAACTCCCTATAAGTGGTCACAAATAACCACGCTAAGAAAAGAAGCAAAGAGCTTAAGTTGGACTTGGAGTTGTGTGTGTTTTCAGAAGGATTTTCAATTGGTATTTATAAAACGTCGATAGATACTTTACATAATTAAAGTTCTCTTACTTAACCTCACAGGAAAAAAAATTTTTAAATTTAAGTGATTGTTTTGATCTCCCAAAGGCACGGGGACGGAAGGTGTCCATCGCGACCGGGTTCTGCGGGATCACAGTGTGTATGTAAAAGATATTTTTGATTGCTATACATGCTATGACATGTTGTGTGGTATGTGTATAAATATTATTTTGACCTTGAGTTCCTAAAGTGTATGTTATCAAGACCTATGAGTCTAAATGTGTTGTGTTGCATAGACCTATGTGTCTAAAGACTGTTATGTTATCGGACCTATGTGTCTAAAGACTGTTATGTTATCGGGACCTATGTGTCCAAATGTTGTTATGTTACCCAAGACCAGTGAGTCAAAAGGGGTTGTTATGTATGTGTAAGTGTTGTTAAGATACCCGGACCATTGAGCCCGAGGTTATCATGTGAATATGTTATGTTATGTATGGATGTGAATGTGTTGCCCGGACCATTAAGTCCGAGGTTGTGATGTAAAGTGTATTTGGTTATGGAATTTTTACCTCTATAAGTAATCCCCGTATTCTAATCCAAGATGTGAGGGAAGTGTAAACTTGGAGGACGAAGTTCTTTTAAGGGGGGTAGATTGAAATACCCCAAACCTTGATATGTGGTTTAAATATCAAACTATGGTACGTAAAGGCTAAAAGTGCCTTAGTAACATCAGTGAACAAGACCATAGTAAATGCAATAAAGCATTAAGACACAGTTTGAGCAAAAACATGCTCTAAGCTATGAGTGAACTTGGTTAGGACCCAAAGAGCCTACCAAGACTTAATAATATTCAATTATGATTTAATAAGGCTAAATAAGTCCGTAGGAAACCTTGGGGCAGTTAAACCAAATAAAACACAAAAAAATACCTTAAAGTCAATATGAGCAAAAATGTGCTCTAAGCTTGGGATGAATTTGTATAAGACCTAATGGTCATGCCTATACCTTATTTATATGTTAATGAACATATTAAATCAATTACTAAAGAAAACCAAGCTTGAAAACAAGTTAAAACACAAAATGTGCTTTAAGGAGTCTTAAAGCACGTTTTTGAAAAATTGTCTTGTAAATGAGTTTTGAATGGCTAAATGTCCATCATTACTCTTTAATTAACATGTGTACTATATAGTATCACATTTGGAAGTCTATATCAATGGGAAATCAAAAATTTCACAAATATGTGCCTTAGTTTGTGAATAGTGCCCAAATAGTGCTAGTTTTGACTTAAGTCAACTTTAATTAGTTAAATGGTCAACAAAGACCATAAGTATCTTATATATTGAAGGGGGCACGGTTTTTAGTGTGTGAGTCATCACACTTGGCTAGCAAATAAGAAAAGAAGAAAGAATAAAGTGAAAAGTTACTTTATGCCTTATAACATAAATATCTCCAAACTAAACCTCTCTCCTCACTTTCTCTTCTTTTCTTCTTGGTTCCCACCGTCTCCAACCTCATCCTCCCTTCTCCATCTCGTTTTGCTACAGCCATATACCATTCTCCATCTTTGAATGCTTGTAACTTCTAGCTCCATGCACCAAATCAAATTCCAAGACCATATTTGTCTTAGTTAGGTCAAGCTCTACACTTCTCTCTTTTCAAATCTTCAAGAACTCCATTTGGTGCCATGAAGATTCTCCATTGAAGGAGCTTGAGCTCACCTTTCATGCCTTGACATTCTCCTTTGCTTCAAGGTAAGGAAAATCAAAGAAAAACAACATTTCCTCTTGTTTTAGTGTGTGGCCGAAAATTCACCTTACAATGGTGCATTGCCTTGCTATCTTTTAGCTTAATTCAAACTTCAAAGGACTAGGAGGAGTCCTATCTTGCTACTTAACCAAGCTCTCTTCCGAATTCCAAAGGTAATCATCAAATTTTGGTGTTTTAAGACACATATGTAAACCTAGGGTTTAACTATGAGTTGGAGTATTAAACTTAATGCTCATTACCCTTATATGTGTATTGATTAGAAGATTGACAAGTGATAAAAGCCCTTGCCATTTTCTATCAAGGAAGAACAAAGAAAAACAAGTGGGAAGTCTTGAAAGAAAAGAGGTAAATGTGTTAACCTAATGTGGTTTAAATGCCTAGGAAAATGGAGCTTGATTTGCTTAATAAAATACCTAAAGAGCTAATGGTAAATGAGTTAGCAAAATGCTCTCAAGGAGTTTATTAAGGGCATATGTATTGTTGGGTGTATTCGCAGGTTGAAGGCATTTAAATGTGGAGATTCAGTGTTTAAGTTTAATGCAATTTAAGGGCCTAAGAGCCATGTTATTTAAGGGCCTAAGTGCCAAGCAATTTAAGTTTATGCACTATATTGTGATGTAGTGTAGTTTAAAGGTTTAGTTGTGTGTAAAGAACATCTCTTGTGAAGGTGAATGTGTTTGATGGTTAAAGGATGAAAAACCATATGTTTGTGTATAAGAGTGTGTATTAAGAGATTGAATGTTCTTGATTGTCTAAAGGTGAAAAACAATGTGTTTTGATGTGAGTATATACAAGAGAAGCTATGGCGAAATTTAGTTGATAAACAAAAGAGTTTATGTGATGAAATGAGATTTTAAGACCTAGAAGGTACTAGGAACTTGTTAAGTGTTAAGATGGTGGAAGAAGGTGAATCATGGTGTTCTTAGGTGTTAAGGTGCCATGGGCATTGTCTTGGAGGATTTAGAACTCAAATGGGTGTTTTGAACACACCAAGGAATTGTTATGTGAAGTGTTAAGTCTTGTTCAAGATTTGGTAAACAAAGGAAAAGAAATGCCTAGTGAAGGTCTAAGTGAAAACTTGTGGAAATTATAAGCAATTGTGCAAAGGAGGTGTGTATGAGAAATAATGCTTTTGGAGTGGTGGTAATGTTTGTGAGACAACACTTTGGTTAGTTGAGGTAGTAGGCATGATATACCACTTAGAAATCTAAGAAAAATGTTGTAAGTGCTAGGAATTGTTGTAAGGAATTGAGTAACCAGTTAGTGATGATTAGGAAAGTTTAGTGCTTGTTTTAAGGTGTTTAAACATGTAGGAAACATGTGGAAAGTTTATGGAATGATTAGGTAAGGTTTAAGGTTGGTTTAGGGGTTGAAAAATGATGTTTTGACAAGTTAATAACATGGTCCGGGACCTAGCCCTTGTATAGGTACCCGGACCACCCCTTAAAAAGAGCCGAGAGTGAATTTTAGAAGTGGTCCGGGTCCTTAGTCCAGGACCAAGACCCGGACCAAGGGTAAATTAAGGCCGAGAGTACATTCTACAAGTGGTCCGGGACCTTGGGTCCGGACCAAGTCCCGGACCAGGTCAAAAGTGTTGCAAAATCTGTTTTAAAGGCTTCTAATCATGGGGAATTGAATGGTAATGGTTTTAGGTGATGTTTAGGCCTTGTTTGGTGGCATATAAAGGCCTTAAAATGTGTAAACAAGTGTTGGGTTTGATGTGAGAGTTGTAAACTTAATATCACAAGAGTAAGTTAAGTGTAACGGAATGACGGGGTAAACTATGGGCGCTTTAAACGTTAAGCAAACATGTTACCCCAATTAATAAAAGTAATTGTAATGTTATCAGTTGTTCGAGAATTTCTCGAGGAACATAAGTGGACATGATAAAGTGGACTCCGGTGACAGGTATGGTTTTCTTGCAACCTGTGTCCTACCGGATTACACCGGCTTGTATGCCAATGTGTTTTTCTGTATGTTTGCCACGTTATGAGATAAATCATGAAACAAGTTTACAGTCGTAATTGTTATTGTATGTTTACGTGCCGATACCGGTAACCTCGAATGCGCTTGAAGGGCTAGTTAACCACTATTAGGTAAACGTAGGAGAACGGTATCCGGTGATAACGTTTCCACCTAAGGAACGTTCTAACCACGGCTATGCGTGAGTTAGTTAGTAGTTATGTAATGTTGTGTGTGATGTTGGTGTACGAATGTATGACTCTCCCTTCCCTTGTGTGTGTCTAACAAGACTTAACCCAATGTTGTGATTGTTTAACTAAGTTCAATGATGAACTTCTGACAAGTGCTAACAGGGGGAGTGAGGAGTCCGGTCTGTTCCGGCCACGCGTGTGAGTATGGGGGTCGTTGTCATAGCAGGTTCGGTCCTCTCCGTATTTATGGTTGTTTTCCAATTTGGTTCCCAACCTTCCCTTTAGCTTAACCAAGGCTATTACTGACTCACGTCGGGCCACAGGGGCATACTATTGTTATGTTTGTTTCGGTGTGCTTGGATCACTATATCCGAGACACCTTGTGTTAAGTTAACCGTTCATTTAACGAGACGGTAACGAGTTATGTAACGAGCTTATCATGAGACTGGCAACATTCTCTAGGCTCACCAGTGTATTAGCAATGTTTGGGTCGGTTCCTAAGAGGACCATTCCCGTTATGTTGTGTATCTTTGTTGTGATGCAATATCTATTGCGGTGTTATGTTGTGCACGTGGAAACGTGCAAGGTGTTGTTAAGTGTGTTGTGTAGTGTATGTTATATGTTGTAAAATGTGGAGTATGTGGATCATGGATATGAATCCCAGTTTGAGAAAAGAGGCGTTAAGGATAACCCGATTTAAGGGTAAGTGTTGTCAGTTAAGGAAGTAGCTCCATTAGAGGATGAACACTCTAGGGATATTGAATACCTTGAGTGACTTATTAAGTAAGGATATATTATCCGTTTGTTGAGCCCGTTGAGGCGAAATGATTATGTGTTGTGTGTTTACAGTTGCATGCATGATTTAAAAATAATCAACCGCATGCTAAGACGACAATTAGTTGTGCGTGGCCCGGTAGCATGTGGGCTGCGGGATTACCATACCAGCAAAGGTGCTGAGCCCCTTGGGGGCCACCCTTTCTCTTCTTTTCCTATTTCAGGTACAGAGAGCTGGAAGCCGTCCGAGAGTAGGACGGGGTAGACATTGTACATGGGTAAACATTTAAGTGTATATATACAGTAGGTGTAGTAAGACCGAAATTGTTGTCGGCACCAGTTTATTAATACTCGGTATAGTTGGAAGGTGTACGTTGTTGTTGTTGTTAATGGAAAGGGATAGTAATGTGTAGTCGCTCGGGAATTTAGCCCATCAGACCGGTACAATGTGTATGTATTAGCCTTGTTAGCCACGTGGGTGGCTAACGGCGTGTAACACCAACGAGTTAAGTAATGTGATGAGGTTGCTTTTCCGCTGCAGTTTATTGTAAGTGTGTTAATGTTGGATGGGGTGTTACATTAAGTAAGACTTTAAAAGAAATTAGGAATAAAAATAACAAGTTTGGAACTTATTATGAGTAAGATAGAAATTAAAGGAAAACTATGGGTAAGGAATGTAAAAACACATTTTTATGTGTTTAGAAGGTTAAGGAAATCAAATAAAGAATTTAGAAACAAGTTGTAAAAGAAACAGAGTTAAGACAGGGTTAAACGAGACCGGTATATAAATTAAGGTATACGAGGGGTATACCCGTAATTTAATAAGTATAGGAGAAATCAACACTTAAAGTATTTTTAATGAAAATACAAGTTATATTGGAAAAAGAAATAAATACGTATGATGCGGAGTATCATACGGACGTATGCGAAAATTTTGGTGTACATGAATAGTACTCATATACGTGAATAGTATCCGTATACATGAATAGTAAATACGTATACATGAATAGTAAATACATATACATGAATAGTAACTACGTATATATGAATAGTCAAATATGAGACGTATACGTGAATAGTAAAATACGTATATGTGAATAGTGAAATACGGTGAATAATAAAATACGAGGCTGTATAAATGAATAGTAGAATACGAGACCGTATAAATGAATAGTGAAATACGGATGAATAGTGAAAAATACTAAAACCTAATACAAAGTCCGTATAAGTCTAAAGTTGCTAACTATACAACTAAATAACAACTAACGACGTTAGTGTGTTAATGAATTAGAATTGAGCTCGAAAACGCTCCTAAATGAACGAACCCGTTTAACGGTATACTATTATACCCGGGTTAACCTAGGAAGAGGTTTAAGTTGAAAAGAGAACCAAATTAGTTCTAAGACACAGGATACTAATACTAGTTCTGGTTACAGATCTAGATAAGTCAGAGGCGTTCAGCGGATTAGGCGAACGAGGGATTAAGAGCTAGCCAGTCTCCGGTGTACG
Organism: Limonium bicolor; assembly: GCA_023374045.1. Taxonomy (NCBI): domain Eukaryota; kingdom Viridiplantae; phylum Streptophyta; class Magnoliopsida; order Caryophyllales; family Plumbaginaceae; genus Limonium; species Limonium bicolor. The sequence continues at coordinate 473,716,433 of CM041776.1, forward strand.
GTATGGGATTCTTGTAGCTTGTTTGCTAACGAGGTCTACCTCGGTTTGTGTGCTATGTGTTATTGTGATACGACCAAGCAAGATTAAGCATGAAACCGATTTACTGTATTGTTATTGTGTGTCCATTGCACACTAACACGAATTGATTCAGAGCTTGTTCATTAACTATGTTTAGTAAACAATTGTATAAGGTTATAAATACTCTCTGTTGTTAGTTGGTTAATACCGAGAGAGGTTTAACTAACAAATTGTCAATGAGACTTCAGCTAACTGGAACTTGGGAGGAGAGGAATCCGGGACTGACTCCGGTCATGCATGTTTAGGTTAGGAGGTCGGCATCTGTATCAGATCTGTCTTCCGCATATGGCTCGTCTACGACTTGTTGCCTAGGGTCGACAAACAGACCCGACCAGCTCGAGTGAACAGTTCGAGGTGGGAGGCAAATTCAGGAGGCGCGGGAGGGTCAAGCCTACACCCCTCATAACTTAAGAATTAATGTTTATTAACCCAATGGAGCTAATAACTCATTGGCTAGGGTTACCTTGACCCGACAAAAATAAACAATTCAGTTAGAGAACAACCAGTTCTATTAAGAGAACGGTTGACACTTATAAGGTATGGTCAAACACGAGAACTAAACAATTCTCAGGCCTCAGGAGTTAGGAATCTAACTTAATCATTAATGGGCGTCCATTACGACGTTCGATTTATTTGAGCTGTGAATGTTTCACATAAATGTGTTGTTTGTTATCGTACTTCTTATTATTATTTGTATGAATAAACAATTGCATGTATACGACAAAGTAGTCGTGTGTAACCCTGCTAGCTTGTGGGCTGCACGTTTTCTGTACCAGCCATGTGCTGAGCCCCTTGGGGCCTGTGATTTAAACTTTGCAGGTAGGTACCAGACGAAGACTCAACCTGAGAGTAGGAGCGGGTAGAGTACTTCGGGTTGCTTTTACATTTGTTACATGAGTTGTGCATGTACACTCGTTTAGTGTATTACTGAGATGTTAGTATGATGTATTAGGATATGAGATACTCGGTATAAGTTGTGGTTTATGAATTGTAATGTTTTAGATGCTCGAGTAACTATCCGGTTAGTCATACCGTGACTTGTTAAGAGAATAGGCCTAGTTAGTCACGTGGGAGACTAACGGCGGTAACACCAATTTAGTAGAACTTTTCCGCTGCGTTGTTAATGTACGAGATGGACTTAGGGTGACGATCATTGTATTTGGAGATGGGGTGTTACAGTGGCGCTGGAACGTCCATTTTTTTCCGTCCACACGGGATACGGCTTCAGAGTTGTTTGTTTTTCTTTCCGTTCTAGATGGGTCCAAAAACGGACATGAAGCATCCGTTTTTATGTCCGTTTCAAACGGAAAGAGGGTCACCCGTGACCTTCTTGTTCATTTTTAGGCCCAAATTCAATTATTTTGATCTAAATCATTACTAAAACTATTCATAATCATACTATAACATAAAGACAATCAAGTTGGAATAAAACTTTTTTCTTCCTATTATAAACTGTTATCTAAGACTTTTTTAATTCGTAATAACCATCTTTATTAATTAAAAATATATTTTTTATGACTACGTACGCTAAAAATATCACTGCGTTTATAACCGCTTATTTTTCATAATGACCACGTCAACATAAATATTACTACGAAAACAAACACTCATAGAAATTCAGCATTATGTATGGCTTTGTTTTTACATCACAAACGATCTGGATCAACAATATCAATTAAGTTTGTATAATTCCATAAAAAGGCATTTGTGAAAAGCCAATTCTGAAATCTACCCTCCGTGGAGAATGGGAGTTGATCAAAATAAATCAAGGATGTCCACTGGTCATCTAAAATCCTACAAGAAATACACATAAGTCCACAAAAGAAACATTATTGGGAGCTCCCACATCTTCTGGCCAAATTAGCTTATGAAAACGGCTATTCTTACTTGCACAAGATGAGAAACCGAAACAAGAGGAAGATAGCTTGAAAGAAAAGAATACTCGCTTAACTGAGGGTTGAGAAGAACATTCAGCCCTTTTGTGTTTTGCTTACAGAGAATAGGGTTTTCTAACCAGAGCCCCTGCTCGGTATTACATTACACACTACACATAAGGACTAACACTAACTATTTATACCCTAATATAGAAATGGTAAAACTAATATGTACAACTTAAAATAACTTAACCGGGCTACAGAATAATATGAGTCATGATATGCTAACAGCCCCCCTCAAATCATGCAGGAATTGTATGATTTGAAACACAAAGAGTAATCAGGTGGTTGCCCACTGTCTCATACCCAATTTCTCAGTAATAGTGGGTAGTGCTTCCAAGGAAGTGATTTAGTCAGCAGGTCCGCAAGTTGGTCTTTAGATGTCACGGACTCAACAGAGATCAGACCACTCTGAAGCTTTTCTCTCACGAAATGCACATCCAATTCGATGTGTTTAGTTCTTTCATGTTGGATAGGATTCTTGGCAATATGAATTGCTGCCTGGCTGTCTGATTTGACTGGCACTGGAATAATACCAGAGACTCTGAATTCACTCAACAGCCTTGTCAACCAGCCCAATTCTGCAGTCACTGCCTCATGGCTTGGTATTCTAATTCTGCGGAAGACAAAGCAATAGTGGTTTGTTTCTGAGACTTCCAAGACAAAGGAATTGTTATACCCAAAATTTTAACCCCCCGGTTTAGGGTTTGTTAAACTTTAGTGTTATGGGTAGTACTTTGGTCAAAAGGTGGTGATTCCCGGTCCGATCGGTGCGTTTCGGAGCACTAGGGGCTGTTCAGTCATCCTCGGAGATATTTACGTAATTTTCAAGGCCCTTATGACCTCCTATAGATTTTCTCTCTCCACCGAATAAGGGTCAAATCAATTCAAAATGCTTTGAAATTTTGACCTATGATAGAGGATGACATTTTGGGCATAATGGTGTTGGAATTAAGATTTTTAGAATTTCCAAAATATTTCTAGCAATTTCTGATTGAAACTGACGAGAAATTGAATTTAAAATATTCCAATATTTAAAAAATTCGATTCCACCTCAGAAAAATCATAATTCTCATCCTTGACACGTGGCTAAAATTTCTTAGTCAGATTCTTTTGGGAAGTCACTTAATTAATGTTCCAAAAAATCTCGTTTTTACTAGATTTTTTCTATCTTTAAGAAAGTTTATATAAAGGAGCAAATCTCTTGATAAAATCAGAATCACATAAGCTCCCATAACCTTAGGCAATCAAAACTCTTCTCCATAGCCAGCCTCTCACGTTTTGCACTTCCAAGCACCAAAACAATACTGAAATTCGTCTCAAATCCACACTTCCACACAATTTTCAACTCCCAACATCATTCTAACCATCAAACTACGGCTAAATCACCACCAAAACGTGAGGAATACCATCAAAAATCAATAGTCAGAAGTCGGGTTCGAACTCAATCCAGAACCGAGATCAACGATGCTCCCGATGAATCCCGATGTGAAGAATCATTGTGAATTCGAAGGTAAAACCGGTGGGAATCTCACTTTTCTGACTCTCCACGACTTTACTAATCTTATTTCAAAATTTGGGTTCAAACCGATTCTTTTCGGCTTCTGTATTGCTATTTGTTTTCGCTTCTGTCTTGTTACTTGTTTGTTAAGTTTCATGCTTAATTCAACTTCAAACTATGAATATTTAATTACTAACATCTTGGAAATCTTTCAGGCTACACGTGCAAAAGTTTTGAGCCGAAAACACCGTCGGGGACCACCAAAAACCCACTGTCCGTGGGTGGTCCGTGACCTCGGACCCAGGGTCCGAGACCACGGACGGGTTGTCCGTGGCCACGAACACCCGCAGACAGTGGCGGGATTCCTTATTTTTCAATTTTTCAAATTTTAGGGTTTTTAACAATACATGTCCGGGCCCACGGACACCCTGTCTGTGGCCCCGGACTTTTCAAGTTTACGTTTTTTATTTTAATTTAGTTTTCATAATCGTGTAGTTCAACTAGGGTCCGTGGTCTCGGACATTAGGTCCGTGGCTACGGACATAATTAAAAATTTGACCTAATTTTGCCTCTGAACCCCTAGTTTAGGTAGTTTTAATTTTCACTTTAATTTTCTGTCAAAAAATATCAAAAATACTAAAAAATTGGAAACTTGCGCACTTAGGTTAAAACGACTTTGTAATAAGCCATAATTAGACTAAGTAGAAAATGACTTCTAGGGGTAATGAAAGTAATTTGAACCCTAAATAATTCGAATATCAAGCCCCCGAACCCGAAATCTCCTTTCCTAATTTAATCTAGGTTAAAATTAGGTGGCGACTCATAATAGGTTCCAGTGAGCTAACTTAGGTTTTAATAATTGTCGTTATATGGCTTAGTTATTAAACTTAGGTTATAAGTGGACCTAAAACCCGATCAGATCCTAATCAACTTAATTAACATAGGATAGGGTTTAAAAATCGAGGCTCACAGAATGACGACTCTGCTGGGGACCACTTCTTAATTTTAACTTGTTTAAATTTAAGAAAGAGGGCTTTACTTGAAATTGTTTATTATGGCTTTTATTACATTGTTTGTTTACCTTCTTGCGCAATTTAATTTCCTACACCTTTGCATCATATGAGAGCGAGGGTCCACGCAAACCGATTTTACCCCGGCACCCGTTTGATGGTCCCCTGTTAGGGACTCACACCTTTTAGGTGATGTGAATAAGCGGGGGAAAAGAAGAGGATGTCGTCTGACCACATCCCCTTAATAGCTGGGCTTTTGCCCCAAGCGTTTTCCTGGCAGTGTCCTTACCTAGTCCTGTTTGGTCATCCAAAGACCTAGCCGTAGACGCACACCCTGGGGTGATGTGAAACAAGTGGGGAAGCCCAAAGAGAATAGCGTGCAAGCCCTATTCCTTTGTGGTAACCTGGGCCCACGTCCCAAGCACCTCTCCAGATCGATCTGTAGCTGTTGGACTAAATCGTTTTGTGAAGACATTTGCATAGCTTTCTTTGTGTGACCTTTGTTTGTATATTTTTCTGGGCCTCAGGCCCAACATCCGTATCAAGTACTCAATTATATTTAGCCCAAATAAGGCATATAAGAAAAAACTTGTGGCCCACTTCCTCAAAATCGTCTCCTCAAGGGAGGCCTGAGAGTCCCCGTACAAAATAGACTCCTCTGAAACCATAGGAAAGACAAAATTTTAGAAAAGCTTTGGGACAGGAGTTCTGGTTGCTTAGTCTGATTGCCTACTCCCTTTCCTTCACCGCTCCCAATTGAAATCACCTCCGTTTCATCTGATATGTCGAGCGAGGCTCATAATGATGTCCCTCAGGAAAACCAACAAACAGAAGGGGATTCGGGGGCGCCACTTCCGTTGAGGAGCTCATGAAAGCCTTTGACCTGAAACATAAGGATGCGGTTCAAGCACTCAAAAATAAGTACGTGGACATGATCGCTAAGCTGGAAGAAAAGTTGGCCACACTAAAGATGGCAGCTCAAAGTGGGACCACCGGGGCTCCGGTAGGGGGCAGGACCAAATAGCTAGCTTGGTACAGAAACACCGAGCCGCCAATGGTGGCCATGGAGGCTCGACATGTGGCAGCAATAGATAAACTCCGTGAGAAAATTGGATATTTAGAGGCAGCAAGACGGGAAAGACCCATGCCGAAATTTGTTAATCCCTTATACAGCATGGACAATGCTTCCTTGGAGGGTCACAACACTCAAGGCGGGCACGGGGGTGACGCCTCTGGGAATCAATTGGCTGTAGAAGTCCAGAGGGATTTAAAGCGCATCGAGCGTATTGAAAAGGCCAGCAAACCTGCTGGTTTTGACTACTTCTCCATGGGGTTCTATCCAGATGTCGAGCTACCATCAAAGCTAAAGCTCTCCACTCTGGCTCTCTACAAGGGCTCAACCAACCCTCAGATTCATCTAGCCATGTTCGACCGGGAGATGTCTATCCTAAGACTCAATGACATGTAGAAGGCTACGGTTTTCGCTCAGTACCTGGACGAGATTCCCCAACGGTGGTACCTAACTCAAAGGATGAATACCAAGACATACGAGGAAGTATGCGAAGCTTTTTTGACCCATTTCGAGTATACTAAGAATTCGGAGATCACCCGGTCCGATCTCACTAGCATTCGCCAAGCGGGAAGTGAGTCTATGTCTTACTTCATAAAGCAGTGGAGGAGGAAGGCAGCAGGCATGCCTACAAGGATGGATGAACAGGAACAAATTCGCATGATCGTTGAAAACATGGAGAAGCAGTATAATGACAAACTAAAGTACATGTACTTTCCAAGCTTTGATATGCTCATGGGCCAGGTGGGTGTGCTAGAGGAGAAGATCCACAAGGGAGACTTGAAGCTCGGATATCCTCGGGGCCCCGGGGGGGATTCAAAGTTCCCAAAATCTGAACCGGCAAAGGCTTCTTACTCGACAACAGCTTACACACAAGGCACAACACAGAGATACGCGGGGCAGTATGAGGTGAATGCAGTCCAGCAGCCAAGGGAGCAAGGGCGGAGCTATAGGGCAGTGCCACCCCCCAGACAAGACTTTAGGAATTCACGGATATCGGCCGACCTTTGAGTCAGGCTCTAAAAAAGCTTCAGGAGCAGAACATCCAACAACCTCTTCCACCTCGGCAAGGGGTTACCCAGTTGGGCAAGAATCCAAACCAATTCTGCCTTTACCATCAGTTGTCTGGCCACAGTAATGATCATTGCAAGGCCCTACAGCATAAGATCCAAGACTTTATCGACCAGGGTCTTCAGTTTTTAGAGCGTGGGAATATTTTTGGGAATCCCATGCCAGAGCACCATTAGGAATCTTTGTTACTTTTCTTCTCTTTTCAGTTGTTCAGCGTAGTTTCCTTTTTCTTTCTTGGTTATTTTCTTTTCTTTAGCTAGATCAGTAGTTTTGTTTTGTTTTTCTTCCCTTTTAGCGCTTAATGTTGTTGTTGAAGACTTGGTTTTGCAGATGATTGCCTCCTCAGTCAGAGCCGCACTACAGAACAACTAGTCCTTAAGAGTCTGTTAGCTCGAGTCGCTTTGCACCCACACCTGGACATTCACTTCTGAGGGCGCGAACTTACATTGAAGAACCATTCGACTCCGACTTTCACGGAAGACGTGGACGACATGCACGACAGACCTCTTGGCGATCATGGAGTAGCTAGTGCCTCCGATACTTGCGCTCCAAACTTAAGTCATTGCCCCACAAGTTCACTTCTGATATTTTAGGCGCGCTTAAGTTGTATATAAGCACAAGTTTGTAACTGTATTATGCAAGGCATCCGAGATTATCTATTAGAGAGAGGGAAGAAGATTATTGTAGAGAGATCTTAGTGAGACTTAGTCAATCAGCTTAGGTTTTTATTACCTAGAGAGCACACATAGAACACTCCCCTTTACTCCTTGTTACGCATTGATCAAAGCCGATAGTAGAGCGAGTGTTGGATGAGATAGAATACTTCTGTCGAATCCCAAGATAGGAAGCTCGGTTGTAATTCACATTGAATTTCAATACAAGCAGAATCCTATCTTGTCAATTTTAAACAAAAGCTTCCGCGTCATTATTTTCTGCAAACACTTGTTCTCCAAGCAGAGTTGGTCTGAGACTAACACCTCAGACCTACTCGGTCAGCACCCCGATCCTATTAAGTGGTATCAGAGCCTGCGTTGGCTAACAAATCTTTTGAAATGGCGGAAATCTCAAATTCCAACAATATCAACAGGATGCAGGTGGAGAACCCAAAGCTAACCTCCACAAACTACAATATGTGGAAGAATGAGATGGAGTCGCACCTCCAGTCATTCAATCAACAACTCTGGATGGTAGTGACTAAAGGAAACTTCCCAGTGCCTGAAGGGAAATATCCAAGCTCTTATACGGCTGAAGAGCGCAGATGTGTTGAGCTAAATGCCCAAGTCGTGTGAGTCATCTACATAAGTCTCTCTCCACCCGAAAGAAGAAGAGTGTATCACATCAAGGTGGCAAAAGACATTTGGGATCACCTTCAAGCAGTTCACGAAGGCAACACCGAGCTTCGGAAATCAAAAATACAAGAGCTGAAGATGGACTATGAAAACTTCATAGGAATGCCTGAAGAATCCCTTAGCGATATGCTTGCAATATTCACTAAACTCACTGCTACCATGGAAGAGCTGCAGATTGGAGAGTCAAATGAAAATATCAACAACAAATTCCTAGATAGCCTGGGTGAAGAATGGGCTGAGAGTGTTGTCTCTATAAAAGCTTCCAAAAGCTTAGAGAAATGGACTTTGACCGATCTAGGGTCCTATCTTCAGTCCATCAACAAATACAAAATGAATGCTAAAAATAGAGGTAATTCTTCTCACACAAGTTCTTATCCTAACGTGAATCAAGCTCTGCAGGTAAAGACTACACTTGGTCAGATATCAGCTCACCAGCATGAGTCGTTCCACTACGAGACTACTCCTTCTAATCAAGAACTAATACAACAACTGCGTGACACACTGATTGACGGCATAATCGAGGAAGGTTCTGCAAATACCTTTGATGAAATGGCCATGCTGGTCAAGAACTTCGGAAAATTCATGCGAGATCGATCAGAAAGGAATGGTCAAATCAGATCGAGCCAAAGCCAGAATCAGGCCTATCAATCATACAACATAAATCGGCAAGGTAACACTAGAACAAGAGATCGAGTATGCTTTAAATGTTTGAAACCAGGGCACTATGCCAACAGCTGCCCACTAAAGAAGAGAGATGATCGAGAGCAATCGTCATTGGTAGC